>JAKEPQ010001020.1:5541250-6205000 GCA_024500445.1 Entomyzon cyanotis
TTTAAATTGTTTCTAATAATGTAGCTGCACAAGGAAACAACTGTATTTCCTTATGCTAAAATAAGCAACAAACATTATGATTATATTTTTTTCTTTATTAAGAAATACCATTCTTTTTTAACTTATGCTTCTCATTAGCACAAAATAATGGGTAACCACGGATCTAATTCTCAGGCTCAATTTTTGCTTAATGATACATGGCATCTGCTCCTTAACTGCCAGAGAAATGGGGGCTTCTGGGTGTTTCCTTCAGTTCCTTTCTTAAGCACATGCAGCACTCCTGCCTTCTAAAGATTTATTCTATAAAAGTTATGTGTCTTTAATATTGGGGGATCCTACTCTTCCTAGCTATTAGACTGGAAAGCCTATGTGTTACACAAATATTTGTTAAAATATTCATATTCCAAACCTGTTTCAAGACATACCTTATAAATATTCAGATGATCTTAGATTCTGGGAGTTACCAGGGATTAGTCTAATATTTTCCAGCCAAACCCCAGAGTTTTAGGTACTGAACTGAACACGGTGTTCCTGAAAGAGAACAAAATGGAAAAGTGTAAATGTTAGGGGAGGTATGACCCAGAAGCCAAAACTTCAAATACTTTTCTCTGAATCATCTTATTCTGTGAGACTTGAAACTTGCACAAACACCATTTCCTCCTGAGGCAGGAGCAGGAAGAATTTAAAATCCAGAAGGCTGAAAATAACTTTCCCAAAAATCTTTGTATTGCATCTCTGCTGGCATGTTAGACACTAGAAAAAGTATAGGAGTGTGTGAAGGTCGATGTGAGCACCTGACAGTGTGTTATGTTCCTGGGTGAACTGCCATTCCAGCAGTCACAGGTTGCCTGTACTGCAGTGTTGCTGAGCAGGGCAGCCTGAGCTCTGGCAGCTGCAGAAAGAAACATGAAAACAACCTGCACTGAATTCTTTGCTATAGCAGCACAACTGCATCCCCTCTGGATCAATAAGCCCTGGGTGGAGAATTGCTGTGTCTTGCCTGGTCCTTCCTTTCCTCTTTCTTTGTGTGCTTTTCAAATAGCACAAGGAAATAGATGATCTATCCCTTGATTGCACCTCACAGTTTTGCCCAAACAAGCCTGAACCACAGAATTTTTTGCAGGTTATGATGAAGCTGGACATGGTTGTCTATTGGCCAGTGTCCTCCGCAGGACACATCCACACAATTTCAAAGATTTTATCTGTGGTGTAAATGACCAGACAGAATAATGCCTTCCACGGGCTTTTGGTTCACTGAGTCCTTTCTAACTCCATCTTTAGCTACTGTTCATGCTTGTTGCTCCTGTCTATTTCCCTTTCCCTGTATGTTACCACGAGGGATAAACAATGCATGCTGAGTACTGCTCAGACACAGCCCAGTGATCTGCCAGTGAATCCCTACTGTGGGTGTTTGAATTCCCCAAGAGTAACTTACAGATTTAATTTAATCCATTATATCACCAAAACAGAATTCTGCACTTTCATTTTTCCCTGTCCAGGGATATCTTATGCTTCCTTATGCTATTCCCAAATGCAGCTGCACAGGACATCATGTTTTGTGATGGTTTTATTTTTGGCTGGCTCATAATTAACTGGTAGCTGGTGAGTTAAAGTATTATTCCACATCCTTTGTAGAATGCTAAGAATGATTTCTCACTGCTTTACAACTTCCTTTTTTTATTATTATGTAAGATATTGTGATATTCTGAATAATGTAGCAAATTACTTTATTTGAATTTATTACATGCTACCACTGAAGACTTTTCAGCCTCCTCACATTACCTGCTGTTGCCAAGCTGATAAATATGAAACACTGCCTGTTGATAGCCTGCAAGGAATATTATTTTCCTCAAGTGGAACAAGCTCTCAGGTTGTGACGTATTAGAGGGATCTTTACGCCAACTGCCACCCATTAACATGCTAATCAGCAGCAAAGGTAAGAGGCAGAGTCAAAACCACAAACTCAAAAACTCATCAAAATCTTCAGGAAATCAGTTTTACCACAGTGGTATTGTACCAGCTGTACTGGCAGCTTGTGCTCAGGCTCAGTATGTTCATCCTCAGGGGCAGAGGTGAGGACCTGCAGGACAAGTTTTCACTTCACACTATTTTTATCCAAAAGATTTAACCAATCCTCATGACCTTTGCTTTCCCAGCTTCTGCCTTCCCAATGGAGAAAATAAAAAATATAGAATGTTCACAAATTGCAGGATCTAATAACTTGTCCCTTAGAAGAAACATATTACTCAGAGGTGATCTGTACATTTAGTCATTAGAACCAACATCAGCACTTGATTTCCCAATTGTAGCTCAAACTGTTATTATTCCTTTTTGAAAAACAGGTATTGCATGAATACATAATCTATTTCTTGGAGCTACCTGTTAATTGTGGAGAGGTTCTGAATTTGTTGCCTTCATCATGAATAAAGCCATATGTTTCACTTGCAATTTCTGGCTTTTCATACTGTATGAAACACTCAGATAGAATCTCACGTGACTTTAAAGTCACTGCACCATGTCTCTCAACATCATTAAAATAAGGACTTATATCTGCTTAAAAATGCAAAGAAAAATTTCCCAGCTGCATTATTTTCTCCTCTGGAGGAAAGATTTTGGGATGTCTTTTGAAAAGGACAAAATGAAAACCAACATCGGACTGAAAGAACAAGTTCCTTTACCTTTTTAAAAACCAAATGCACAAATACTGATTCTTCCACTACTTTGCTTCACTTCTTTGCAGCTAAAACATCTCTTTAGCAAAGCCAGTAACTGAAGGGTGCAGCCAGTCTATAAAGCTCGGATGGATTGAAATATTGAATTTTGAAACTTTGCCAACAAGTTGCTCTGAGCCAATTTTCCCACAGCTGAATCTTTGCCTTGTTTGTTCTCATTTCCCACAGGTGGTTATGGCACTGGCAATTTGAAATAACTCGCTGATATTCAGCATGTTGTTTTATTTCCTCTCCTATAATTGAGTTGTGCTGGTCTGACATTTTGATTCAGCACTCTAAAATGCGCAGATCCAATTTACTGAAATTTCTGTGGTTGATTCAAAAATACTGATTCAATTTCTCAGTACCTTCATTAAGGGAAACATACTTAACCTTGCATTTGTTTGCAGAAACAAGTAGTTATCCATCAGGAACAAGAGGAACATCTCACTCTCTCTGGAGCTTTGGACAGGGATGCATCTGACCTGAGGCTTGGTTTCCACAAGGACTTTATAGTTTCCCAGATGGAGTACAGTCCCATGTGAGCCATCTGCAGAGCCACTTCAGTACTCTTGACCCTGCATGAAAATCTAACGGGTTTCCACCTGCTCCACACTGTGTGAGAGACGAGGGAGAACAGAAGCAGCAGTAATGGCAAAGGACCAGGTCAATGCAAGGTGCTATCTGTGAAACCCAGATTATCATAGTAAACATGAGAATCGACAACGTAAAATGTCCATAAACCAGCTGCTCACTCTTCTCTATTTCTGGGGACAAACCCTGGCTCTTGCTTCTGCACACTCTTTTGGAATAGATACAGATTTTGCCTGGATGAAAGCTCAAGAGGCTCAGGATGCTGCCCCATCAACTCCATGCCCCTCTGCAGAAGCTCATCCACAGCCATCCAAAGTCTGAACAACCCATTTTCCCTCAAAATCTCCAGGTCACACTGCATGACCCGGCTGGTAAAATGTTCAGTACTGCTGATGGAGGAAAGAAAAAAAAAATCACGGTTCTTGACATCCTCTTGCCACCAGCTTATTTTTAACCTGGGGGAAAGGGAAGCTGTGGTTTCATAAGGTACTCTTCAGCTTCAGCAACCTGAAACAGCAGATGCAAAAGAGGTGCTTATATACATCTCTTTGTACTTAGTTTCCACTAATCAATTTCACCACTCTGTTTTGCTGTTGCCATCAAAATGTACTCTCAGTGTATAAAGCAAGGCTCTTCAACAGCTTTTCTAAAGGATGTGGGTTGGAAAAAGCACAGGTATAATGA
This sequence comes from Entomyzon cyanotis, assembly GCA_024500445.1. NCBI lineage: Eukaryota > Metazoa > Chordata > Aves > Passeriformes > Meliphagidae > Entomyzon > Entomyzon cyanotis. Next base: position 5,545,240 of record JAKEPQ010001020.1, read on the forward strand.
AAGGGACTAAAAAGATGTTTTTAAGTAGCTGGTTTATAACATAGGTGAAATCTAAATTTCAGTATATTGGTAATAGTCTTTGGGATTTCAGAGATGCCTGGGTAAATTCTTCCCATAGAAAGGTATTTTATACATACTCTATATACATCTCTAAATCATTTATCTCTACCTGTAGACCACACTCAGGAACTACAGAATGACAGGAAAGGGCTGCTAAGTGCAATAATCCTGCTGAGCACTAGAAACCAGCATCTGTTCCAAAGAACCATTCCAGAAATAAATGGTTTTGGGAACTTGGAGACATCCTGGTGGTGGTTGTTCAGATGAGGTTTTCAACTTTGTCAATTTCTCTCTGCAGCAGAGATCTCTTTCTGAACCAGAAATAGCTTCATATGGCTCAGAGCTGGTTCTCCAAAAACTGGTCCATTGTAGAGTTCTCTCATCCTCTGCTTATTATTTAATACAGTATTAATGGATCTCTACCCCACCATCTGTTAAAATATAAACTTTGTTCTTAAATTGCTAAACTTCCAAACAAATGACTATAAAAGAACAAGCAGATCTTCCAGAGACACCTACTAATTGACCTTATAATTACAGTCACTTCTTAATCTATTGACAAATAGATTTTTGAATTCATCTCAAATTAAGAGACAGGATTTCTGTGAGCTTCAGACTAACAGAATAAAACTTAAAAGCTTCTCATTTGTATTCCTAGGAAGTAGCTGAATCTTTATGCTTTTCCTGCCTCAACTTTTCCAAAACTTGAAGGATGGAGCAGTTGTGAGGATCTCTAGCATTTGTCATGTTAGGAAAATAATTAAAACAGGCATTATTTTCATTCAGTAAAACCATGGCTTTTCTTTGGTCTTTCTTCCCTGATTTAAAAATTGCAAAGGATAAAGCCTTCAGAAATTATACTTTAAAGGGATTAATTATGAAAGTCATTACATACTTGATTGCGTGGCAGCATTGACTAGATATTTTCTACTTAGACCCAAAGTCATATTAAGTAACACAAGTGAACAGCCAGTTATTGATATTGCAGTATCTAGAGAATGGTAGGGATGACAAAAGTAGATCACTTTGGAGTGAGCTGCCATTTCTGCCAGTGTGACTGCAAAGGAAGAAGCAGGCAGCCCCAGAACTGCCAGTGGGAATCAGCCAGCCTGGTCCCAGTGAAATCCATCAGGGGTTGCTGTTCATGCTGCTCTGCTGGTGCCTGTGTGCACAGATACAAACACATTTTCCATATCCCACAGTCTGAGAGGCATATTTCACACTATTACACAATTTTTATGTTGACCCTGTGATTACAAAAACTCCTCCTTTGAAAAACAATAAAAAATGCTCACAGCAGCTCCTGTGAGTTTTAGTGGCTTCTGTACGGCTGATGGCACAACAGCCCTCCATTTGCCTTAGAGTGGTAATTTAAGCTTAAAATGTTCCCAGGGCAAAAATTAGGGCTATGTCTAACAAGTACATTAAGGCTTATTATGCCTATTAAGCACAGGGAGTCACCCTTGTTGTGACTGCACATTACATTTGAAAGCTGTTCTGGGCAGTGTGCTGATTCCCTAATCAAACCTGTGTGGGAGGTAGTTATTGGTGACATTTAGAAACCCTCAATTACAAAACAACTAGCTAAAAGGGCAAAGAAATGGATTTTCCTAAACACAGTGGCAGAAAACAAAAACAGACTGGACACAGGCAAAGAACTGGAACCATTTTTTTTGCGTTCTGTTTTTCACTTTTATTCTGTTACTTTGGTATCTTAAGATACTCAAAATGAATAAAAAGCCCAGTATCCGAGGGGAAAATAACCTTTTCATTTGGAGAATCAAAGATTTAGAAATTGCCCAAGAGACAGAAATCAAAGATATTTTGATCTTGCAACATTCAAAATATTGACTATATCCTGTTAATTTTAAGTATCTTTAAAATTTAAAAATTAAAGAAGTGCCGACTCAAGCTTGTATGAAGTTAAAATAACTAAAATCATCTTTTTTCTTCATCTTCCATAAATCTTTTATTGATGGTTCAAAATGAAGCGTATGCTTCCAGAACATTCATCTGATGGCTGGTATCCTCCAAGGAAGCCAGATGGCAAAACTCATAAATCCTTTTCCCTTCTGATCTTTGACAGTCCCAATCAAGAAAGTTATGAGGCCAGAAGATCAGGTTTATGACCTGTTGTTATAAAAAGTTTTTTTTGTGCATCCAGTGTGGTTCCAATTTTCTCAAAGTCCATAGTGGCAAATAGTAGTTTAGTGAGATAATATATGCAGACAGCTATTGGAAGAAACAATTTCTTCCACATTGGAAGAACCAAATGTGGAAGAACCATCTTTTCTACTTCATTTGGAGGCACTGGAGTGTTATTTCACACAAGAGCAGATGAAATCCGAAGCATTTTGGGGTTTTGATGCGCAGTACCAGACAGCTAGAGAGTTTAAACTTCAAGCACTATCACATAAAAAGATGTCACTCCCAAACAGTAGACAAGAATTTTGGCTTAACAAGTTGAAGTATAACCCCAGACAAAACTGACATGGTAGGCAAATATTTTAGGCCTCATCTGCAAATGGAAGTTATAATCTGTCTACTGTCTTAATATCAACAGCATGGTTAAACAGTTTTGAAATTCTTTTGATTACTCACCTTGAAGAACCCTCACAAGATGAAAGGAAATCATTATCATTAATGTTCATGATTTCAAGACTGAAAGCTTGAAGGAATTGACAATTCAAATATGACAGTTAAGACTGTGTTGGTTGTTCTTAAGGCTTCTGGGGAAATGAAATGTGCAATTAGAACTCTTTGATTACCTGAAGAAGTTCGACACTTCACAAATTAGTGCTCCAAACTGAAATACTAATGGAAAATTTTAGTTTGCTTCACAAGAAATATTCCAACATGTTTTGATGAAGAATCTGCGAAACAATTGTAGATGTTTACTTCAATCCTTTTCAGTGTATACTGTTCCCAGTGAAAACAGCTGTTAAAATCTGAACTTCCCTGCAAAAATTCACTCTTTATTAACTTCACCATTTGTTAGAAAATTCTCTCATCAAAATAATTTCAAGATTCACAAGAACCTTCTGAGGAAACAAAAGTGGAGGGAAATGATAAATTAAGAAAAATACAACACAAATGCCAGATTTTATTGAGGTACTGCATTCACATTGGTTTGTGCACTGAACAGTCACATTTGGCAAAAGACAACCATGTTCATGACATGAAGACACCACATTGAGATGGCACATGGGGAAAGCTTAAAATAAAGCTTGGTCAACAGGGTGTGCCAAATTCTGCTCTGAGTGACAACTTTGTTATCTCACTGGAATTACACAGGGTAGAGACAACAACCTGCATGGAAATGACTGACATCAGTAGCTGGTATGTGCTAATCAAAAACACACAACTTTTCAGTACAGCAACCATACACAAACACATCCTGGCACAGCTTCAGATTGGCCTCTGGTTATCGACAGTGGTTGTAAGAGCCAGGAAACACATCTGGAAGAGTCACTCATGTTCTCGTAGCTTACAGTCACAGTCCATCCTCGTAGCTTAGAAAGTCTCTTGAAGCCACTTGGCTCTGTCAACAGCTTGTTTTGATGGGGGCTTTGTGAAGGATGCAGCTCTGTATCTGCAAAATACCAATAACAGGTAAGAATAAGACTGAAGAGGGGAAGATTTTTATCCTCTGCTGCTTAGCAGAGTTGATAAGAAGATCCTACAAAAAAATCCAGAACAAACCATATAGCTCAATCCATTTCACTGACATTATTTCTTTCCAAGTACCTCATTATATTCCTAACCTTTACCATGTGAAGAACTACACCTCTAAAGGGCATTACTACAGCTGTGAAACACTAAGTGCCTCCCCTGGGGGTGTTTGTGGATGGGAAGCTCTGCTGCTGCTCCTCTGCTGGACAAGTGAAGATTTCCCCTTGCATGTGATAAAGGCCAAAGGCACAACGGTGCTAAAACAAAACAAAAAAAAGCTTTTGTAGATAAAGACAATCATTCACCTAACAGGCAGTGCCTCTTGGAAAATGCACCAGTAACATCTACATTAAACCATGCATTTAATTTCTTTTTAATGACAGACATACTTGTAATGTGTTCCTTTAACCCTGAAAGATAACAGAATATATTCCAAACTACACTTGAGGAATTTCTAGACAAATAAATTGCTCTACTGCTCATTAAAGCAGGATTGATTCTGAGGTAAAGCACAACAGCTGTTGGTACAGATGGGTTGAAGCAAATGCTTGTCTGGAAATACAAAAAAATGGACATGCACTGAAGTCTGGCTGGATAATTTCAGCTAACTCAGCTCCTGACAGAAGTTCTGAAGCATGAAATCTTGGATTCAAGGCAGATGGCAACTAGCAGCAAAGAGCATCCTAACCAGCAAAGAATATCACTTCAGTACTGGTTCACTGAGAGAAGTGATGCTCATCTGAATTATCAGTGATACTTTTTGTAGATTCTAGATTATTTTCTGCTGAAGGGTCTGAGTATTACATTACAGAGTCCTGATGAACTTAAATTAAACCATGAGACACAGATGTAAATTTACATTTGTGCGTTCCCCCAGCACTGCCATCTGGCTGACAGCAGTGTGCTCTGGCAGCTGAGAAGGCAAACCCCACCCTGGGGTGTGTCAAACTCCGATAACCAGCCGCTCAGAAGAGGGGGTTATCCTGCTCTATTGAGCCTTGGTGCAGCCTCACCGTGAATGCAATGTGAGGTTCTGGGCTCCACAATTTAAGAAGGAAGTTAAGGTACTGTCAAGCATCCAGACGGGACCAACAAAGCTGGGGAAAGGACTGGAAAGACACCTGAAAGGAGTGTTCCACGAGCAGTGGCTAAGGACTTCGGGCTTGTCTAGTTCAGAGCCAAGGAGGCTGAGGAGTGACCTCACTGCTCTGTCCAGTGTCCAGAGGAGGGGGATGTGGAGAGAATGGGGAGGCCCTGGCACAGGCTGCCCACAGAAGCTGTGGATGCCCCATTCCTGCAAGTGTTCAAGGGCAGGTGGGATGGAGCTCTGAGCAACCTGGTCGAGTAGAAGGTGTCCCTGCCCATGGCATTGGATGGGATCAAGATGATCCTGAATGTCCTTTCCAACCCAAACTATGCTGTGATTCTCTGATCTCTTCTCCCTGGTATCCAGGGGCAGGATGAATGGGAATGGTTCAAAGCTGCACCAGGGGAGGTTTAGACTGGACACTAGGAAGAATTTCTTTACTATTTAGTCAGCTATTCTTCCTTACTTGAGGAAGTTCTTCTATACTTGAGGATTTGGCTTCTCCTTTTTAACTACAGTACCTTGATTTTCATTGATTTCTTTTTTTTTTTTTTTTTTTTTTAAATCTCTGAACATTTCTTGAGGGCACTGAGATAATTCTGAAAGGTAGTTTTAGCCCCAGAGTCTTGCAACCCTTCTCAGGGTGGTGGTGTCATTCATAAATTTTATATATGTGCTCTTTAGTCCTTCAGCCAAGCTCTTACTACTCGTCTGGGATAGTGTACCAGACACTACCCAAGACATCCTTCTTCCCTCCAAAAATGTGCTTAAGAATGAGTCACTGAAAACTTCTCTTTGACTGCATTTTCATAAAGATCTGTAATCACAGCCACTTGTTCCCACTTATCTGACAGGCAAAATTACCTTGACAAAGAGAGAAATTAGATTGGTTTGTCATGATTTGTCTTCATGAAATCTGTGTCAGATTTTTCTTGTGCATAGCTCAACTATTTAATAATTTAATATATTATCACTCTAAGTTGGAAGCAATGCCTCCAGCTGCCTAGTTCCTCTCCCTTCCCTTTTTCAAGCTCAGAGCTGGGCTTGCCCTTTTGCTGGAAAAGAGCACGCAAACAAGCTTGAGTTGTATGCTGAACCACACCAGTTGTAAGGGGTCCTGTTCCTAATTAAAACCCAGTGAATTTGGCAGAGGAAATATGCCTGCTAAAGGAAATCTAATTGGCACCTGTAGCTTTCTCACAGCAGTAGGAATTTGTAGCCACTGATGGACTGTCTGGCTTAATGCAGCACTGTGAAGTGGCTTCCCGTGACAGGTGTGGGTATGAAATCTGCAACAAGCACATGTGAAAAGCAGGGGACAAAAACCAATTAGAGACCTGGAATTCTGACCAACACTTAGCCATAGTGTGTGTTGAAGGCCAGAAAAGATGCTGGCCTCCCTTTCCATTTTCACAGAAAGTTCCCAGCTTTTCCATTCTGAATCAAGAAGCAAAAATGCTCACAGGCTAAGGACACAGTTTTCCTGAATTTAGCTCCAAGTGAAGTCTCAAGTATTTTGAGTCTTCACTACAATGCCAGCCTCATTTTGCAAAAAAAAAAAAAAGAGTTGGGTAATTCATCCACAAAAAAGCTTCCGCAATTTTTTGGTCTTTATACAATGCATGCATTCAAACCCTACACAATCCTTTGCAGCTGCCTTTCAATTCTCTCCTGTAAGCAACAGTGGTTAGCAGGCACCCTATAAACATCAGCCTCTCTACCACAACAGAAAAGCAGACAAACAGAAACATGAGGAAACAAGAGGCTCATGGCCTTCAGAAAGCAATGCCACATTCACAGACCTCAGCTCCTCTCAGCACTTGGCGCCTGCCTCAGATATTTTTGGATTTTCTCACTACAGACGGCTTTCTGACTGCAAGATCCATTTTAGTCTTCCCATGGCATTTTTCTCCCACAAGCCATTTCATTTGCAACAGCAGGAAAAAAAAATGTGTGGAGGTGGTTAGGAGTTTTGAAATGAGTTTTGTTACAGTTCAGTATTTTTATAAGGACAAGCAGCCAAAATCAACCTGTTATGCCGATAAAGAGCTCTGAGAAAGATGCATTTGCACTTGGAATGTACAGGGTGGCTTTTTTTAAGGGTACAAGAGAAAATACATGATGCAGGGAACTCTTGGCTTATTTACTTCCTTGCTCATCTGAAAACAACTGCTGAGCAAACAGGACCACTTATTTTTCCTGTGACAGACATTGCTGATCTGCAGCTATTCTCACATCCTGTGGCTGCTCAGCCATGGGCTTTCACCCCCTGCAGAAAGTAAAATGCGTGTTTCATGCCATCTGAAGTCTGCATTATTCATAAATTCCTCATAAGTCTGAAGTACGACTCATCTGTACTGGGGTACATTTTAAACACCATTTTGCCTGGTCTGTGCCATAGGCAGTTTGGCCTTTACACATGATTTCAGCATAAAAATCAATATTTTGCAAGATAACTCCCTCCAGTTCTGTATCAGAATTGACCTGGCACTCATTCCTGCATCCCCAGGAAGCAATGTATGACTAAACTGCCCACCAGAAACTTCACTGCTTTCACCCTTTGTCACACAGGAGACTTTCTAGCAATTCATCACTAAAGAAATTCTTTTGAGTAAGTTACAGTGTCTGCCTCCACAGTAAGCTCTGGTGCACCCAGGACAGCTCAGGGAAAGGACAATAACAGCATAAATGGAATTTAATCTTCTTTGGCACATAACCATGATGGAGTATTCATGTACCAGTAAATCTAGAAGAGATTTGTCTGGGGAAGGACTCTGTCCAAGTCTTTGCAGATACATCCCTGTTCAAGGACAGCATCAGGGCAGTGTACAAATAAATCAATCAGAGACAGTTTGCTAATGCTTTTCAGAAAGTGAAAAACCCACATAAAGAATCATGGCATTTATAAAATCCATGTAAAACAGAGTAGGGAGTATACAAATACAACAGAATAACATGAAAATAAATGTTCTCGTGGTACCTCTTTTCTTCACAGCATTGACAGAATCCATTCAGTGCCTCTGGTTTTTAACATATTGAACTCCCTCTGGCCTCACTGTCTGTAAAACAAAGGCATTTTTAGAAGAACTAACAGCATTATTCTTCCATCAGTTGCAAGTAGTAATACATAGATGTGCCCACTGCACTAGAAAAACCACAGTTCCTGGAATCTTCTACAATTTTTAGAGGATGAGAAAGATCAAAACCATTCCTCTTTGCATTCCTGGGCCTCAAGGAGGCTGCAATTATTAACTCACTTGGGTTAAAAAGGAATAAACATCAAAGTGAAGAGCAGTTTAAGGTAGCAACACTGTGGTATAAGTTGGGCTTGTAGCAGGAAATCAGAAAGTCTCCTGAAAGAAATCACATTAAAAATTTCCCATATTCAAGAAAATAGACCAGAAATCTCAAACTTTCATCCCTCTCCAAACATAATCAATCAATGCTGCTTTCAGTGCACCTCCATCCAGTGACCCCAAAGCTCTGTGTGTGTATGTGGGGAGGCTCATAATACTTCTTTGCATGAAAGAAGCATTACCCATGTTTTATGGAAAGATTAAAGTGATGACAGGAGCAAATAAATCCATTTTCAGTTAAGCATTTTACCAGCTTCCCACAAAATCTTTACTTCTGGCATCTCCCATATTTTGAGCCTTTGGTTTTGAAGCTGAGGAGCATTTGAACATTGCTCTTCAGAGCACAACTTCATAGATTATTGTAAGTAATAGTTCATTAAAATTCCACCAGCTGCAGACACCTGATACAGACACCTGCTTGGGGCAGAAAGGTGGGAATCTTTTGATTCAGAGCAGATAACTTGAGTTTGCCCAACTGATCAGAGTAACTAAAGTGAAAGCAGCCTGCAGTAGATCACTGCAGGAAGGGAGAGAGATACTCTGCCAGTTTCTACTGATCCCTGCAGACAGCTGAGAAAACAAAGCCCTAGAAGAAAAGCTTTTCCTAACCACACTTTCAACTTAAAGAATGAATATCAGGTAGGAAAAAATAAATTCATTCGCCTCCCACTTTCCTCATTCTGTTTCCAGTCCTGTTCTGTTTGTACTGTTTCCAATACAACCTTCTGCTACTATGCTTCCCATGCTAGTCCCCATATCCATGAACAACAGGTTATACTTGGAGTCTCTCCTCCCTTTTCTCTGCTCTAAGTCTCCAGTTGCTCCAACCCTGTACATGTTTCCCCTCTGCCAGGCTCCCTCCATCTCTCTCCCCAAGCACCAGGGCTCTGCTCCTCAGCCCACCCACAGCCCTGCTCCACTTCCTGGCCCCCAAGACTTTCTCCACCCCCTGGCATTGCTGCCTCCCTGCTCTGCTGCTCTCAACTCCATTAATACCATCCCTCTCCCACATGCTCCCAGGAGCATTCAGCTCCTTGCAGTTTCCTCTTTTATCTACCCCCTCCAAAACCTCTCCCTGCTTCATCCTGTCATCTAATTCTCCTTATGGAGCTCATCAATCTTCCTCCCAGGCCTCCCTGTATTTCTCGTTACCCTCTAGTTCAACACCATCTTTGACCTCATTTTCCACTTCCCCAAGTGTGGGCCAACACAAAGAGAATAGAAAAGATAAACTTAACTGGGCAGGGTACTTTTCTCCAAGAAAGTGTGTGGGGAAGGGATTGAAAAACAGGTTTCCTATATCCAAAAGGGATGAAAAGTTGAGAATCCTATTATTTTATTAACAAAGCAGACTGGGAAAGGGAATTATTTGTTATTGAAGTCTTTTGAAAGCTGCATTTTATTTTGCTTGAATTGAACAAGCTATGCAGTTTGGTTTCAAAAATGAAAAAATGGGATTTGATAGTTTGACATTTCAAAAAATCTGTACAATAACATTTAAGCTAAGACCTTAGTTGAAACCAAGTTATTTCAGATGTGATTTTAAAAAAAGAAGGAAAAATAATCCTTATCAGTAACAGAGGAAGGCACTTTATTTTTGAAGCCTACAGCCGCTATGAGTATGTTTGTAGTAAAAAACCTGACTCCTAAAGAGCTGCAAAAACCTCACTGCTACAAGAAAGTCTGGGAAATTTAAAAGCTAAGGAGTCCAAGTTAATCTTTCCTAGTGATGTACCCTTCCATTAAATTTGAATTCCCAGTTCCAAAATGGAAATTTTCATTTCCTAAAGAAAAAAAATATTTTCTGTTTTTTCAATCAGTTGAGCCCATTTGGCTGATTTTTCCCCATACAGAAATGTGAGGTAGATGATCGACAAAGATAAAAGTAGCCTAGCTGGGGAAAAATTAAGGCCAGCTACAAGAACATCATACAGTTGAAATTACTCCTAAACCTAGAAGGCAAAGTTATCAATGCCTGCCCCAAAAGCCAAGCAGTGCATCTGAATTCAGAGAATAGCTATCTGCTTTCAGAACCAATAGTCAGATAATTGTACTGAGCTAAAAAGGATAATGTGCAAGAGTTTCGTGCTTTTTCATCAAAATACCTGAATATTTCATATATTTGAATCATGCCCCATGAAGAATCTTTAATTAAGGAGAGAAATAGGGACAGGAAAGTCACCTGGCTATTTTTCAAGCTGTGTTTTTCCTTATTATAAAACGAAACCATGAACTTTTGCATACTATGATGTCACTGCTTTGCAAGAAGAAGGAATTAATAACTTCTATTAAAGCACATTTTCCCCAGCACTTATGATTAATTTACAAGGCCACAGTTCGTTCACACTCCAACCCAAAGGTCCCTGCTGTCTGACTCTGAATGCATTTACAGAGGTCTTCCTGTGCTAAGTTTTAAGGGAAAAGTATTAGTTACCATGACAAAGTGTAATTTGTTATTCATGCTTTGCAGAGGTATAGAACACTTCATCTCGAAGGTATTTCCACACCTGACACGAATACAGAGGATACTCAGATAATGTGTTTAAAAACTGTTTGGGTCACTAAGGTGGAGAGTCTCTCTCTACCTTTTATATCTCTGATGGCAGAGCTCGTTCTCAGGAGCCAGCAGAGATGATCACTCCTCTCCCATCAGCTGCCTGGTCAAGGCAAGTGTATGTACACCTTTCCCAGAGCTGAGCAGCAGATGTGCCTCTGGATTTCTCCTTTTCTGCCTGTTTACCACTCCTAACCTGACTATTATGCAATATTTACTCAGTCCTCCTTAACACTAGCACTGGGGGGATGTTCAGCATTATTCACTCAGCCTTAACAAAACACTTGCAATCTTGTGACCTTCTAGTTCCCCACATTCTCTTTTGCACAAAGAGAAGTTTTTTGTTAGAAGAAGAACAAAGCATATGACCAAATTCCCTTTCACCTTGAATAAATACATAATGTTTGCATACTCAGGGCTTGGATTTCTTTGAGGCCTTTTTTTAATCACTGTTACAGTTCTCCAGCCTCCAAATGGGAGAAACAAAAACATCTACAATCAGCTCAATGAAAAATATTTTCTCTTAAAAAGAGCTTAAAGAGCAACTGAAATGTGGGATTTTCTCCTTTGCCTGCACATACTGTCTTGCACATTATGGATCAATTCTGCACTCAACACTAGGGCACTACAAATAGAAATGTCTAACTCTGGTAACATTTAAGTCGTTCTTCCTTGTCTATACCAGTGACTGAGCTCATTTTTCCTGAAATTCAGTGCTCAGATTAAAATGTAAAATTTTGCTAGGGCTAAAACATCCTTAGCTAACTCCGGAACCCATTCTGTAATATCTGTGGTGATGCTGTGGAAGACTGTTAAACACTAAACAGAGGCAAATTCCAGTTGATATGCCTTTTGTAGAATCAGAAACTTTAATAAAGGGCTTCACATTCAGTTTATTAGATTTATCATTGATTTTGAAATTTTTCCTGTAAAAATTCAACCATTCCACTTGTACATTTAGGAGATCTTTGATAAGGCCACAGAACAATGACCAACTTTGACTATTACATGAGGTAGGAAAGGCCTAAAATAATCAATTGTATGTTTAATGAGATACAAAACTCCAACTGAGCCGATGTATGAAACGGGTGAAATTGAATATAATAAAAAATACTGCTTTCAAAAATGAGTGCTCACTGAGTGCTCTAGGGACACAGACGTTGCACAACACCTGAGGTGTGACACAACCTTCATCTAAAGGCAAAATTATGCTAGTTCAGAAAAGGCTGTGTTGAACTGAGTTCACGCTTAAAACTCATGGTCCTCAGGCCTGCAGTTTTCTGAAGCATCTAAAAACTGGTTCGATTTTTTTATTTGTTTTTACTGTCTGTACAGGGTCATGCTGAAACCCCAGAAGAACTGAAAGATGAGGAGAGAGGTTTTTATTGTTCCCCAGGCCTGCAAGCACCTAACCAGCCATCTCTGCAGACACTCAGCCCGTGCACAACTTCCATGTGAAAGAAACACAAGTATGACTAAGACAAGCACTCAGGCTTGTCAGTGAAATGCTAAAATATTTCCAAAGATCTCTCAACCTTGGCAATGCAACTGGCTTTCAATTTCCAGCAATCCACTTCACCAACAGTGAGGGCTATCAGAATTTAGATGTGAAAAAACTGTCATTCGAAGCAGCCAAAGAAGCAGAATACTAAAAGTGAAAACACAGGATGAGAGCAAAGTCAAAGCCATGTTTAAATACAAAGGCATTTGTCTGAGCAAAGCTCCAAACCACACAGGAGATGGCTGGGAAAAAGCAAAGATCTCTCAGTTTCCTGGACTCATAACATTTGGAATTGTGACACAGAATGCCTACATGAATCCTGGGTCATCACTGGGGGAACTTGGGATCCTTTTCCCTGCATGATAGGAAGAGAGGAACAACATTTACTACCCAAGCAGGATGTGGGTTTGCAGCAGAGTTCAAGTCCCTACAGAAGGATGGAATTGCTTGGCAGCAGTGATGCAATAGCAGCTGCCTCCTTCCCAGCTCCCCATGTGCCAAACATGTCTGGCACAAAAACAAAAGGCATGAGAAATACAGCACTGCTCTCCTGGCAATGGATTAAGAGCTGATGCCATAGCAGGAAAACCTGAGGGAAGAAGTTGAACAGCAATACGTTCAAAAGCATAATGCCAGTTTATAATTAAAACTCAACCATCTTGTAGAAGAGCACGAGAGCATTTTGTTCATCCCACCCAAGAGTTTATTTAGGCTGTTCTAGGTAGCATGTCTTAATTCCACTCTCTCTCCAGGACAAGTGTGAAGTTTTCAATTTCCAGATTAGTAGCAGTTTGCTGAATGTGTGACTTCAGCAGCTTGCTCATCTTACACAGCTACAAAGGGAAGCTTTGCAGTTCCTGACAGCTCTATGAACCACTTTTAAACCAAAGCCTGCATTCTCTGGAGAACAAAATTAGACATAAGAAGCTTGGTAAGAAGTGGACTGTGTTAACTAGACACTCAGGAGGGGGCTTACTGCTCTCTATAATAAGCTATAATTACAGTAACTCATTGGTCATTTACTGCCATGCAGGTATAGAAGCATTTTAAAATAACAAGTAAAAAGAAAATTTGAGATATAGGGACTTTTTCTAAGAATTATTCCCCTTTCACTTTTTCAACTTCCAATGCTTAAATAAGTACAACATTCCTTTTATTTCCTACAACTTTACTGGTTGAACTGCTGAAGCCACATTTAAATATTTAGGAAGTCCAAGACAAAGGGTGAAACTTATCAGACCCCATCATGCCAACAAGACTTGCAGTCAGATTTCACAAATATAATGAAGCAGAGCAGCAGCAGCAGGTTTTCCTGTGTGAGTTGGTCAGTGCTGATTACATGCACTGTTCCTGCAGGCATCTGCCAACACAGTCTAGGCACAAAGGTATGAACTACTGGTACTGGAATAAAAAGTCTTAGGCTTCAAAGACTGGATCCTATGTCAGGAAGAAAGGAAAAAAAAAGAATGACTTCTCTCTGTTACAAGAAAATACCCTTAAAATCTCTCCTGAGATTCTTATTCCTAGAATGAATCACTACTATATGTTTATGTACTCTTGAGAGGAAAACCAGAGCAACTAAGAAAATAAGTCTCTTTCTGATTAAGGGGCTTATTTTTTTCTCCCTCAGTATTGCAAACATTTACACTCTTCCTACTACTAAATAAATATACTGAGCTTATGTTGAATATTTTGAATTTGGTACAGATTTCACAGAGCAGGCAAAACAGCAGGATAGCTTGATTACATCTTGACATCCCCCATCAGAAAGCAAATACACACTGCTGGATTCCACCACATCCATTTAAAGACAAAGTAAGGCTTTTCCTCTGCAGGTGATAATGCACATCAATAACAACTGCTCTTACCTGCCATCTGTAAGTTTAAGCCAGTATCCAGTTTGCTGCGTGGCTTGGTGCTGATAAACAAATAACAGAGAACACACACAGTGATGATAAAAGCAAAGAGGACCACTGCTGCTATTGACAGGCCCACGAGTGCTCCAACACTAAGAGAGAAAAACAGAGAAATTAAGTGTATGAACAGCCTGGGGTACTCATTAAAACAATGGTCAAGATGATGTCTGGAGTTTACTTGTACTCAGGCATGGGAGTAACTGTGTATTTTACTGTAAACAAAAGTTTAGAGCTCAACACTTCCATTGCATAAACTGCAGTTATTTCACTGCCCTCAGAAGGGTCAATGTCATTACACAGCCAATGAACATCTGGCCCTCAGTGACATTTCCTGCATACAGCTGCTGAGTCTAATTTAAAGCATATTTATGAAAATCAGAAAGAACTTCATGCACTAACTCTCAACAGTGAGATCAAAAAGTTCTTTAGTGCAATACATATTCCTAGATAAGGAAAATATCACATGCACACACACACAGAGATTCTAGGGCTCCAGGCAGCTCAAACAACATGGCTATTAAAGCTGTATTTTCAGTCTGAAATGCCATTTTTATAGTATAAAAAACATGCAAGCCATGTTATTAAATTCTGTTAGCAGCTCTGCAGAGCAGGATGGAGTAGCATAATCATTGCTGTGCCCTTGTTAATGCAATAAATTTCCAATCATGACTGGAGAAATTCTCCCCTGATCTTCACAGTAAAAGGAAAACTAAAGCTGAATTCATTTACACACAGTATCAAAGGCATCAAAGAAGCAGGAATTAATTACTCTGGAGGCCAAACATACAGTACTATATGTAGATTTTATCAAGGTACTACTCCTGCAGGATAAAAGCTACTTTATACATCTCCCATAGGCATACAGGGAGACAGTACATGTGTATACAGAAATCTCTCCTTATTTCCAACCCTTATTTTCAAGTCTTTTCCTAATATAAAATTCTCATGATGAAATAAAGGTCCTAATACAATACAGTCTAGCTATCATTTCCTACACTCTCCTGGGCCATTTGATGCCTTCCATGTTCCAGTCCTCTATTCTACAGTCCATGCCAAAGATCCTGACATCTGGTGAAATTAAACAGCAGCCTTTTGGTCACAGATGAGAAGTCCAAGGATTGAGAATCCTATTACTGCTCTGGTATATTTACAATTTTGACAGACGTCAAAAGGACAGAAGAGAGATGAATGTCTTGAATTCTACAAGCTCCATCTTCTAGTCATAGAAATGCTTTTATATATCACTGCTATCAGTGAGAAGTCAATTCTACTGTGGCCTCGCAGAGAGATGAGAAGAATTGTGCCTTGGGATATTTTTATGAATTTTACATTCAAGCTACTGCAAAGCTTCTCTACAAGCTCCCGCAAAGCTTCTCTACAAGCTCCCATTGCACACAGATATGTCCACAGGAGAAACTCTTAAAATCAGCAGGATGAGAACAGCAGATATTGCTCTGACTTTCACATGCGGTTTTCATTAGTGACTGGCCAGACTCAGTCATGAAGCTTGTGTAACATTTAGCTTCATGCACAGCTAAAATAATTTGTTATCAGCAAAATGGTTCTGGAAAGAATAGCCTTACCCTTCTGAAGATTTTTAATGGTATTTATCATCTGCATCAACTAGGGTGTCCTTATGTGTTTGTGCATATATGCACATATTAAGCAAAATTTTCCTTATTGTTTTTTGCAAACAAAACTTGTAGGCAAGCAATATTCTGCTTACTATGGAATCTGAATATGACCTACAGTCTGAGATCTCACATGGGTTCTGGCCTTATTTTTGCATTTTCACTTGGAACACCTTGACCCAAGTAGAGAAAACAGAAGAGGTACACATTACAGGAGACTGAATAGTCATAGAATGAAGTGATACAAACAAGGTTCTTCAGAAACACCTATCTGTGCTTTTTTGTCATGACAGTACAAGCCCTATTGTAAGATTCCATTTAAATTCCAGGCTACAATGCAGGACTAAGGAGATTGCTCACCATTATCCAAATATTGAACAGAGTCAGCTGCCCTAAAGCCAAGCACATATTAATGATTATATGTTTTTCTATGCAGGCAACTGCTACTCCTTGGTTGTAGCTCTCCTCCATGCAGTTGAAGAAGGTGATATGAACAACACAGTTGTGTACTGCACAGCACAATGCATCTTCAGTACTACTACACAACCTGTGTAAGATGCTTTGTGAGTTATAAATGGCAAAGGTAAGAAAAACAGCTCCTGAGGAACTCTCCAGGTCAAAGACTCATAGGTTATGTGCTACCAGAAGTGTTTCTCCTGGTCCAGCAGCAACGTGAGAAGATCTCACCAGCATCACAAAACCAAGTAGATACTCTGATTCCACTTCCAGAATGAATCATAAATCAGGACAATTTGTACTTACTCTTTTTAAACACAATGTTTCAATACCAGATTGTTCTCTAACTGCTGAAGCCATCAACCCACAGAGAAGGTATAATTAAGTTCTATAAGATTAATTTAAATTAAAGTTTGGGGATGGGAGGTTTATTCTTAATTTATCTAATTCAGAGAAATGTCTTCTGCAGCTCCGAATACTGATGTTTCTTAACAAAATCTTTTCTTTCTTTATTAATAAGTAAAACTTATCAGAAACAAAACACCAAATAACTATGATCATTGACAATTTTAACAATTACACTCCTCTGAAAATAGACAACCTTACAGCATGTCCTCTAGATTCTACAGCAATTATTGTGGTGCTGCATATTTGCTCAGAAAAGCCCTTGCTGAAAGCATTTTGCTCCCCTCCATTCTCTACCTGAAGGTCACCCAGCAGTCAAATGGTAACAGTCTGCAGGTCTCCAGGTGTGCCTTCAAGATCAGTCTTCTGCCAGCAGAGACATTGAACAAGCAAACTTAAAAGTCCCTCTTGCCCACAGCTGTGGCCTCATTAGTGAGCAAAACCCTCTGCATTAGCAGCCCACTCAATCCCAAAGCAATGATCTGGCATAAAGATGGCAAATAAGGCCTTGGAGGTAACCCTGACACGAGCAATGTTAAGCTTGGTAGATGACCCAAACAGAACAGAGCCCTCCCAAGTTACTTTCCACATAAAGACAGAGCCATAGCACACATTTCACTGATGCTGCTACTGCTGTTGCACTGAGTGCCACATCCAGGCCTGCAGCACAGCCAAAGGCTTCACTCAGCAGAGAGGCTCCACTCCACCAGCAGCCTCCCCAGGGCTCTCCACAGAGCCACTGAGAGGGTCATCGACTTGTCTGTCAGTGGATGCTCAGCATCACACCCTACAGTTATTTTTAGTCCATAAAATTAGTCCATCCACACCAGCAACAGCTAGGGAAAATTTAAATATTGGCTGAGCAAAGGCAGTATTGCCTACTGATAGACTAAAAGGAAGCTCATGAGTCACCCGGATCCGAGTAAATCAAATGTTCCCAATGCCATTGTTGCAGTGATGTGTTGTTCGTAGTATCTGCAAAGCACACAGATAAATATTCTCAAGAGGCTGGAAGAATGGACATAAAGAAACAAAAGACTTGCTATTTTGGAAAGCCAAAACAGAATCCTGGAGATTGGTACAGCCAAGCAAAGCTTGGCCTCAGTATTAGGCCACCATGGCTCTATGGGTATTAATAAGGAAAACATTTTGAGTAAAATCTATACTTGGCTTGACAGGATTTTAATCAAATATTTATTATTACATGCAACTTAAAAGACACAGCTTTGGAATAGATATTATAATTCTATTTGATACTGAAAGATGCCATTAAATTTGCAAAATAAAACTTCACAGAAGAGTGACAAAAATAAACCTAAAATATTTTAAAACAAAGAGAAACAAAAAGGCTGACTGAACATAACTGCTGCAGTTCAGTACAAATACTACATGTTCAGCATTTCTACCCTTCCACTCAGCTTGGGAGGTAAAGCAGATGTGCATGCACAGCACACTGCTCTGGAGGCTAAGCTGATCAGTGTTTTGCTAACTGGTGTTTTATAGCATGTGTGTTTTGTGGTTTCAAAAGCTGAATAACCTTCTGATGAATTCTGCCTTTTCCTAATGTTGCCTTCCCTGTTCCCTGGGTTCCTGACAGCTGTAAGAGACAGCAAAATGCATCCTTCACTCTTCAATGCTGAAATCAGGTTTTCAAGATATATGATCTAACAAAAAAAGAAGGAAAAAGGAACTATATTATTTGATTTTAAATACCAGCCAAAAAAAAAAGAAAGGCTAAATCATAAATAAATAATATTAATTACATTAAAAATTCCAAAAGAAATATAAAATGTGTCAGAGTTGCTCAATGGTCTATTATCCATGATAGTCCAGCAGCTCCCAGTACAGCAGGTGTTAGGATGTTGTCAAATATTGCAGTTCTTGCAGGAGTGAGAGGGGAAAAGAGGGTTCCATGTTGCTAAGGAATAGGGCAGTGTCTGGTTCTAAACATAGAGCTTTGGCAAGAAAAAGAAGAGCATAGACCTTCAAGAGACTATTGCTGCAGGTTGCCAAGGCTGCTGGCTTCTCCAAGAACTGCTTCCGTCAAAGCTGGATGCCAAGGGGTCTGGCCATGCTGTTCCCACAGCAGGAAAAACACAAGTGAAATGTGCAATAGTTTCCTGAAATTCTACCTGGTGTGTCACCAAACTGAAGTTATTCCCAAGATGTTGGGATCAACCCACTTGTGGTGCAGTCAGTCACTGCTTTCAAATATCTGCGGGTAGTCAAGCCCATGAAGATTTAGGAAAAGAAACCTAAAGCTGTTGAATACAGCAAAACCTAAAACAATTCCCCCATCAGAGCTTACAACTGCTTTCCCTTCCTCAATACATTATATCCCCAGACTTACCTTGGCTGGTTTGGCTAAGTGTCTTGTATAGCCTTAAGTCTTAAGGGTTTCAAGTCTTACAAGTGTGTCCTCAAAGGCAGAAAGAAGCATTTTAAGGATTATTTTAATATATGGTTGGTACCAACCAATATAAGTAACAGTCTGGTGATCACTAAAACATTCTGAGAGGCCAGAAAATATTACTTTTATGTTTTCCTTTAACTCCTAACTGAACTATCATGTGAAAATGTATACAGTTTTCAAAATGATATAATATTATCATGTGTCCAGTGTGTTAATAACTAAAAATTATTTTATTTGTTACTGAAAACATTTATAGGAAGTAGTGCAATTCTAACCACTCAGTAACTTTGCTTAGCGAGGTAAATTGTATTTATTTGCCTATTTTCTACAATGAATATAGTCAGTTATGGCAGCAGTTAAGCACAACCAAAATGCCATGAATGGCAATTTCCTTGAGTCCTTTTATCATCTTAGGGCTACTGTAGAAAGAAGAAAAAAAAATCCTTCATTTTCAAAGTTTGGGCCCAAATTTCTGACTTTGGTGAAAGCTACACAGTCACTTCTCAGACCCTACAAAATCTTTTTAAAGAGTTTTCAAAGAGGTGTTTCATTAAAGCCTCTCCTGGGATTCAGCTCTTGGAGGTAGTTTCTGAAAAGATCAAGCTTTAAGAGTCTTCACTACAACATCTCATCCAGATGAGCTGCTGGCACTTGCAGCTTCCTGACATAAAATCTTTAATGTCAGGATCAGAATTAGGATGAGGGGAAAACACTGCCTTGTTAACCTGCTGGAGCCTGTGAAGTGTCAATAGGCAGATGGATAGAGGAACCCAGCAGACAGTGATAGATGTCTCAAAAAGCCTTTGGACAAAGCCCTGCACTGAAAGTGGGGTTAAAAAGACTGAACTTATATAGGATTAGGGAAAGGTTTTGTTACAAATTTAAGGCTGCTTGAAAGTGTAAGGAGCAAAGTGCAAGGCTAAGTGATCTCTTTTCAGTGTAAAGAGAAGTCACCAAGACTGATTTTTATTCATATCTTCATCTATGACCTGGTGAAGAATGGTATCTGGGTTTTTGATGATCCTAAGCCACTCCAACCAATCAAATGCTGAAGGCAAGGAACACTAGAAGACCTGCAGAAAACTGAGTGAACAAAAGTGATGTGAGGCAAAAGTGATGTGCACGAGTTTCAGTGCACGTAATGTAATGTATAAAGAACAAAATCAAGCCTATAGCAATAAACTCACAACAGGCAGTTCTGAACTCAAGAAAAGTTTTAGTCTTCAGTGACAGCTCACTGAAATCACGGAGTCAATGTGAACTGGCAGCCAGAGACATCAGCAACACATTGGCCACCAACAGGAAGGATTTTGAGAGCAAGACTGGAGGCAGAATTTGGCCACTCTATAGAACCTTGCCACACCCACACCTTGGCCATGCTGCTCCGGATTATGCACCTCTAAGATCAGCACTGTGGAGTGAAAAACAGTATGGATGAGATGCAACTAAAACAATTGGCATGACATAGCATCTGACTCAACAGTAATCCAAAAGCTGCTCAGTTTGGAAAGGTGAAAGCTGAGAATTGATGCACCAAATGCTTACAGCATTTTAAACACTGTGCATAAACTGAATCTGCAACTGCTGTTCACCAAATCTCACAATCCTAATACTAGAGAGCACTCAGGAAAACTAGTAGGGAACAGTATAAAACAGATAAAAGGATTTATCTTCAAACAGCAGGTAGTGACTGCTGCCACCAGGGCTGCAGAAGTGGACGGTATAAGCAAGTGCAGAAGGGGATTTGACAAAATCAAGGATAACAAGTCCATAAGGACAGAGTGAAAGCCCCATGCAGAGGTGTACTAACATCCTGGCACGACCAGCGTGGATGCTGTGGAGTCTGAGGGGAAGCAGGCACACAAGGCAGCAGGGCTGGCTGAGCGCAGCTCTCCCTGCCGCTGCTGGAGATCCAGCCAGAGCCAGGCGGATCCTCGCACTATCCCGGGAGAGCGCCAGGCTCATTACCTGCCCCTTCCGAGTGGAAAGTTACGTGGTGTTTTATGTCACACGGAAAAGTAGCTCAAGTCACTGGGAACTTTATGCACGCAGCATCTTACGCGCTGCTGCCCCGCGCCAGCCGCTCCCCTCACACCCACAGGGCGGGAGATGCTCCGGATGCTCTGCCACAGGCACCGAGCGTTTCCCAGCGCTTCCTCACCAAGACCCCGAGTTATTTCCTTCAGAAACTACCCTGGCACGAGTAAAAGTCTCTCTGGGGTGAAGATGCAGCTCTACCGCTACTCTCGGCGGGACAAAGGCAGCCCGAAAGTTCCCGGTTCCAAATACCTCACAACACACACCCGAGCCGAGCTCGGGCGAACAGGGCTCTCCCGCCCGGAGCCTCTCCCCCCGGCAGGCACCGCCGCTGCCCTACCTGAGCCACCACATGTAGCTGTGCTCGTAGGGGAAGAAGCTGTGGGGGTCATCGCAGCAGTACTTGACGTCCTGGAAGCCGCAGCAGAACACGGCGCGGGCGTCGCCGCCCGCCCGAGGGCAGCTGAACCCGCTCACCAGCACCTTGTCGGCGTTGAGGTAACTGCTGCACTCGGCGCTCATGGCGAGGCCGTCCGCCCGCTGCCCGACCGGCGCCTCGGCTCGGCGGCACCCGGGCGGGAAGGTAGGCGAGGCGAGGCGGCTGTGGCGGGCGGAGCCGGGCGGGCAGGGGGCTGCGCTGGCGCGGGGAGCGCCGCGCCCACTGGCCCGGGGCCGCCACAGGGCGGGGAGAGGCGGGAAGAGCCCGCGCCCTCAGGGCAGGCGGGGGGGCGGGAGAGGGCCGTGAGGGACAGGCCAACCCCTTTGCCTGAGGGGCTGCCGAGCGCTCCCTCAGCGCTGGTCCCACGGCCAGGGGAGATTTCAGGGCTCTGTCCTCACCGTAACCCGGGTGGGGTCACAGGACAGGCAACGCGAGGGCATGGGGAGGAATGACACTTCTGTAGGACTCAGGACTCCTTGGCTTGATGAGTGGGGAAAAGCTCCAGCTCAAAACCAGGCTCAGCACTTAAAGATGCACTGCATAAAGCGAGGGGATGAATGACAGTGATGTGGCTGTGCAAAGACTCTGAGAGAGATCAGGACAAATCAATGAGTGTTGAATATCAACAATGAAAAGATAACAATGAGATTGTGTGAGAGTTGTAACTTCATTGCTTGAGTTGTTTTGATGAAATCAGATATAGTGAGATCAATTATTTTCAGTATAAAACCGAGGATTTACTTATTTGAAATGTATACAGGAAAATGATCTACCAAAGACCAGAAGGCAGCCTTTTCACCTCAGTTGTGTCAGTAGTGTCAGTACATGTCAGGATTTAATTGTGGCTCTTGTGTTACTTGGGATTAAGAGACCAGTCTCCTGGTCATTTGATTCACAAAGAGATGGGGACTGTTTTTCTGTGATTGAAGAAGGTCTCTAGTGAGGGAAGGATGGGTGAATCTCAGCTCAAAAGCCATCAGTTGGTTGCCCAGATGGTGTGTATGCATCAGGCAGCTAAACAACATGTGGTGTGGTTCAAACTAAGAACTACAGTGGTAAATGTCATGCTTTTGGAGACTGAGTCAAGACTTTGTGAAGTTGCCAATACTGTGTTCAGAACGGAGACCTAAGTAAGTCTTACAACTTCCTGGGATGGAGAAACATCTAATTCCAGTCTTATAGGTATTCATCTTTTGAAATGTCTTTATGTAACCTGTTCAGTTGCTAATAACTATTTTCTTCCAAAATGTCAATTCCTTTCCTTGTGTTTCTCTCTTTATCGCTCTGGGATTGGTTTTTTTTTTTTCATCTTATCCTTTCTGGATCTGTTTTCACTGAAGTTCTGTTCATACCAAAATTCAACAACCATGGCAGAGAGTCATGAATCCGGGAGTCATTCAGTTCACCTTTTCAAGAGAGCATTCCCAAATCAAGTGGTCAAGAGAAGTTTAGGAATATAGAATGTTCTTGGTTATTTTTGTATTTCACATTGGTTTTCTTTATTTTTGGGAGATTTTTTCTCATTATTCAGAACTCAGATGACTATTTTCCTCTGAGAATTATTACTGTGGTGATTTGAAACAAAATTACCCATCACAGTTTTATGCTCAGTCTTACACAATCTTCCACTCACACTTAATGAGTATAAGGTAGATCTGTGTCAGAGTTGGAGTAAGGGTGGATTCTTTGTCCAAACTTAAAGAAATTTGGTTCAAAGAAAGCTGAAATGTTTTGAGGAGGCAACATCTTTTTCTTTTTTCACCAATCAGTATACTCATTTATACCGTGCAATGAATTTGTACTTGCTATGATTACTGGGTGACCATAATTAGTGTGCTTTGTTGTTCCAACTATTTGGAAAGATTTATATAAAGCATTAGAAATTACCTTTGAGTTATCTACCTCAGTGACTGAATTAACTATGTAATTGCGGGGGGATTTAAATAAAAAACCATTCTCTTTTGATGAGACATTCAGAAACAGGATTTGAAGTGGGAGTGGGAGGCTCTTCACTGACCAGTGCAACATGTGCATCATCTTTTATGTCAGAAGAAAACAACATCCCATTCTGTTATCATTCCCATTACAAAACATATACCTCTTCCAGTAAGAGCTGGTGGTTTAGACCTCATAAAATGTGTTGCACTCTCTCTTCACTATTACCAATATGAATTTAAGTTACTGCACAGATGACAAGAACATTTCTCTCTGCTGAGTAAGGAGTGTGTTTCAACCTAACAATGAGGTCCTCCAGCTTTCAGAAAAACACAGATCAAAGACTTTTGCAGGACATGTGTGAGTAACAGACAAATTATCTAAGTATTAAGGAGCAGCTTTCAGAACTGTATCCAAAACAGGATACTTCTATTCTCTGAGTGCTGAACTATCACCGTTGTGAATATGAGTCTCCTCTGCAGTGAAGCTCTAGCTCTAAGTCTGGTAAAATATGACAGCTTTCTTGGATGCTTGCAACCCAGACTCTTCTGCAAACTTTTAACTGATTTACTGGAACTCACATTGGTTTCCAGGAGATTCTTATAGCTGTACATAAAGCCTCTCTTCAAAATACTTGGAGCTATGGAACTGCAGCTTTCTCTTTTTTTACACTGTTTTCAAGCCTTCCAGATGAACTCATAAATGTAAATATATGTATGTTGTCTATGCAATAATTAGAACAGCAGCATATTTTGTAATAATTTAAAAAATTGTAATCTTCATCTAAACTACAATTAATGTGAAAAGCATGCAGTCTCTTATTTACTTATTCTGACTCCACAAGATGCTGGTCAGCAGAACTGGGCTGGTTCAATTTTCCAGCAAATTACAGGAGTTCTTCTGGCTGATACAGTTTATGGCAAAGGAGGCTTGAGAGAAGCTAAACTTCCTGATTTAGCCATTTTGTTTAGAGACAACTCAAAGTGAATTGTGCTTCTGCACTGACCACTACTTAAAAACTAAAACCAAACATTCATATTAACAGTTGTCAGACACACTTCTAACAGCCAACATTCTACAGAATATTAATTATGAACTATGATATAGCTGTCTGGAACAGCATCAATCCTCAGACCTACATGGCAAGGTTTTCCTTAAGAGCATTATCTAATTATTAATTGGCAAAGAGATGCATAAATTACTTTCAAAAGTAATCTGGTGGCAAATGATGCAATTAAACAAAACTGTCATGCCAAGATGGTGTAATGAGCTCTGATTAGGAGTAAAAACTTAAATTGACATCAGTCAGTGTAGATAACATGTTTTATCATGTTACACGAGTAGCAGGCACTTCAGGAAGGCAGATGACAGCATAAGGTTCAAAACAAAAAGGGGTACAGAAGTTTTAAGTGGTGCATACTTGCAGTTCAGTGAGATGCTGTCACTCAGAGGACTAAAAAAGTACAACTGTGTGCATTAGTGAAGGACTGAAATCTATCAAGAGGATATGATACATCTTGAGTTCTGCTCTCAATTCAACCAGCTGTAAGCAAGTTGCTTTCCCAGATTGTGCTTCAGTTTAACTGTGTAAATTCCTGATAGTGATGGAGTTCTCTGGCACTTGAATGCAAAAGTGTTTGTATTTTGAGATCCTCTCTGTGCAGGTGAACACATGTATAAAGTATCATTATATGAGTTTTTCATGTCACTAGAGCCTACCAATTTTCCTAGTCATTTTAACTCTACTTCACACACATTATCCTCTAATTGATTCCCCAAGTCAATATAGGGTATAGATTTTGACTTTAAGTTGTCTCTGCTTCACAGAACTAAATAATGAAGAAGGAGAAAGCAATTTTAAGCATCAGGAAGTTGAAAGAGGTTGCAGTCAAAATTTTAAGAGGGAAAAACAGTGAAACAGAGAAGTAGGAAGTGTTGACACCAGTAATTTTGCAGTGAGTATGGAGCTCTGATAAGTAATTTGTGTTTGTGTGTGTAATGGCCTCATTATCTAGTGTTTTATGTGCTGTTATTGGTAAATATTTCAGAATAGTGACTCACTGAAGCAAATCTTACATGTTTACACTTACTCTCTTATCTAGAAGTCAGATGGATAAAATAGTTTTCAACAATGAACCTCACCAAATAGTTTTAACTGCAGTTTGTCTTTGTGGAGTGGTTTTCATTTCTTTCCTTTTCAGAAAGGAAAATTCTTTTTACTCATCTGACTAAAAAGCACAAAACTGGCATGTTCCTTACTCACAAAAACAATCTCAATCTGACACTGCCTCAATCATTTAACTTTGCTTTCATTTATCCTGCTTGTAAAATATAATTATTTATAATTTTAGAGACACAAATATGTTGTAATGCATTTTGCACTTGAATAGGAGGATGCAAATTTTAAAGGATTCTAGCAAGTATGTAGTTTCTGTATGTAGGGGATGATTATGGGGATACTTCTGAAACTGAGTTACTCAATTACAAGACAGTTAGAAATTATTTGCCTATTATTTCAGACTATTTAAGCAAGATCCCCATCAGAGATAGCACTTGTAAAACATGTAAGTTGTTTGGTCTTTTCAGCAATTATTCTACATTAAGGGACAAAACTGAAAATTATAGATTCATAGGCTTATATGAATTGTCACTTTCTATTAGAGTTTGAATTTACCTTCTCTGAAACTGAAGATTAAAGAAAAATACCTAAGTAGACAGGTTTGAAGCACTGACCTCTAAATATCAGTGCATAAATAATACAATAAAACATTTTCCCACCATTTTCACTGTAAACTGGAACTGAGGCTTATTCATTTTCTTCATTTTGTTCAACTTCTTGGGGCAATAATTTAGATTTAGTCCTATTAAGTATATTTTTAAAATATCAAAAGTTGTTTTGTTATAAAATTATGTAAATATTTTGTTGCATATTTTTGTGTGCCTTGGCTCAGAATCCTTTCTGTCACTTAGCCATCATAGAGAACTTTCATTCTAATTTATAGTTCAAAGAGATGCAGATATCAATAGCAGCAATAATTCTTCCTCTTTAACCTTCCCACACAACTGTCTTTGTATTTTGTGTGTAGGGGGTAACATCATCTATTGTTAAAGTTTTGCAGCAGGAGAGAAACTTTTTACAGGAACCTATTTACAATCACTTCTTATTTGAAAAAGCTTTACTGTTGGGACTGAAGTTTTCTATCCTGTGTGGAAAAAAAAAAAGTTAAAGCCAAAGATTTGGGCTCTGACACAGTTTGGGGTAAGAAACTGAAACTGGCATGACAAATCTAAGAATGGGAGGCTGGGATTTGGCAGTTAAAGAAAAATGGGACAGGCTGAAGAAATGGGAGTAGCAAAGAGGCAAATTGAAAGGACAAGGCAAAGAGGGTCAGCCTTTGGAGTAACAGGAACTCTGTGCCCTATCTATGAAGCTTGGAATAGAACCCAAGTTTTCTGCTTGTTCCCCTTCCTTTTCTATTAGCAAATATGTTTAAATTCGGAGGGAGAATGTGTGCTTCATTTAGGTCATGCATATCAGTGACAAACAGTGACTTCCTTATTTCATTAATTCATGTGGCAAATCTCTGTATGATGGTTTGAAATATTTCAGATGACTCATGTTGTTGCCAACATCAAATTCTGCTCTTGTTTTTTCTGTTTGTTTTTAAACAGAAGAGATTCCATGTACAAAATTACATTCAAAGCATATCAGGTTACTCAGAATTTAGAAATGCCAGACTTAGAGCTAATAACCACACTATTTTTGGAGAGACTTCAGCTCATTTCACAATGAGTTTTTAATGACTTTACTTTCTTACTCTTTTCTAATGCATGGTCAAAGGTTATTTACTGCATGTTAACCATCCCCACTGGGAATACAGGATTACTTCAGCCATAGCTTTTGGTAATACTCATGATCACTTCACAGATACTAATTTATTTTTCCAGTGCTCTGTGATGTGAAGGTGTTTGACTCCTGATATCATTACATTGCTCACAAGCAATGGCATGCCTTTCTTAGCAATTGTTTTCTTGACAGAGTTTCAGTTTTATTTTTTAACTTCAAAAGCTCAGTGTTATTCCTATTTTTTGGTGCTGAAGGTGAGTTTGTTTTCCATCTTTGAACACTCCTGGATGTGGGGATACTGTAAAGAGAATCAGTTTCAACAGCCCTCCTGTCTTTGGTTGAAATTAGAAAGTCTTATTTAGTTTCAAATCCCTTTTCACTTCAGCAGTGGAGAAAAGGAGCAATTGTCCAACATAAGCAGATGATCCAAAGGAAGTATAAAAAATATATTCCTATTATGAACACCTAACATAGCCTATCCTTTGCCAAGATGGTTCAGACATTAAATGGATATAGACTGCTAATAATAACTAGAGATTTAATGGTTTTGTATGTCTTCAAGACACTGCAGGTCTTTCAACTTAACTACATTTGCACAATAGTTACTAAAATGCAACTTATGTATCCCTCATTATCACAGCACCTGATTACCACACAATCTGTAATTAAATCTGTAATTACCACACAATCTGTAATTAATGGAATTACTGACAGACTAGGCCTTCTGAAGCTGGGCCAAGTGAGCCACTGGTCAAGTCTCCACCACATCAGTCGTGCTTTGGTGAAATGATCAGATGAGAGATTCATTTCATCTGTGTTAGTCCCAGTAATCAGATGTTCTCTTAGAAATTGGATGATGCTATAAGATATATTGTATCTGTTCATCCTAACCATCTTCTCATCATTCTTCCATACCTAGAATTTGCACCAGGGATTTTGACAGGAATTGCTTCTGTGCTGTTACTGAAGTGGAATGCATCAGTGCAGCTCACTGTCACGGGCATGATGAACATCTCAACAGAAGTAGTCAAAGGAGAATCAAGCTAAATTATCTTAGTTTACAAGAACATTGTTGTTCGTCTTATGGAAGGGAATGTAATTACTTCATTTGTCTGTTGCTGTCTGTTTCTCACTTTAACTGGTGCCAAAATAATCAGCTTTTACGTGAGAGCTTGCTTTCTCTGGTTGGATTAACTAAAGGTGATAGACACGTCTGCACAAACTTGAAAGCAGAAGATTAAGTTCAGTTCTTTGCTTTTCATTAATTTGTTACATGCTTTTGGGAAAATGGTATCCCCCACATGCTTAGTTGCTTTATCCATAAGAGCAATATCAAGCCTTTTTTTCATGATGCTCTGAGGTTTCTGTAAGTTTCAGTAACAGAATATAGTTATTACCATATTAGACTGAAAATGTTCTACTTTACAATTTATTATTACTACACTTCCTCCATCAGTAACAAACATTCTTGGTTTTCATCTCACTAAAAATACTGGTGGTTTTGTTTTGAACCTCATTACATTCAGTATAGATTAAATGTAGAATAAGGCACTTAATGTTTCTAAAAAGAATTGAAAAAGTTGTGTTCTAAAATTTAAAAAAGGACAATTGTTTAAGTTGGGGTATTTTTTGGTTTTTGTGGGCTGTAACTAGGGGTGAATTTGAAGGTTAACAAAAAGATCTACTGAGAAATTGCTTTTCCAGTGGTGTATAATTTAGAATTCATCCTACTGGACTAAGAGTCAAGTCTTTGTTGTTCATAGAATAACTGTCCAAATAGTGTAATTTATTGAAGGCAAGGCAGCCAAGGCCTGGTTGGTGTTACGCCATAATTACATAATCTGAATTATAAAGAGCAAGGGATACTAAGGTGAGGAGAAAACTGCAAGAGCTTGTCTTGGGCTGTGAGTTCTGGATGGATTAATGAAAAGCTTGAGCTTAGCCAATTGAGTCACACAATCAGTGGAAAAAAGCTGCAAAAAAGACTGATGTCACCATATCAGTTTTGATCATGGATGTTTCCTTCCATGTTGATTCACTTCACATTAGGAAGTTTTCTAAAGCAGCACACTGATGTTTTTCCCAATCAGTTGGTTCAGTTATTGGGGAATTCTTCCATCTTGCACATGTACAGCCTTGTAAACATAAATATGGTATGAAGCCCTCTTTGCTTCAAAACCAGTGCAGTCACTCTGAGCTAGGAGTGCACATGTATGACTGTGATTCTGCATGCTTCATTTTATTGTTAGACTTTAAATTGGCATTTGTATCAATGTAAAGAAAGATAAGAATAAAAGAAGATAGAATTTCAATGCTTTTTTTCTTTGGTTCACTGGCTGCTATTTTATAATTGAATTGCATGTTAAATTTCACGTTCAAAATTTGCAGGCTGAGACACAAGCACTTCACTGCCTATTCCACTGGTAATTTGAATTTTTATCTCATAGGTCTAAAATTCAGATTTTTTATCACACTAGACATTTTTATATTAGAAGCTCCCTCAGTAAATTCTAATCTCTTTTCTGTTTCAGAATAATGCCTATAGGAAATCTGTAATGTTTTTATATTACTGCAATTTGTTTTCAGAAAGTCTCAAATCTTGTTAGAAAATATAATGCAAGTATTGTGATTATATAAACAATTAAAGTCAGCATCCTCTACAGGGCCAAACACAAGTAGTAATCCACCTAACCTTTAAGGCTCTCCACATTGTCTCTTGGGTGTAGAAATTTTGAAAGCCTAACTATTCTGCAAAAAGAGCTCTTATATCTGGAAACTGTCCATGTTTTTTGGCAGAATGTGAATGAGATGATTCTGTGAAGAGCTGGACTCAATGATTTTATGGGTCCCTTCCAACTCAAGATAGTCTATGTTTCTGTGCTATCAGCAATCTGGAAATATATGCCTTTAAGTGTAAAAAACTTTGTGGGCTTTCTTTCAAAATAATGCAGTATCACCTCATTGCTTTTATTTAAGTCTTGCAGCAGTTATTACAATAAATTTTAAAAGAGTCATCTTCCACATGGGAATGCAAAAGAAACAAATAACAAGTGTTCTGGCTCACTGCTGCAAGCCTACACAAAAGCAAACCTTTTGTGTAGTCAGGAGAGTGCTGAGCATTCATTACTTATCTGGAAATAATGGATGCTTTACTGTCTGTTCATTTTAGAAAATAATCCATTCAGCTCATAAATCAAGGGCTGAAATGTATTTAGAATAGTGGTAACAAAATCAGTCCCCTGCCATGAGGTCACTCTTTGATGAGTCACCATCTAGTCCCAGAGACGTCATCCTGCTCTTCCCAACAGGTAATTATTGCAAACAGGAAAGGGGACCAGTAAGTGGAATATGTAATTATAAGAGTTGGTGTATATATTGAGAGGGTTTTTAACTTGTTTGGAAGCTACTAAAGCATATGAACTAAGATCACTAACCAAATTGCATTGACAGTGACATGCTAGAAGCATAACTGACTCTTTATTCAAGTGTTTTTTACTTCGTTATTCCCCAGTTGCTGTGGCTCAAGATGAGTTTGATTCCTGAGAATGGCTGATTTCCTGCATTTCTGACATTCAAGCCAACTGAGATTCACAAGAATGTGAGTTTATAACTGGCTGTGAGTGATCTAATACACAAAAAAGCCAAATCTTTAACGATGTTAAGCACTTGGTCCTTCCAACACATCTATGTAGCTATTGTTGGTATACAACATTATTTGTTCCTTAATTTAGGACTTCTGTTCATATTATACTGCACATTTTAAGAACAGCCTCCATTTAGGATGTAATTTCATTCACTTGTTAATTAACTAACAAATATTTTGCCTAGTGTTATCAACTGTACTAAATGAGAGGAAAATAAGATTATGGACTGATTAATTAATATGCTTAGTATCAGAAAGGAGACATTTCCAATGCAAGAAGCCAAGTCCAACACTAATAGCACCCAGTCTGAACACTACATGATGCAGAAATCTGCAGCAGGTTTTTCCCATGCAGTGCTTTACTGAGTACAAAATGCTCTTGGAAGGAAGAAAATAACTAGATCTGTCCTTGACAAAGAACTGTCTCCAACAGGAAGTTCAGAGTATAGCTTATTTGGGAGGACCAGGTACATTTCAGACTAGTACACAGCACTGGGAACAAGGATTCTTCAGGAGGATTTTCAACAAATATTGAAGTGCTTAAAAATTATGTTTTGCAGGATATAAGGCAGAAAAGTACTTGCTGTAAGGCTGAGATGCACAGGAGACTCAGGTAGTTTTTGTTTGTTGATATTGTCTTTGGTAACAGTCACTGAGCTTCTGTACCTGGTACAGAACTTAAGGAAGAGCACATCTTAGGAGAGACTCATGAGAGATTTTCTTCAGAGAGATTTTCAGGGGGTCAGTTGCCCTTGATCCTGGGCAACTGAATTTCAGCTACATCAGTGGAGTGGCTTTCCAGCAGAAGCACAGAAGGCTGAGGCTCATCTTGAGTTTTATGGCACAAAAGTATGGCCAAAGCATTCTTTGAAACCCAAGTCAGAATATTCCACCAAGTGAAAACAGTACATTGTGCTAAAATCTAATTATTAGTAGTCCTGGCACCAAACTAGAATGATCCTCTTCCATCCAGAGTTCCCTTTTCAAAACATTGCAAACCTAGGCATCCTAAATATCTCTTTTATCCTTTGTTGTCCTGCTGTTAATAGAGAAAGTGACAAAATAATCACCAATTGTGAACTAAACCAGAGAGAGGAAATAAAATGGCTTCAAATCATTATACCTTCCATTGGACCCCTTTTCCTCCTTTCATCTATTGTGTTTTGACCTATCAACAGATGTTTTAAGAATACTTTGTAATAGGTTCTCTGTAGAGTGGGCTTTCAGCCTTTAATTATGTCAGAAAGAGACATCAGGGAAAGAATCAAAAGAAATGGTCAGAAGTGAAAGGCTAGAAAAGCAAAGAACTTTAAATTGACAGGTAAAATTGACAGAGAATGAAGTCAGACCAGAATAAATATTCACAGGGCAGAAAAATTTCCCAGTTGATGACAGAGGATTATACATCCACTTGCCACAGCTGCAGTAATACAGCTTTTTATTAGAGCTTGATAATGAAAGAATGCTTGTGCTCTATAATCTTCCTCTGGCATTGAAGTAATTTACCCTGAACTTTCCATCTGTACTTACAATGACACCTTTTCATTGCATACAACATCCCACCTAGATCTTGGGAAAAGTTTATGCCCTATCAGCTAGCTGCCTATTAGTGTTCTCTTAAGTTCTTAGATCTTAAAAAGAAATCTTTTTTATGTTCTTTCTTCTACTTAAGTTATTAAAATTATGCTGATCACATGTTAACTGCACGGATTATTCACATTATATTATTTTTTAAGTCAGTTCTTTGAAATGTTTTGGTTTTCTGAAACCATTTCAACAAACTGTTCCCAGTTTCTTAATGGCTTGACAAACACATTTACTGAGCATGCAGTTAACAACTAGAAATGGTGTCTTGCAATTCCCAGTATTTAATAAAATTGAGTGATTCATATAATCAGAGAGAGACCTGACATTGATATGATATCTTCCTGTTGACTTCAGTATAGCTAAAGGCACAATAGATTGGCAACCTCTGAAACTAGCAAGACTTTTTCAAAAGAACAGGAATTGTCAATTTTTTTAACCAAACTATTCCCTAAGTTGATACTTGTAGAAAATATGTTTTGACAAAATTAACAAAATCAGTTTTCTAAGTTTTAGAATTATCAAAGCTTTTAGTATTGGCATTTAGATTCTATTTCTAGGTTTGAGTTTCTTCTCATTTTTATTATTTTAAAGTTTGAAAACATGAATATCAGCTTTGAAATGTTTCTCATCAATTGTATCCAGCTAAATGTTTCAGCTGAACCAAACTGACAGTTTAGGGATTACTTTTTCTTGAAAACTTAAAATACTGTGCCTGGATTTGGAAGAGGAGATTTCAAATGCAAAATGCTTATATGACAGAAAAACATTTCCCGACATATCTCTAGTGGTTCGTGGTCTCTCTAGAAGACAGGAAAATACCAGTAATAAAATAAACAGTACTTTGAATATAGAAGTACTGACAAATCAGAATGAGTGGTGTGACTCTAACTAAGGATTAGAGAAGCTGATTTATAATTTAAACAGGGAATTCAGGAAGCTCTTTACTTGCAAGGAACAGTTT
Source organism: Entomyzon cyanotis (assembly GCA_024500445.1). Classification (NCBI taxonomy): domain Eukaryota; kingdom Metazoa; phylum Chordata; class Aves; order Passeriformes; family Meliphagidae; genus Entomyzon; species Entomyzon cyanotis. The sequence continues at coordinate 5,578,740 of JAKEPQ010001020.1, forward strand.
GACTATTGTGCCCTTTACAAAAGATGGATAAACAATCTGTGGGTTATGGATATTTTCCTTGCCAGTTGTTCTTTATTTATCACTGTCAGATTTCCTTGCTTGATAAAGAAAAATATAATGGTTTATCCTATAACTCAGATGAAAGCACTAATTATGATGAAACTCCCTTTTGGGCAAGGGAGACAAATAAAACAGAGGACTGTTTTATATAATACAATGACAGCTTTCTTACTGCATCTTTCACTTTAAGGAAGCTAAAACTACAGCTCCCTGAAGCTGGAATATCTGTAATTTCTGTCTTGATGGGGAAGTGTTCCACAGAACTGCAATTACAGATCAGGCATTACACAAGTTTGTTCTCCACGAAATTGTACTTCTGTCTTTTCTATTGTTCTAGAACACTATTATTTCCTTTTACTGTCATTGTTCCATCAATTAGTGCTCAGGGAAGAATCTGTCCCTGACTAGGTGGATGCTGTTAGTTCTGCTTGAGTGGGGGAAAAGAATCTCCATTAACAGAATCACTTAGAAAACTTTAATGTCTCTGCTTACCTTCTAGAATACAAGTCTGCTCGCTCAAAACACAATGATCCTTCAATTGTTCTTGTTTCCAGGAATTAGTTTAGAAGATCCTCTTGTTGAGCAGGTATTGTGCAGTGCTTTGAGATAACCAGCATGTATTATCACCTAGGCAGGCAGATTGATGGCTTGGATCAGGTTGTCTAGGCTAAGGATGGAAAGTTTCTTGAGGTTGCGTTCAGTTGCTGTGCAGAGACAGCTGGCAAAGGGCAGCCACTGCCACTAGACAGACCTCCACTGTTGTCTAAGCCAAGGTGCTGCAGAGTTGGCATAAAAGGTGTTTTGCTGTTTCTTATCCTATATTGTGGGCATTACTGTGTTTGTGGGCTGCCTATCTAGATGAATTAACTGTGTAGCATCAGATCACAGATCACCTCTGAGATGATGTTTGGTACAGCTCAGTGATTTCATTCTGCTCTGTGCATGTCTCTGCTATGGCGCTTTAATATGATTAAGAATTAATCCTCAAATTTGGTGCTTTCAGTATCTCATCTGTCAAAAGGTTTGTAAACTCCTTTGTGTTTTGTCAGTGATGCTTTTACTGCAGGATCTGTTAATTGTCACAGAGAATACCTGATTTCTCTGCTTACTTGACTCTGTGAATGAGTCAGAAGTAAGCTTGTTAAATTTCATGTGGCTCCATGGGTAGATGCACTATAAATTTACTTGTGCATAGAATATATTTGGTTGATTCAATAATCAAAGGTAGCATAAAATTTGTTTGCTTAACCAAAGGGATGTCTACTCTTCTGAAAATCTTGGCTAAGATCAGCAATTTATTGAATGAGATGAGCGTTTGAAAGGATAAATTGAGTACCATCCAGCACAGAGAAATTCTGTCTGGTTTGCCACTGAAGTTTCTGTCTAAAATCACAATAGAAACTGAAGTGAAACGTCCCTAGCATTTATCTAAAATAGCAGATGTAACTGTAAGGATAACTAGGATATTTGATTTTGTTCTCCTTATAATGCAAAAAAATGGAGGTTTAAACCCTTCTCTATTGCTTCATTTGATTGCTGTATTTCAATGTAGCATATTCCATTTCAAAACAGAACTTTGGATTCATGTAGGTCTGATATTATATTCTTTATGAGACAAAGTTTCAGAAGATCAAAAGTACCCTGTCTAATTTTAAACTTATATTTAGGCTTTAAAATTATTTCTTTTCCCTGTGGCATGCCACAGGGGGCATGTGGCTGCATACAATCATGTCCAGGTTCTTAGTTTAATGTTTAAACCAACAGGCCAAGAGTTCACACCTTTAAAGTTGCAAACTGTAGGAGAACAAGTCTTAGATGATCAAGGTAATCAGTCTCCAGGCATCAATGTTCTCATCTGTTATTATATGCTACTATTTTCTGTGCAAAGCAGATAAGTGGCAAGGAAAAACAGTCTCATGCTATAGATTCAGAGCTGGCTTGCAGTTTCCAGGACTTGCTGTAGGGAAGATCTCTGTCAGATTAAAACAGTGCTGGAATTCAGGAGGCAAAAAAAGTAATTTCTGGTCTCTGCGTGTATTCTCTATAGTCTCAACAGTCAAATTAAACTCAGTGCAATTTGATTTGCAATTTTTCTGAGTAGGAAAGCATGAAGTACTTACAGGGTGACCAGATATGTATTAATCTACAACTGAGAATATTTACTTTTACTCCAGAACTTTGATTAAAAGGCTAAAGCATTTGCTGTACAAACTGATTTAGTTCAATGAAGGCTGGAATCTATGCCACATGCCTAATTTAATGAAAATATATCTGTTAACTTCAGAGAGAGTAATTATGTGTTTAAAATCATGTGCCTGTTCAAACATGTTGTTTTTTAATGCTTGCCTATGTAATACTTACCATAGTTCTCTTGAAATGGCCAAACTTGAAAGAGCACCAATTCTGACAGTGTCAGTCTGGAGTTATTCCTGGCACTCAGGCATCTGCTCAGACTTCAGACTGCAGAAATTCCTTGCTCACACTAAAATAATAACACTAACAATTGCAGCCTCATTGTTCCTTTGCAGAAACCCTTTGAAAATCTTGTCAGGAAGAACTCTTTTTATCTCAACAAAAACATAACATACAGGTCCCCTGTTCTTAGCCCCAGGATGCTTTAAGAATAATCTAGTCTTTTCCAACCACAGTGTTATTGACAAGTGAAAGCTTTTTTTGTGCTTTGTAATGCCTTTAAAAGCAGCACAAACAATATTTGTCCACATAGGACAAAACCTTCCCAACCAATCCTTGTCATTATATCACTTTAGACTTGTAGAATTTGTGTAATGGAGAATGGAAGACTGTGTCTATATAAATCCAGAGTTCTGATTGAAGTTGGACACACAAAATTTAAATAGAAAGGGCTTAAAATATTTTTCATAGTCTGGTTTGGTCTCATCCAGGCTTCAGTTATAAGACAGAAAAAAAAATTGTAAGGAGAAAATGTTAAGCCCTGCAGCACTTGCTAACAGCATGCTGGAGCATTGCATTAGTATCGAAGGACAGAGAAAAGAGAAACAGTCTGTGGAATAATACAGATCTCCTTTCCCAGGAGTTGGATTCTCTGTCCCTGCACAGTATCAGCTGGGCTTGATTTTCCTTTCTTTGTGATATCCTTAGCAACCATTGTCTTAGAGTGAGCCATGTAAGAATAGACTAAATGACTGAATCAGACATGGAGTTCACTTCTATCACCATCAGAGGAGGAAAATACAGATATTCACTGCCACAAGCACCAATTTCCTGCACTCTTAAGTTACAGTTCAAGTAAGAAGTAGCTGATAGAACTTGGAACATACTCATTAGTATCAATGTTCAGATTTGAACATTTCCATGCCTCGTTTGTCCAAATGATTATTTGGCAGCAAACTGTCTTTTCATTTCCTTCTAATTTCTTCCTTTTTACTTGATTTCTCCTTTTACTTATGTTCTTCTGCTACTTCTTCCTTTTATTCTCTTTTCCACTCCCTCTTTTTTTTTCACTAAAACTTAAAAAACCTTGCTCTCAGCTTCTTTCAGGCAATTTAAGATTATTTTGTGCAGTATAATCTCTGCCTTTCATATTCTTCCTGCAAATCCTAAAGTACCTGGAGCTCTTCTTCCTAACAGAGCTCCACAGAACGAATAGAGTCAGTATAGAGTCAGAATAGAGTCTTTTCTCTCTTGTTCTGCAAGCCAGGGCATGCCATAATATTTGCCTTTGATTTCAACAAGAGCCTATTTGGACACTGAAGGGCTCTAATGGCAGTGATGAGTTGGAAAAAGTCCTTATCGTGGTCAGGTCAATTAAGCCTTATTTGTACACATGGGCCCTGACCACTATATGGACAAACACTGTGCTACTTTAAAAAGCATCAGAAAGCACAAAAAAGGCTTTCATTCATCAATAATACTGCAATTGGGAAAGATTAGATTCTTCTTAAGGCATCCTGAGGTTAAGAGGATGGGAACAGTGTGTTTTTGTTGAGATAAAAAGAGTTCTTCCTGATCAGATTTTCAAAGGGTTTCTGTCAAGGAACAATGAGGCTGCAAATGTTAGTGTTATTATTTTAGCATGAGCTAGGGACCTCTGAAGTCTGAGCAGATGCCTGACTGCTACAGTCAAAAAAGGTGCCATTAAGCATTTGTAACACTAATGTGGTATTAAACTGTGTGACATTATGCATGAATTAAATATTTGCAAAATTATTTCCATGGAAAAAATATTTTGATTATCTGATGCTTGTCTGTACGTGCAGCAAAATTGGATAGTGTTATAAATTGAAAAATAAATTCAACATCAATTTTATGAGGCGAGAGTAATTCTAGGGCAAAATGCCAGTAGAAGAAAGAAATAGGCATTTCATATAGGCTCCAGTCCTACAGATGTTCAAATGACTATTTAAATATCATCTGATAATTTTTACTTGGGGAAAAAATGCAGAAATTCTAATCATAGCTTCTGGAGAATTTTTACAGAGACTTTGTCTTAATATTTCTTTCATTTAAGCTTTATAGATGTGTTTTCCCTATGCCCTTCTAAACTTTCTAGACAGATGAAATTAGCTATGTTTGGCTGTTGTAATTGGAACATGCAAATTCTGCCTGGTCTGAAGGTACCTGTTTTGGCCCTCTTCCTAGTACATGCTTTAAGTCAATCGTACAATTTTTGCTATTTATTTTATTCAGTTTGCAATCAAAATATGACAACAGAATTGTAGATATCAGGGAGATCCCAGCCAGGACATTCTCATTATTCTGATCTTTCTTCCTACATGAACTGACTTTCTATAGTGTTACCAACTATTAATAATTGAATTGGGGAAGAAACAATTGCTGAAGATTTCTTCTTTCCTAAAAAACTCAAATGGAATTTGGTTGCAGAGAAATATTAAATTACTTTGAACATGCTAACTTGTTGTTTTCTACAATCTTAGGATGGTGAACAAAGATTCAACTGGTCATAATTTCCCTTCCCCATATCCTCTTTTTTAGAATGTAAAAAGACAAAGTCCAGCCCTAAATCTCCATTAAGATGCAATTGGCATGCTGGTATTTTTGAAAGTCATAATTCATCTTTCTTCTTTAGGATGATTTTCCTTACAAGTTCTGTAACATGTGGTCTTATTTCTTCAATAGAGACAGTGGAGTCCCAGGCCTTTACTACTTTCCCATTGGGGTCCACCAGGTATTTCCAGAAGTTCCAGGTTGGTTCTTCTCCTGTAGAATCTACAGCGGGGGGAAATGTTAAATATTGGAAAATCACGTTAGCCAATTCCTGACATTTGTTCATGTCAATTTGATGATTAACCTCTCAGAGGAAGAAGGAATGTAAAATTAAGAGGAAGTTCAGACTGAATAAGATTAATTTTCTGACAGAGAGCTTTAGCTAGACAGTAGTCCCTTGGAGACTAATGGAAACAGGGAAGTTTAAGACAGGAGAAAGCACAAAATCAGTGTTGAAGTGGGTGAGGATAAGTGTGTGTGTGGCTGTGCTATACAGATATACCTGGCACAGCTGAAGACTGATAGGAAAATGGAATTTGACATGACAATATAGCTGTACTAGGACTGATTACTTGCTGGTCTGGAATTTTTTCCTCCAAAAGCACCCAGTATCATGTGCTTCAGAAGATTGTTTCAAGAAATGTTCCATGAAGAAATAACAAATTAATTGTTCCAGGTTTCCACCTAATTCTATCTACTACAGTTTCCCCCTTCCTGATCACATACTCTTTTACATGAGTCACACTCTTCCCCTTTACTATGCTGCTATGTGACTAAAAAAATTTCCAAGACTTTCAGTTAGACTAGGAACCTCATCCCACTAAAAGCACAAGTACAGACACTACAGAAAAACTAGCATCTTTTTTCCCTACTGATTATATATTGGGCAAACCTCACGAGGAATCAGAAGTTATTTCAAAGTATCATCAAGACACAGCCAGACCAACTCTCTTAACTATGTTGTCACTGTGCTGCATAAACACCCATAAACACCTCTGTGGGCAGGCCAACAGGAAGACACAAGTTTTGCAAATCTCCTGGGACATGTCTGCAGGAACAGTCCTTCTGGGCAAAACAGAGATGGAAGGATGTGAAGAGGATTGCAGGGAAGTTTGGCTAGCAGAGTGATCCATTACAGATACCTGCAAAGAGGTAAGCTTGAGGTAGTCAAAAATAATAATACTCCTGTAAACTCAGTGGTACATGGGAGAACACTGGGGATAAGCAGCAGGGATCTGGTCCTTGCAGAATGCAGCTCAGGTATCACATTGGGCTTTACTATATTTCATTGCTGAAAGAAATTTCCTTCACATTGGGTTAAGACTGACATTTTAATTTAGCATTTAAATGGTATTTAGAGCATTTGTTCAGTGCAAGAAAAGTAGTGCCTTGATAGGGAATATGCTGCCTTGATGGTAAGAAGCAGCAAAACCTGTTCAGGTCTCAGTGCTGGCTATCAAATGGATTGGAACTGCAGGAACTGTACAGTATGGCTGCTCCAGTGCTTGGGGAGGAATGAAGAAGGAAGTGTTCAAGGACATCTTTTAGTGCCTGGCTTCACTTTTTGATTGTTTAAGTAAATTATGAGGTGTTTTGCTTCCACTTATCCTACAGCTCTAGAGATGAATCTTATAAATCCAACCTGCAACACTGGTGTCACAGGAGGAGCACCTGCAAGGCTGCAAAGTGGAAAAAGGAATGTCAGGGTGTTGTATGCATAGAGTATTTCAAGACCTGTATTCCATATAGAAGTTTATTGGACCAGCTTTGACAGGGCATCTGCTATTGATGTGTCTTCATCTCTGGAGATAATTTTGGAAGGTAAGGCAAAGCTGTCAGAGGTTGACAGAGAGAGAAATCCTGCTGTGTGCAGGAGGAGGGACATACATGACTTCTGACCCCTTTGAGCCTGACAACTCTGGGAACACAACCATATGTATTTTTATTCTGTTGGGTGGTATTTTGTGTCAGAGGAATTCTTTTCTGGAGAAACAACCCTCCAGCACTGTAGGTTACTCACCAATCAAGTACTTGAAGGCAGGAATTGCACCAGCTCCACTGACTGTGATTTTGCTGAACATAGGGAAGGAGGCACCATAAGTCTTTCGTGCAAAGCTCTCAATTTCTTTGTTGGTGTCTGGTTCTTGCTGCCCAAACTGATTGCAGGGGAATGCCAGCACATTGAAATGGTAGGGGCCAAGGTCTCTCTGCAGCTGCTGTAAGGCCTTGTAGTGGCTGTCTGTGTACCCACACTCACTTGCAACGTTGACAACTAGAGACACCTGAAGAACAAGAGAGCACATTTGAAAATGTGCTGCACGTGTCAGATTTCCAACAGGCAGGCCAGAATGCAGATTGTTAAAAAAAAAAAAAAAAGGATGTCTAGGGACTTTGACTGAACACATATTTGAAACTACATTGAGTTCTGTTCACAAAAGGATGATTTAATATTTCTTTTATGTATTCCTCTTTGGCAACCATTAAGATAATTAATCAACTGCTAAGCAATCTTAATTCTCAGTTTACAGAGAATCTGTATTTCTCCATTCTGCCTTTAGGACAGTTTCTAAGCATATTTAAGAAGTGACCATCAAGCTCAGATATACCAAGCTGCACGAAAGAAACTTGCAAATTAATGTAATTTTTGTTGTTTATTTTTCTATTGTGAAGCATCTTCACTGCAGCATCTTTCCCTGCACAGAATTTGGTGCCCATACAGAACCAGCTGATCCATGTATCATTGCCAGTGCAGTTGGAAGTAAAGAGAAGCTGGAAGTTAATAGAAGCAATTACAGGATTTGGGGTTGGTCTGTGCAGTGTGGGCTGTAAAATTTCCCATCTCTTCTAGAGTAAATCTACTCAGTTGTGACAAAATGACAACCTTGCACAAAGGTTTGTCTCAATTAAATTCCAAGAAGTGAAGGCAGCCCACTATCCTCTGAAGTCATTCCTGCAGTGGATCATGCTCAGTGCTGTGTGCATCATGTCACTCAGATAAGAGCACCAGGCATGTGTTTGCCAGCACAAACCCAGCTGGGAGGAAGCTGTCACAGACAGGTGAGCACTACAGGAACAACAGAATTTGTTGGGACAATTAAGTGACCTAACCGTGAACTGACACATATTATAGCTTCTCAAAACCTTGAAGAATTTTTCATTGTTTTTTTTGAGATATTTTATCCTTAAATAATTCTAGAATTTATTTTTAGACTTACAGTTTTTATTATTCTCACGAATTTTCTAAGTGTGAGTTGCTGCTCATTCTACATAAACTGAGTCTATTCTAATACTTTCATACAAAAGTATTTAAGGAAATATGGTGTGACAAATAAATTATATTTAATGAAAAAAAAAAGGCTACATGTGCACAGTGTTTTTAAAGCCAGAAAACAAACTGGCATGTAAAAGTATATGCCTGGGTAAAGTATGGGATCATAAGACGAAATGTTTAGAAGGGGTAGGAATGAGTAAAGAAAAAGCTAAGGGGATTTTGGTGTTTGTAATTTCTTACATTAAACATTAATACTTACTTTGTGTATTTTCTACTTTGTATAGCTGTATGGCTATCACAGAATCATGGAATATCCTGAGTTGGAATGACCCAGGAGGATCATCAAAGTCCAACTATTGAATTTAAAGTGGCTTTGGAGTGGCACTGTTTTCCCTGTTTTCCCTGGAAGACAGGTAATCTTACCAAGCACAAATTGGTGTAATCTTCTTTGTGGTGTGTCAACAGGATGCAATCTAGGCAACCCCTGTACACTTGTATATGAAATATGACCTGCAGCCATCTGACTGCCAAATCATCACTTTCATTCAGACAAAACTTACAAGCTCTGCCTGAAATTTTAAATTCAGTCTCTTAAAAAAATCCAAAGTTATGGCATATAATTAGATTTCTTTTTTCAGAGAAGAGGTAATAATTTTGTAATGCATTCCTGTTGCAGACTCTCAGCATTTCAAATGGAATTTATATGTTGGACATAAAAAATAACTATTGGCAGTTCTGTTATTTTCAAATAATCTGATTTACCAAGCATAGTGATAACTGTAGTTTAGTAAGAAGTAAAGATAAATTGTACCACTAAGAGCTGAACTCACATGTAATTCTTTCACATGAAATTTTAGAAGCTTTTTTAAAGACAGTTTACGCCTTAGAATTTTCATGATGCAGAAGTATTCACACACCTTATTTGAATTCATATCTATTGGTACTTTATCTCAGATAAAATGGTAATGTAAGAATTTATCATTGGAGGTTTGGGGGAAACAAGGTTGTGTAGGCATTGTGTTCATATTAAAACAGATATGAAAGATGAATTGCCAGTGAAAGCAATCAAGCTTTGTAACTTTTACTTGATTTTAAGTAAAAAGAGGGCTTGAAAGAATTCACTCAAAAAGAAGCAACAATTTTAATTTACAGCTGTTTACAAACAGTAATTACTTGGCATGGTGGTGAAAGGCTTGAGAGCTCACAGTGCAAACGTCCAAACATATTCCCATAAAACAGATGGAAATTATGTGCAGCATTTCTTGGGATGGCAGACACATTATGCTTCTCTTTTTCCCTTAGAAAAATACATTCTCTGTAACTGAATTCTCCATTACTGAAGTCCATAATGTAATAGTGCAAACCTCTTAAAAATATAACTGACACATATAAAGAAAACTTTCATGATCTATTAGTATTTCTCAAGGACTGTTTAAAATGATTCTTTAAAAATTTTACTGAGTTATCTTTCATGTGTCTGGTTTTAAAAGTGATTTCATGTGATTTTTTTATTGGTCTGTATTTTATTTTTAATAAACAACAATCACTCTTTTTGCTCTCATCTGGAGGCTGTACTTTGACTTCTTACAACTATTAATGATTTAAATTAAATTCAATATGCCTGACTTTAGGCTCTGAGAGTGCAAGTCAAGCACACCACCTAGTGTGCAGTGCAAACAGTTCAATGGACCTTACAAAATGATTTAATTTCAGCTGAATTCTTTATCAGCTGTTGTCTGACCTCTTAGTACTATCCTTCCCTTTGCTTGGAAAACCCATTCATTCTAGTAGTGAACTCATTTATTTAACACTGCAAAAACTCTTCTTGCTCTACTTAATGTTTACACCAGCCTGCCTCCTTCAGGGAAAAATCCTGGGACAGATTTAGGAATCTGGTCTCAGCTTCAAGTAACCCTTTGTGCATCTTTCAGCAGAGACAGTGGATACTTGGGTTTTCAGACCCTGAGATTCTTCACGGGCTCCATCTGACTGATGGAAGAACTAGCCTCAAATGTCAGATTGCACCAACTCACTGAGCTGCCACCTTCATGGAACAAATAGCAATATTTGTGCAGTAATTCAGTGGCTGTGCTCTGTATTTATACACACTCAGGAATGCCCCATTCTCGGGTTGCAGCAAGCTCTGGTCCAAAATGCCTGGCACTACTTTCAATAACAATACTTAGTTTAAAATAATACTTTGATTGTTATAGCACCTAATGCTTTTTCATTGTTATAGTACCTATGGTTCAAGATTTCCAAAGGCACTGCACTGACACTGCTTAATTCCACCCCAGCACACTGTACTTAGCTGGGTGCTAGATTGGTACCATTACATCAAGATAGGCATAAACACAGCAGGGAACAGTTGATGTTTGGGAGTTCTGACTCCCAAATAGGTACTATTTTTGGAAAGAATACTGCCTCTTACAGTATATTGGAGATACAGACCATGAAATAAAAGATAAGATTATTGAATTAGATTAGATTAGATTAGATAGAAAATTAATCCTGTTTGGATCCTCTTGATTCTTGTGCAACCATCATCACTGCCCTTCATTTTAAATGAAGATGGGTCAACATTTTATGGTGTTGTTGAAAAACCACAGAAGGATGGCCTTCTCCACAACACAGTGAACCAGACAGTTTTTTGATCTATTTCACTTGTGGAACTCTTTTCTCAGTGCTAATAGTCCTCCCTTTCTTTACTATAGGACAGAGGGTAATTGTGGTTTGTATCAAGATACACTCGAATAGAAAGTGCATTAATATCAGTCTTTTCTTTCTTACTATAATATTTTGTTTCAATGATCTGAATACACAGAAGTTTATATTAATAATGAGTTATTGAAGAATGATTCTGCCAGTCATGAATTGCGCTGATTGTTTATATTTAGCATGGCTCTTGTGGTTATAGAATTAGCAGACTTTATTAATTTTTTTTTTTTTAGAGTCTGGAAGCCTTTGGATTTTTTTCAATTCCTAGTAAGTTTCTTGACCAATTAAGTAGTTATTTAAATAAATTAGCTGAGTGACTGAATTGAAGAAAATGTCTTCTCTACATCTGCCAGAAAGCTTAAGGCTGGTAAAAGCTGGTTTAGCAATTAGCAGACTATTGTTCCAGGAGCTAACTAGTGACTCACTTTCCTTAAACACCACCAGCACACACGTAGTACTTTAATATTATTTGCTTTCTTTTAATAGCTTTAAAATATTATGATAAACCTACACCTTAACATTACTTATCTAACTGCAGATTTAAGCAAGTTTATTTTAAGAAATAAATGGGAGTTTTAATTAACCTTTTTCTATCTTGATACTGAGTTCTGACAACATAATAATAGAAAGGGATGTGTTTTATTGCTGTAATTTTCTTTAAAATTGTGCATATGCATTATCAAAGAGCAGGTAGCCTGAACATTAATAGGATCTCTGAACACAAATCTATCTTTCATTCCATACAAAATTTGAATGTCACTTTTTTGGAATAAACTATTCCATGAGGCCTAGCAGAGATCAAGGAATACCATTCATCAATGGTGTTATCTTTCCCAGGCTCAGCTCTAGAGCTTCCCTTTATGAAACCAGTCATGCCTTGGGGATGGCCTGCAATCCCAGCACGGGGGTACAGCACACACCCTGAACCTGCCTGGTCAGGAGATTCCACACCAGGCTCTGCAGCTTCTTCCAGAGGGGATGAACACCCCCAGCTCTCTGTGGAGTGGCTGTAAGGAATTCTTCTGAGTTCCCCCTTAACTCCTTCCCATGTGGATTCTGGCCCTGAGTTAGAGAAGCTACAGGTGGTATTTGCTTATTCAGATTAGCAGATGATGTGCAGATAAAACATGCCCCAGTAACAGGATTTATTGACAGAGCCTTTGGAAGGAGCTCATTAAAAAAGCACAAATATTGCTCAATATTAAACAGCTTCCATGTCTTTCTCCAACATAGATATTTGAGTGGGCATGGAACCAGTTCTGCTGTATCTCAGCTGTGAGTGGAGGGGGATGAGGACTTTGACCAGACAAGATTTAGACCTCTCATTTGGTCCAAATCCACCAGTATCCCTTTCTGCTGAGCTCAGTAAAATGTGCATTGTCCCTATGTACCTTCTCTGTCTTCCTGCCAATGTCTTAGTGACCTGCTGCTATGGACCAGTGAGCTCAGACACCTGAGGAAGGGAAAAAGGAAGGTGGAAACACAAAAGCTGGAGAAAAAGGGTAAAAGTGAGACATGATGCTGCCTTTTTGGGCAGCAGCTAAACTATTGGACTGCCTGACTGTATCACAGATGTGTCACTTGTGTGCTATGAGTGGCACTTGTGGGATTTATGTTGACTTTAGCTTCTATAATTTGTAAACAGGGCTATTAAGACTTTATAGTATTATCAGTGTGCTGAGTTCTCTTTTCACTCTTCCATAGGTATTGACCATCTTCCCTAGATGATCAAACCACTAATAAAATAAAATAAAATAAAACAAAATCAGATTATAGTCAAGGACATTGTTTTAAAATGGTATGGAAAGGTCTGCCTAGAAATCCTTAATGTAATATGCAGATAAAATTTAGAAGACATCATAAAAGTGTATGTGTCTATGTGCCCTTCTTCATACTGCTGTTCCACCAAAAAGCAAGAGAGGAATTGCACGTTGTTACAATTTCACCACACTCTGATACTTTATAATGTCTCTCATGTTTTTACTAACTACGGTGAAATCCATTTACTCCATTAGCCAATGCTAATCCTTCAAATCCCTTTTTTTTTTTAATGTAGAACATTAAAAAGTAATGGGATTTAGATAAGAATAACATACAAGAAGTCATGCAGTTAGAAGACAGAAATAAACTCCAAAAGTAAGTTACACAAAGACACAAACTTCCTGAGCTTCCAATGGAACAGGCAGAATCCAGAGCACTCCATCTTGCTGCAAGAACGGCAGGAGGGCAGCATTCCCTGCCTGCCACGTCTACAGGCAGCAGGCGGCTGCAGCAGGAGAAGACGCGGACACACACGGGGGTTAGACTGCAAACGCTTTATTGAAGAGGAGCCTGTGTTAGCCAGACGTGTTCGCTAAAGGGCAGCGCGGTGCCCCGTCAGTCCGAGCGAGCAGCCCAGGTGCACACGGGTTCTCTCCCCCGCTCTCTCCGAGCTCTGTCCCCCCGCGCTCGCTCCGCGGACATGCAAGGGCCGGCTGTTAGTGAGCCCGGGCGGCAGCCGCCCCTCCGCGCCGCACTTACCGAGCCCCTGTACTTCTCCAGAGACACAAGCTTGCCCCTGATGTTTACAACTTTGAAAGTGTAAAAATCAGGCTCCTTCTGCCGCGTAGCGGAAAAGGCTAAGAGCAGGAGCGCTGCAATTGCGAGGAGCATGGCTAGAGGGATGAGGAGGACTTTGGGGAAGGAGGAGGCAGGCTGGTGCTCCACACTGCCCTCCGGGTCCAGCATGCTGCACGGCCGCCGCGCCTCTGCCGGCCCGGCCTGGCCGCGCTGCCGCAAACGGCTCGCTGCTGCAAACGGGCTTTTTGCGGCACTCGGAGCTCTGTCCGCACCGCTCCCGCTCCGTGCGGGATGGACAAGCTCTGAAACGCAGCGTTTCGTGCTGGAAGTGGTGCGTTGAATAAGGGCGGTTATGGTTTTAAATAGTTGGCTCAGTCTGCGGGATGCCAGTCACAGAATCGCAGGATATTCTGAGTTGGAAGGCATCCGCTGAGTCCGGCTCGTAACTGAAGGGCCCATACACGGGTCAAACCCAGGATCTTGGTGTTATTAAAGATCCTGCTTTAACTGTGTTGTGATTTTTGATGGATTTGCGAGTGGCTTTTTTTGGTGTACTAACCATAGCACGTAGTGACTACGGTGTAATGTCAAAGGACAGCAGTGGCTTGGTTGCTACTGGTTACTGAGGCAGTGCTCTGAACGAGAGTCACAACACACCATCAGCAAAACCAGAATCACCAGCGCCACATAAAAAAGCCACATCAGCCAGGCCTGCAGGGAATTCAGCTCTGCATGCACCTGGCTGGTGAGACGTGAGTGGCCAAACCACTGGTCTCACAGTGTGACATGGGAGAAACCACACTGCCTGTGGGTTTTCAAGCAAGAAAGAGGCATAAAGCATCTGGAACTGAGTTTGGTGCCAAAGCATTCAGACATTCAGAGCCAAAATGCTGCCTCAGTGCAGTGATGTAATTCTTGGGTTGTCTGCAAAAAAACTGCTTTGAACAGTTTGCTACTATGCCTGCTGGAAGAAAGGATTTGTACTTAAAAAGCAACAACAGAAAGCCCTTGATGGTCATTGATTTATTCTTGGACCAAGAAACTGGCCAGCCATGGCTATGATTATGATAGTTCTTGGCAAAGAAAAGCAAAATGCAGTGATTTACAGAAAATAATTAAGAGTGCCTCCAAGGCATATTGGAAATTTATCTTTTGAAGAGCAAATTACATTTTCAAATCTCCCTTTGTGGTTTTTTTTTCAACTGAGTTTTGGTAGAACTTTGACATTTTGATTAAATTTGCTTAGGTAATTCAAGCATGACTGGCATTACTGTTAGTGAAGAAATCATGTATAGCTAGTTGAAAAATTTAATTATAATTTTAAAGCATTTCAGATTTTTCACATTTTTTATGTATTTCAGTTAAAGTAGACATCCAAGATCAAGAAATCGTGTAATATGCTAAAAAAATATGGAGATGGATAGATGGAAAATCTTCTGCCATGCTGTCCACAGGAAAGATACACTGTGGTGACAAGGTGAAGTTCTTTGCAGATAAGTGGTATTTTCCTGTATACTTTCCTGGCTCTAGTATTGGCCAAGAACTTTTCCTTTAGATGACAGTCAAGGATTTCCTTGTTTGATAAGTAAATTATCTAAGAAAATTTAGAGTTTCCTCAGACACAGCTGGAAAAAGAGAACAGGACTTTAATATGGTATAGCCATTTAAATAGATTTTAAAAATCTAGTAAATCCTAAAAATTATCTTTAAAAATCATTCTAATGATGATCAGCATAAGCTTTTTTTGTCAAAAAATTAAAAAGAAATCTACAATACATATTTAGTAGCTTGGGTATAGGACTAAAAATGAGACATCATACTGCAGCATGAGACAAGTTTTGCTCGACAAAGAAGACTTCATAAAATCGACTTCCTACAGCTTTATTATTATCATATCTGATTTCTAGATAAAATTTAGTGGCTTTCAGAGTCATATTTTCTCCTACAAACTGAGCCCAGAATCTCAAAGTTTTTGATCACTGGCACTGAATTGGGAATTCTTCAAATAATGGCCAGCTGGCAGTAGAACTCTGCTTCCTCTTTTAGTGCCATGTTTCTATATTGGTCCCTGCAATAAAACATTCTTTAACATCAGGAAAGAAGGAACCATTGTTCCTGAACACAGAGAAAGAGACTTATGTCAAAGACTGTTTGCTTTATGCTGGTGCAAGTTTTCAGAGCCAAACTGCACTACCACTTCATATTAAAGTCTATCCAACTATTTGAAGGAAATATGCCAATCAGGTTTGCAAACTGGCGTGTGTTTGCTCACTAGCATGTCTAAATGTTGATCTAGGAGGACTGTATCCAGCAGTAAGTATAATCTAGTTACTTCTGCAATTTACTCTTTGGCCTTCTAAACCTAATAAAAACCTTTGTCAAATAGGACTGGCTGGAAGCACCACCCAATTAACCTCAGCTGTCCCCACAGCAGCACTGCTGTTTCTGGACTGGCCCACGTTCCTAAAGGTGAAACCTTTGCACTACATCCCATGAGCAATACCCTGAGCTACCCAGTCCTAATTTTGTAAAGTGTGAACTTCAAGTGAACCAAAAAAAAAAAAAAAAAAGCACATTACCTCTAAGGATTGTGCTGACTTCACAATTCAGAAGTATGTCTTGTCAGTATTTATAGAATCCACTATTACAGATTTTGCAACTTTTGTTTACCTACACAGACTCCCCAAGGTAGTGTTTCCAGCACTACTATTCACATTGAACCCCTTTAGTAGTTCAACACTAATCTTTTATGTGCCTTGTTTTCCTGGAAAGGCCTCCTTAGCCCGGGCTAGGAAGTGCCAACAACATGACATTTCACTGCCAAGAAGGGGTAGTACTGGATCACAGAGGGATTTGCCTCAGACAAGCACTTGCCAGTGCCTTTAGGTCACCGTCCAGCACTGCCAAGAACCGGCAGGCTGGCTCATCTCCCCTGAGACCTGCAGATCTGCCAGCAGACATGCTGGCTAATCCACTGTCCCTGGCTGCTGCCGGGGCCAGCTTCATAGCCAAGGTCAGGGAGCCTGGAGTCCTTTCCCCAGGTCCCCGGAGCACACCCGCCCTACTCCACCGAGCACGGAGGAGGGGAAGCGCTGGGACAGGGAGGGCAAGGTCTGAGCTGTGGCGCGGAGCTCCATCGAGCCCCAACCTGCAGCACAGGGCCTGGGGAGCTGATGCCTCATCCCCTCCGCAGCTCCCTGACAGGAGGCTGTAGGGAGGAGGGGCCGGCAGGGAGAGGACCAGAGGAAATGGTTCTATGTTGAGACAGGGGAGATTCAGATTAGACACTGAGGAAGAAATGATTCCCTGTTAGGGTGGTCGGGCATTGAACAGGTTGCCGTATGGAGTCACCGTCCCTGGAGGTGCTGAGGAGGCGCCTGGAGCTGCCTGGCGCTGGTGCTGTGGGTTGGTGCCTGTGGGGATACAGTGGCATTGCGGGGAGCACGGCTGGACTGGGTGACCTTAAAGGTCTCTTCCAACCTTGCTGATTCTGTACGTAGGGAGAGGCCTGTGAAGAGAAATAAGGGTAAAAGCTAGGATGGCTGTAGGGGGGGGAAATTAAGGGGAAAAAAAAAGCTGTTTATTCCCTCATCCCCGCTCGCCGCTGTGGCACTGGGGGAGGAAGGCCCTGAACGCCGGGGGAGACGGGGAGGGGGGCGCGTCGGCCCTTCAGCAAGGGGGAGGTTGTGAGGCACGGGGGGCTCCCCGGCAGGGTCAGGGAGGTGCGGGCACGGTGCCCCGCTCGCTCCCCGCTGCCGCCGCCGCCCCGCAGCGCCGCCGCCCTCGGGGCGCTCCCGCCCGCCTTCGCCCCACAATGCACCGCGCCGCTGACATGGCGGCCGGGCCGGACTGAGCCGCTGCCGTCGGGGCCTGCAGCAGCCGCAGCCGGGCATGGCGGGCGCGCCGCGCCGGCTCCGCTAGCGCCGCACACAGGTACCGGGGCCCGGGGGCTCCCCGCGGCCGGGGGCGGCGGCCCGGGGGCGGGCGGGCTCTGGGGGGCCTGTCCGCGCCGGCGCCCCCCGCCCCAACCCTGCCCCGCCTCGACGGCCCGTAGCGGCCTCGGGCCCCGCGCCGGGCGGGGGAAGCGGCGGGGTTCCGCGGCGCGGGGGCCGCCCAAGGTCAGCGGGAGGCCGGGGCCGCCCCGGGGCTTCATCCGGGCCGGAGCTGCTGCGTGCGGTTTGTTGTTCGCACGCCCCGTGGAATTAAATATTTAGGGGGGGAGAGACCAGCGAGGGCGGCGGGGAAATGCTCCGTGCCCGGGGCTGCCCTCGAGAGCCGTGCCCGCTCCGCCGGGAGAGCTTCTCCTTTCCGTGGATCACGGTCTGCCTGGAGTGACACCCAGGCATCCCTTCGCCGACGTGGTTGTGCTCTTTTGTTGGCTTATTTTGTATACAAATACAGCTGAACGACTTTGCTGCTTTTGCAATAGGTTGCAATTTGCCAGTTGGCTGAATGTGTCATATTACCTGAGGCCTCCTGGCTTTTAAGGTTGTTTCTGGGTATATCAAAGGAGGACGAGCTCGTAACACACAGAGAAAACAATATAATCGGATTTAGGCGAAGGTAGAGATTAATACATTAAAAAGATAGTTGTATCTGAGTATGTATCTAATAATTTTTTTCTATATCCATGCCATCTCCACGTCACTTGGCTTCCTGAGCACCGTGCCCTGGATTCAGGGGTCATTGCATTTGCTTGAAAATAGAGGATACATGTTGTTTATGGTTTTGGCTTATGCTCTTGGTTTCAGTAGGTGCTTTTTGGATAGTCTGACCCCCAGATAGTTATGACATAATTATTTCCGTGACAAGAAAAGTAAGCCAGCCATGGAACTATGACTTAATTACAGTATTTGGCAGAAGATGCTATATTAGGAGTAAGAGGTCTCTTTTACAAACAGCAATTTGCAATGAGCTTTTTTTAATCATTTTTCTACTTAACTTTAGTGAAAACCTTCATAAAATTAATTTTGTGATAAAATTACCTTTTCCCAGAACATATATTGGGATATGTTCCCAGAAGACAGGCACAGAGGGATCAGAAAGTTCCTCATGTGTTCTCTTCTTGCACAGAGGACAGCTGGGACTTTCCTGTCATACCTCAGCTTGCAGTGGTAAAGAAACTGCTGGATGCCATGGGACACCTGCACTGTGCAGGGCATTTATCTGGTTCTTTCTCTGAAGGGAATTGCTGCTATGGGGAGAAAGAAAGAGGAACAGGATTTCCCTGTGTCTTACTTGAAAGCAAGATATTCCTGAGGAGCTCCTCTTAACTGTCTTGTGAATCTGCTTGGCAGAGTAATGGTTTTGAATTGTTGTATTCATGTTGATACCATAAGGCAGTTTGACTGGCTGAGAGTATGTTCTGTTTTCTAGTTGTAATCCTGATTTTTTTAAACTTTACAAAGCATTTCTACTAAACTAACTTTATTTTTGTCACTATCTTAGTGAAATAATGCAATACTGGTACTGACTTTTACTGAGAACTTGTAGAAAGAGATCCTGCAATTTGCTTAGTGGATTAATTTGCACAATGGAAGCAATCCAGTGGAAGTCAACATTTCTGGTGCTTTTGGCACATTAGAACTATTTTGTATTTTGCTTGATAAATTGCTTAACTTAGAAGTACAAAAGACAAATTACCTAAGTTTTGTAACAATGCACATGAATTTAATTTTTACTCTTTTTTAAAATTATTTTCACCAGAAATGCATGCATACATACATGTGTACTCATACAGTATCCTTGGTTTGTAATTTTGGCTCTAAGGTTTCAGCAAATCTTTGGGAAAAACCCAATTTATCAAATGTTCTTAGATTTTATTTTCATTTCTATTGATGCATGAAATTCTATTGCCAGCAAGAAGTAACTTTCAGATTTTATTTTTTTGGTGTCAGCAAAGCTTGACACGGGAGTCTGGAATCAGTTTCATGTTACAAACTGTTGTGACTCAGTCCAGTGAGTGTGTTTGTGTTCTTGACAGCTTTCCTGAAGTCGTGGTTTTCAGCATGTTTCTTTCAGTAGTGATAGTGCTGGATCCTGGTGAACAGGCATGAGGATACTGGTAGGAGATCTGTTTTACCTGTAGTTTGTGAACTGGTTTGCAGCTGGTATGTAGTAGTTCAAAAATCATCCCCTCCTCAAGGATTCCAGTTTGGGTGAAGGGCTCATTATTGCTTAAATACAGGATCCAGATAAGCTTCTATGCCACAATACATCCTGCTGTATTTTCATTTAGCACAAGCCCTGAGCATAAGTGGAGCCTACGATTAAGGTGAATAAATTGGTTTCAGCATGTGGCTGCCTTTTAAACCAGTGTCCCAATCAGCTGAGGCCTCTGGAAGCCACTTTAGCCTCTGAAAGGCTCTAAACCAGTGCAGTGCTGTACTGTGTTTTCCCAGCCTCCTCACGGGTACTTGGTACCAAGGTTGTGTGTGTTTGTTTTTGAAGTTAGAGCTCCCTTGTGTCTGGTCCCAGCATACATGGTATTTGGTGAGATTTGGGGCAGGTGCTGCCCCTCTTCTGGCTTCAGTATTTGCTGCAGTTGGTGCTGCGGTGTGAAGGACTATTGCAGTAAAACGTAGGATCAGAACCAAAATGTATGAAAGTGTGAGGAGCCTATATGAAATAGAGAGGTAGGGGAAACTGTTGTAACACAGCTGAGAGGGGATGGCTTTCCCAAGCTTGGATTGCAGGCAGCAGCAGTAGTAGGGTCAGAAAGTGGCAGTTCTTGGCGTTGGGTGACGTTCGTTTTTCTCACCTTCTCAGTGAGTCATACTGTGCAGTAGAAAAAACAGTGAGTCAATGCAGAGTAATCTGTAACAAGCATATCCCTTATGGATCTCCCATCCAGCATATTTTGCTCACTTCATAATTTAATTGTAAGGTATTTGGACCTATGTATGTTACAAAGTTTTGTATCAGCCAAAGCCTTTCCTGTAACTTCAGTCATTCCGCAGTAGTTTTGTAATTCAGATATCAGCCTCTTACAGCGTTACATATTTTGTGTATATATATGTATATATATACACATACACACACACACACACAGAGTTATTTATCTAATCACTCCTTAGAGGTTTTCAGTCTTCCACATTTTAAGTACAACATCAAACCTTCACTGAGCCCAGAGTGCCAGTTTTGTTGCATCCCTGATTTGTGTGTTCAAATTGGCGTGTGCTGTGCTGACTTCCTTCCAGATAGGTTTTGGTAGTATTGCACTTACTAGGATAAATTCTATAGCCTGTAGTAAGAGGGAGTTCTGAAACACTATGTAGCACTTATGTTTGTTACTAAGAATACCGCTGGGTTTAGCTGGTGGAGCCTGAGGCGCTTTAGTGGCCAGTAATCTCTGATAGTTTTAAGTACTTTGGAAAAACATCAAGCATGGGTAATAGTTTGTTCTAAGTTATGTCTCGTTCATCATAAATCAAATGTAATCATGTGATAACTTTTTTTAACTATTGACAAAGAACGTGGGAGAGGCTTGAATGATTTATAGAAGTTCTCAGACAGAAAAATAGGCATAAGGCTATAAACAGTCCAGGAAAAACTCCCCTCCCCAGCACAATCGGGGTGTCTGTAGACATTACCTGTGCTGCAGTCTGAGCAGAGTGCAGAAGACAACCTTTCCTATTGTTCCTGACTGTGGCTGTAACCTTTGTTTGCAGAATTTCCTTTTATTTTTGTTGAGGAAGTTCAGCTGGGCTATATTGGTAATGAGGCGAGGGGGGCACTGAGGTTAATCACCCCACTTACTGTTGGAAGGCTGGCTGGGAGATCTGCGCTTAAGGACAATCATAATGGGAGAGATAAAAGCAGGTCTTGGATAAAATACCAGTTTCCCTATCTCAAAGGAGGGAATGCTTTATAGACAGAGGGTGATAACACTTATGTTTGTAGTACTTTCGCTGTTTATATTTTATCTAGTACTCCCCAGGGAAACAAAACTTACAAGCCTGTTCTCTTTCCCTTTAGTTGCTCTTCTACACTCTTGTCCCTACTTTTGGACATTTCAGCCAGTTGGGACCACGTTTTAGAACATATTTGACGTAATGTCAAAGGATCATTGAGTTTCTGCATGTTTTCTGGAACAATTATGCCTCAGCAGAGAGGTCTCTGCCGAGGGGGAAGCAGGAGGAAGTTCCATTTCCTTGCAGGGAGTAGCTACAAACCAGACAGGGTGTATGTTCCTCCAGCCACAGCACGTCTCCCCTGCTTGCCCAAGGGGCTGTGATCGAGAGTGTGACAGAGTAGCACAAAATGAATGTGTAGGAAACCAGGTAGAGTCAGTTCTGCTGCTAATGAAATGATTAAAAAATAAATGCCTTGCAAAAGAGCAACTCAGAATGTGAGAGGTCCCAGTTTAACTTGGTCTTCATCTTTGAAGAGGGCCTGTTATGTCAAAGTCTGACCCAAAATGTGTGTGTTTGAGGGAGTTGAGTACAGTGGAACAACTTGAGAGGAAGAAGTGGAAGGGCAAATGGGTAGAAATATCTAGTCAAAAGCTTTTTGGTGCTTTTTTTCTCCCCCCAGCTTGGAAGTAAGCCTTACTCTGATTCTTTGCAATTCAAATGCAGAATTTTCTAATGCTGGTCGGCAAAGTGGAGGAAACAAAAGAAACTGGCAGAAATGAAAGTGAAACATTCTCATTTCTTCATTTCGTGAGCCTAAAATTAATTCTAATCAAAGCTGATTTTAATTTGGTTGCTGTAGGTATGTATAGGTTTAATAATTTTCTGGAGTTTAAAGTCAGATAGTATCTTGTCTGACCTCAAGCTGTTGTATTCTAGCCAGATTATTTTTCTAAAAAGAGCCAAGAGCTGAGCTAGATTTCAGAGGAGTAACTGGCACTGTACACTCAGAAAGCCAGCGAAACCAAGTCCCTTGTAACACCAGGATATTGAATAAATGAAATATGCTGAAATGGTTTCAACAGGTTAATCATACCCCACTTTGCAGACATAGGCAAAAAGCTCTGGTTTTGTTGCCAGCCTGGCTGGGAGAAAATTCTTCTTTGATTCCAGGTCTGGCAATTTGGTATGAGCCTGAGCTTGTGAATAAGACATGCCATCCAGGTTTCTAGAAAGATGCCACCTCAGCACTGATTCACTCCACTCCAGTGTTTTGTTTCCAACCACGCTATTTTTTTCAGAGGCACTCCTTTCCCTCTCTCTCTCTCTGTCATGTGTAGATGGCCGATATCTGACAGAGGAGGATCTTTTTGTATCTGTCCTGGGTTTAGGAGAGGTCTCTTTTTTGTTTCTCATATTAAATTTTATTAGCTGGTTTACTTTGCAGTTTTTTGTGAGATGGTAATTTGGTTGCTATTGAGTATGTTGCAGCACTTTTAATTTTTTTTGTTTGCTAAATCATTTCAGTATTAAAGAGCAAAAGGAAGGAAAAAGAAATCCCAAAGTTCAACAGCGTTATTGCACTTGCATTTCAGATTCTGCATTAATTTCATTCAAACTCTTAACTTTTCGGGGTTTTTTTTGTACAGAATATTATTGTCTTATGAAATGTCATGACTGTCTTTATTCATATTTCTTAGGAATAAAGACTACATGGTTTTTAACATTATCTATTTACACTTGATTACATTCACTCTCTTGATATGTAACACCATCACAATACTCAATTTATTAGCTGGGTTTTGGTTTTTACTAGCAGATTCCTTAGTTGCTTTTTCTCATCACATTTATACATCTGGTTAAAGATTATATGTTCTCTTTAACTGTATAATTATGTGTTTTACTGAATGGATGAGATAAAATAATTTGAATAATTTTTTCAGATTTTTTTAAGACCTACTTTCAAAATACATCTCTAACAAGTTGACACATACAAAAACCAGGGCAAAATGCAGCCCCACTTCTCCTCCTGTGTCAGAGTTTCACGATAGCTTTAATCTGGAAGTGGTGCCAACAGGAGTTGTCCCCACCCTACGAGTTGTTTGTTATTACCAGCCATGCTCCTCCTCTCCTCTCTTCTCCTCTCCTCCTGCCTGGTGCCAGCTTTATGTGAAGCTGGATTGGTTTTCCGGTTTGGTTCAGGGCAGAGCTGCACAAGGGAGGAGCAGCCCCGGGAGTGGCAGTGAGTACTGGCTTGGAGAAGGGTGGTGGTTGCTCTGCCTGGAGTTGGAGCTGCCCTGAGCTGCTTCCCCCTGAACTGGAGCTGGCCTTGCTGTGCTCCTGTCCACAGCTGAAGGGAGAAGTGGGTTGTCAGAGGTGAAGGTGGAATTGATGTGTGTGTTTGTGGTTTGGGTTTTTTGGTTGGTTTGGGAAGTTTTTCTCCCCTCTTCAGGTTGAACAAGTGAAGCATGGTTAGTTTAGAATTTGAAAAATCCTACTCTGCTTTCTCTCCTGGTTACATGAAATTAAAAACCAAACTCACAGTAGAGTTTAAAGATAGTGACATCTGTACAGAGCTGTAACAGCTCACCAGTCTCTAGAGCAGAGCTTTATACTGCTGCTTAGGGGCTGGAGTAAATTGAATTTAGCCAACCTGAGGGGATCCTGGGCTGTCCTTACCACCCTGAGGCTTCAGCAGTGCTGGTACAGGTGGGCAGCAGTTCCTGCTGCTTTTTGATAACAATTGCTATGGGAAGACTGGCTACAGTCCCAAGGCAAATATTACTTAATTTCTGTGATTGTTGATCTAGAAGTAAGAACAAGGTGTAATCAGTGTTTAATAGAAAATAGTTTCAATATTGTGAATGCGTTCAAACTGAATGTATTTGTGAGATAAAATACTTAGGCAATGGAAGAAATTTAGGAATATAGATTTTTTTCTTCTTCAGGTTTTATATTTTGCTGAAGATTGTGATGCTAACAGCATCTTCAGGAAAATTCCTGTGGGTTTTGTTTGCTTCTTTGATTTTCACTTTTGAAAGATATGTATTTTCAATTATATCAATAGAGACTTAAGATAACCATTTTTAGTACATGCTTTATGTCCTAAAGTATTTCCTGATTTGTGTCTTTTGAAAGTAAGAGAGAGAGAGTAACTGCACTATATAGCCTGAAAAAATTGCTGTGTTTTATACTGATAATATTCAGAAAGGTTTTTTGTTGTTTTTTTTTTTAAAGCAGACATTTTAATCTGATCCTTCATTCCAGTTCTTATTATTAAAGTACAAAAGTATGTTGTGATACTGTTAATAGCTGTAATTCATAGTCTTTTCTATTATTTCTTTTCTTCACTAAATGATAAGTCATGGGTTCTCTAAACCCCAGAAATTTCCATGGATCATGCATGGATCACCTACCAAATATGCAGCTGGACAGGGAAGAGGAAAACTGCACTCCATATTTTGCTATCAGTTTACAAAATAATTTTGTTCTGTGTGTAATGCTTCACTCTCCTAGTTTGCAATTGCTTTCTCAATGTTGGTTTTAGAAAAAAATTCAAGTTCATGTTGCAGATTTTGGCCTTCATTTTCTATATTAAAAAGAATAATTCCTTACAAAGAGACCCACTTACTCTTGCTTAACCTCCTCCCATTGGAAACACAACCTTTGAGTTGTCTCCAACATAAAGCTCAGATGATTATACACCACCTAAAGGGTTGAGGTTTAGATGAGTAAAGTGAATCTGCAGCCAAACAAAACATTTACTGTTTGTGATGGTTTTTTGCTAAGCAAAATCTTACTTACTTGCTGGTAGTTAATTTATATGAGAATGGGAGGTGCAGGTGATTGGTCAGGTTTATTATTAATACTTTCAGCTATATCTCTAAATGCTTTTTTAAATCAGTTAATAAAATGGAGTTGGCTTTCTGGAAACTGAATTAGTTTTCTCTAGTGGCTAATTTGAGCTGTGTGTTTATTGAGTGGTATTTTTTAGATGTGTTAATTTTTTTTTCTTTTTTTTTCCTTTCCCAGTGTAGTTGCAGACATCTTAGTTCTTGTTTTTGTTCAGAAAGCCAGAAATAGGAAGGAAAGGAAAAAGCAAGCTGTTGGCAGGTTTATCACTGAGTGTTTTTAAGCATGTTCTGCCATTTTTTGTCTCTTCATATCCTTCATCTTTTAAATACAAATCAAGATGATCAAAATTTTCAAGAGTTGTACCTTAATATGAAATGTATTATGAAAATGCACTTATGCCTGTGGTGGGAATATGGTTCCTATAATAATTTGTATTTACACCTTTCTTTAGAGAAGTTTATTTAATGTGCTGTTTAAGTAGACATTTATTATTTTTTCCTTCATTTTAAAAATGTCTTATCATTATTTCTTCAGTAGACAATCAGCTACGATCCTTGCCTGCACAGAGGATTTAAAATCAACTGCAAATTGCTGAAGAATTGCACTTCAAGTGGTCTCAAGAGACAGGAGAAGCAGGTCTTCACTATAATGGAAGAGGCCAAGAGCTCAAAGAATGGAAATCATGACCCAAGGAAGTCTGTCCGTCTTGTCTGTGAGGAAGGCAAAACAGTCAAAGTTACAATTAATCAAAATTATAAACATAATAGAAATGACAAATCTGTGAAGGATGTTGGGAGAAGTTCTCCAAGTGGGAATAGCAGCAAAAAAAGTAAACAAAATGATGTTTGTTCTGAAAAACAAGGAGAAAATAAATCATGCAAAGTAAATAGTTGTATTCCTGGAACTAAAGATACGGGATCAAACATTCAGGATCGAAGTCATGGAAAAGCAAAAAAATTTTCTAATTTATCATCAGCAATGGAAAACCTGAAACAGACAAAAGCCCAGCCAGTGGGAGAAAACTCTCCAGGTTCCCATGTTTCAGGGAATGGGGTCAGTATGGAAAGCTTAACAGCTACACAGAAAGGGAAACTGGTGCTGGAAAATCCAGTGGGAGTTCATACTTTGAAGACTAGTGTTGATCAGGCTGGTGATCCTGGTAAGACTGCTGCAGATCAAAGAAAAATGGAACATAAGCCTGATGACTTCTGTGAGTATGAGTTAACACTGCCTTATTCCATTTTCTTCTGGTGTAATTGCTGACAGTCTGATATGAGCTTTGAGATGTTTCTGTTCGTGTTATTTTTTTCACGTGTACTAAGTTGCTGGTTGCATTAAGAGAGAACATAATGTTAACACAAGCATATTGCTTAGAGAACAAGAGATTATGATAATAGCTGTCCTTTTTTCTTATGCCTAAGTACTAAACATCTTTGTAAGCTACTTAGTGTGTGTGGGTTTCAGGCAATTTTGTGAATATAGTGTCTTATGAAGGGGAAACCCTTCCTAATATCATTAGCACTTAGGGAAATGCCAGTTACTGCTTTTCAGAAAGATCAGGGGAAAAAGAGGCAAGAAAAGTTTTTATTATGGTTAGTGGAGAAATATTTCCTTTTTTTCTGTGACTTTTGTGCTCTTTTTCTTACCAAATATGTTTAGAATAGGTTTTGGTAGGTGTTTTTTTGATTTAGGGAGCTCTGGAATACGTATTATCCATCAGTGGTTACCCTTATGAGTGTGCAGTTCTTACACATATTTTTCAATATTAAAATTAAATATATTGATCAAGCTTTGTCTCACTAGGGTAATTCCATAGTTCAGGATTTATCACACTTCGTTAGAATGCATTTTTTTCTGCAATAAAAATGCTGTTTTAAGATGCCATGCCAGCGTAGACCTTCTGTTTGAAGTATTTCCCACAGCTACAGCAGTTGCTTGTGTGGAAATACAAGGAAAATATTAAAGTGTGTATTTTTTTTAGCTATCTTAATAGTGTTTAACAGGAAAAACAAGTTGAAGTGGCAGCATCCTGTGATCAGTCAGCTCTTTGTAGACCACCATTATGTACTGTGGGGACCATCTGTCACCGAGAAACCAGGACTTGAAAACTTACTCAGCTTTGATTCCTTGCTAGTCTGGGGGCACAGATCTCATTTGAAAGGAAAGAAAAAGGAAAAGAAAAGACAAAGCACAAATAACCCTCACTTTTGCTTATGTAAAAGCGACTGGAATAATTTGCTGTGGATGTTTGTAGAGATGAGTGGCCTGTGACCAATCCATAGGCATCTGGAGGAACTGGCCCTGTGGCACTGAGCTGTGTTTGGGAGCAGCAGCGTTCCAGAGCTCTGGGGCTGCCTGTGGGTGTGAGGAGTCACAGAGTGTTCAGGTGTAACTCAGCAGCTTCCAGACTCAGGGCAGGGAGTGCCTGCTGACTGCCTCTGTAAGGTCATTGTGGTGAATGTCTTTGAGGTGGTTCTGGGACTTACTTCCTTAACAAAATGGGTTGTGTAAAGTAATTTTATGCCTAATATTTGTTGTTTCTGTTATGGTAGGGCATCAGGATCTTGTTTACTCTGTTCTGCATGACAAACAAAACCCTTTCTTGCCTTGAAGAATTTAGGAGTCTGTGAATTTGACTGAAACATAAAATTAATCTACCTTTATTTTTGTCCTTTTGATAGCACTCTTAGTAGCAGGCTAGTCTCTGAAGTCTTTTTAAAATACTGGTTAGCACAGTGGAACAATTTTAATGTTTAAGGTGATCTTGGCCAGCATTTGAACAAAAAACTGGAATGTAGCTCTAATTTGTGTCTGGTTCTTAACTGCTCTGTACTGTAATTTTCACTTTTCCTCTCCTTGAATTACTCTGAAGAAAGTAACTGTTTTTTGCTTTAGGTAAAATAAAGAATTCTGAATCAACAAAAGAACATACATTGGAAGTGGATTATTTAGAAAACACTGGTGTTATTGATGAATCTAATCTGACAGTTGAACAGCAACTAGGATTGAAACAAGCTGAAGAACGTCTGGAAAGAGATTATATCTCCCGACTTGAAAAAGTAGGTTGGGTTATTTATCAGATAGAAAACAAAATGTGTGTCCTTTTTCATTATCATCACCATGTTTCTGGTTGGGTGGTATTTCTACTGCAGCCTGCTGCCTCTGTTTCTTTCTTTTTAGTAATGAGTTACTTTCTGATCTAAAATACAGTCTCCAGTAGTTGACTAGTTGTTCATCCTGGCAGATGATATGGATTGGAAACTTAGTGTTGCCTTTGTGGCACATGTAGCCTTTACAGAGCAGTATTTTTGCATTTTCTGGATCTGAAGGTTTACAGTTCCAGCACTTAAATAAGATTTTATCTTATAAGATTAAAGTCTGATTCCCTGGAAACTCAGAATGCAGGACTGAAACGAACCTTGAGCTTTCTTTGGTATATTACCTCTCACCAGTCCCAGTCCCTACATTGAAGATGACTGCTTAAAAATGTTCATCTGAGTTGTTCTTAATATTATCTCTAATGAAACAAATGTTGAAGTCAGTGTAGGTAACCCAGAAGTTTTTATTCATGTCTAATGCAAATGTCTCTTGTAGCATTTTAATCCTTCATATGTTGTCCTAGGAAAATAATCAATAGTTTATCGCTTATTTTTCACACCATTCTGCACATGGGAAAATCATTCCCATTCCTGCAGTCAAACCTTTTTTAGGCTCTCTTTATTCATTGTTCTTGGGGGTTTTTAGTTCCAGGTTAATTCTTGGTGCTTTTCTCTAGATACCCATCATGTGACCAGTATTCAAAATTGGACATACAATTCCAGCTGAAGTCTTACATATAAAGAGGAAAGCTGACTTCATCTCTCTGAAATATGGCATTTTTGTTTAGGATCTCTGCTTTTTTTAGCAGCAGTAGTATGTTGGCTTATAGTTTGACTAGCACTGATCCCCATAGCCTTTCCTTAAGACCTACTCAATCAGGTGTTCCCAGCCCTGTATGTTTTGCCGTTGGTAATACCTAAGGAGGAATGATACTTTTCTGTGATGTTATTTAGTTGAAGCTTATTTATTCCATTTCTCTAACTTTTTGTGATTACTGAATATTTGTCATTTTACATCTTCTGTATCCTCTCCCAAATTAATACCTTTTACATTCATAGTCAGCACACCCACTGTTGCATTTCCCAGCTCTTCAACAAAAGTGTGGATATTTCTGACCCCACAAGGACCCCTGCTGAAAAATACTTGGCACATACTTCTAGGTATGGGTGCTCTGAGGACAGTTCTCTCAGCAGTTTTGCTCCCACCTTTCTGTTCTTTATTTAGATAGTATTTATGGTCTCCTTTTGAGACTGATACTATGACAAGTGACAAAAACTTGCTGCTGCTTCTTCTAGAGCTATGACTTATCTTTAAAAAAGCAACCCTAAGATTGGGTTAGTGCAATTGGTTTGTAGCAGAGCAGGTTGTCACCTATGACCTGGTTTTTCCCTATGTGCTTATTAATAATTTATTACAGTATTTTTCTGAATGCTAATTCTGACTGGTCTCTAATTCCTTGGCTCATCTTATCTAGCCCTTTAAAGATATTCTTAAATTTCTCTTTCCTCATGATCTTCTGGAACTTTCCCATTCTCTGTGAGTTCTTTAAAATACATCTGGCTCTTTTAAAGATGAGCTCCTTGAATATCCAAGGACAAATCTCCTGAAACCTGGATTATTTGGATGCATTTATCTTACATGAGTCTGTAGCTTTCTCAAATTGCTATTTTGAGTTTTTGCCCTTTTCATTGGAGTTAAGTGTAACTAGATGATTAAAATAGTCTCCACAATAAAGGCAAAATAAAAGTTATTACATGATTCAGCTTTCCTGGCAACATCTATTGACATAATACTGCAGATCAGTATTGTAAAGAAATACAAAACTTTTCAAAAATATTTTTATTGCTTATACTAATTTTTCTATGTAAGAGTGGTAAAATATTTTTTATCTACTTTAGTCATCAGGCATCAAATACTTCCCAGGTAGCCAAGTTTAACTGTCTATAAGTTGTTTTCCAAATGGATGTTTAATTTCATCTTACTAGGTCTTAGAGAAAATCGGGATAAAGAAAATTAATAATTAAAGCATAACAAATTTAGTCATTAAAGCAGTATTTTAAATTGATATTTACTCTGCAGTTGGAAAGTATCAGACTGGGTTTTTTCCAAAAGCAAAAGATCAAACTCAGTAAGTGGAAAAACTTGCCCAAATTTAACAGTGGTTTAGGTCTCCATATGGTAAGTTAAATTTGTTTAACTGATCTGTGGTCCACCTCAGTGTCTTAAAATGGTGTTCATTCATTGTTGTGTCACTGTTTAAACATCTGGTGTTTTCAGTATACTTTTTAGTATATTGGTTTTAGTAAATATAGATGTATTAGCATTAGGATGAAAATGGTAAAGTAGGTTTTTCCTCTCCCAGTTACAACTGATAGCAGTTACTGGAAAAATGCTAACAAGTCTGGAGCAAAACCAAAGTGGTTTTTTGGGCCCCTTTTGTCTCTGGAGTGAGCTTATCTAAAGGTTTCCAATCTCTGTAGTGGTGATATAATACAGCAAGAAAATACAACTGCAGGATGAGATGGATAAAGTGGAGTATTAGGCAACAACCCCTTTTCTTTGCAGAGTTGGTCCTTTCAGTCCAGTAGGTCTTAATGGTTTCATGGCTGAATAAACTCCATTGTATCCCCTCCTGGGCCAGACACCCCCATCTGACACAGCACCAGAGCTGGAGGTGGCATGAATTGTGGCCACTGCCTCATCATAGAAAGGAGGGAAGGTGCTGAGATTTAATAAATCCAGTTATTAAAAGCTTCACCTGAGAAGGGAATGGCCTACTGGCCTGTAGGTCAGCCTTAAGAAGCATAAACTCTTCAGCCTTAATCTTACCTCACTAAAATTTACTGAGAAGTGTAATATTCAATATCTCACTTCTTTCCCTCGCTCTCCCCTCTTGTCATACAGGTAAAAATCCATTTCTGCTGTGTTTTTTGAAGATTGCTTAATGTTTGCAAAGTACCTTGACATTAAAAGTGTTACATAATAGTTAAATACAGTTTATTAATCAAAGAATTGAGTTTTTCAGGCTCCACTGGTGGGAACATTTGTTTTAATCTATGGCCATTTTTCCTCAGCGCTCCCCAGAATACACCAACTGTCAGTATCTATGCAAGCTCTGCTTAGTCCACATTGAAAATATCCAGGGAGCTCACAAGCATATTAAAGAAAAACGTCATAAGAAAAATGTAATGGTAAGTTAACAAAATTTTTGCTATTTTTTTCTTTCTTTTCCTTCTCTGTATTTTTATTTATTTTTTAAATTAATTTGGGATTTTTTTGTTATGTGGTTTATTTTCTTTGGTCATGTTCATTTAGGTGAAAGTTTGTTTGCAGAGCAAATTTCTGTTTTCTGTTTGAGAGGAAGGGCTTGATGATCTGTCCTGGCAGAGAGGAAAGGACAATTTTGGTCATTGCTTCTGAATTAGTGTCTCTGAGTAGTGGGCAGTTCACCATACTTTTAGTTACAGAATGCAAGGTAACTTAGGTGAGAAATATGTATTATATGAAAATATATTTAGTTTTTCTATTTTCTGAAAATAATGCAGTTGGTTGCAAGACTTCCAGGGACTGCAGGTGGGGTTGGGGATGTTGGGTTTTTTTTGTTTTTTTACTTTATCTTATTTCTGAAGTTTAGAATAGTTAAAGGAGGTAGGGATTCAGTTCACTCATTATCACCCTGGCTTTATTAACGTGTTTAATATGAAAAACAGTTCTAAGGCTTACAAAAGAAAACCAGTTTCCTTATCAGATACCATGGTGCTATGGTTTGCTCTAAAGAGCTATTACATGCAAGAAATCCAATAAAAGGTGCACAGATTTTCTTGCCAGCCCATTTTTGTAAATGCTGATGAAGAGCTACAGATTCTCCAGTATGCTGGATTTTGTGATTTAGATAGTTAAAATTACAGCAATTCTACAGCCATTCCCCAAGATTCAGTCAAATTACTTTCTCATGTTTCCATGTATTTCTTGCCATACTTCTGTTTTTCATTAGTGCTCTAATTCTAAAATGTGTGCAAGTCATCACCTGGAAAACTCCAAATGCCATAAATCCATTAAATCTCAGAAAGTAACATTTTTACATTATGGTCAGTGATTATTTGTAAAGGATTCTGGTTCTCTTACTGCCAGCTAAATTGCACATGGAACAAAAAGTGAGCCAGCCCTATGATTGATCTGTAAATGCTTTCTTACCGTGCTTTTCATCTGGGCATGAAGATGAGAATTGAGGAATGAGGTTTCTTTAGCACTGAATGGAATTCTGGAGGACAGGGAGCAGTTTCACTTTTTAACACTTAACCCAAACAGCTTTATGTTGTGTGCAACATTATGCTGATACCTGTGTAACTGTCTGAATGTTCCTTCATCAAACCATTCTATTTACAGCTCTATGAGATGCATGACAACCAAATAAGCTTAGCAGCATCTGTGGTTTCCCAGCTCAAGAAAATACTAAGGTGGTGGCAAAAAAATCCTAGAGGCCTTTAGAAATGCCCATATTCTTTCTTACACTAAATTTCTTCAGATAAGAGCAGAAGAGTTGAGAGATACAGCCTAGAAGTAAACAAATGTTTTCATACTGTACTGTGTTTTCTTAGTGCATTATTATTTTATGGCTATTACTTATTTTAGTCATATCTTTCATTTAGTTGATGAGTTCATGAAACAAGTGGTTGTGGTACTTAGTCCCAAATTATTTGAGTCTCGAATGACTTGATGTATCTGACATGTTCTTGCTGTTAGATTGGGTGCTCTAAATCCAGTACTTTCTGGCACCAGCTGTTTAAGCAGTAATGAGACTCAACTTACAAAGTTTCCTTGGAGCTGGGAATAGTTTTTCTGCCTCCGATATCTTTCCTTCAAGTACAATCCACTCTGAAAAAATCCATGTGACTTTTCCAGCTCAGTTACTTTTATTATGCAGGAACAATTAAAGCTTTTTATTTTCTTGGATGAATTCTGCTTCAGAGCTGTCAGAAAATGTGGTTCAGGAATGGAATGCAGAAGATTTCCTCCCCAGTTGCCAGCTGTGAAACAACATGCTCTGTTTTAAACTCTGAGCATCTGCAGTCATTCCTGGGAGCCACACTATTGTATTTGCCAGTTAGGCCGGGCAGAGCTCCTGCCTTTGGAAGTGTTTGGTCAAGACACAATGTAAATAGAATAACACAGTGTGCTCTAATATCAGTAGTAAGAGATAACCTTTTCCTCTTAAAATACCACTTTTTACTTATATCATCCAACAATTATTCAGGAAAAACAAGAGGAAAACGAGCTGCGGGCTCTCCCACCCCCTCGTCTGCACAGCTGGCTGCTCTGAGTTTCACACTCATCGAGGCAGCAAATGAACAAGGCATCTCAGATGAGGACTTCAGAATTCGTCAAGAAATTGTAAATGAGATGGAAAAAATTATTCAACAGCCCTTACCAGGTATTCATAGCATTCTCCATTTTCTTGAAATGGAATTAATTATTTTTACATATATTTTTGATATGTTCATATGTTCATTAATGGTGGATGAATGCGTTTGGGGTTAAATTATCTTCATATTATACAATATTAATATATACAGACTTTTTAATACAGACTGGCAGTTGATTTTAAAAGAATTAATAGGTACAAAAAGAGGAAAAAATGCACTTATATTTCCTTCTTTCTGATTTTTTTATTTATCCTCATTAAATTGGTGGGGTAATATAACAAGATTTGACATTTGCTTCTTTGCATTGATTTCTCATAGTCTCCTGTAGTTAATACACTGGGAGTTTGAAATCAGATTTCTGGAGCTGCAGTGATGTTGACTTTATGCTAACAGTGGTTTGGTGTTCAGTGCACATGAACAGAAGAAAATACTAATCTCATTGCCAAAAAAAGTTTTATGTTTTTTATTTCATCTATATAGCAATCGTGTATTGTTCTATACTGTTCTTTTGTTTTAGAAATACCTTCTTTTTTCCCTTTGCTCTATAAAAATACAGCAGTAAGAAAGATTTTGTTAGCTGCAGGATGATCAGCTTTAGTTTTAGGTGCTCTGTGAAGTATATGCTTAAACATCAGGTACTGAATAGAGCAGGGGTTTGTAGGGTGGAGGTTTGCTAATCTGTTTGCTCTGTAATAAGAGACTCCAAAGTGCAAACTTCTGTTCTGGCTTTCTAGTGAATTTTCCACTGATAGTGGGAAGCATAAGACAAAGCTTTTTTACATAACACTTTTACATAAATACTCAGGAAAATTATTATCCTATTGTTACTTGTCTGGCTGACTTGTTTGGACTGATGAGCTTCTCTGGAAGTGTAGGAGTAGTGGAAGGGGAGTCTGTAATAGTAAATGACAGTTTGTTATTCTTCTTTTTAAAACCAGCTATTTTTTAGTGAATGTGTTTTCCTATGCTGTGAATTAGGAAAAATTTAATTGATGCACTGTTTAGAAAACATCTGATCTTCTGGCATGATTTTCTCTTGAGCTCACATTAGAACTATGCAAAAATTCTTACTACTATGAAAAGCCATTGGAAGAAATTGCAAATTATTATTAACCATACAGACTTTCATTCTGAGAGGGCTGGTTTCTAAGCAGTGAAAATAGGCTTGAAGCTATGTATGTGTAAGATCTATTTTCTCTTTTAAGAGTAATTTTGTTGATGTTTCTGATCAAATGAGTTTGGTTAGAACACATGTAAAGGTCCGATGAAGAAATACAAGAA
Organism: Entomyzon cyanotis; assembly: GCA_024500445.1. Lineage (NCBI taxonomy): Eukaryota > Metazoa > Chordata > Aves > Passeriformes > Meliphagidae > Entomyzon > Entomyzon cyanotis. The sequence goes on from JAKEPQ010001020.1 coordinate 5,613,845, forward strand.
AAACCCTCTTTGCTGTGAGGCTGGTTGAGCACTGGCACAGGGTGCCTGGAGAGGTTTTGGACTCTCCAACCTTGGAGATTTTCAAAACCCAACTGGACACAGTCTGAGTGACCTGCTTTAGGTGACCCTGCTTGAGCAGGGTGTTGGATTTGGGAGGGATTGAGAACACTCTCACTTTTCAGCTGATTTAAATGTGTAAGATCCTGATATATAATACAGGAAAGTTTTCATCTACAAATACTATATTGTGAAGTGGGATAAATTATTGTTTATGGAATGGAATGGCATTTCTCATATTATTGCTGAGTAGGTACTTCCTAGTTAGTTTGGATCTGTCCTGCACCTTTGCAAGTAACTGTATTGACTAAAACACTGAATGGACACTGTACTCTGTGCCTTGGATTATTTTGGAGTTATGGTGCACTGGAACCTGCTGATAAAGTCAGCAGATTGGTGCCTCATACAAAAGTCTGTGAGGCGAAAAAGGATTTTATAATTGGTCAACTGCTGTAGTGAAATCAAGCTGTAGTTAACATAAAATCCTACACTGAGATGGTGACAATTATTGCTATTTCATATTTAATTTTATATTAAAAACAAACAGAACTAGAGCTGCATTGCAAAAAAAACCTTAAAACAGCTTGGAAAATGTTGGATATTTGGTGATTACAGTATATGAATTATTTGTTTTCCTGTGATGCTGGGTTATGGAAATGCCTACCCTTCACAGGAGTGAGAAGGGGGTTCAGTGTTCATTAATGTGGGAGTGCCATTTGTGAGGTGCAGTATCTAAAGCAAGGTATGCATCATCCACGAATGAAAAATGTATTTACTAGCTGTTAAATAATTATGTTTCTCTCTCTCCAGACTGTTCCCTGAGGATGTATGGCTCCTGTTTAACTAGATTTGCTTTTAAGACCAGCGATGTTAACATTGATATCAAATTCCCCCCTAAGGTGTGTAAATATTATCTTGTATTAACTAAGACTGTTTCTTAAATCAAGGCCATCCACATTTATTTCTATTCCATTGCCTTCATCTTCTCTTGGGGCACATGGTATTTGAATAACACAAAGCATCTAATCTTTGATTTGATGTCAGCTGTGCTGTGGAGGAAGTTTTCAGTGCTCTTTAGATAACTTTAATTCCTGGGTGGTTTTTTGTTGGGGTTTTTTTTTGTTTGTTTGGGGGTTTGTTTTTTTTTTGACCATCTTATGCTAGGCTTTTTCTAAATTTTTTTTGAGTAAGCACCAAAACACTATGAAAATAGTTGGCTCTGGGTAAATATGCTTCCATGTGCTCATGATTCAGACTGTAAACTCCTATAGGTTTTGATTTCCCCCCCACCCCTTTTAAATTTGGGGAAAAAATTACTTTTTTTCCTTTTATGGTTTAGTCACTTACAAGTAGATGTCACATCCAAATTTACAGTTTATGGTACAAAATTCCTGCAGAGCAGTATAATTTATCTTTAGATATTGAAGTCGTTGGTTCATGTTTAGTGTGTGATATTAGCAGCACATCCTTGATAGACACTCAGCTGCTGCACTTGCACATGTTTTAAAATTACAACCTTTAAAAACCCTTGGGAAGGTACTGACATTAAATTCTTCATTGCTGTCCATTTCTAGGAGCATACGTTGACATTGAAATAGTTGAATATATGGCAAGTGCTTTTATTTATCCTTGAGTCTGTTAATGCAGAACTAAAACTGAAGTGTTCACTAAAGAAGCTGTAGGCTAAAAGAAAGCTTGCTGATACATTTACTGGTGCCTCTTTTCATGGTGCAGACAGATACAGTTAACTTTTTCATTAATACTGACATGTGATTTCACTTTTTTGAAGGACACAGAGTTACTAGTTGTGAAACCCAAGTAGTTTTAAATAAGACATAAAATCTAACCTGCTCTAATTTTATCATTGTAGATGAGTCAACCAGATGTTCTGATCCAGGTGCTTGAGATCTTGAAGAATAGTGGTGAGTTTTGGTTGCATTTCATTTCTATTTGACATTCCATCTACTGCTTAGTTGTTCTGATGCTCAATTTTACTGTAAACTTAGAAAAATGGATTCATTTTCAACCAAAGTATCTCAGCTGTTTTTATGAATATGATTTTTATGAACATCAGTGCTTGTGTGAGTGAGAGATGAGAAGCTGCAGCAAGAGAATGGCAGCCCCATTAGTTCAGTTCACATTGCCAGAAGCTGGGGCAGTAGTGTCAGATACCAGAGCAAAGTTTTAACCTTCTGTAGGAGGAATTCTAAGCAGTAAACTCAAAAGGTTCTTTCCCCTTGCATATGGACATGAGTGAGAGCTATTCCAAGACTCCTAAAACTTGTAGCCTTGTTGTTCTGTCAGGAACACAGCCTGGCTGTCTGATACTAGTGGTGAGCATCAAAAGTAACTAGAAACTATTGTTACTGGTTAGCTATGCAGCGCTTAATTTGAGTTGCTGGAAAAAATCGTGGTATAAATATTATATATATATACATTATATATATATAAATATATATATAAATATAATAATATTATGTGATATAAATATAATAATTTTAAAGACCGAATAGGGAAAACTGTAAAAACCATTGAAATAGAATGGGGTTTTTTTCCCTCTTTTCTTAGCTGTCTACTCAGATGTGGAGTCGGATTTCCATGCCAAAGTTCCTGTTGTCTTTTGCAAAGATGTTAAAAGGTATGTGTGACTGAAAGGGATTTTTAATGAGCTACTATGCTTGTTCATAGCAGCTTCTTGCCTGCACTCCTGACAAGAAGTATTACTGTAACATTCAGCTAACATTTGTATTAAAAGGGAAATGCTCGTACACAAAAATATAATCTAGAAAGAAAGCTACTTTTGTTTTTGTGCTCCACGGAGCTCACTGGTTGTAGGAGTCTGAAAATATCTGTTATCCTTTTAGTTAACTGGGGGAAAAGTGGAGTGCTTTTCAGTTACTTAAAATTTTTGCCAGCAGTTTAAGCCAAGGCTTTAAAAACATTTTATGAGATACACATTGCCAGAAAGAACACATCATCTGACAGTTTCAGTAAATTCCTAAGAAGTAGCAACCTCCAAAATGAAACATGATTGCTTGACTGACCAGAAGTATGGATTGAAACTCTGGGGAAGTAAATGCAACAAGAGTGGGCTTGTCTTTTCCTGTGCTTGTAGCAGAATAGAAATAATTATTCTGAGAAGCTAAAGGAAAGTTTTTAGAGAAGCTGTTTTGTGTGTTTACCAACTCCTAATATGCAGTAGGTCTGGAGTATTAATTAACTTGTTTAAGTGTTTGGAATGTAGACAGTATACTTGGCAATTGAATTGTGTAAGATAACGTAATTAATGTTGTGAACTCAGGCCAAATTCTTAATCCTGTTTTATTGTTTTTAGCCATAAGGAACTTCTGTTAAGTTCTAGATGCAACTGATGATTTAATAGTAAAGAAGATGTAGCTTTTGTTTAAAAAAATCAGGTTCTTCTATATGGAGACACTGATGGATGTTTTTATTATGGTGGGTGTGGTGCCCCACTCCCCCTGCCCTAAACATCATCTATATCACAAGGTGATAACGCTTTATCTGTTTTACATTTGTGACTGCAGTGGTTTGACATGTAAAGTAAGTGCTAGGAATGACGTGGCTTGCCTTACAACTGACCTGCTGGCTGCACTTGGCAAACTGGAGCCTGTCCTTATTCCCTTGGTTTTGGCTTTCCGCTACTGGGCGAGAGTAAGTGATTTAATTATCCTCAATGGACCATAGTGGTCATTCCTTCTTTTTAAGCACTGTGTACAATGTAGTATATAATATACCATGAATGTATTTGTAGAAAAGACTTCATGCCATTCCTTCACTCCACCTCCATACATGAGATGCCACTGTACAGTAATGCATATCAGAGTTGACTGAAATTCTAGACAGAAGCATAAATATGTCCCACAATCACAAAATGTGGTGAAAATGAGAAGAATAATGTATGATATGATAGTATTCCTTAAGGCACTGTATGAATTGCTGCAGTTTGTATTTTGCCTGTACGTGGCATGGCATGACCACTGCAGTTTCTGAGATAGAGGATGTTCCGTTTCACTCTGGTATGTTTCTCATATTTCTTTAGTATTTGTCCTTTTGTAATAGATTGTAAACTAAAATGCTGGTGTTACATCAGAAAAGTAATTATTTTTTCTCTTACAGCTCTGTCACATTGACTGTCAGGCTGAAGGTGGGATTCCCTCATATTCCTTTGCCTTAATGGTGATATTTTTTCTTCAACAAAGAAAACCACGTATTTTACCATCCTATTTGGGCAATTGGGTGAGTGATTTGGTAATATAGTAACCTTATTGTTAAATCATTGGCATTATTTCTGTGTTCTGAAAGCTCATAAAAGTGCAGGATTTGATTGCCAAAGAAAATTATAAATAAAATGCTTAATCTTCACACAGATGATGCTTGATGATTCTGAAGACTTTTTTTAAAGTCTCTTGGACCTGTATATTGTCATCTGGGTTTTGGAGAAAAGGCAGTTATTTTCTTCTTTAGTTCTATGAATTTCTGACTTCTGTAGTTCTTGAAGGGTATAAATACCACAGTAGTCAGTGTTACATTTGATGAAAACTTCTGGTTGTGTGTATTATATACAGTCTTGTCTCAGAGGCACTTTAATTATTGTTAGATTGAAGGCTTTGATTCGAAGAGGCCAGATGACCACCAGCTGAAAGGTGTGGAAGATGAAGAGTTTGTACGGTGGGAGTACAAACCACCCACAAATGGTGCAGCAAAAAACTCTGTTGGAGCCGAAAGTAAAGCTAAAGTTGAACAACAAAAAGGTGGTGGCAAGAAGGTAACAAGCTCAGAAGTGGACAACCAAAGCAATGCAAAAGAGAAACACGGGATTGTAAGTCATGGCTTTATTTCATTGAAACCTTTCACTCTCTCTCTTCCCCATTTTTTTTATTTTTAAACATTGATATTGGGTGGCACCACGACAAAAAAAGAGGGAATAATAATTTCTTATTGCAGTTGAGCATTCTTGTCTGTGTTTTTCAGTCTCTCTTAGCATTCAAAACCCCTCACCAAGTTTCACTGGGGCAACTGTGGTTGGAACTTTTGAAGTTTTACACACTGGAATTTGCTTTGGAGGAATATGTCATCAGCATACGGGTACAAGAGCTCTTAACCAGAGAGAATAAAAACTGGCCTAAGAGACGAATAGCCATTGAAGGTAGGCTGATCCCTTCCCAGTTCTGTGGTCATCCTGCATTAGCATCTTTATTTACTTAACACTTACAAACCTATTACAAGACGTCTGGACCATTAAGTTTTTTTAAATAACATATTCTGTCAGCTATTTAGTCTCTTTAAAGACAAGTTTTCTCTGTCTAAAAAGCAGGGAAGGTCACTGAGTTACAGAGCAATGCATGGCATTCTGAATTGGCCTTAAGAATAGAAAAATTGGGTATTTGAGGAAGGCTAAGAAACCATGTAAGGGGATACTTTTATAAAAGCATGAATAATGACTTTTGAACACTTTCTAGAGCTGTTGCTGAAGTGGCTTATCTGTAACACTTGAGGCGATGGAGAGGACAAAGAGAATCATACAGACAGAGAATGAGGTACAGAGGTACATTGAAGGATGAGTCAATAAGGTACAAGAAGAGTGAGAAGGAAAAGTAAAACAGAAAAACAAGCAATGAATTCTTGAGGCACAGGTTGAGTAGTGGGTCTTGAGATCACTCCTGTGACTTTAATTTCCTCTCCCAATTCTTTTCTTCAATCACTTTTAGCTAGAGTGTAGGAAAACTAGGGAAGTGTTTATTCAACATGTGGGATGTAAGGCAACAGGATAAATCATTGAGGAAGGGAAATAATTCCAAAAAACCAGACTGAATTCCAGTTCTGACACCTGCTGTTGTTGGGCTATTTGTGTTGTTGTTGATTGCTTTATGTTTTTTTTTCATTTCATTTCTGCCTTTTTTTTTTTTAATGTTAAGTTTTTAGCTGAAATTACGAAGTAACAGAATCTCAGTTTGGTGCTATCTTCCCAGGCAAACTTATAGCAACTATGCAGGAGCTCTTTTTGCTTGGAAAACATGTTTGATCTAGAAATCGTTAGGAAGGACTAAGAATGAATCCTGGTGAGATTGGTTCATACAATCCTTATATCCTTAATGTTACTCTTAGACAAATTAATTTCTTAAGGGAAATGAAAATCCTCCTCCAGTGGAGGGAAAATGGGTTCTGACAGGCCTCTATTTATTTTGCCTTTGTATGTTTATTTTAATTTCTAGTTTAGACATTGGCCATACTATAATGGTGCAGTATACATGTGGTTTTACTTTTTAAGTAGCACTGTTCAGAATTGTTTATGATAGTCAGCCATTCATGGCTGCACTTGGGTATGTTTTTTATTGAAGAATTCTGATGAAAAAACTTGTGGGTCTTACATTCTCTAAATATATCCAAATATAATTCTGGATTATAGTATAACAATCTCTTTTTAACTGCCATATAGTTGCTTAGGGATTTCAGCTGCTTTGTGAAATGTAGAAGTTAAAGATTACTAATTAAATTGTTATTTTTCTTCCTAGATCCTTTTGCACTAAAGAGGAATGTTGCACGAAGTCTAAATAGCCAGATGGTATTTGAGTACATCCTGGAGCGATTTAGGACAGCATATAAATATTTTGCATGTCCACAAAGTAAAGATGGGATTAAATCCAAACCAGATACGAAGAAGAAAGAAAAAGGGAAAATGAATAATAAGAAGTCCACGAGATCTGAAGAGCCTGTAGCAAACTGTTGCCTTCCACAAGGGGAAAATGTTGTAGATAAAGAAGATATAGGAAGTGGATGTAACATACCAGAGAATGAAGTTGAATGTAATAAAGTGGTAGAAGCTGTAGCCAAAAGATGTACTTCCCAGGACATGGACTCTTTGCTACTTTCAACATTGGACTCTAGCTATGATGAAGACAGAGAAGAAGCTTTATCCCCTATTTCTAATGAATGCTGTGAATTAAAGGAAAAATCACCTAAAGAGAGTGATGATTTAGAAATTTCAGTGTGTATCACTGAGGGTGAGCACAGCCACCACTGTAACTGCAGTGCACATCACCCTGATGACACAAATTCCAGTAATGAGTTTTCTGATGCTGAAAGTAGACACAGTTTGGTGACAGAGTCGTCTCCACAGATGAAGTGCACTGGCACCCCAGCTACCTCGCCCAGCTGCCAAGCAGTGCTGGAAACCCATGATCTCAAAGAGGAAGGCAGACTCTCAACAGAAGAAATGCATTATGTGTTTGATAAGTTTATTTTTACTTCAGGAAAGGTAAGCAGTGCTGGTCATGTATCACTGGGCCATTACTTTTAAGTCACTGAAACTAAGAATGGATGGATGGCAGGATGCTCCCAGTGATTGTTTCAGTCTGTGTTGTGGGTGGTGGCTCTGGCCTTTGTAGAGCACCAGTTATTCAGGGTTGGAAACACCATCCTGTGTGCCACTTGGATTATATGGTCTGTTGCCCCCATCTTACTCAAAGCTTTTTGATTTCCACACAAAAAAGGAGGCTTTTCTTTCTGGTTATTTGTGGACTGTTTCTCTCTTTCCTACTTTCTTGTAGAACTTCTTTTAGGCACCGGGAGAGCTAAATGCAGCTTGTTGAGATGTGTTCTGCTTGTTGTAGAGGCTCTGTCGTTGTTCATATGTTAGATGTTCTTAGTTGCTTGGAAATGTTAGGTCTGCTGAACTATCCTAAAAGGAAAATTGCATTTGTGCACTTTTTTTCCCCCCCCAAAAGCCACCAACTATAGTATGCAGCATCTGCAAACGGGATGGACATTCCAAAAATGATTGCCCAGAGGATTTCAAGAAAATTGATCTAAAACCACTACCACCAATGACAGACAGATTTCGGGAAATACTTGATATAGTGTGTAAAAGATGTTTTGGTAAGTTCAAGAGGTGTTTGTACTCCACTGTATACAGTGATCTGTAGCCTGGAAAAATTAAAAACTAGTGTTAAATTACTTATTTAGAGCTATTTACAATTCAGTAGGAAGAAGCTCTTCATTTCCAGCCCTAGGCTGCAAATGAATCAATATTTTAATTTGCAGATAATCCATGGCTGTGATACTTTATAACAGATTTGAGGAACTGATGTTATATGGGATTTTTCACTGGGTTTGTAAAAAGCTACTGGTGTTCCCAGAAATCAGGCTCTGGGCAAAACTAATTTTTGTGCTTGTCAAATTCTATGGCATCTCTTGGGACTGCTGTGGTGGGTTAACTTTGGCTGGATACCAGGTGCCCACCAAACCACTTTGTGTTTAAAAAGTTGGGTGTCATGAAATAAAATCCTGAAGACTCTGATATAAAAAGAAAACCACAGATTTACGCAAAGCAAGCATAATATAAAAAAAAACAACCTCATCCAATCTTTTAGTTAGCTGAAAAATATTTTGGAGGTGCTGAATGTCACGTCTGACTGTGTTTTAATTTGTTTTTACTTAGATGAATTATCCCCTCCTTTATCTGAGCAACAAAACAGAGAACAAATACTGGCAAGTTTGGAGAGATTTATTCGAAAAGAGTATAATGGTATGTAACAGTAGGTAGTAGTTCTTGAGAATGCTTTCTTCAGTCATGTTGTCCAGAGCATAAAAAGGTGGTTTGTCTCATTTTATTTTCCTTGCTTAAAGCAATGGCATCTCTTTTCCTTCCATTTGTAAAGCTGTCTTGCAGACTTTGACATTGAACATCCCTCCATGCTATTCTACAGAAACATCCCTAGAGTGGAGGAAGAGCTGCCAGAGTAGTAATGCAGACATAGGACTGCTCCAGTCAGGCCAGAAAGAAAGTTTGGTTGGGTTTAGTGTTAGCTTTGGTCGTGGGCCAAGGACTTTTGTTGCCTAGTCACCCGTGTTTAAGTATCTTAGAAATCTTAATGAGTTTATCTTCACAACTCTTTTATAGAACAAGCAGAAGGGGTGTAAAACAGTGCTAGAGCCAGGTACCAGACCCTGGTCTCCTGAATTCCAGATTGAGACCTGTTAGAAAGCCTTGAAAGACTTAAGGTTTCTGATTCTATTAAAGTTTAGGAAAAAAGCTGTGAATAGGTGTTAGATCTGTTTTCCTACCATTAATTTCAGTTGAACAGATAAATGTATTCTTTGCAGTTAGGAAGGAATTTGTTTATCTACGTAATTTTGCTTTCAGAGAATGAAAATAATAATAATACTGTGTGTTCAAACAAAAATGTAAACAAAGCAATTGGGAAAGAATGTTCCATAAAGTATTGTAATCTTACTGCTTGTCTCTTCTTGAAGAGTATGTTATGATTACAGAAACTCATTGACCAAATTTACCTAGTCACAGGAAAAATATGCAACCTATATAACCTCTGAATGGAACCAGAAATACTGCTTGGGCTAACTTAAGAGTAGCTCTCTCTTATCTGTGGGGTAAAGCTGTACTGATGACTGCACATTATTTTGATTTATTTAAAGTAGGAAGGTGCAGTCACATACCACAAACATTGCACCACATTTAGAGATGCCATTTAATGATTATAGTAACTGTAACCTACCTCAGTTATAAAAAATAACTTTAAATAAGTCTTTATCCTGCCTTACTTTCTATAAGTAATTTCTAAAGTATTGTGCTTCCTCCTTTATCAAAGCTGAAGCCTTTGAAGTGACACTGTAAGTTCTCTCTTTAAAGTCAATTTCATGGGCACCTGCACATCAGTTAAGCAATATTCCATACTAAGCACTTACCATTCAACTCCTAAAAGAATTTACCTTTTTTTTTGTCTATTCTTTTGATAAGATAAAGCCAGGCTTTGCTTATTTGGCTCCTCAAAGAATGGATTTGGATTTCGGGACAGTGATCTAGATATCTGCATGACGTTGGAAGGTCATGAAAATGCAGAGGTAAGAGTTTTGAAATTGATAATATCTGCTATTTTAAATTCAAGAATGCATTAAGGTTTTTTAATTCACTTAAGGTTTTTGTGCACAGCAAAGGTAGGATTTACTGGCAGCACATTGGCTTGTTGCACTCTGCACAACTAGAGCAAGACACAGCCCATTTTACTTTTAATGCCTTTTAGACACAGTGCCCTGTAGATGTCCATGTAGAGCATATGAGTCACCAGTTGATGTAATTCATGTGCTGGCTTAATGCTTGCTCCCTTTTGTACATGGACTACTCATCTCTGAAATACATGTGATAGTAAATGTGCTTGTTGGAATAGGATCCATGCTTTAACACCTGAAGCTGTGATATTTGTTTTTCCTAGAAATTAAACTGTAAGGAAATAATAGAAGGTTTGGCAAAAGTTCTTAAGAAGCATCCAGGTAGGTGCTTTAATGTATTAATTGTTTTTCACTTAGATTTACTGTAAATGTTGTTAATGGAGATGTTTTATGTACTAAAGTGTTGCTTCCTCAGGTTTGAGAAACATCTTGCCTATAACAACAGCCAAAGTGCCTATAGTAAAGTTTGAACACAGACGAAGTGGCTTGGAAGGAGATATCAGTTTGTACAATACACTGGTAAGCATCAGCTTGTGTCTGCTTTTGTGTTCACAGAAAGCTTTTTGATTCTTTCTACCTTACTCAAATAATGGTTTGAGGGAATATTTTTGAAAAGGATTAAAATGCTTTTGTCTGTTTGGGTTTTTCTTCTACATCATTTTAATTCAGTGGCCCACACCCTCAGCCCAGCCCAGGTAGCTGTGTATGACCCGATGACAGAGCAGGTTGTGGCACAAAAAGTCTTTTTTGGGGATGCTTTTGGAAAGCCACTAGTGCCACATCCACCATGGCCTGTCTGCTGTCATAAATAGTACAACTCATTCCAGCTTTCACCTGCCACTCTGAAGTTGCACAATTTCTTACAAAATTGGCTCACCCTAACACCTGTTTGATTTTTCTTTTTCTTTGCTTTTTTCCAGGCACAGCATAACACAAGGATGCTGGCTACATACGCAGCTATTGATCCTAGGGTGCAATATCTGGGCTACACAATGAAAGTTTTTGCAAAGGTAATACAAAAAGAAAGTATTTATTTGTACAACACAGTGTTTTCTCTTGTAGCCACCGAGTTTGCCTTCTGCCAATACCAACTGGAGAGGAGACAGTAGAATGCTGATATGAAGTGCACTTTCTTAAGCTTACTGTGCTCCATCTGACTGTGTGTGTCAAAATCAAATACTGGTACCTTCTGCTATCTGTTGAAAGATTTCTGTGTAAGAGAAAGCTGATGAAAGGAAAACTTCCCTTTTTTTCTTCAATTTCAAACCAGATGCAATTATAACAAACAAAAAAACCTACCCAAGTTCCAAGCAAAACTGGAAAAAATGGTGACTGTAAGATCTAGGGGCATGTGGATGTGCATGGGCTTCCCAACTTTCCATACCTGGGACTAGCCCAGAGATTACTGCTGCTTTCTCCTGGGACACTTGCCTTGTTTTACTTAGTGTAAAAGTCAGGAGTAGGTGGGTATGGGGTGATGAGTCAACGCCTGAGTCTCTACTTGATGTGCCTAGGACATACAAATGACTTTAAGAGTTTCCAAATGTCAAATCTCCTGCATCTTTTGTTATGATATTCTATCAAAGTGTTACACTATACAGCCTTTGATAATTGAAACATGGTGCTGCTTTTTATTCAAGCTGCAGTATTAAATACAGCACATCCAAAGAAAGCTTAGTGGAACTGGGGCAAATAAAAAAATAGCTTATGGAGAGTGCATCATGCTACCAGATGTTCATGTAATAAAATACATAAAGATGAATAAAATAACTTTGTACCAGAATAGAATGGACATGTTCATTATAGTGTCACTGAGACTAGTAATGATTTTTTTCTTGATGTGGTCACAGTAGTGCACAATATTGCCACGTCTCTTGTGTCCAGATTAAAAGTGTTGATAATGATGTATCTTACTTTTTTTGGGGTAGCATTGCATACTATTGTGCATGTTCTAAAAATGTGACTGCAAAGATCAAATTTCCAGGTTGTGGAAGGTACATTCAGGAGTGTGTATGTGTGCAAGTGACTTTGTAGCTATACAAATACTTTGTGTTTAAGCAAAATGCCTCCTCCTCTGTTTGCATTGGCAGAAAACCCAGGAACAGCTGTCACTGCTGCTGCTAATGTGAAAGTAATTTGCAAATCCCTGGTTTTTCCAGACCTAGGAGGTTAAAAATGCATTGTTTGATATGACACAGGCTCGAAACACAGGATAGCTTAGAAGCAGGTGCTGTGGAAAGGTTATACTGTAATGAGATACTCAAGCACAGTAAGGTAATTCACTGATCAGAGTCATAGAAAGGCTTGGGTTGGAAGGGACCTTAGAGCTCATCTGGTTCCAGCTCCCTGACCTGGGCAGGGATGTTTGTTTTGCACTGTTGTGCAGGCTGGACCATGGTTTAATGAGGTATGTGTATGTTTTCTAGCAAAATGCCACGTATTGCCTACATTGCCAGGACAACATGGAAATTCTTGCTGCTAATTAATTATTTTCTAAAAAGGGGAGGGGGAACCAAAGTAATAAGGAATCATAGAAACAGCTCTTGCAACGTGAGTTTAGGAAAATTAAATTTTACAGCATTGAAACCTGGGATTTATGTTTCGGGGGTTTTGATTTGGGGTTTTTTTCCAGTTTGTCACATTATAAAATTTTTTTAAAGTGTTTTGGCTATGAAAAGCCTTTCTGTTTTTATGTTAGACAAATTATGCTGTGGATTTGCCAGATGGCAGTTGACTCTTGGGTGCATTTATTTTTCAGGCTTCATAAAACAATTTTTAATTATGAGGTGAATGTATTTGCTTTTCCTTATGGGGTTTCTGTTTGCTCTCTGACACAGTTGTTAGGCTGGAATGGTAAAATGTAAATTCAGCATTTTGTTTAAAATGTATTTTTTCAGCGCTGCGATATTGGTGATGCATCCCGTGGTAGTCTGTCTTCGTATGCCTATATTCTTATGGTTTTGTACTTTCTACAGCAGAGAAATCCACCAGTTATCCCAGTTCTTCAGGAGGTAGGTGTTCAGAAAATGAGGCTATGAAAATAGATGCACTTTTTCTTCAAGCCAAATATGAGAAGTCTGGGCTTTTAGGACCAGGGGGGTGAATGAAATATAAGGCCCTTCTAATCAGCAGGTTCTTTACTCCCTCTTGCTTTTAGTAGGTAAAACTTACAAAGAAAATTAGATGAAAACTGGGGGAGTCTGTTGAGCCTAAGTTCTGCTGTTACGTTTACTTTGGGATTTTGGTCTTACGATGATATTTATATGCTGAACAGGATAGAAAAAAATTGGCAGGTGGTATGGAGAGAAGGGAATTGTAATTATGAGACTGCACCAGATGCTCTTGAAATGTGAGTCCAGCTCTTCAACCAGTTATTGTCAGAAGCATTATTTATTGCTCAGTATTTATCTGTAAGAGAAAAAGTTAATTTTATTATTAGATGAGGGGAAATAAAGATAATTGATGCTTTGGTACAGCTTTAAAGATATTATTTTACATGTGCCAGGAAACTTTATTAAGAAAATAATGTTCTGTACCCCCATTGTATGGGTGGGGAGAATATAATTATTCAGCTATCTGCCTCTTCCTGGATACACTCTGGAATTCCCAAGAACGCCTGAAAATTATCCATTTCTGCCTCTTTTGGTTTCAGTGTGCAAGAGGAAAATTGGCTTCGGCACTGCAGTTGAGACTCATAGACTTTCTTGCTGATACTTTAGTAGTGGTTGGGGGTTTTTATTTTACTGCAACCCCGAGAGTGCATTTAAATAACAGTGGAATTTCCCCTTGGCTGTGCTAAAGTCAAAATGTAATAGAAATCATATAAAGTCTCCTTAGAGAATCTGTGGGCAAGAGGGATGTTGGAATCTTGACAAGGTAATTCAGTCATGTTTTCTTAGTTGCAAAGAACAAGTAAAAATTGAATATCCAAATAATTTGAGAGGTACAGCAACAGTGCAAAAAGACTGTCAAACTTTTTTACCGATGGGAAATTGTCTGTATAAGAACTAATTGTTAAAATTAAAGTATTTGTTTTTATATTATTTTTTTACCAAAAAACCTGCAAGTATTTTATGGTGACTTTGAATTAGAGCTGTAACTGTCACTCTCTGTTCCGGCAGATATTTGATGGCAAACAGATTCCACAAAGAATGGTGGATGGATGGAATGCGTTTTTCTTTGATGACATGGAAGAATTGGTAATATTGTAATTCCAGAAGAGTCACTAAAACTTAAACCTTGCTTTTAAGGAAAAGTAATAAGCTTACAACAGTGTAATATATAAAAGATTAATTTTATTAATTAATTAAACTTTCATATCCATAGTGTTGCAATGTTCCGAATGAATCCTGTTTTGTTAAAATGAGTTTCTGCTTTTTCTTGGTTTAAGTAATTTCTAAATAACATAAATCAGGAAAAATACTTTTTGTTCTTAGAAACAATCCAGGTTTAGTCTTAACTGTAGTGATTTCTCCTTACTTTAACCAAAAGAAAATGTTCATAGTAGACAAACTTGTAATCAAAGAGATACTTCAGGAGAAGCAGTGCTGCAGTAACTGTAGCTGAATAAATTCTCTTCAATTGCATGCAGAAGAAGCGTCTGCCTTCTCTTGGAAAGAACACTGAATCTCTTGGAGAACTCTGGCTGGGGCTGCTGCGATTCTACACTGAGGAATTTGACTTCAAGGAATACGTGATCAGCATCAGGCAGAAGAAGCTGTTAACTACCTTTGAGAAGCAGTGGACATCCAAATGTATTGCCATCGAAGGTACTCCTCTGCTCAACTGTGTTTCTATTCATGAGGGAGGAAGAAACTGTTGCTTCAGAGTCTGTTCTCTTTGCACAGGATCTTTCTTTGAGGAAACAACAGTCAGTGTTTTAAAACAACATTGCAAGTCCTACAGCTCACAAAATTCATGAGACTCATAACTTTTACTAAATGTCAGTGAATTGTTCTTAGTGTATTATGGTTAGTCATATTTTTAAAAGACTCAGCTTTGCTTTGTTATAATCTGCTCTGCATTTAAAATTGAATTCTCTGCATTAAAACAAAACATTCTATTGCAGCTTATGTTTTCCAGCTCTGATTTTTTGTTTTTCCTTCTTTGTGCAGATCCATTTGACTTGAATCATAATCTCGGTGCTGGAGTCTCTAGGAAAAGTAAGTTATTAGTGTCTACCCTGATTAATGTTCACTGAGTTGAGCCTTTTCTGTTGTTCTACAATAACTTTGTCTTTCTTCAATAGTGACCAATTTCATAATGAAGGCATTTATCAATGGGAGAAAATTATTTGGTACCCCATTCTACCCAGCTGTTGGAAGGGAAGCTGTAAGTTTGCAGAGTTTTTAGTATGTTTTAAAATTTTCTTTATCCACTGAATTGATGCAGTCAAGGAAAATCTCTTGTATGTGTTTATCAATTTGGTATGCACAATACATATAATTATACTTTGTCTGCATTAAATGTACATCTTAATTTTGGACTCCTGCAATATAAAATTCAGAGGAGTAGTTGGATGGGTGATGGGTATTACTGGCAGATTTGGGGAAAATAAGCTTAATTTGTGTTTTTTATAAGACTTCCCATTGTATGATGTTCAGTATTGCAGAAAACTGCAAATTTGGCTGAAAAACCCAGAAACAGCTCTAGGAACTTCACTGGCTCTTCATGTAGTTAAAGAAAACAGATCCAAGAGATGTTACATTCTATTTATTTTTCTACTTGGTGGAGATAGTAAGGGATGCTGCTTAAGCAAGGAAAAGGATGATGATTGACTTTTTCTTTTTTAACAGTTGACCTTTAAAATTTTCATAGTGAGTCAGGGTGAGGAATGTGTTCATGCAGTATCAGTTTGCAGAAAGTAGTACTTTGTGCTACAGGGTCCAGTCACTGATCTGTAAGAGACAACTTTTTTTTTAATATGAGCAAATAAAATACTGTAATTAGTATTTTTAAGATCAACTTAAAACTTAGAAAGGTATTTTCTAAAACAGTTTAGAGGACTGTTCTTCCAGTGGCTTTTAACGGAACTTGAGTTTCTGAAGGATTTTAAAAATCTTTTTTATTTCCTGTCATCCTTCCCTATCTTCTCTTTTCCAATTGCTCACTTTATCTGTGTTTTTTTCCTGAGTTACTACCTCTATTTCAGTCTTTCAGGCAAGACAGTACTTTCACAATATTTGTGTTGCTCAGAGGCTGTAAACTGTGGCCTTTGTGCTGACACAGAGCAGAACTGCAGCTGTCCTGGGCAGATTCCAGGGGAGGGGAGTGATACAGGTCAGTCTGCAGATGCTCCATCTGTTTCCCACCTGAGCTGTGTTCTGTCTAAAGGGATGGAATCGTGTCATTTGGGAAGGGACATTGGCTGCTTTGGAAAGCACACAAGCAGTGACTCAGATACCAAAATAGATCAGATGCAAAAAATTGCCCTCTGAAGAGCCTTTGGGGAGGCAAAAGGTGGGCAGCAGGCTGGAGCCTGGATAAGCTGTTCTGCAAATTCAGCCTCTGTCTCTAAGACCAAATACCCCTTTTTAACCCAAACTGCTCCATATCTATGAAAAAGCTGCCATTATCTAGGGGAAGAAAAGGACCAGGTATAATCTCAGAAGTAGTAACATTCAGGGAGCAATAAGAGATGAAAGCTGACAATTTCACTTCCATTTCTCAGTCTTATAAGTGAATGGTTTATATATTTCATCTGTCTGATGTGTTTTGATAGGAATACTTTTTTGACTCAAAAGTCCTGACAGATGGGGAATTGGCACCCAATGACAGATGTTGTCGTGTCTGTGGAAAAATTGGTCACTACATGAAAGATTGTCCAAAGAGGAGGCGGTAAGTAATACACAAAGCTATCCTGAAATCTTTGAGATTAAATAATGAGGGATTTGAGTATTTGAAGATTTAATGAAGAAATTGCTGAATTGCAGAGAAAATCAGAGCTTCATATCTGATCCTCAGTTTCCCATCCTATTTTTGCTTTCCTTAAAACAATTTCTGATGACCTCTTTAAATCTTAAGTGTTTATGGAAGTGCACACAGAGTAAAATCAACAGTATATTAATGTGTCGTTAAGCTTAACTTAAAACTTAGATCACTAAATTATCTATTTATAGCTTAAACATTAAGATGGAGAGCATATGACATGGTTGCAAAATTTATCATGTATTAAAATGGATTTCCCGTAGGGATCATGTTCAGAAGACAGTGTTGAATTTGAATTGTTCTGTAAATCTGATAACATGCATCTGCAAGGCAGATAAACGTTCATTTATTAAACTCTAGGATTAGATAAAATGTGTTTAGTTAAGGTGCATTTCTGTAACATCATACCAGTGCCAGTCACTTGGTGATCTCGCGCCATTAATTTCACTTAGGAATTTTGGGTCCAGTACTCCTGTAAAAGGAGTTCCTAGTATGTGCCGGTCTCCAAATAGAATTTAGCAGGAATTGACAGAATGTGTATTCCTCACTTTTTTACAGCTTTGGATATTTAATTACCCTCTCAGCCTAGGTTGTCTGACTTTTTGTAAAGCCTATTGAAGCCCTTAAAATGCAAATTAAAGTCTGGGCTTTTTCATGTATTACTTAGGTTCAGTTCTGTGCTCCATAATTCTTCAAGGGATTCCTGGTTTCCTCCTGCTACAAAATCTTTATTTACAGCCTTTTGTTCAGTCAGCGGAGTTCAAGATACGTGAAAGTGCACTGGAACCCTGAGGTCACAGGTGGACTATTTCTTTCAGATGCTCTCTGTACAAGTACTAGGACATGGAATTGCATCACCTCTTTCCCTGCATCTGCTTCAGGAAATGAAGTTGTGATCTGCTCTTCACACAAACTGCTACAGCCACACAAAATCTCTCTCAGATTGTATATACAGCTCACAAATTAATACTAATATTTAACAATCCTGCAGGTATCTTGTGGAAAAAGACCTTCTTGTCTTGGTTCCTGATCACTAGTTCTCCTGTTGTATTATTACTGAGTGTTTGAAAGAGCCTCAGTGCTTTGTTTCACGTCCTGTCTGGGCCCAAACACTGACAGAGAAAATTCCCCTCTCCAGTGAGGGGGAGGTTGTATGAACGAGGTGCTGCTCACTTGTTCTGGGTATATTCTGACTCAGTGGGATTGCTGCACAGAACTATTCCCCAGCTACCTGGCAGGCTAAGCCTGTTTAACTGCAGGCACAGTTTTGCTCTATTACAGTCAGACAGCTTTTGGACAAACATGAGAGCTTCTAAGTTCTTTAAGTTTATACAGATTGTTAATCAGCCCGGAATCTGGAAGTGTTTCTTGGGACTCCTGAGATATTTGTATTCTGGTACAGCTGTTGGTTATGTAACCATTTCCTTTGAACTTACTGGTACGACAGCTCTACAGAGATGATGTGATTGTGTGTGTGTGGTTTTGTGATATTGCTAATAAAAATTATTATTCAGGTTGAAGAAAAAGGAGAATGAGAAAGATGATGAAAAAGAGGTGAAAGAAGATGACAGAGAAACAAGAGAGAAAAGATGTTTCATCTGTGGGGATGTGGGTCATGTTAGGAGGGATTGTCCTGAATTCAAACAAACCCGTCAGAGAAATAATAGCGTGCCAGGTAAGTTAGTTTATGTGTTAGGATAATTTGAAAGCTCTGAGATCCCTTTTCTCTAGGTTTCTATCCAGTCTTGGTAGTTATCTTCAGAAAAAAAGTCCTGCAAGTAACATTTCAGTCATTGCAAATACAACTTTTAGTGTGTGTTGCTTTTTTCAAGGGGAGTAATGCCTCCTGAAGTTCAGTCTTTGTGTGGGTGCTAAAAATGTACCCAGCAGTAAATACAGTGTACTTCAGGGTGTTGCATTATTTCTGTTCCACTCACAATGGGTACATTTAGAAGTGCTACTAGTAGTAATAATAATAACAACAACAATAGTAATAATAATAATAATAACAATAATATAATAATTGAATGCATTTCCTCTTCCAAATGTTTCTCAAATGTTAGCCAACCCTCCATCATCTGTAAGAGGTAAGTAAATGTATTTTCAGCAAAAATCACCGGTCTTTCAGTAACACTTCAAAAAAACCATACAGATGAATTAGGCTAAATCCAGCTCTCAATTTACTAATAGTACTTAGAGACAAGATTAATTGCAAACCCATTCAAATTAGGCCCTTGGGTGCCTTTGGTAATTGAAAAAGTAGAGGAAGCATTCATAAATGTATTTCAGAGAGAACCTTGCTTCTGTGTTCTGTTATCCTTTAGTCTCTCTTTTTTTTTTTTTAGTTTAGTTTCTTTGCCCAGAAGTTTCTGCTGTTGTCATTGCTATTTAAAATACCACTCCTTACAGCAGTAATATGGAAACCTATATAAAGTAGAGCTCCAGCCTGATAGCAAAGTGAGCCTTGTTCCTGCTAGACTTTGCTTTACTCAAAAATAGATTTAGTGTTTAGCTGCTACACCTATTAATATTGTCTGCTGCCAGTAGAGGGAAAGTTTCCACTTAAAGGAGAGGTGAAAGTGATTTACCTACTCCGTGTCACTTGAGAATTAAGGCATCAGTGACTCCCACTTCTGCTCGTTATTCTGTCACCTGGGGGTTTTATTAACATTTCTGTTCCTCGCTCAGGCACGCAGCTGGTCCGGAGCATGGTAAATTCCCAGCTGGTGGCTGTGGGCCAGCAGCAGGTGGAGAGACCCCTGCGCACCAGGCAGTCATCAGAATGTGTAAGTTCTGTGAGGGGGAACTTGCAGGGAGCAAAGCTGTAGCAAACCAGCCATGCTGGGAACAGGTCTGCAGTTTTTTCTCAACAGATTCTGGACTTTATAATGACAGCATTGCTCTCTGCCACTTGTTGAAACTTTGATTTGTGATATACTGTCTCTTGGGGAGCAATTATGGTTTTTCAGTATGGAAACCTCATAGTCAAATTTGGCGTGAGATGCCTTGCGATTCTGAAAGGCCAGATTTAAGTTAGGATGCCATTCAAATTCTCATTATCCTGGCAATATTCTGGAGTTACTCAGGGAGATAAAGCATAGCTCATTGTTAACATGCTGGAGACTTAGGTTATTGACAACCATGACTTTCTGTGATTTAAGAGATCTGTCTGTTCATGACAGTCCCTTAAGACAGAACACAGCTGAGTTATATTTCAGTTAAAAGTCTGCCCGGGCACACTAGAAGCACAAGCAGAACAATGGGAAAATTTTTGGTAGTTTTATCGTAGAATTTGTTCAAGTCTCTGTAGAGCTACATGAAATATGTTTAATATGCTTCTGAGTGGAGATGGGTAGCAGAGGGTATTTGAACAAATCAAACTCTTGGCATTTAATATTTTTGAAGCAGAGAGTACAGCAGTAATTAATTTATTTTAAGCTGTTAGTCTGAGAAGCATGTGTCTGCTAATGAAGCTGGCAAGTAAGCAAATACAGTAATCAAGGCTGCTGATCACTAATGCTCTTCCTTTAGTTTACTGCTTTCATAAGTGTTCAGCAAGCATTTATTGGAATGCTGGCTCCAGTAACAGAGACCTTATGACATACAATGTGCTGCTAAAGAGAGACTGATACAGCCCTAAGTGAAGGGCTGAACATGCCACAGGAGTATTTTTTTTTAGGAGCCCTATATTTTTGCCTGGGGAATCAAAGCTGAACATGTGGGTGCACACAGAGGCAGACACATCATGGGCACGTTCTTGTGTCACCTGGATGTCATGGACACTCTGTGTGTTGCATGGCTGTCATTTGGCCAGGGTTGCTTGGTGAATATGTTCTGTCCAGGAATTGTTTGAGAAGAACAGGAAGGGGGAATACTGGTGGAGTAAGAGGGAGAGAATAGGAAGCAGATCAAGAGGCTGGAGCATAATATTCCTCCTCTGCTGCTGCTGACACATCCAGTGCATGCTTGTGGTGGGTTAATATTTGCAGGAGTGTTTGTAGTCAGTACTCCTGCTATATTTTTATAACATTTAGGCTGTTAAAATAGTGATCATCTTTCAAATCCCAGGTTTTACCTGCTCTTCCTGGTTTGGTAGAAAGGTTTAGGAGGCACTCATATAGGCACAGTTGGAATAACAGCAGGGAGCAATCTCAACTTCTGGACTCTAGCTTTTGCCCAGGCACAGACACACAATGTGCTGCTGGAAGGGATGCTCTGGCATGGCAAAGTCCTGCAGACACCTCTGGTTATTGGAGACAGGTGACTGCCAGTTTAAATGGACAGGTGATAGTGATAAGTCAGGGATAGTGACAGGCTGCAGAGACCCTTAACTCCAGTGTTCAACAGCAGCTGAAGCTCTTGGAGCTTGGCTGGCTGCTTTAGTCTCTGGAGAGAAGAGTCCAGGGGGAGAATGAGATCTGAGATTCAGGTCATCCTGTCTGGTTTAGGTACATGTCTCATTTGAATGTCTCTGGAGTCACCTATTCCATCAGCATCTTATCTCAGTGCTTAAAACCAGAGTAGGGAATCCAGCTATTGGCATTAAGTGTTGGCAGTGAAGCTGTCTTTTCCCAGCCACTCCAGTTCTTGAAGTGCTTCTCTGTTTATTTGCAATTCCACACAGATAAAATAACCTCAAGCCTCTTTCTGTTGGTGGTGAAAGGAAAAGCTTTATAAGAGCTCTGCAAAGGCTGTAATAATTGCTATTATTGTGCCTTTAGCCATGATATGAAGGTTGAAAATGGGCTTTTGGAATTTGCATTTCTTGTTTAACAGATTTTTAAAAATAAAAGAAATATTAGGAGCTTACTTTGGAATTACTTTAAAAACTGTATAGTGATAAGAACCACTCTTTATAGAAGTAAGGTAATTAGTTAATGAGATACTGGACTGTAAATAAATTGGGTAGGGAAGACACTGACCGAAAATCAGAAACAAGTGTTTGAGGAGTCTAATTAAGAACTTGGGGCTAATGTTTGCTCAGAATGGTGTTTCTGATGGTTGGATGTGGCACATTAACAGACCAAATTATCTGTTGGTGAAAGTCAGTGTCAGTTGAACTGCACTTGCTGAAGCCAACAGGAACTTGGGTCCAGCGTTTGGGGTGTTGCTGGGGAGTGCTTTGCCATTTTGTGAATAGTCCAGTAGTATGGGTGCTTATTAAAGAAAACCCTTTTAAATAGCTAATGAACTAATCAGAAATATATGCTTTTTTTTCCCCTCCAGTCTGATTCACATCAGTCATCTTACTCTCCACAACCTCAACAATTCCCACAGAATTCCTCTCAGCCAGCCTCCATTAACCAGACTCAGCCACAATCAATATCCCAGTCTAAGCACGTTCCGCAGCCACAGCAGGGTGCACAGCCACCCCATCAGGTCCAGCTGCCTTTGTTTAACTTTCCCCAGTCTCCCCCAGGTCAGTATTCCACCTTGCATAACCTGGGACTTCTTCAGATGCACCATCACCACCAAATTCAGCTTCCCAACACTTCTTGGCCTATTCATGGGCCTGTTATTCACTCTGCACCGGGTAACCCTCCTCATTCTACAAATGTTCCATTTTCTATGAGATCTGGCAGCAGCAGCACCACAAATAACCAGAGCAGTGTAAGCTTGAATGATCCCAGTATCATCTTTGCACAGCCTGCTGCCAGGCCCATGGGAATCCCCAGCACTTCTCATGAGGGACACTGGCACAATCCTGTGACTCCAAACTCACTGGTGAACAATGGCACTGTGGGGAATTCAGGTAACTTTTCTCTGTTGTATCAAACCTCTCGTACTTTGTGCACAAGTGTTAAGTGTTACAGGAACAGCTAACTCTTTCAACTTGTTTTATAAAAAAATATGATGCTTAAGAAACAAAGTCATGACTTTCACCTGTCTTAACATTTTTATAGGGAAAAAAAATTAAGAATCGATCACCGTAACTTTTAGGCATTAGTCCTGTCTGCCATTAATGGCTGTGCAACAATGAGAAATCCTGCATTCAACTGAGAAACCTCCTCATCGTTGTTTGAATCGCATTTCTGTGAATATGCTGACAAATGACAGATTCCTTATATCAGATAATCATGGAAACATTAAGGTCAGAAAAGACCTCTAAGATCAACACATAATTTATTAGACAAATGCTGAGTTACGAACTCAGAGACTGGCAGAATTACAGTTGTGCAAGCTGAATATTGTCTCCTCGCCTTTAGTACAAAATCAAATGATCATACCCATTCTTTTTTGCCTGTAGTTTATCCTGCCCCATTTAACTTCCACAACCTTGATGCTGATTCCTGAAAATACATTTTCCTATAAAAAGTGGGCAACAGCCTCTTGCCTCATAGCAAAGCCAAGTACATTGGTGTGTTTGAGGCTGAGAAGAAGCCATAAATAATGATAAAAGCCTGTTCAGTTTTCTCTGCAACATGGACTGTGGCAGCCCCTACATTTTAACTGTTGACCTTTACATCATTAATCCTGGTGGTGGTCTTCTGATTTATTCTGAGTAAGTCCTCCTATGTTTAAATAAATAAATCCATAATACAATGTACTGGTGTGGTTGTTCATCACAAGATGAAAATTCTGAATCTCCTGTCCAGCCTTTCTCTGCACTAGTAAGGTGATTGTCAGTAACAGTAGATTTTCAACTGAGTCAACAGCTTTGGATGAGGAATAATTCACCAATGGGCTTCAAACATGTGTTAAGGTGCTGGAGATACGTGATTTTCTATTTAAAGCTGTGTGGGGAATATATTTTAGAGAATACAGGAACTCCTACCCATGTGTTTCTGTGTCTCCAGTGTGCTCTGTCCCTACCTCTCTGTTTCTGATCTTAATTCTCATCTGTCCCCTTCTTCAGCTTTGTCTTTCCCTCAAGCAGCTCCTTTCAATCCACATCTCCTTACTAAGGTAGCTGCCTTCTTTCAGACAAGCTCCATAAATGCTAGTTCCTTCTGCTTTCTCCCAGTTTTCTTGTGCTGTCAGTCACAGTATTTTATTCCCATCCCTCATCTTCCATCAGTTTCCAACCTCATCACACTCCTTTTCCTAGTTCCCAGTCATAGTATTTTTCCTCTTTGTATTTGAATGAGGTTTATTTCCTTTTTGGCTTAGATGTCATTAAGGTGAGTGCCCAGTAGACATGAGCTGGCTCCTGTCTCTTTAAAGCCTAGTTTCTTACCTCAGGACAATTTGAGAACAGTAAGTTTGAGGAAAACTTTGTCCTGGCTCACATAACCTTGACTTGGAAGGAGCTACTTTAATTTCATTTTCTTTTCAGTAGACAACTGATCAAAAGTAGGATCATTAGAAGTATCAAGACAGACAGCTCTTTTTCATGCATACTCCAGAGCTATGCCTCATGCTGTAGGTCCTGCCTCCTTGGATGCTTGATTTCTCATCCTTAATGTTGCAGTGATGTCAGAACTGTAAATGGAATAGGTTAAAATTTGTATACTTATTTCCAAGGTGTATATTTTTTTCTCTAGAAATCAATTTTTAAGTCAGTCCAATGATCTAGATAGCAAGTTTCTTAAGCATGTAAGTATTAGTGAAGTTCCAGTGTACATCTGAGAGTTACTTCTTGCAGTAGGATAATAGCTTTCATGTCACAGCTCTGTCAGTGATAGTGGATATTTGTGTGGGATCAGATAGAAATAATATTGTTCAGCTCTTCTGTTTTTCATCATGAGAAAGACATAACAATAGTGAAATCATAGCTCTTGGTTTTAATATTGATTCATCCTGTCTCTTCCCAGTAATTCTATTATAGTAAATAACGAGGTAATTTAGGTGGTAATTTTTACTGATGTATATTACAAAAAAAAAAAAAAAGTAGCACATCAGACTAATCGCATTAAGTCCCCTGCAAACTGTTATTTAAGATGTAAATTGTATTTGTGACTTACTGTTTAATTTTTTCAACTTGCAATGTCCTTTTCCCTTTCAATTGAAAAATAGATCAGGGTTTCCAAGGACAGTTTGGTAAAATGAACCCTCCTTCTGTCCCTTGGGACCATGGGACCCCTACCCATTTTCCTCTCCTCCGAGGAGCGTGGCCTTACAATATGCCTCAGAACTACATGCAGCAGGGAAATGCCAGCTACCCACCGAACAAACCTTTCTACCCTCAAGGTACTAGAAACCACTATGTGAATCAACAGCTCATGCAACATGTCTCTTTACTGTCTCAAAGGCTTTAAAAGCCAAGGAATTGTGTCACTTGCTAGGCTCCCTGGAATTATAGCAAATCCAAGAGTCTAATCAGCGCTTCAGCTTCCTCTATGGATCAATGAAGATCTTTGTGGGAGGGAAGGGTTAAAATAAAATTCTGAAATCTGAGCCAGTTTGCAGTCTGTTGCATTTCCAGCCTCTCTTTCCTTGCTGCTGCTGGCTCACTGCAGAGCCACATCTGCTTCAGTAGAGGTTAAGATGATTGGCCCATGAGAATGTCCAGAATATGAAGAAACTTTTGTCCCAATTTACTTTATTTGGCTTTTGTACCTTGCTTTGTGAAATGACTTACATAGATAAAAACTTGCAAGACCACAGAATAATTGAGGTTGGAAAGGGCCTCTGGAGGTTCAGTCCAGCCTGTCCACAGTCCGAGCAGCACTGACTGCAAAGTTAGGTCAGGTTCAGTTTGTCGGGGAGCTAGGAAGGACTGACTTGATTTCAGCTCTGATATTTATGAAAGGTAAAGGTGTTCAGCATCTGGCAGGATGGGGAAAGGCTGTAGGAAAAATACCTCTACTACCAGAGAAACGATGTTCAAATTTGACCTGGAGGATGTGCAGCTGGGGTCACCTGGTATAAAATGAGAGATAAGAGCACCAAATCCTTTTTCAAAATCTAATCTATTGGCTCCAGCAGGGTTTTCAGGTGAAAAGTGAATTTACTTAAAATCCTGATACTATTTTTGTTAAATAACTGAAGTAATGCAACAAAATGATGTATTGATGATTCTTAGGGAATTTTGGAGATAGGATTAAAGTAATTCTGCATTGTCCCATTGAATGGGTTAGTTGTATAGATAGCATTTGTGTCAATCTAGTAAATGGCTTTATTTCTAAGTTAGATTAGTAGACTGAATATAGCCCAGCACTGTTAAATATTTGATTTGCTGAAGTAACTGTAATCCATTTTCTTTTAGCTGGTCCACTGATGCAGAGTAACCAGCGGTTCTCGCTTCTGTCTCAAGGACATCCACACTTGAATCTGAATTACATTCAACAGAAAAAGTGAAATTGGATGGGATTGTGGGTGGGTGGGGGGAGGGGAGGAAAAAATTCAGGTTCTGATTTAAAATCTTAATGCAACATGTTTAGATACAAGATTATTTAAGACTGTTTTTAAACTGTATCATTTGTACATAGATATGAACTATAGTTTTTACTAGTATCACAAAACTGAGTGATACAAATTTCATCTATTTTATTACCCTATTTTTAAGGGGAATTGTGTTTTGTTTTATCTTGATAAACTGTAAAGAGAGAGAATTTTTAAAATTAAGTTCTTTATTTTCTATTAGCTGTATTCATACTTTGGTTGCTTCAGACTTTATATATATTGTTCTAAAAAAAATAAAATTAGAAGGGGATTTCATGTGTTTAAAAATTTGTCACTTCTATTCTTTACAGAACGATGTAGTGCCAAAAAACTTTTTAAAAAGAAAAATAAAACTGCAAAAAAAGGACATAAGACTTTTTCCTCTTCCTGTTTGTATGCATGCTCGCTTTAACTGGAATAAAAATGGCTCTAATGTGAAGATCTGGGACAGTTGAGAAGTTTAACAAGTGATACGAGCACTAGATTTGTTTTGCTCCATGCTGGTGTCACTGCATGTGCTGTTCACAGCCAATATGTGTCTTACACTTGAAGGAAGAGCACACCTTTCCTGTTTATAAAGAGCTTTTCTGTTTATCAGCTTGGCAAAATAATATGCAGATACTCTGGAAAATTTAGGCAGTGCTGGGAAGCAGTTTTAAAGAGGAGTTTCCATAAATCCACTGTGCATAACCTTTGTGCTGTCAACACTCTCAGGGCAATAGATGAGATTCCTTAAGCCCCAAATGCAGTGTTCAGGGATAAACCTGCCCCTCCCTGCTCCTGAAGCAAGGCTGTGAATAAAGACATGGTACACAAGGGCTTAACACAACTGATAAAAGTGTTGTAAGAGGAGAATTATATCTTCAGTAACAGCCTAATTATTCTTAATTTAAAAAGCTAACTTCATTCACAGAAGGTAGAGCTGAACCATTATAGTGTCACATTCTGTCCCCAGTTGCCGGGAGGCCACAAACAATGCTCA
The DNA here is from genome assembly GCA_024500445.1 of Entomyzon cyanotis. Classification (NCBI taxonomy): domain Eukaryota; kingdom Metazoa; phylum Chordata; class Aves; order Passeriformes; family Meliphagidae; genus Entomyzon; species Entomyzon cyanotis. The sequence goes on from JAKEPQ010001020.1 coordinate 5,641,119, forward strand.
AAGTAGTGGTGTACTGTCTTTAACTATATTGAACTTCTTGCCCCACAAGAATTAAGCAGTGCTTTGTACTGCTTGAACCTTCTAAACTCTCTGATGGCATCACAGAAGCAGCATACACTGAAGGGTAATTTTTACAAAGGAGCCAATGATATCACTTGGAGGGAAGTTTCAAGTGAGCTTTTGGTAAACAAAAAAAAAGTTTGACAGCCTTGCTTCCCTTCCTGCACTGGAGCTCTGAGTATTTGTGACTGACTGCAGGGACAGTTTGTCAAAACAACACCCTGATTTGAAAATGAAGCCAGCTTCAACCAGGGGACATCTCAACAACATATTATGAAGGAAAGAAGTAGGAGCCTTTTAAGACAAACCTCCCTTTTTTTTATTGCTTTTCACCAGTTTTTACAGGCTTCAAGAAAAACAATTTAAAAACAATCTTCAAATTCTGTCACAAGGATGAGTAAATACATAAAAAGTATCCTTAGCTTACGTTTAATAAAAAAATCCAAGACAACAAAGTGAGAGTGATTAAAGAAAGGGACTGCTAAAGCAGCCAGTACAGATTCAGCTGTCCTGTAGAGCAAATAGGGCAGCATTAGACTGCAGTTCAAGGTCCTTAAACTGTGGGCTGGGTTTACTTGGTTATTCATTCCCTCGCCGACTCTTTTTGTGACTTTTCTTAGATCTGAAACAGAAAAAGCAAAAAGCCAATATTGTAAAACCTATCTTCAATTCCCAAATTGCCCTTAAGAAATAGGCCAAACCTTTACCTTTCAGGTGATTTGGAATGACTTCTGTGTCTGTGGCTACGGTGATGCCCTGTGACATAAAAAGGCAATAGTTACTTCCATTGCCACTGGAATTCTTCATCGTTTTGCTAATGCAATCTGCTTCCAGTGACCAAGTGTGCTAGATAATTCCACAACAACCCTAGCCTTAACTAGGCACTCAAATTAACCTCCTGGCAAGCATCTGAAAACATACTCAAGACAATTTTGCAGCCATTAAAAGAGTTCTCCATCTGGGCTTTCATGTAAGCAGCAGTTTTATCAGCCAGATCTAGCACCTGTGCTACCATCTTGATATGGTGACAAAGATTTTTCTTGCAGTGGGTAGGCTGCCAATAAAGACTTGCCAGAGTTAATCTGAAGTGACAGAAATACCTGGAGATTTAGATCTCGATCTGTGGCGCCTCTCCCGGGATCTGCTGCGGTGCCTTCTCGGGCTTTTGCTGCGATGCCTCTCCCGGCGCGGTGATGGGCTGAGGGAAAGGCAGATTGTAAGAGAGCTGTACTAAAAATGTACATTTCTCAGCTTAAATAATAGAATAAAAGAGTACCTTCTTCTCTTTGGAGAGCGGCTGCGCCTGCAATTGGGGGAGAAAAGCGAAAATCACTAAAAAGCATTAGCAGAACAGCTGTTTTAATTCCCACATCCTTCAGCAACAGCAGCAGGGCTTCTCCTACCCCCCATTAGTTTTTGGCCTGCACAACGACCTGTTTCTGGACTGTGAGCAACAGAGGCCACTGATGAGTTTTTCCAAGCTTCTTATCAATGAGAGGAATTAACAGGATTTTCTCTGCAGTTCTCTGTTACATCTTCACTCTATTGTCAAATTTAGCTGAAATTGGCCACCAAGTTCAAGAGTTACTGAAGGACTGGAGAAACAGGCAGAGGAGTTCACTTTGTCTGTGCACTGCAACTCCTCACTTCAGGAAGTGCTAAAGGAAGTGGAAGGTGGGAGAGGTTGTGGCTGAACTGCCACCTTCACTGCTGTGCTCTGGCCACCTACAGCACTACAGAAAAAACACTGCTCAAGGAAAGAGTCACCTCACCTCCTTGGAGACCTGCTCCGGCTCCGCCTGTAGCGCACCACCGGAGACCTGCGGGGTTTGTCCAGGTCTCTGTACCCCCTTCTGCGGTGGTCAGGAGATGGGATTCGTTCCAGCTGGAAACAAGTGGGGGGAGAGTCTGTTAAGTCTTGTTTTATCAAGGTTTTAAGCTATCAGTAAAGATTTCTGAACAATAAATATAAATTGCAGGTCATGCTGTCAAGCTTCCCCATCCTCATGTATTTCATACTCAGGAGTGAGCTGTACTGCCCAAAACTGCCAACTGGAAATTAAAATAATCACTTTTCAGAGTGTTGGTTCTAAAGAAGTACAGCAGCACTGACTGATGGTCACGGGGCCTTCCATCATCATCTTTAGTTCTCTCCATTACATCTGCATGTAAATATGCTTAACACAGAACAGATCCAGATTTATGGATTTCAAGAGACAGGAAAACTTGACAATCTGGGAGATGCTTCAGGTCTGAGTCCTCACAAGCTGCTTACATGAAAATATGTTACAGGGGGAAGTAAGAGGTGCCAGCAGCCTCCTTGTGCCTCCCCTCAAATATTTGTCATTGACCAAAAAGTGTTTTAAAGTGATTCAGCTTTAACTATCCCTTTCTAAAACAGTTCACCAACCTTTTCATCTTCTTCTTCCTCCTCCTCACTAGATTCTACATCATCCATGTCTTCTTCCAGAGCACTAACACGAGGCTCGAGTTGCTCAGCTTCTTCCAGCACATATCGTTTCTAAGAGAAATTGCAACTTTATTCAACAAACACCCAAGGAGGCATCCATAGCTTACACAACAAGCCAGAAGCTGATAGAAGCTACTGAACGTGGTGCAGTTAGGAATTCTATAACCACTACATTTCCCAACCTGCAGCCGAGGCAGGATGATATCACAAACACGTTCCTCGTGGAGTAGCTCATCAATAAATTCATCCACATGCATCAGCTCGAATTCTGGGGGTGCAAAATAGCATTTAAAAGACATAATTAACACTAGTGGCTAAAGTAAAGCTGAAACACTTCAGACAACTTATGTCAACAGGGTGGTTATGCCACAATTTTAAAAATTTATATTACTAAATATAAATATTACAGAAGTAAGAATGTTTACCCCCATTTCTGTTCTGACTTTTAATTTTCCGATAGTCATTGTACAGTGGTTCCAGGTACTTGTAGCAGTCAATGGCAGTGCCTGTCAGTCTCATGTACAGTGCTCCAAGCATTCGGACATACCTGGAAAGGAAACCTTTTCATGGATCTGGGCTTCTTGCACAGTTAGTAGGTCGGATAAAAAAAAAAGTTTTTCCCATAAATTTCTGAGGAAAATGAGTACACTAGCCAGAATACAGAGCCATTTAGATTTGCTCCATCACCTCCTCAATAATATGAAAAACATATATATACTTTATATATACAATGTCTGTATGGGGGCATTACCACTGACAAAGATGGAAGAAATACTGATGAAAAAGTAGATTAACATGAATCCCTTAAAGCAACTCATTCCAAGTACTTCAGGCAGACATTTATTATTACAGAGAGCATACACCACAAAGATGAGCCTTTCCAACAGGACAGGTGATAATGAGAGCAGTCTCGAAAGCAAAAGGAAAGAGTTTGCTTTTGGGTGAGCAGAGTTTATCAGGGCCTATTGAGAGCTAAGCTCTGCACTGAGATTTCTCAGGCTGTTTTGGGCACTTTCCCTCGATACAACAACCCCAAAACGGGAAAAATCATGCTACAGCTTACTTGAAGTCCTCGTTCTTGATGAACTCCACAATGATGTCCTTCTCGGGCTGGATCTGCAGCATCTTCAGCGTCAGGCACAAGAAAGGCGTGGGTTTAATGTTCCCTCCATAGACACCTCCCACGTACTTCAGCTCCATGGCCTTGTCCACCACCAGCTCGGCTGCAAGGACAGGCCGGGCGGTCAGCACAGCTCCCCCCGTGCCCCCCGGCCCGCCCCGGCCCGGCCCGCCATACCCGTGAGGCCGAAACACTCCTCCTTCCAGTACTTGGACTCGTAGATGCGCGTGCGGATGATCTTCTCCACCAGGTACTGCGGGTTCGTGCCGTGGATGCTGTGCGCGTCCTTCACCGTCCGGTTAGCCATGGCCGCGGCCGCACAGCCCCGCTCGCCGCTCCGAGCTCAGCCCCGCTTCCGTGAGGAGCCGCACCGCCTTCCGCTTCCGCGCCCGGGCCGCTCCGCCCGCCGCCACCTTATCTGCGGGCGCCAGGAACCAACATGGCGGCCGCCTTCTTCTTCTTCTTCTTCTTCCCCTGCCCGCCCCGCGCGCGTGCGCCGCCGGGGGGCGGGGCCCCGCGCGCGCTTTGGCGCGAAGTTCCATCGGCGCGCCGGCGGGACGCGCTGAGGAGCTGCGGTGAGCTGGGGCCGTGAGGGGACAGGGCGGTGAGCTGGGGCCGTGAGGGGACAGGGCGGTGAGCTGGGGCCGTGAGGGGACAGGGCGGAAAGCGCTCGGGGCACTGCGACAGGCTGCCCGGGGAGGCTGGGCGCTCTCCCTCGCTGGAGATATCCCACAGCGGTCTGGACGCGATCCTGTGCGGTGTGCTCTGGGATGACCCTGCTGGAGCGGGGGAGTGGGACCGGCTGAACCGCTGTGATCTTTGCCGGCCTCACTCGCTCTGTGAGGGGCTCGGGCGGGTTAGGGCTCTGTGAGGGGCTCGGGAGGGTTAAGGGTTCTGTGAGGGGCTCTGTGAGGGGCTCGGGAGGGTTAAGGGTTCTGTGAGGGGCTCTGTGAGGGGCTCGGGCGGGTTAAGGGTTCTGTGAGGGGCTCTGTGAGGGGCTCTGTGAGGGGCTCGGGCGGGTTAAGGGTTCTGTGAGGGGCTCTGTGAGGGGCTGGGGCGGGTTAAGGGTTCTGTGAGGGGCTCTGTGAGGGGCTGGGGCGGGTGACGAGCTCCGCGGTGCTGCCAAAGCCCCTCGCTGTCCCTCAGCGCGTCCCGCCCGGCCTGTGGCCCCTCAGCCGCCATGTGCCGCCCTGGCTGGGCGGTGAACGGCACTGGGAGCTGCGTGTGCCTTTCCCCGAGCTTCCAGATGAAAATTAGTACTTAGGGGAAAAAAAAAATTAAAAACCCCAAAACGAAACCGAATGATAAAAATGGAGCGGAAGTGCAAGCTCGTTGAGGATCTCACCCAGCTCGCAGCGAGGTTCGGTGTCCCCAGGAGAACAGCTGTCCCGCATGGCGGGGAGGGCAGGGGAGCCGCGGGGAATGAAAAAGGAATTGGAGAACAATTCACTACTAAATATGTTCCCTTTTCTCATCCTTCCTCAGGGAAGGGTGTCTGTAGGCTTTGCGGAAGGTGGGCTTGTCTGTGTCAGTCACCACGTTCTTCATACACGCTGAAAGAACTGATAGCAGATCTATATATCTTAGCATCTTTCCTTTTTTTGTTTTTAAATAGTAATCAAAAGGTGTTTGTTTGTTTCAGCTTTTCCTTGGGAATCATGAACACCCGGCAGCAAAGCAAACTTACCTACTCCTGGTATGGAAAACCTGTGAGCTCAGACAGAAAACTGAGGACTTCCCAGTACAAGTAAATAACATTTATTTCTGTCTTGCTCAGGGAAACTTAAACAATGAATGTTTCTTTACCTTTCTGACATCGTTTAGGTTAACATGGCAGTCAGTGAGAATATGAGTAAGGCTTTGAGCATTTTGTCATGACACTGTGTGTGTGTATAACAAAAGCATTGTCATCAAGCTCTTGAATTATAAATTGTATAACATATAAAGCAAAAGCATTTTACTAAACCTGTGAGTAAATTTTAACTAATTGAAATACATATGAAAGCTTCTAATCAGGGAACTAAGTTGTAAGCATTGCAAGAAAGGGCATAACTAACTGAAGTTGATAAGACATCAGGTTTAATGATATGAGAATTATGAAGAATATGAAATTCTCTTAGTCTTCCTCTGTGTGTCACTTTCTAGGGGGATCCTTATTACATCAGAAAGCAGCAGAACAGAAACCTGTATACAACTTGGTGACTTTATTTTGGTAGAAGGGGTGAATGCAGATCAGCCTTATGTGGCACAGCTTGTGGATTTATATGAAGATGGTAAGAGAAAGAAAAGCTTTCTATCTGAGAAATTTTAAACTGTTCTAAAGTTACCTTTTTCATGGGGGTGTAGATAGCATTAACACTATGTCACTGGCCTAATTTACTGAGAACATCACGTTTTGGTAATCATTGCGTTTCTTTTCACATGTTTCCCCAAATATGTGGGACTGATGGCTAATTTCAACTAAATTTGATACATAAATGGAAAGTTTAAGCACATTGTAATTTTTATAGTCTCTTTATGTAATTGTCTAATTTAAAAGCAGTGTTCTTGGAGGAAGACAGTGTGAGCTTGTGCTTTATTTAGAGATTTGAGAATCCAAATGGAAGTAAGAGTACTCCAAGCCTTGAAACTTGCATCTTGTTAGACATCAGGCAATTTAACGATAAAGTACAAGGCTGAATAAATGGGGTTCATTACTTCTGTCCCTTGTAGAACTACTTGTTTGTACAGAGATACATAGGAAAAGATAAATTATGAAAGGTGAGAGATACAAAGACTGAGTCTGAATTGGGAACTACTCATTGGAGTCTGATTTCTTTGAATAGCTTTTGTTCTTCACTGTGCCATAATAATAATGCTTTGAGGGTTTTAAATTTTACCTTTTTAAAAATGTAAACACATATAATTCCAGCTTATTTATTTACTGATGTACCTTTTTTTGTAGCACAACTGAATATTCTTTTCATGCTGGAATGAAACCTATGAAACTTCCTTAAAAACAAGTTATTTCATCAGCAATATTCCTTGGTTTGTCAGCCTGTGAAAAAAGTGTTTCTGGCTTCTGCAAGTACAATAGCACTACAAATAACATCCTGAAATTTCTCAGTTCTCCTTTTATGTCACTGTTTATAGTTAGCAGGGTTTGAGGAGATAATATCTATGCAAATTAGGAACCTCTTGGGTTTGATAGGGAACTGGTGGTCTGCAGCTGGCCTCCAGTTATTTTTGTGGTTGAGACCCTGTGTAGGTGTTACCTTGGCCGTCAAAAATTCTCAACTCAGACATTTTAATTTAGCTTAGAGAACAGGAATTGCAGCCTCTTTACCAGAGGCTTTCTCACCTGTGTCCAGGGAGGATTTCTACCCTTGATGGCATTTCAGCTAAAGTCTGGCGCTATTTGTGGCACAATAAAACTGATGTTCCCTGACTTTTTCTCCTTGTTGCAGGTGCTCAGTGCAAACGTGCAGTTGTGCAGTGGTTCTGTCGTCTGGATGAAATACCTCAGAACAAACGGAAGCTCCTTAAAAGAGAGGTTTATCCCCAGGAGGTGTTTTTTGATCAAGTTCTTGGTTATGACACCGATATAGCTGCAGAGACCATTATTAAAAGTGTCATGGTATGTACTGCAACCCTTCTACACAGAGAGGGAAGAAAAAAACAGCAACAGCCCTGTAGTGTAAATTAGTAACTAACAATTGCACGAGTTGCAGTAATAAGATCTGTGAATAGAAAATAGCTGAATTTTAAATTAACAGTAAATGTTAACGTATGTGTGTTTTGCTATTTCCTGTTTTTGCAGGTATTGCCACTACATCTGGGGGAGGAACTGCCTATTACATTAAACAAGGAACAAACTTTCTATGTCAAACAGTCTTGGGATGGGAAGTGCTTTAAGGTTTTGTCCCCAGACACATTCTCTAGGCTGAAAGAAGCTAACAAGAAAAGAGGTGTCGTCCTAAACTCTCCAAAAGCATTTATTCCTTCAGACAGCCTTACACCTGTGAAAAAAGAGACAGAGAGCATTGTTCGGAGTGCCACAAAACCAAAAAATGGTGATATGGGAATAGAATCAAAGCATTCTACTTCCAAGTCCTCCCTTGCTAAGGAGAGGCATTCTCATAGAGTGGCTAATAATGACATCAAAACCCCGACAGCAAGGAAGAAGCTGGAGCTAAACAGTATGTATATGGCAATATTCTGTCCGTTCAGTAGTTCTGTACTGTTTTGTGCTTCTCCCTTTTGGGTAGTTCAAACAATGGTAACATTCAACCATCAGTATTTTTAGTTACCTTGTTCAGGCTTTGGGATCAGCCCAAGCCTTATGGGCACATCAGTTGTTTGTTATGTGTGTTGTTTCAAGCACTCTACTGCTTATATCCAACTGGTGCTGCAAATACTTTATCTGATAAATCTAAATTAAAAGGCTTGTTGACTGAAATGCTACCAATCAGCCCTAACTTGACCTGAGAATGTCCCAGTCTCTTTAATCTTCTGATTAATTGTGCACTAAAATGTTTACATTGAGCTGGTTGAATAAGCACGTTTGATCCTGTGTAACATGCAGGATTTTCAAAGTGGAACCTGAGTAAAGCTTTCAGTGATGGAGGTGGGTTAGAAAATGGAAAAAAAAAAAACGTTTTGTCTTCAATTTAGTAATTTTTTAGAGGAAGTGCATGCCTTCTAGGGATCCAGTTCCTTGCTCCTGGAGTGAAATACCCATCTTCTTTCTTTTAAACAACAGTCACTGAGCCAGTTGTACCATGTCTTCTGAAAGTTAACCAAACCACCCATATTGAAGCCTGACAGAAGTTCATTTTGCTCTTCATTTGTAGGTCCTACAAGATCTAAAGGCAGGCTCCTGGGATGTGAAGTTTTGGGTCTTTTGGATGATGACTGTGATGCTGTAGCACCATTAGAACCATCAGCCACTAAAAGAAAAGTGAAATTCTCAAGTGAGATCTTAGGCTCACCACCAAAGATCCTCTGCAGCAATGATAAACCCAAGGCAACATCTGAGACTGCAGAGCACTGTCAGAGGTTCAGTGACACGATACGATTGACACCCTACACTAAAATCAGAGACTTCAGTGAAAAAGACAAGAATCTTCATGTCAAAGATGACACTCTGTCGTAAGTGACAGCATTTTGATCATTATTTCTGTATGGGTTTTCTATTTGAAGCTCCCTTAAAGCAGATTTATGAAGGATTTCTGCAGAGAAAAGTAGGTGAAGTCTCTGCATGTCCCATGGTTTGCCTGTTGAGAACAAGGAGAGAAGGGGGAGAGCCTCAGCAGCGACAAGTGTAGTGTGGTGAAGCTTTAGAAAATGTTACTTGGAGGTGAGTGAATGATCAGGGATATCCAAAGAGGAGTTGACTTTCAGGATGGACACAAGCAGTTCATGGTTCAAAGAACAGAGACATGATGTTGGAAATGGGAATGGTGGGATGGTATGAAAGGAAACTGAAGCCATGTTATCATTATACTCTTCAACTTGGATGAAAATCTATTTCCCTGCACTCCATAATCGAGGCTCAGATGTGCCCTGCTTGTGACAAGTGTTGAGGGGTGCTGGACTGCAGAAAGGGGTTTGATTGGCCCCAGGATGAGTCCTCATGAGAACTGTATGTATGCTTCCATGCTAATTTTTATGTAGGAAAGAAATCAAAACTCAAAAAGCACAACTATTCAAGTATTTCACACAGTCTTTAAAAACAGCATTAAGCTGGGGGAGGAGAAGAATGGAACAGACTTTCTTGTGCAAAATGTTGCAAGAAGCCAGAAACAACTCCTTTTCCTCCTCTCCAGGAGTAAAGATGTGGATGCAACAATGGAATTCACACTTCTTTTTTTCACTTACATAGCAGGAAATATTTACCTTTCATTGATACAGTAAAGGTATTTCAGTAGTATGTATAGATCTAAAAAAAATTTCCAAGAACGGTCAACAAATAATTAAAGCATTTGTAATTCATCTCATTTTGGCCTTTGAACTAGTAGGAAAGACACCCAAGGAAATCAAAACACAAAGAGTAAAACACATCCCAAAGGGCAGATTGAAGAAATGCCCAAAGGAAAGAATTTTTTTCTTATCCTTAAGAAAAAAAAAAAGGCAAAAAACCCCACCTCTAAATCAAATAAAATCACAACTGTTTTGAGCCCCTGTCCCTTCAGACTGGCAGGGCAAAATACAGCAAATATTTTGTTTTTCTTGGCAAAGATGTACTGAAGACACGATGCAAAAGGAGGGAAATTGTGCTGCCAGTATCCATGCCATAGCCAATCTGTAAATAACAAATAAGAATTCATGCTGGATTGACAGTGGTAACAATTGAGCCTGAAGTTTGAAAGGCCTTCTCTGTGTCTTTACAAGTGTGATGCAAAGAGAGGGAATACAACCAGCTTTGTCTTCTTTCTTTACAGTTTAGTTGGATGTCAGAAACAGAGCGCTCAGAGCCCTGTGTTGACCCCTCGTTCTCGCAGAACATGTGCACAGAAAACAAGTGCTCTCATTGCAGAGCAAATCAGGTAAACCCTGCAGCCATGATCTCTTGTTCAGATTGCTGTTGATAGCTTGAAGCCTTGAGAGCTTGTCTGGCTTAATATTGAAATGCAAATGGTTCTAGAAGCGCAGCTTAATTGCAGCATGAGTAAAAACTGGTTTATCTTCAGAAACATAAAGCTGACTCATGGTGTTATTCAGAAAACTGACTTCCTTTAAACCACTCTGTTAAAAAGCCATGGAAAATTAGCAGCTGAAGTGGAAAATGGGTTGGCTTGCTGATTACAAGGACTGCAGAAAAAGCTGAAAATGTACAAATGTTGCCTTGTGATGTGTAGATTTGTATGTGGTTTTTTTAAAGCTCAAGTAATTTCTGTTTCTTGTAGCGTGTTGGACCAGGAAGATGTTCTGTCTAGCTCTGACAGTTCCTACTCTTCAAGTAGTGAGGAAGAGGAGGATGATGATGTGCCTTGTACACCAGAAAAGAAAACTAAATCCAGCAGAATACTCAGCACCCCAAAATCCTCAAAGAAGTCTGCAGTTCACACTCCTGCAAAGACACTGAAGAAAACTGTAAGGTTCCATATAAAAGAGCTATTTTTATGATTTCTGAGCCAGTTATTTGAGTGCTTGATGGCTGTGTACCAGAGTTAAGTATCTGAACCCCTTAGCTTTTAATGAAGCATTATTTGGATTAATTTAATCTTTGATATGAGTAGGTTGTACAAATGTATAATCCATTTGCATGTTGTGAATATTGTGACAATACTGATCACATAAAACAGGGAAAATAGCTTAAATAGGGAAAATACTGGCTTGGATGCTGTTTCTTAAGAACCAGATCATTTTGTAACACAGCACTTCAGAAAAGGATTAACCACTCAAAAATTCTTCAGACAGTTAAAAGGTATAATTGTCACCACCCCCTTTTCAGTTTCCTTTTTCTCTTAGGAAGAAAACACCATAAGGCTTGTTTGGTAATTCCCTGTATAATTACTGTTTCTCTGTTCCTCTTGTACTCTGGCATTAGTAATGTTTGAGAAACTCGTATGAATGGTTTGTTTCCAACAGAAATTGCTGTTTGTAGAGAATCTACTTGAGGTTGCAATTTCTCTTTGCAGTCTTTACCAGGAACACCCAGAACACCCCGGAATGCGACTCCAGAGATTCCCAGGCGCATCCAGGCAGCCCAGGAACCAGCCAGTGTACTGGAAGAAGCCAGATTAAGGTAATTTGTGCTCGGGAGAATCATCTTTTTTTGCATCAGGTGTTCATAGCAGTAGACTGTGCTGAAATAGGAAATGCATAGTGTTCTGATACAAGAAGAGCATTTAATAATTTACAATACTTGATTTACAAATACTGGTAGTATTTACCATACTACTTTCACAATTTTAAATTATTTTAGCCAGTCCATGCTGAGTTCTTCAGATTTAGGTATTTTTTATTCTGTGTAACATTAGAAAAACAAATACCCTTTCTGATTAGCTTTATATTGTAAAGGTACAATATTTGTCTCTTGTTGGTGTGTGAAAAAGCTTTACAGGTATCACTGTAGATCTTTACAGTGGGAAAAAAAAGGCATTCATGAATGTCTGTATCTTTCTAACTGGGTTTTAGTTCTCTGTTTCCTATAAGCAGTCTCTTCTGTTTTTATCCTACCTCTGCACTGACTTATAAATAGTTGGTGAATTAAAACAGATCTTTATTGCTGCATAAATTAAGAGCACATAGAGAGAGACTGGGTTGTTTCTTGTGGGATACTTGGCATTGATGCTCAGACTTAAAAGTATGTAAAGAGAGATTTGAAAAATTCCACACAGCTGTGAAAGGTGAGCATTTGGCTGTTTGTTTGCATCAGTTCTTCAGAGAGAACTGAAATTTTAATTTTCTTTTTCTTTTTTAATTCAAAGGCTTCATGTTTCTGCTATCCCAGAATCTCTGCCTTGTCGTGAGGAAGAATTCCAGGATATCTATAACTTTGTGGAGAGCAAACTTATTGATGGCACTGGAGGGTGAGTTTGGCCAGACTGTAACCAAGATGACATCTGACTGTGGCATAACAGCAGTCATGATAAACACTACTTATATTTAAAAAGTTATGTTCATTTCAAGTTCCTAGTTAAATTTTCCTGGTATTTTTCTTTCTTAAGTGGTGTTGTGCATAGAAATTATGTGGGCCTCTTAATTCCACAGATTCAAATTAAAGACCAATATATAACTAGTCAATTTTAGATTTCTGGGAAACTTTTTTTTTAAAGGTAAATTACATTTCTAAAATATTTTTAGATTGTTAATTACTTTAGTAATGAGAAATGATCCTCCAATGTGTTATGAGTCCCAGTCTGCAGATAAGGTAACTGAAATATAGGGAATTGTCAGAATTAACAGAGGAGTATTCAAGAGTGGTGTCAGAGGTCAGGAACTGCAGCTCATTAATCCCATTTTGGTCAGGCTGCTGAAGAGGTGATCTCCTTTTGCAGGTGCATGTACATCTCTGGAGTGCCTGGAACAGGTAAAACTGCAACTGTTCATGAAGTGATTCGGTGTCTTCAGCAAGCTGCAGAAAATGATGAACTGCCACCATTCCAGTTTGTGGAGATCAATGGCATGAAGCTGACAGACCCTCACCAAGCCTACGTGCAGATATTAGAGGTAAGTAAAGCCTTTTCTGTAGCTCCTGGGTTTGAAAGAAGAGATACTACACTTTACTATCAGATCCTTATATGTTTTGGTATTCCAGGCATTTATCAATAACTTCCAAGTTCCTCCAAGACACTGTGTGCTTTTATCTTAGAGCAGGTTAGAAAATAATTAACTTAAGGCCTTAGCCAATTTCATGAACTGTTTTGCTTTCTGCTGTATAAGGGTGGTGGCTGAGAAATAGCCTGGTTTATTGCATTCACTCATCTGAAAAAAATCTATATCAGCTTTTTGTATTTTCCCACTGTGTAACTCTTTCTGCACATCTGCTTAAACAGCTGCTAAGGTGACAACTCTGAAAGCCAGTGTAGCAGTAGAATAATTACTGAGGGGTCTTAATGGTTAATTGGTCAGTCACAATAGTAATTCAGTTAAAGAGGGGCCATCTTTGTCAACAAAAGTGTATTTCTGATATCCATAACAAACCAGTCTGCAGTATCCCTCTGGGATAACTGCCTGGGATTGCATTGTATGGCTGTGAATTAATCTCTTGAGGGCTGGATTAAGATCACCCAGTAGGCATTAGACAGTGACTGCTCAAGAGCTTTCTCAGTCTAGGCTAACTTTAGGCCAGTGACCTGGAAATTAAATGGTTTCCTGAAGCATCTGTTCTATTTTCATATAAACTTCTGCTCCATTTATTTAAGTTTGACATCATCTTTCTGAGCAGGGAGTGGCATACATTAGTGTTCTAATGTCCCTATTAGAACACTATCCCTCCCTCCCTCCCTATAGCTGGGAGTTAAATTTGCATACTTGCATTCTTTGCTCAAACCAGCATAGACAGTGTCTTGCAGGGAGATTTGCTGAGACCAGGCCACTGTTTCTTTAGCATACTGCAAGGCTTCCTGACAATTACCTTATTTCACGGTAGTGTGAATGTATTTCATCATCCTTTGTTCCTATCTCATTCAGCATGAAATTTTAAAATGAATAAAGAATAGGCCTTTGGAAGTAAAATCTGTTGCCCCCCATGGGTCCTGAACTCTAAACTAGCCCAGTTAAGTATCCTTCAGGGGAGTACAAAGTCACATGAACCATGTATTTCTCTTGATTCCTTCTGCCTCAGCTACTATCCTAGTACCCTAGCTAAGAGCTAGGTTGCTTTTATGATTGCTGCAGATCAAGCACCAGTTTGCCAATGTTTCTTTGCATGACTGAAGAAAACCCTGGAGCTTCCCTTCTGCAGTTACCTCACTGCTGTAGGAAAATATTTATAGAGATGGAACAGGGACTAGAAGCCCTGGACAGATGAAGGAAATAAGGTTAAATACTTACCAAGTGTCCAGTTCCACCACAGCGACTGAACTCTGTGGTACATTGGATATTCAGCTCCAGAGCTGCAGAATCAGCATTCTCTGGGATGCAACTGCTTCCTGTGACTGATTCACACTGTCCTGAGTGAACTGGAAACATGAAACAAAAGTATAGATTATACATTAATGTTATGCTCTGCCTTGTTTAGTAATTATCAGATCTCAGGTTTATAAGAAATTTTAGAAAAGAAAGAGAGTTTTCAAATGCAGTCTCCGTTTTGCTTTATGGCTTGACTTTGAACTATGATGAACAATTGATTCAGCATCTACAGTGTACTTTTGAAATGTCACACTTTGATTTCTGGATGTCTTTGGACTTGCAAGGGAAAAGGTAATGTACAGTCAGCTCATCCGTTCTGCCACATAGTTGCAAAAGGTATTGCAGGTATTTTTTTAGCTCATAGTTGAATAAATTTAATTATAGATCCTGCTGATGATTCATTAAAATTTTAATAGGAGTCCAGGATTACTGAAGTCAGGCTATTCTTGTCAGCTGTCTTAGGTTTTCAGTAGGTGTGTGCATTCAGAGATACCCTTGAGATATGCTGGGTTTAGAGCCCTCTAGACTGGGTGGGTTCATGATTTTTTAATGATTCTAAGACAAATTGCAGCAAATTCTATGGGCCTTTCTTTTTAGCTATGCATTGTTTTGTTTCTCTTCTCCTTTATGGGCAGTTCTTGGTAGACCTGAGTGTCTTATGAGCTACTTTTTCTTTTCTTCCATGGAAAAAGTAATCCAGATGCTTGGTGCTGAATGTTAGGGAAAGGCAAAACTGAATGGAGTCAAACTTTGTGTTTCCAGGATTTTGGTGTGATTAACTTACAATATTTGTGCAGTTCCTGACAGGTCAGAAGGTGACAGCAACCCATGCTGCAGTACTGCTGGCAAACCTGTTCAGTACACCTGGACCAAAGAGGAAGACCACAGTGCTGATAGTGGATGAGGTGAGACAAAGAATCCTTTGTTTTCTTTCCTTCAAGTATTGTAAGAAATGAGTTTGTGGAGGATGGAAAAAGACAAATAATGCATGCTTTTGAGTGTATCACATGTGATGTAACAGGAATAGACTCTGCTTTTCCAGTGAAAAAACTCACAGAGAAATAAGTCATACCCAATTTTGAAACACCCTGAATGTGCTATGCTCAGCAGTAATCAAATGCACTCTTATTTTTGCTGTAAGCTAATTCAGGTTCTCACTTGGAGGGTCTTTGAATCTTGTTAGATGTAGTATTAGTATCACAGTAGTCTTTTCAAACTCCAACTGTTTAATCACTATTGTGGTTAATACTGTTCAAGCATCCAGCAGGACTGTGCTTTTCCAAAAGAGATTAGAGCCCTGATTCAGAAAATGCAGTCCTATTAGTAGATGGATAAAGGAAAGGCAACAGAGACAGCTTGTTCAGAATCACATGAGAGATCTTCTGTGGCAGAACTGGCTCTCAAACCCCCATCAGGTATTGTAAATAAGAGGCTATTCTTCAGTCTGATTCTTCTCATTTTATCTCTGCAGCTTGATCTGCTGTGGACCCGGAAACAGAACGTGATGTACAACTTATTTGACTGGCCAACCCAAAAGCACTCCAAGTTAATCATCCTGGCCATTGCCAACACCATGGACTTGCCAGAGAGAATCATGATGAACAGAGTAGCAAGCAGGCTGGTATGTTCTATGCCATAAAATGAGAACAGATTAAATACTGGATGCAATCAAAAGCAATGCAGGAGAAAGGTAGGATTGGTTGTATCAGAAGCTGAACAATGTTTTTATAATTCCCTCTCCAGAGGGCTGATAATGAACTCACAAATCTCAGCAAAGTAAGTTCAGGAGCCTGTTTGCTAATCAGATATGATGCTGTGTATGTACACTATGTTCTTGTAAGAATGAAATAAGAATATGGATGCCTTTTAAAATATATTAAGATCTGGATAATCAAATCCTGTGCTTCATGGTTAAGCTGCTTACTCTAGAGTTTAGAAGAATTCTCTTGTGGTTTCCCTTCTTTCCCCTTTCATTCCAGGCACCTATTTACTTCTCTGTTTGCCATCATCAGCTGGTAGATTATATAAAGGTATCCAACAAAGAAAATTGGATGCACTCTCCACTTGTTTTGAATACATTTTCCTAGGTCATCTCATCATGGCTCTGACAAGTGATTTGCAGAAACAGTGCTCTCTGCCTCTATCCTTCCATGACTCAAAATCAGCTCCACAGGGTGTGAATTGCTTTCCCCCACCCACTAAACCCACTGCAGATCAGCTGAGTCCATACAGTCACAAGAGAAGAGTTTTGCGTAAGAAATTCAAAACTCAGGTCTCCTGTAGGGTATGAAAGGCAGTGCACCATCTGTAACATAGACTGTCCTCATCTGAGAGCAGTTGTTATTAGCTTTAGCCAGAAGAGGGTTTTAATTTTTGGCTGATGGCTAACTTGAAGTCAATAGCATGTCTGTATATACATACACACACAGATTTGCTAAAGGAGAGATGAATATTTATTCACAGCTGCTGCTGTTATTAAAAAATAATGTGTAAACAGTAGTAATCAAAATATTTTTCTGCTGGGGGGCTCTGATCTGTTTACAAGTTTTATAAGAGATATTTGAATTTTAATAGCAGCTGCACTTGCTCCTCAGGCCTTTCAGTAGGGAAATCCAACCAGTAGTCCTCACTGAGTCACAGTTTTGTGGATTTTTACAGTTATTTCACAAACGTGATTGGTGAAATCATGTCACTTGGAGGGGAAGGACGTGAAAGACTGACTGCTCCTACTAGAGAAAGTAAAAGTAACCACACAGGCTATGCTTGAGCAGTTGAAAGTTTTCCAGCACCACAAACTCTTCTCACTGTGTTGTGTCATTTATTGTAGGGCCTCACCAGAATGTCCTTTCAGCCCTACTCCTACAAACAGTTACAGCAAATTATTTCATCCAGACTGAAGGGTGTGAAGGCATTTGAAGAGGATGCTGTTCAGCTGGTTTCCAGAAAGGTGAGCACAGAGCAGATAAATGTCCTTCATATTGCACTGGGTAAAGAGTGTGGGGACACCAAGGGAGAGTTTTGTATCAGCTGTTAGACTTGGTTCTGTGGTTTCTGTTCTGTATTGGAGGCAAGTGGGGCACAAGTAGCAGATCATAAATTATTCAGGGTATTTTCTCAGAAGATATTGCTAGAGCAGTGTCCTTGCTTTTTCCACCTACTCTGAGAAGGCAGCAGCATATTCCAAGAGCTGAAGGCATGACAACAAGAGTCGTGATAATGCATGATGATAAGATGTCAGCTGTCTCCACTGCTTAGCATAATGTGAGTCATTGGAGAATCCTGAAAAAGACATCATGCCAGTGGCAGTGGAAATAGCCATGTTAATTTTCTTTATCAAGATGTTTAGTACCTTGTCATAATAGATAGTACCTGTTCTGTTTGCAAGTCTGAATACTCAGTTGTACAAAAAATAAATAATGCACTGGGGATTAGTAGCTTCTCATTTTGAGATATGTGCATTGCTAATGTGTTATATTAGCAACTCTATATTAAAGTAATCTATAAAAATTATGTCAAAACATCCTACATCACTGTAGGATTAAAAAAGAGTGCTCATAAATGTGTCAGAAGTAAATATAATTGTGTGGTTTATTGTAGAGGAGCTACCTTTCTGTAAGAATAATGGTGATGGTTTTGCAGATTGAATAATTGCAGTGTTTTTCTACTATGATTTTGCTTCAGAAAATACAGAAATATGCCTTGCAATTAGATTTTCTAAAGGGTTTCTCATTCTTGGCCCCAGCTGGGTTCTAGGGCTTTTGTATGTTACCAGCATCTTCTACTGGAAACACCAGGCCAGTACTATACTTAGTGACTGTTCATAGCTTTATTAAAACTGCAAGGCACAATTGGGGTTTTAAGAAGTATTTAGTTTCAGAAATTTCAGGCACTTATAACTGTGAATTTACTATCCCAGATACTTGAGACCTTCTAAAATTATTAGTGTACTCTTAAAATCAGTGTTTTAATGAGTATAGAAAAACTGAGTTTTTTGGTATTATAGCCACCCCCCACTATTTTTTTTCCCTATGCATGAACCTGGATTATGGTAAAAGTCTTCACTGATAATTAAATTGATACTTCTGGAAGCTTTTGGTGTTGAAGTGAATTGCTCACCTTTAAATTTTTTTTTTCAGCCTCTGACTTCTGTGGTTATAAAAAGAAGTTCAGTCTTCAATTTCTGATGACCAGATCAGGATGAGGATGTGGGAGAGTTGGTTCTGGTCAATAAAATTGTTTAGGATCTGGGGTTGTAGTAAGGAAGTTCAGAGATGCATTACTCTCCTGTTGGGTGCTCAGGGTGTTTGGGTTTTGTTTGTCTGTTGATTTCTGCTAAACTCTTCTCCCATTTGGTAGGAAATGTTGTTACAAATCTGTCCCGTTCTCTTGCAGGTGGCAGCGCTGTCCGGGGATGCGCGGCGCTGCCTGGATATCTGCAGGAGAGCCACGGAGATCTGTGAGTTTGCCAGGCAGAAGAAAACCCCGGAGATTGTCAGGATGGCCCACGTGACTGAAGCCATAGATGAAATGTTTTCATCACCATATGTCAATGCAATAAGGTAAAAACATTTCCTTTGCTTTTCTGTCTCTTTCACAGCACTATTTTTTAAAAAATATTATGATGCCAGAGTTGCAGGCTGTAATATAATGGCCAGCTGTGAGATAAACTGCCCACCCTGTGTTTACATATGTAGCTCCCAAGCAATATCCCTTCCAGACTTCTTCCTGATGTTTCATAGGTTCTGAACTTCACAGATGGATTTTTGTCTGTTTTGTTTTTGATTCAGGAATGCTTCGTTGCATGAACAAATCTTCTTGAAAGCAATTTTAGCAGAGTTTCGCAGGGCAGGAGTTGAGGAGGCAACAGTTCAACAGGTATGGGGCTTTTTTGTTAATGTTACCGGTGATCTCGACCACAAAGTGATTTTTTTTTTGGCCTGCATATTAAAACATCTCATGCTTCTTCCCTAACATGCTTTATAATGAGAAAAATAAAAGAGAATCTGAAATTGTCAGGCAACGGTCCAAGGAGGAAGTCCAAAGAGAAAGTTGATTCCAATTTGTGTTCACTGTTTTTCTCAGCAGAGGCAGATATATCACTAGAAGCTTCAGACCCATATTTTAGTAGACCCATAAAATACTTGGTGCCAGCAGAGCTGTGAAGACTCTGATGAGTAGTCATGAGTAGTGTGGAAGCTAAATGTTCATTTATATAATTTGAATCATTTTTATATAAAATTACAGCATCTGAACGGGGTGGAGCTGGTTTTATCTCCCTTCCCATGGATGTGGGGGGAAGAAAGCTTCTCTCTGTCACCTTGGCAGAAGGTAGTAAACATAACGTGTGTCCCTTTCTCTTTTCCAACAGATCTACCAGCACCACGTGGCCTTGTGCAGGGTGGAAGGCCTGCAGAGCCCTACAGTGTCAGAAATGATGGCAATTTGTTCTAGGCTTGGTGCCTGCAGGCTCTTGCTGGTGGAGGCCAGCAGCAAATATCTGCATGTGCGGGTGCGGCTGAACCTCAGCCAGGACGATGTCATGTATGCACTCAGGGAGGAATAAAGCAAATGGGATTTTATTGCTTTTAGTCTGTATAAATATTTTAAATACTGTCTATTTTTATTTTTTTAAATTGTTGATAAGATGGAAATAGCGAAACGTATTTTTTTAAATGCTTTGCTTGTTTGATGTATTAAAGCACTCTTTTTAATAATAAAGAATGTCAAAGCATTTTAAATATTTTAAACAATCTGTTTCAAGTATTATTTTTAAGTGGTGGTAACTGGTCCCCTTCAAGTGGGATGTATGAACTCAGAATGGGTTATTTGGAATGGGTTATTTGAAATTGATTATTTGCATTGCTGCTTTTTTTTTAAGACTCACGGTGACTTTGGCATGCTGCACATTTTCCTGTGTGACTTTTATACTCAACAAAATACTTTGTTCAGATGTGCTTAAACTTCCATTACTAACATAATTAAAAGGAACTTCCAGTTTGCAGTCCAGGCTTAGTGTTGGAATGGAGCAGACTGTAAACACACCGCACAAATGGTTCCATTCAAACACCCAAACTCCTTCTGGTCGATCGATACCGAGGATCGCTCGGTGCTCAGAGGGTCTGTTCGCCCTGATCCCGAGGATCGCTCGGAGTGCAGAGGTTCTTTTCATTGATCCGGAGGATCGCTCGGTGCGCACACGTTCACTGATCCGGAGGATCGCTCGGTGCGCACACGTTCACTGATCCCGAGGATCGCTCGGTGCGCACAGGTTCTGTTCACTGATCCCGAGGATCGCTCGGTGCGCACACGTTCAGTGATCCCGAGGATCGCTCGGTGCGCACAGGTTCTGTTCACTGATCCCGAGGATCGCTCGGTGGCACACGTTCAGTGATCCCGAGGATCGCTCGGTGCGCACACGTTCACTGATCCCGAGGATGCTCGGTGGACAGGTTCTGTTCACTGATCCCGAGGATCGCTCGGTGCGCACAAGTTCCGTTCGCACTGATCCCGAGGATCGCTCGGTGCGCACAGGTTCTGTTCACTGATCCCGAGGATCGCTCGGTGCGCACAGGTTCTGTTCACTGATCCCGAGGATCGCTCGGTGCGCACACGTTCTGTTCACTGATCCCGAGGATCGCTCGGTGCGCACAGGTTCTGTTCACTGATCCCGAGGATCGCTCGGTGCGCACACGTTCACTGATCCCGAGGATCGCTCGGTGCGCACAGGTTCTGTTCACTGATCCCGAGGATCGCTCGGTGCGCACAGGTTCTGTTCACTGATCCCGAGGATCGCTCGGTGCGCACAGGTTCGTTCACTGATCCCGAGGATCGCTCGGTGCGCACAGGTTCTGTTCACTGATCCCGAGGATCGCTCGGTGCGCACAGGTTCTGTTCACTGATCCCGAGGATCGCTCGGTGCGCACAGGTTCTGTTCACTGATCCCGAGGATCGCTCGGCGCGCACAGGTTCTGTTCACTGATCCCGAGGATCGCTCGGTGCACACAAGTCCTGCTCGCACCCCAGCCGTGCCCGCCTCTCCCGCCTCTCCGCGCAGGCGCGCTGCCGCCGGGCCCTCCCCGAGCCGCGCCGGGCGGGAGCTGCGGCTGCACGGCCGGGAGCCGAGGTGAGCGGGGCCGGGCTCTGCCGGGCGGCCCCCCCGCGGTTCTTTGCGCGGCGCTCGGCCCATCGGCCCCTCCCTCGTCCCGCAGGGTGCCGCCGAGCTGCCCGGGCGGAGCGCGGTGCGGCCGGGCCGGGCCGGGCCGGGCTGGTTGCGCTGGGCCCCGCGGAGCTGCTCCGCCTCCCTCACGGTGGGCGCTCTGTGAGGGGCGCCGGGGAGCTGCGCGGTGTGCCGCGAGCCTTCGTGCGGCGGGTTTGCCTTGGGACAGGCGGGGTGCTGACTGAGTTCCGTGTGCTCTCGGTCCCTTAGAGACACAGAGCTCTGAAATTCATGAACCAACATGCTCGGCAGAAGACCTAAAAAGAGCCCTCAGGCGAAGGGCCAGGGAGCTGCAGTTGCAAAGCAGGTAAGGAGGGCAGAGGGCCAGGGAGATGGGGCTGCAGAGCAGGCAGGGAGACCTTCTGCTCCTCCTCAGCATAGACTTGTTCAGCTCTCTTGCTGCTCTTGTCCTGTAGAATCTCCCGTGTGTTCATAACATTGCTGGATCACGGAAGAATTTCGATTGTGTGGTGCCTATTTTGCTTCCTTCTCCTTTAATGCATTCCTCTTCAAGTAAATATCTGATAGGCAGCGGTGGAGGTCTTGCAGGGAAGGCACAGTGTTGTAATGCTGTAATCTTTGCATGAGACTTCATGACTCATGCTTACAGAATTTTCTTAATCCAGCTACGTTGAGATTTAATAATAACTTTAGTAACTCTGAGGAGGTTTTCCTTATGTCTAAGAAAACAGAAACAAAGATAACAGAATATCAAATAACAAATGCAGGGACATACATGGGAGAATATTAAGGTACTAAGCAAGAGACAGTTAACTTCCCTGTGTATCATCATTTTTTCCTGTAACAGACTGATAAGCCTGTGTCCCTTTCCTGTAGCTAAAAGTGAGTTTAGATGTGTGTGTGTTGGGATTTTTTCCCCATACTTATTTACCTTTGGATGTAGTTGCAGAAGTCTTGTGGAGAGAAACATGATTTAGTCATGGTTGGCAGCTGTAGGAAGTCAGGTGACAGCGTCAAAATTAGAAATACAGTCAAGGCAAAATTCTGGCTAGAAGAGTGACAGAAAAACAGAGTGTAGTTAGAGGTAAAGAATATGTTGGAACCAGAATGGAATTTCAGGAACCTTTGAAGGTAGATTATAGGTAAGTAACAGGTGGAATAACTGGTAAGAGTATAGAGAATTGTGAAAAGGGATTGGAACAGGATATTATAATAGAGAAAATAGCTAAGTGTTCTCTTTTGGTGATTTCTTAGGAAGCAGTATTCTCATACTGAAGGCAGAATGCTGTAGTTAGTGATCCATAATGTTACCATGGCTCCGGTGTGAAAGTTTGCATTTCTCAGAGGGAGAAGTAGTATATAACTTAGTTCATTTGAGCAGGGGAGAAGATAAAAGGTGAAAATATCTTTCCTCCTTCCAGGAAACAAAAAGAAACCTCACTCTGAAAAGATACAGAATAAATAAAGGATCTGATTAATGTATTTTACTCATTTCTAATTCAATATAGTTAATTATTCAGCCTGTCTTATAGCATGGATGACTGTTTCTTGAAACAAATGGCTTGTTTGCTTTCAAATTAATTCAGTTTAAACTGTTTTTTGTTGTGTAGTGTATCAACTGCAAGCTTTTTATAACTCATTTTTTCTGTTTTATTAAACACTTCTTTAATACTACTGATTTCATTAGAAATATGCCTTATTGAATGGGTTGGGACTTGGAGCCATAACTGCTGGATTCTGTTCTTGACTTCATTGGTTGCTGCAGTTGCTTCACTGTCCACACTTGCATTGTGGTAATGAACAGATCCTCTGTGCTCCTGATCCATTCTGCACATTGATGAAAGGTCTATGTGTGTTCCACAGAACTGGGATCTTTAGATCACCATTATAACTGTTTCCTGTTTAAATCTTGTCCTGAGCTCCTTTCCATTCTAGCCAAGACTGCAAATACATTGGTTTTGCTTTACAGCTGGGAGAGGGATAAAGCAGAGGGTGGCTGACTGATCTGCCCAGTGCCTTATGGAATGTCAAGGGAAGGATCAGGACTAGGAAACAAATAGCTGCTGGTTTTGAATGCTGTTGCTGCTCCTTAGAATCAGTGTTTGTCAGCTATGTTTCACATTTTCCTTTGGGATTATAAAATGGTCCAAAGAGGGACACAGAATATTTCAGGGCAGTAGCCACCAGCACCTCAATTCCTACTGGGTTAAAAAAAAAGTTATTACATTAATTTATAAACTGACAGGCAGCTTCTTGCAGCAGTTCAGATCCTCGAGACAGAAGGATATTGTTAACCCTCAGAATAATGAGAACTGATGTTTTTTCCTGTGCTGGAGAGAAGCTGAAGTGCTACCTCTTTGGCCATGTGAGGATCAATAAGTCAGCAGGGGCTTGTGCTTTGGAAAAGTCTGAGGAAAGCTTCTCCTGCCTCACAGGATGAATCTAATTCAGTCAATTCATGTTTACAAAAAATCCTAGCACACTTCAGATGAAAATGTGGTTTTTTTCTGGGGCTGTTAATATCTTAACCAGAAATACAAAAACTGTGATAAAATGGCATTTAAAGAAATACCCTTTAGACTAAGACCCCAGAGATTATTTTGGTGTCCTTTGGGATGTTTTGCCACAATAGAGTGATAACCCCTACTGTCAAATTCTGATTACTGTTATTAGTGCTATTCCCTGAGATGTTATCATTTAGCTGATGATCTGTGCCAGCCAGTTTGATGGTTTTCTCTAGTGTAGTGTGGGCATTGCTGGGTTGCAATGGCTGTTTTGTGTGTGTGCTTTCTGTGTGTTTATGATTTAGAAATTGATGTGGTAAGAAGAAAGAACAGTTCTGTGTACATAAATGGAGCTTCTTGGAGAGATAAGGGTGAAGTCTCTGTAGTGTGCACATGTCAGACCTGTTGTGTGTGAACGATGAGTGAATATTTTTTAGCTTAGCTGTTACAGGCACTGCCCTGAACTTCCCTGATGCTATCTGCTTCGTGAGGCTCAGTAAAACGAACATTTTATTTTACCTTGTTATGTCAGACTGTTAAATAGGACTGATTTTAAGAAATGGTTTGTGTAGAGTTTTGAAGTGAATATTTGTGGGACACTAAGATTTATGTACCTTACACCAGTTATGGGTGCCTGGTATGCACTGTTGTGGTAATAGAAGTGGCATGATAGTGGGCTGTAACAAAAATAATGAACAGAACTCAGAATGCATGAAAATGTCTAAATAATCCATGCAGTGTGATGTTTCTGAGTGTCATCTTTGTTCCAACTGTATGGTTTTTTTAGTATTCTTTATTGTTATTTTCTGTTTGCTCCAGCTGGGGCTGTTTGTGGATTTCAATCCTGAAGAGATGCTGCTGGCTGCAGAGGAAGGTGAGGATGATGGGGACCTTGAAGCAGAGCTTGCTGCTATTACAGGAAAAAGAGTGAAAGAAGGAAAATCAAAACCAAAGGGAAAAAGTAAGTTAAAGTATCTGAATTTTTTTTACTTTTAATAAATTTATTTAAATTATTTATCTAAAAAATCTTTAGATTTACCTAAAATGTTTTTTCGTCACTGGTAGAAGCTGAAATTGCAACTGCTCTTTCCTTTACTTTTGAAAGGTTTAATTTGTTACTCCACAAAAAATGTAAAAGTTTTTTTTTTTGTTCTTGCTCTTGTAGACACAGGAAAAAGATCTATGTTGGCTGGCCTACTTAATGACTAAATTAAGACATGCTTTTTTAGCATATGAAGTCATAAAAAGGTGTAGTAGGCGCTAGATGATTTCAGAGGGAAATTGTGTTTCTTGTGGAGGGTGGGTTGTTTGTCATGTGGTTGTTCTTCTGTTTTTGTTTGAAGAATGAATTTACATAATAAGCATTATATTTTTAGTTACTTGGAGTCTGTAACCAAAATTGAATCTCCTTTTCAGAGGGAAATACTGCTGCAATTACTTGAAGAATCCTGTAGCTTGTGTTATGCAGGTTAGAGTATCTCTTGGAATGGATTGTTACCATTCTTAATACTTTAAGCATCTGTTAATTTTGTCTGGTAGTGTTTGCATGCAGCTCTGCAGTGTTTTCCAGGATTGCTCTAATCTACCATAAAGCAAGGCTGCTGCTGAGAGGGACAATCCAGTGAGCATGCTCTGCCTCTGAGCATGTCCGTGTTTGTGGAGCTGCAGGGCGAGCTGGTCCAGGAACTGATCTGCAAAAATAAAGTTGTGTTGTTGTGGGAGGTTTTCAGCTGAACCAGGTTTGCTCCCTGCCTGTCTGAGAGCTGCAGGGGAGGGGTGGCAGCCAGTGTTGAGGTGGGACAAGGAAAATGGGACCTACATTTGATTACAGGTGTGTGAGCAGGCGCAGGAAGGAAGGGTTTAGTGCACCTACAGCCTTATTTGCAGCTCTGCAGTAATTTGTCTGTAGTATTTGAAGGAGCTTCACACAGAGCAGCAGGGAAATGAAGAATTTTGAAATGTTTAGGCAAAGCGACTCTATAAACACTGTAGCTAATGATAGACCAAGGACGTGTTTGTATCTGAAACAAAATCATTTCCACTCTCCAGATTTCAAAATTTTAGTGAACTTCTAAAGCTAATAGGCATAATTGTGCAAATAAGCAAAATAGCAGAACTTCTGCCATTGGACATAGGTTACTTGTGGCTTAAACATGCAGGATAATGTTTTGAGGCTGAATCTGTGTGTTAGGAGCTCATGAATTGTCAGCTTTTCAAGTCCTCACTTCCCTCTCGCCCTCATCATGTCATATATTTCGTTGTTTCAGTCTCTTTATTCATAAGAGGAAAATGAAGTGCAAAATTAACATTTACTGTGCCTTCTAAACGTGTGGTTAAAAAGGATTTTCCAAATTAATTTGCAGCTATTCTGTTTTCCTGTTAGAATTGGAAGTGTATAGGTTAGAAGCTCGTGGAAGATGAACAACTGGACAGCTGGCACTGGGGTCTCATGAGAGCTGGCCCAGTGCAGTGGTGGGGACAGGATGCAGGTCACTGCCTGGAAAGGAGGAGCTACAGTAAGGACAGGGGAGAAACAGGTCCTGTCTGGGAAAGGACAGAAAAAAGGAATCCAGTACAACACCTGTACGTGGTTCTTGGCTGAGCACAAGTAATTCCCTCCGGGATTACATCCTGGAGCTCTGACTGGGCTGTGGGGAAATGGACTCCTCCTGCAGCTTGAACATGCAGGCAGCAAAAGCTGCACTGTTGGAACATCTAAGCACTGAGATCCCTGCCCTCTCTGGTAAGTGCCAGCTGGGCAACAACTCATGTGTTTGAAATTGTGGCCTCATCTTGCTGCACTGGATTAGAGCTGAAAAACCATCTGAGCAGGCTTGATTAGATTTTTTTGCCTGTGCTGGGGTTTTCTGTAGAGCCAGTTGCCTTTGGATATGGCCTGCAGTCCGAGTTGCAGAGTTTTGCTAAGGGTCAAATCTATGAACAACATGCTTGATACAAGTATTGAAGCAGTGATAGGGTAAATTAGATTATTAGAACAGAAACAGCTTTATACCTGGGTTAATTTTCAGCTGATCCAGCAAATGCAGGGAATGAATGGAATCCATTTAAATTGACTGTAAAACTCTGTCCTGAAGATCTGTACATTTTTCTGCAACTTTTACTGCCAATGGTGAGTCACAGTCACGTGTTTGCATAGAGAAGTATCAGAGGCAGTTATGTGGACAGTTGGGATTTGTGGGCAAGCAACTTCACCTTTGAGAGTGTGTGGAGGAAGCTGATGGTTTAGGAAGATGTGGTCGGCACAGGATGAAGCACAGATGAGAACTTGGCAACGAGGAGTTAAGTAGAGTTTTCAGGATGAAGACCAGAAGCAAAATTGCAAAATGAAGGAGCCAAGAAAAACGCGGAAAAGGCTGAATCTCATCATCATGAGACAGCAGTGCAGAAAATGTGCAAGTGTCTTACTGCCTTGACTGTCACTTGCAAAAAGACCAGTGCTGCTTTTCCTGGATGCTCATGTCCCAGTGTTTGCCCTTTATCCATGAATATACTCTCATTTACCTGTGACACTGTGCCATACAGGGAACACGAGGGGAGGGCACTGCTCTCTTTCAGCTGGTAGCAGCTCCTTTAGGATTTACACCCAGTGACTGCATAACTGTTCTTAGGGTTTATGGCTCCTTGTGATTTCTTTTTACAGCTCCTCTGCCCATGGATCATATTGAAAAGATGGCTGCAGAATGTATGAAGGACCTGAATGAAGATGAGGAGGAAGGTGCAGATGATGAAGACTTGGAGAAAGATACAGACCTGTTGGTATGCATAACTGTTGGTTAGCAAAATGTTTTAGTATGTGTTTATTGTATTTTTTTTAATAGAATTGCATTTAGCAAAAATATCTGTTAACTTTGTGGTGAGAAGCTAAAATACTTCAAAAGCATTCCATTAGGTGCAAGTCTTCACAGGATCCATTGCCCTGCACAGCAGAGTAAGAGTTTCATAACATTAATATGTTAGACTCTTCACTAGGGTTCAAGATCCATCCAAAGGTTTTGAATCTTGAGACTTGATTTTATTTTGTCTTTTGAGGACAGAGAAGATTTTGAGGAAGAGCCTTTTGTTGGTTTTTTGCTTTTGCTTTAGGCAGAGTTGCAAGAAGTTCTGGGGGAGGAAGGTGAGACAGGAAGCTGTGAGGATGAAATGACAGCAACAGAGCCATCCCCAGCTGAACCAGAAGGTGAACTACTTGAACTGCAATCACAGGTAAGAATGAGCTTCATGTTTCTGACAGTTTTGCTAAATCACTGTTGTCACGTGGGTTGTATGAGGGTCATTAACAAGAATCTAGAGAGGTCTTGTCTTCCAAGGAAGGAAAAACTACACTATTGCTGTTTTCTCTGTGGAAGCCAGTGCTGTATGGATGCAGGTGATTTTTTTGCTTTGTACCAAGGATGAATTTTGATGTTAGCATAGAATTGAAGATGTAAACAATTGGAGTCAAGCATGTCTTGTCCCTCATTACACATAGGATCATGCAGACTGCATTTCAGGTTTCCAGAGTTCTTATCTTCCCCCTCAGAGTGTTGAGCAATGTGCTGAAATTGAGGCATGGTAAACTCAGCATCTCTGACATACTTCTGGATTTTTTCTCAGTAGCATTATCTGTCTCAGCTTAATTTGTCAGTCCTCATGCAGTCAAATCCTTTATTCAGTCACTGCATGTTTCTGTTGTGTCTCACAGATTCCAGTGCCCTTGTACATTGGGCCTATTAGTAAATGGGATTGAGAGTGTTTCTATAGAGATAATGGCAATAATTACATCAGTAGCCATCTGTGGGGTCTCTGTGGCTTTGGAGAGTTTGTAAGTAGCTACTCATGACTTTGCTTAGACTGCTTTTGTCACTGAACTAATTCCAGGCTGGAGGAGGAGGAAAAAGAGCTCTTGTTGTAAGACCAGGTTGAAGCCCAGAAGGGAGCAAACTAGCGTGTTTTAAAAATAAGAAAAGAATAAGTCAAGATTTGTGCCAAAATACCTCTTCACACCCTCTGTTGTGTGGGTTTTGAGAGACTTTACTGTTCTCTTCACCTACTCGCCAACCACATGGCTCCAATTACCCTGTGAGTGAGAGTTTTCCAAGCCTCTCCACCCGTTCTTCTCTGTGACGCTTTTGAGAGAGCCCAGAGGTGGATCCAGGGCCGTTAGCACAGCACAAATGCTCCTCTGTTTCAGGGGCTGTTCCTTCCCTGCACTCCCAAGTCTCGGCTGTGTGTGTAGAAGAGGAGTGTTTGTTTTTCAGTGCGGTGGGAAAACTCGTCTAGTTGGATGAAATAAGTTTTCTTGATTTGTTTTATTGTTTTTTCTGAGACCTCCTCACTTCCTGCTGTTACCAGTGAGCTACAACAGACACTGGAGGGGAGAATTGCCGACTACAGGACAGCGATTTCTAACGCGAAGGAGGCAGGGGAAAGCGCCAAAACACGGCGATACGAGAGAGGCCTAAAGGTGAGTTGGGACCAGCAGGATGTGAGTGAGGGAGAGACAAAGTCTGCTCTCTGAAGTGTTGTCTTCCCAGGTGTGTGAGTTTGTTGACAGGGGAGTGAAATTTTAATGTGCTGCCTGGTGTTACCTTAAAAACTTTTGTTGTTACAGACTACCCACCTGCTAGAGCAAACACACAGATGAAGTGTAATTTCAGTTGCCTTTTGTGCATCTGCTTTGTTTGTGTTGAATGTGGCAGGTGGTAGCTGGAGGCAGGGTTTGTGGAACGTGCTGAGGGTAGACCATGCATCTGGATCTAGCTTTGACCTGTGGTGACTGCTCAGTGTTACCTTAAAGCAAAGTTTAGGTGCCTTCCTAGCACATACACCTTGCAGTTCATCACTGTTGCCTCCCCTTAGGTACTAACCTTCAGCTCACTTCTGTCAGACAGAGGGAGGTGGTGCCTTTCCCTGAGTGCCAGCTGTGCTTGAAAAGGAATAGAGCAGGATTTCTAATTCAGGCAATTGAGAGCTGCAGCAAAGAGCAGTTTCTCCAGCCTCTCATGGTTCCAGGCAGGTGGCGTGCTTGCAGCGAGCTGCAGTGCTTGTTTACTGCTGGGCAGAGCCTTTCTCTCCCTGCTGGCTTTCAGCAGCTCTCCTGCATCACCTCAGGCAGCAGCTAAGCTGTACAGCTCAGAGCTGTGCACTGGGGGAGAATGTAATGCTCACTGGGTGCCAGGTGTCTTGGGGTACAAAGGGAACAATTGGGGCCAAACTCAGGGGAGGAAAAGCATGTGTGTATCCACTGCCTGCCAGCTCTGACAGGAGTGTACGTGAAACCACCTGACCTTTCTGAGAGCCAGAGGGTTGGGCAAGCCAGCTATTCCATCCAGTAAGTAAGCTTAGTGCTCTGTGCCACTTCCTTTATTTGTCAGGGTAGGGAGTTTCCCTGTGCCTAAGCAATATGACTGAAGATAATAGACCAGATCGCTCTTCACAGCTCACAGCTGCTTAATTAGCAAAATGACATGTCAACAAATGGTGTAGACTTCTCTCTTGTACGTAGTTCTTGGAACTGTGAACTTTAATCTCCGTGTTTAATTTCACTTGCAGTCAGTCTGTCACCCCCATGTGGAGAAGAGGGAGCTGTGTGTGGGTTGCTGTACTGATCTGAATCCCAATCTCACATGCAGTCAGTTCAAAGTATCTCTGCCACAG
Organism: Entomyzon cyanotis; assembly: GCA_024500445.1. Classification (NCBI taxonomy): domain Eukaryota; kingdom Metazoa; phylum Chordata; class Aves; order Passeriformes; family Meliphagidae; genus Entomyzon; species Entomyzon cyanotis. The sequence goes on from JAKEPQ010001020.1 coordinate 5,671,667, forward strand.
TTACTTAACAGGTCAAACGATGCCATGGCTAAAAAAAAAAAAAAAAAAAGCAGTGATTCTGGCACTGATGAGATTTTGTTGTTGTCTTTCTGTGCTTCAATTTCAGTTTCTGTGGAAGGTGAAAGAAGTAAAACTTTTGTTTTGGCTTGAAGTGCATGGTGGTCTTTTGTCTGAACCTCAAATTAAATTTAAAAAATAAAAATACTGAGGAAGGTAATATTTGGGATGGAGGAGGGGTTTTAAAAAAAACAAGCAGCAGTTAACCCAGGTTAGAGATGGTGAGAGCTTCTTCCCATAGGTGGTGAACTGAAGCTCCATTTCCTTTGTTAGTATTTAATGGCCTTTCTCGTTGCATTAAATAGGTTTGCAGACTCCTTCCTTCCCTGGATCCACGTAGGCAGTGACATTTCAGAGTAGTATATTTTATTATATTCTAAAGACACACAAAATCCATCTACAGTTGCTATAAATGGCTTCCTTGGTGACTTTCTGTGACAAGGCTGAGTGGATCAGATCAGCTCTCCAATAATCCTGGGTGCTGAGGAACCTGCAGTTACCTGGTTTGGGTAGCAAGGCCTTTGCATCGTGTTGCTTTGGTAACTGGACTCCTTTCACTGGCACTGAAGTTGTCCTTGCAGAAAAACAGGGAGCTGTAGGCAGAAGTCTGTGGTGGTGTGTGTGACAGATCCTGTCACATGTAAGGGGATGAATTTGTGTTTTAATGATTTATACTAGTAATATGTTTGTTGAAAATGCCTATTGATTCTGTTGTTCCTTCTCTGCCAGACACTGGAAACCATGCTGGCTGCAGTGAAGAAGGGCAAAAAAATCAATGAGGAAGAAATGCCACCTCCTGTTGCCACGGGGAGGAGTTCTTCTTCTGTACCTCAAGCCATGGGAGTGGAGCTAGAGAATTCAGGAGATTCACCAGAGAATAAAGCTGACTCTGCTGCAGATGATGAACAGAAGGCCTCTCCTGAGGCAGGGGAGCATTTGGAATCAGAGTCTCTACAGGGTCATGCTGCTGCTAGTCCTACTGTGGAAGCAGGTACTGTGATCTGAGAGGAGAAGCAGTTGCAACCTATTTTAATGCTGCACCCCTATTTTAATGCTGCATCTTCGCTGATGTTTGTATTGTGTAGCAAAACGCTGCTTATGTTGAAACTTCCCTGCAGAATGTCTCAGAGTTGTCCATGGAATGCTGAGTTTCTGGCAGTGGAATCTGTTACTGTTTTAGAGCTCTTCTGTGCACTAGTTCAGTATCCTTAACTTTCCCTGTGCCTCAGTTTCTCCTGCATTATTTGACGTGTGGAATTCCAGCCTTAAAAAATTTTGAGATACTGACTTAGACATAATATTTTTTCTTTAAATTAGGAAAAGTGGAATTGTTATGTTCGGTGGGACTTCTGGAGACTGGAGGAAAAAGGATATTTGAGAGATGGCTGTTGTGACTTAGAGCAAAAGAGGACAAATGTGGGTTTTTTGTAGATGGATGTAGCAAGGGATGCACATCTTGCATGTTCTGTGTAAATCTCAGCATTGTTTCATTCTCCCAGATCTCCAGCACAGCAGCACACGAGCAATCCTACTTATGAGGCAGAAGGAGTATAAATTAGCAGCTCTAAAAGCCAAGCAGCAAGGGGACCTGGAGAAAGCAAAGGAATACATGAGGGCAGGCAAGGTATGCACTCAAGAAATCTTGAATGCTGAACATACCCTATGTTGTACCCACATACGTTATATGTCAGATACTTACTGTGGCAGCTGGCAAGCTTTGGACAGACCAGAATAAATCTTCTGTTTTGTTTTTTCTGTATTAGAAATTTAATGTGGTGTTGGAAGCTTTGGACAGTGGGCAGCCAATAGACCTCCAGAATATGCCTCCATCTCCTCAGGGTAAGGCTCGCTTTAAGGAAACCTTTTCAGAAGTCTCTCTGTGCTGTAGTGGAATGATTCTTCATTTGATTGCAAAACTGTTAAAAGAACTGAAGATCGTTTAGGACTGAGGCTCACTGCATATTCACAGTCTAATCAGGACCAATGAAGAGAAATGTATCATTTATATTGAAGTTACTCTACATGAATTACAAGTTCAAACAAATACTGATGTCTGATATTCCTGGTTCTATGAGTGTAGATAATAGAAGCCAGTATTTGAAGTGGAAGGGAACGAAGAATAATGGTATATTTTTAAAATTTACTGTATTATTTGATGGTGTTAGGTGCTTCAACTAAAGTTCATAAAGTTCAGATTAACAAACAGATTGCGGTGCACTATAGTCTAATTTTTAAAGCAAGTTATCATTAAAGATACCTTAGTCCTGTTAAGAAAGAGTTAGGTGTTTTTTTAAATAGATGAAGTATCCCCACCAATAATTAATACTTGGTCTGTGCAGCCCAGTGTTTTAAACAATTTACTTTAGTAGATTATTTTATTCTAAGAAACTAAATGACAGATTATTTCAGTAAATCGTGAGATTCATGACTCAGGTTACTGATCACTAAATGGCATTCCAGAGAAACTTTACCCAGGACATAACCTTGTCTTAAAAAGTGCAAGATTTTTGCAGCAAATAACCTGGTAGTTTTCTGGAATACCCACTGTTACACAATACCAGAAACTGGAGTTTCTGAACAGATGATAAGTGTTTCTTCCCTTTTCCAGCACATCTTTTGTTACTAGAATATTTTAGTCAATTAGCAGACTTGTTCGCTCTTTCTATCTGCCAAGATACCAAGTTATATTTTTGGGAGAGAATTCTTAGAATACTTGAACTACTTTTACTTTTTTATTTCCCCCCTTAAGCAGCCCTTACCTAAATTAAATCAGCATTTGAGATTTTCTCTTATAAACATGTTCTGTGGATAATGGGAACCTTAGACTTAACTAGCCATGGTGATCCTGTTTGGAAGCCAAAAGCTTTCAGGGAGATGACGTGATCAGATTGATGGTTTTCTGAGTGACGTGCAGCAGTAATTGCTGTGTATGGAACATGCTGTGAAACTTCCTGCTTTCCTTGCTTTGCAGATCTTGAAAGCTTAGTACAAGATGCATCCAAGCAAAAAGTACCACCTCGGGTGGGAAGTTCCCAGGATCTTGCAACACCTGAACCTCAGACCCAAGAAGCTTCAGGTAGGACTTCTGGATTTCTCTAGAAAGTCATGAAAATAGCACAGCTAGAAAGCACTTTAAGGTCTGCCCAATCCCACTGAACTGCAGCAGGACTGAGTAAATTTAGCCAATGTTCCTGAGTATTATTTGCTGCTGATCCAGTCTGTACTTTTGTTCTGGATCAGTGATGGAAATAAAAGTTAACAAACTTTCTTTAGAACATCAGTGTTCATAGTAGAACTTTCCAGTGATGTTCTCTGCAGAAGGTGAGGAAGGAGGGGAAAAAGGCAGCCTATGTGTTTTGAAATCTTAAGGCTGTGGCATTTCAGTGTCTGTCTGTTTTTGCAGAGTCCCTGCAGCAGCCAAAGACAGTGCTGGAAGCGCTGCAGCAGCGGCTGGAGAAGTACAGAGCAGCCGCAGCTCAGGCTAAAGCCAGCGGGGATGATCGGAAAGGCAGGATGCATGACAGGATAGCCAAGGTAAAACAAGAGTGTGGCTCTTGGCATCCAGCAAAGCCATTTGAATGAGTTCTCTTGCTGAAGACTTGGTCAAGGCTGAAATAATTTGTGTATTGTCTGTCTGTTTGAAAAGAGGTCCAGTGGGGAAGCTGGAAAGCATTCGGAGGAAGAAATAGAGACAATGCACATATTGTAGTAAAATACTGAGTCTTCTGCGGTGTTTATGCTGGTTAAATACAGATGATTGCTAATTTATAGTCAGGTCTATTTTATGTCTTACTGAGTGCTTTTGATTGCAGCAATACCAGGATGCCATAAGAGCCCATAAGGCAGGGAGAAAAGTGAATTTTTCTGAGCTACCTGTTCCTCCTGGTAAGTGTGAATGTAAAACATGCTAATACCCAAACTTCTGTATGCCTGCTAGGCTCTAAAGGGGCTGTGCAGATACTGCCTCCTCATCCTGTGGAACAGCTCCTCTTTTTCCTCAGTGAGTAGCTGGCCTTGCTGTTTGTTGGTATTGTGAAACTTCTAATTAATATGTTGCCAAACACCAACTCTAGTGAATATTCTTGTATACTGACTGCCTGTTTGACAGTGTGGCACTATTTGAAAAGTTAAAACAACTTCACCTTGGGCAGGTGCTAAAAATGTTACCTGTCTATCCTCTGGGCTAACCCTCCTAGAGGAAAGACTAAACTTGGGTTATATTGGCTTCTTAGTTTTGCTGGAAAGAGGTTTTTAAAAGTGAAAAAATTTTCCTGATGTCACCCATTCTGTTGATCCCTGCCAGGAGCCTCAGAACTTTATAGCTAATGAATCTCTTCTTGTAACACCTTGTAACATCAAATCAGTATTGCAGCTCTCATGGCTAGTAAAAGGCTACAGAGATGAAGCAAATCATGCCCATGGTCACACTCAGACAGTGACAGAGGCAGCAGTTGAGCCTCTTCCTTGAGACACTGTGTCCTGTTTATCTTCCTTAGAACACAGAGTGCTGTGCTGTAAAGGTTTGGGCAAGGTCATCTGTGAATGCTCTGCCTCTCATTTGCATGATGCCATTTCTCCCCTAGGAAACATCTTTCCTTTTAGCTTGTGCCTGATGTGCTCCTTGGAAGGATACACTCAGCACTGCAAAGCTGGGCCTGGATTTTTTAACTTAGAAAATAGACACAGACCTTGTGGCGGTTTTGTCACTGTCACATTGTGGCAATGGCAGGCACTGCAGTGGTGGTAAAGTGGGCACTGCCAGCTCTGTCAGGTCATGTGTGGCTTTGAAGATATCCCTGAAAAGCAGTCTAGAATCCCTTTTTCCAGAACGTGCTCCCTTTCTTGGTGAATACCAGTTTCTGTAAGAGTGAAGTACTCCATATTTATACCTCTGGAAATATGGAGAGCTCCTCAATTTCCTTGCACATTAGCTGTGTGGTTTTCAGCCATCTTTAAGAGGCCACATAATTTATATTGAAGACAATTATCAGGAAGTCACTGAAACCAGCAGTGAATTATCTTGGGATGGCAGTGCCTTTCATGGCATCTGGGTGGTGACAAGTACCAGCCTTGGACTCCTTGGAGACAGAAATGCTGCTGAGTAATGGATCAAATGTCACATGGGGCAGCAGCACAGGATTCTCTGTTCTGCCTGCCTGAGTACCTCCAACTTGTGCTGTAGCAGCCACCTCTAAGTTTAGAAGCACTTTAGTCACCGTTTCTTAACACTTCTCATGAGATTGGTAGCGAGAATACTTGGTATATATTAAACAAGAGAAACCTTAACAGACGTTTTATAGTAGTGGCTGTGGGTCTCTGTTCTTTGAAGCTGACACTGAACTGGTCATGTGGAAGTGAGAGTTTATCTTCCCATCATCAAGCCTTCCTCCCATCCTTAAAGGATAACAAAACAATGAGGAGCATTATTCTTCAGACACTTCTCATTTAACTCCTGTGATTCTGCCTTAGTTTGCAACCTCTGCATTGCAGTAGCTTTTCAGCAGAGGCTGTGTTACCCACCCAGCTGTCAGCAGTGGATTGTTTATTACTCTGGGGGTAGCACTGATTTTCTGCTGGACTGTGTGCTCGCTGAGGTGAAGCAGCAGTGAGAGGGGAAAAAAGGAGACTAAAGTCTTTGCTGGTTCTGGGGACATCTCTACTACTGAAATCTTGGGGTTGTGAGGTTCCTTGGCTGGCTGCCAGTTGCTTGGCTTGGAAAACTGCTCTGTTATTACATCATTTTACTGTCATCCCCTTAAGCAGAGTATCTGTGAGAGACCTGATCTTAAACCCACCACTCAGACTTGATCTAGCAAGACTTTGTGGTCTTGGCCTCAGTCTAGTTAGACTGAATTCAACAATGTATTAGATAACAGCAATGTGGATAGAAACAGCTTTACAGGAAACAAGAAATACGGAAGACATACCATAGGTCTTACCAACTCTCTCTTCTGTATTCCTTTCCTTCACAGGATTTCCCCCTCTTCCTGGTGTTGCAGCAACAGATGGTGGCAGCACAATCGCTGCTGTTCTGGAGAGTGCCAGCAAGCTGGCAAACATGGAGGAGAATGATGAAGAGGATGAGGTTAGTGTTTCCTGGTAGGATGTGTAAAAGTTAAAATGCCATCTCTTTTGGAACGCAGAGGTGAGGCCATTGGATTTCCAGGTAGGGTTACTGAGATGAAATATATTTCCCAAAAGTCTGTAGAGTACAGGATCTCAGTAATAATTTCAGTTTATAGTGCAGGTGAGACAGATGAGGTATTGTTACAGTCATTACCTACCGGGTCTGTGAGTGCAGGGTTTGGCTCTTCCATAGCTTCTTGTATTTGGGTTTTATTTTCAAAGCAAACACTTCAGATCCTCGCCACCCCTTTACATTGTTCTAAAGTACTTAAATCTGTACTTTTATCCTGCATCCCAGTAGCTTCCTGTATTTGTTTTTTCCCAGGATGTTCAACACTTACTTCTTTTTGTCAGGCTGCACCAGCATTTAGACTTTGGTTTAATTTCTTTCTCTGTCTAGATTTGGTTGCTGATAGATTGTGCTTTCAACTGGAGTAGCTTTTAATGGAGAGAATTCCCGGATGATTTTTTTTTTTTTACACACCTCTGCTTTTTTAAAAATCACTGCCTTGTTGAACATTCCTTTTATTCCATCTGTAGTGGAGGATTGATGCTTGCATAGGTTGGCTACGTGCTGGCCTGTCATGGCTCATAAACTTCCAGAAGGTAAAATTTGCTGCCTGGAATGCTGTGCTCCCCTAAAATGGGGTACCAGAAGGCTGAGACTGTGATAACCATGGTTGTTGGTGCTTGAGATGCTGTCCTCAACTCTGGAATAGATTCTATGCACTCATGCAGTTCTTTTTGTTTTGCTAGAGTGAGCCTCTGACCCAGGCCCCAGTTGCCAAGAAGCCAACTCAGGTTGTTAAGCCAACTCCAGTTCCATCTGCTGCAGCTCAGGAGAGCTCTCCTGAGCACCTGAAACGAGCTGCCTCACCCTCCACCCTGGGCAAGGCAGAGTCAATGGATCATCTCCCTGCAGCTGGTAAGTGAATGGCTCACCATTCCTAGTGCTCCACGTGCAAGTTGTTTGCTCTAGTTTGGTGAAGACTGTATCGTTACAGTTTAGGTGTGAGCCTGTGAATGTGTGTCACAGATTTCCTCTGACAGGAGCCTCAATATGTGTGTGCTGGAGGGTAGGCCCAGACCAGCCATGCAGCTTTATTTCACGGAGACAGCATGTATAATTATAAGGCTGATTAGGTTTTTAATTAATTTTGATGTAACAAGTGTATCGATTCATAATGTTTAACTCTGCTCACAGCTGAACTCTCCATATAGTCTCATTAAAGGGGATGGGTTGCCAGTGTGAATTATTCATTGATCTAGTGGAGCTGCCTACATCAGGCACTGCTCCCTGCCTGGTGCTTCACCCAAGGATCTCAGGCTGACAGTGCTTCATCAATCTCATCTCCTCCTCGTTGCTAAGGTCACTGAGCAGTTGTGTGTACAAGATTAATTGTACAGATAGTAGGGGACATCCACCACCTCACAGTGTGATTTGGGCACACACAGGCAACGCTCAGGCTCTCACTGCTGCCTTGACTGTAATCCCATCCTCCTTCCCTTCTGCCCTGGGTAGTTCCCTCAGGATGAAGCAGAGCTGCCTGGCTGACTGATGCACTAACCTGGTACAATGTAAAGCAATCTCATCAGTGTGGTTATCCTTACTGTTTTGGCAAGGAAAGAAGAGACTCAAGAATTAAGAAGAAGCTAAGAGAGCAAGGGATTATGAATAAGCAGAGGTGGTCTGTCTGAGTGGGCCTGCACATTGATTAATCAGGGTTCAATTTTCTGACAGATCAGGGGAGAGGAAAGAAATTACTCCAGAGGATGCTCATAATATTTGCTGGTTTTTAGAAGTTAACATGGAGAGCTGAAAGTTTGGATTCTACTGCTGCTTTGGACCAATCAGCTGTGCTGGAATCTGTCTCAGGCCTGCAAATTAGGGGCTATGATAACTCTTGTGACACTTGTGAAGTGCTATGAGGTTTTTTTGATGAAGGATGCCATTCTAGAAAGGAGCTTGTTTCTTTTTCTAATGCTTGTAATTGAAAGTGTCCAAAAAACAGTTGAGTACAGTAAGGAAATACCCTGATTTGATATCTGTACTTTCACTGATCTTTTCATGGCTGTAAACTGAATATGGTAAACCTGTTTCAGGGGCATTGGCAGTGTCAGCTGAGTGTTTCTGTACAACTGTTTTTCAGTTAGGGAACAGCTGGAATTCCTGGAGAACAGAAAGAAGCAATACGTGAAGGCAGCCATCAAAGCAAAGAGGGAGAACAACCTCGAACAGGCAAAGACATATCTCAGAACAGCCAAGGGCCTTGACCTAAAGATTGAGCAAGCAAAATCTGGCAAAACTGTTGATATTTCCAAGGTTTGTAGGACTGTTAATATTCTGCTTTGTATCTTATTCTTGCACGTCTATGTGCTTACTTTTCTCTGTAAGGGCTCTGAAATGTGGTGTTCTTGTGTTGCAGCTGCCATCACCTCCTACAGATGATGAGGGTGATTTTATCTTTGTACACCATGAAGATGTCAGACTGTCTCAGAAAGCAGATGAAGTTTATGCACAGCTTGTAAAATTGCTGAAGGACCAACATGAGGTGACCATTTTATATTTATTATTGATTTGTTTTGGAGTTTCTTTTGTACATTTCTCTGGGGTTTATTAGTATTATAATCCCATCATTGTTTCACTGGGGTCTTTTTTTTCTTCTAAAATATTTTTGATTTTGCATGTCCTAAAATGGAGAATTTTCAGGGTGGGATTGTATGACTAGTTGAAGCCAAAGGGTGTGCTTGAAGGCTTGGAACTATCAAATTATCACTGTTATATATGAACACTCAAGTTTGGAAATAGTACCTCAGTTATTAAGAGTAGTCCTTAGGTGAACCTTATATCTACAAATCAGGTGATTAAAAAGTAATAGGGAGAACAGCTCAAAGAAATGCTTTGGACTTGAGGAATGGGGTGGTGAATGTTCTTGAGTGACTTGGGAAAATGCTTGGTTTTTCTTAAATTAGGTTGTCATCAACCTGAGAACTGTGCCAGTCATGAATCTGTGTGTGAGGATCACTGAGTGCATCTGTGTTTGGTTTTGTTTGTGTTGACAGAGGTGTTTGCAGTATTCCAAGCAATTCATGCATCTGGGAAATGTAGCAGAAACAACCCGGTAAGACCCAGTGCCTGCTTTTAATCATCCCCCAAGTGGTTATTTCAGGCTGGAGTCTGGCTGACCCCTAAAGATATTAGGGTTTGGGTTGGTTTGCCCTTCTGTGAAAGGGTTGGTGGCTATGATTCCTGCATCTCCACGTTGCTCTGAGCTCTGGCTGAGGGTTACTTTGTGCTGTTTGATTTCCAGCATGTGTGTAGCTTTTTTATTGGGTTTTTTTTTGCCTTTTCTGTAGGTTTGAGAAACTGGCACAAGGTTGTAAAAAGGATATGGAGATCCTACAGCTTGCACGAGCACAAGGAATGGATCCTCCAAGCCATCACTTTGAGGAAAGAACCTTTAAAATGATAAGGTGTGGAAAAACAAAAGGATTTCTCAGGCAGGCTGGAATGACTTTCCTGGTCTTTTGCCCTTGTTTAGGGAATTGTGGGCTTCAGCAAATTCGGGTGACATCCAGGATTAGGCCCAGCATTTTTGAAAGGATACTCTCAACAATTTAAATACAAAGAAGTTGCTCTCTAACTTCTCTTGCTGATACTTTTGTTTTCAAAATACCTCCAGCTTCCACTCTTACATTTTGTTATTTCAGCCATTCCTCCTTCCACTGTGTTTCTCCCTCAATTCTGTTGCCCCCTGGGCTTTGTTCCTGGCCTCAGAGATATTTTTAGCTCTGTTTGTGCTCTTTCCTTGCTCTGCTGTATTTTGTGGAGATGATCTCTGTAGGAGTGCACTAATGAAACAGCTCTGACAAATAGCCATGGCATCCTGGTCTGGCAGTGCATCAGCTGATGATGGGATGAATGTGTTTTTTTGTCTTTCTCTTTTCACAGGATATTTTCAGAGCTCAACAGCACAGAAATGCACCTTCTTATTGTCAGGGGTATAAACCTACCAGCTCCACCAGGTGTGTACTCAAAAGGGCATGTGGGCTTTTTCCTCTGAGTAGGTAAGGAAAGTAATGGGGAATGAGATTTCTCTATCTTGAAGGCCACTTTAGGAGCCAGCACTCATTAAAGAAAAATAACCTGGTTTTGGGCTCAAACTTCCCCCAAACCTTTAAACAGTATTAAAAAAAAAAAAAAAGCAGACAGGTTAATAAAGAGAATCTGGGTTCCATCTGGACAGAGAGAAGAACTGTAAATTGTCCTGGGTTCACTCATAACTGGGTCAGAGTTAAGGCTTCATTTTTACCTTTGGTTTTGTTACAAGTGCCTGCCTTAAATTTGCACCACTTCGGTGTGTTTTGACCCTTCAACTGACAGGGCTCCTGCCACTGTTACTGCTTTTAGCCCCTTTTTCCTGGGAGCTTGTAAACCACCTCTGCTAGACTGCCTAGGACTAACAACATGAAAAAAAGCAAGTGTTTTCCTTTGGATGCCAACTTTCCCTGGATTTTGGTTTGATGGATGGGTTTTTCAGTCATCAAGAGACAGGTCATGAGCCCTACTGAAAATCAGTCGGGTGCTCTTGAGAATCCTGCTCAACATGACAGATGCAGTGACAATGTCTGTACTGGCTGTTTGGATTGGCTGGTTGTTGTCTCACCCAGGTGTGTCACCAAGAGATTTGGATGCATTTGTGAAGTTTGAATTTCAGTACCCGAGTGCGGTGAGTGTGTTGTGGCTCTTCTGCCCCTCAGTCTGTCCCCCCTGCCCCTGCATGAGCTGTGAGGGCTCCAAGGAAAGGGAAAAACACCTCTAGACGTCCTGCCTGGAGCTGCTTGTAAAGCAGATTAATTTTCCTGAGAAACAGAACTGCTGAATGTGTTGGCTGCAGGTTTGAGCTTTGCACCTTTCTCTCGATGCTCCCCACGTTACCCTTGGCAGTGTGGTGTCTGCAGCACTCTCCGTGCTAAGCCATGCCCACCTTTCCCCCCTGAAGGCACAATCAGGCTCTTCCCAATGTTGGCAAAGTGTGTAGAAGTTAATTTCTTTCAGGGGTGCAAACACACCAAACCAAAGGGCACACAAACTTGCTACAGGGGACAGGGGCCACTTGAGATGTGATCTCTCTAAGTCCTCTTCTGTTAAAAAACAAGCTTTTAAAGGCATTGCTTTTGAGCCTTTTTTAAAATTGTAGAAATAGATGAAAAGGGTTAATCTTTGTCATCAAATAAATGCTCCTGGTGATTTAATTAGCAAGTAAATATTGTATCTGGAGAAAGGACTTGGGCCATACAAGTTTCTCAGCCTTACTAATTAACACTTGTGTGTATGTGCATGTATGTATGTGTATGTATATAAAAATATGTATACACATACATATTAATTCTTTCCTTGGAATTCCCCAGTGCCATCCTGTTCCCCTCACCTTTAAAAGCAGTCTCTGGTCTGAAGAATACTCAAACCTTAGCTAGAAGGGCTTCTGAGGAGGGACTGACTGGTCTCTTACTATCAGCAGAAGTCCTGGGGCTTTGCTGCTATTTTTGTAGGGCAGAACCAAACCTTGCTCTTGCAGGACTGATGCTTAGCCCTGGGAGAGTGCAGAGCCTAGATTTCTGCCTCCCAATAAATTTTGCAGTAATTCCACTAAAATTAATCCAGTTCCTGTGGGAAAATGGTGTTGGTCAGACCAGGTTTGTGTTTAGGTTTGAGTGACACAAGGCCTTAATGAAGGAATAACTCAGGGTGGCTGAAATCAGAATGTATGAATAATTTTCTGGGGAATGAGTAAGACTCAGCATAGTTCCTTTTAATTTATTTTCCTTTGTTTAAAGAAAAAACAGATCTCTACTGCTTAGCCAACAGTCAAATATACTACCTTTCTCCTTCGGAGCTGAAATCAGTTTGGCAAAGTAGCTGCAATAATTAGGTCACATTGTCCTTGTTCATTCCCCAGAGATTTAGTTTGTACTCCACTTTAGGTTAAAAGTTAATTCATTTTGGTGGCAGATTGATTGTCAGGGAAAATAATAGTAGGGCAATTCCCTGAATGATTTGTGATGAATTCCTTGTGTAGCTTATTATTCCAGCTAATGCAGGAGGAACAGAATTACTGTGTTGTGGAAGGTGCACAGTTTGTCATGGAGTTTAACAGCCCCAGTCAGTAACTTTATGATGATTGGATTGAATTGACTGTGACCATGTAGCTTATCTATGGCTCTCATATTTAATGTAATGTTTTGGCTTATTCTTTCTCCAGTATTATCCTTGTTACCACAGTGAAATCCAAGTATTTTAGTCTTGAATGTGCCATGGCTTTTCTTATCATTTAGATAACCCCATAAACCTCACATTTCTTGTATAGGCATAAAATAGAGCTGGCAATAAAAATGGTCACTACTCTGTATTTTGAAGCAATATCTGACAGTTTTATGTAATGTCTGTCTCTTCTTTTAATAGGAACAACCTCAAAAGAGTAAAACACCTGTAATTAACAATAACAATTGTCCAGGTGAGTCCTATTTTTCTGGAATAGCGGGAAAAACGTTGCACCTTAGGAAACCCTGGAGAGTACAGGCTGGTGTCAGACTGTGAACCAGGCCAGAGGGCCTCCCACCACCTTTCTTCTTCTTTCTTATAAAAGGGTTTGTTTTGGGTTGAAAACTAACTGCGTTGGCAATTTCTTCCCCTTCATCCCAGTATTGGTGGTAGCTGTTATGTCATGAATTAAAACAGTATTAATTACATTATCCAGAACATCCCTTCCCAGTCATTCCAACTTTACTCTTCTTTTTCTTCAATATTTTCTTCAATATTCAAACTGTTTGGTCTCTGTCCCTGTAAGGTGAGGGTGACATGAACTGTGGCACAGGGACACATCCTGTGAATCACTGAAAGACCCTCCAGGGGCTTCCTATAGCTGTGACATGTCTCACAAATGGGCCAAACTGAGATAAAAGAGGTCTGAGTAGGTGTGTGGAGTAGAGCACTGCACATGGTTTGACTCTCACAGCTTTCTTTTCCTTTTCCTTTATTTTACTTGCAGAGTACAACCAGCTGTTCAAGCTGAATATCAACCGAAACCACCGAGGCTTCCGAAGGGCAATTCGCTCCAAAGGAATTAAATTTGAAGTGTTTCACAAAGGGTGAGCCCACAGTTTGCTTCTCTACCAACAGCTGCAAAGTGTGTTGGAGCTGAAGTTTGTGGAGCACAGTCTCTTAGCCAGCACTAAAGAGTTGTCTGGTTCTTGTGTCTCAACTTTCAAAATGTGCCCAAGATCTGCAGCTTCCCCAGTGGGGGTGAAAAGAGGCACAAGCTCAGTGAAGTTGATTCAGATCAGTTGAGGATTAATGTGTTAATAGGAGTTGGTGAGACTGAGAAAGCAGAAGATTTACTTCAAATTGTTTTGATTCTTACCCAGTTTGGTTTCAGTCATCAGGAGCAGAAAATTTAAATATTCTGTGTAATAACTCTGTAGAATAATGAAGTAAAGTGGCAGCAAAATATGAACAGCAGTAAAGCAGGTGACAGATGATGACAGAACTAGAGTTATGTTTTTGTACTTACATTCATTCATTGGATCTTGCAATATTTCTTGACTGCTGCTGGCAGCTGCCTTGAGAGAGGCAGACTCCCCTCATCTCAGAGCAGCATCACAAGATGAATGTTAACAAGTGGTAGTTCAGGGAAATCCTCCTCAGTCTAGGCTCATAACTGAGTTATTCAAAACAGGAGTGGATGAATATTCCCTCATCCCTGGGCTGATCCATGACTGTTACGGGATGCCAGATAATCTGGTTTTGTCTTGGTGGCTCTTTGTGCTGTTCTTTGTTTCTATACTGGGCCATGTAGAAATCATTCATAGTTTTTCTGAGATGGTTTTCAAGTTGTAGGTGTTTCACTTTGTGAGCTGAAATCCCACTGTTTTGCTCCAGGTCATCCATTTGCATCTCTGTTAATGCAAAAGCTAATTTTCTTACTCTTTTTCTGTCAGTCCTGACTGCTCCACTGCTCTGTGTTCAAGATGCCCCTCTTTTGCATAGAGCTGTGAAGTGTTTACATTTGTTTAAAATGTTTTTTTATCACCTTTTCCCAATCATCTCTTTGGGAGAAAGCAGAGGATGAAATGATCCAGGATCCTTTCTAACAATTGTCTGCTCCCTGTCTTTTCTAAGACTACAAGTGAATAGTACTTTCAGAAATGCTTTTGTTGATATTGTAGCTTTGGGGTCTCTTTGACCATCTCCCAAGAATTATTTTTGCTCAGTGAGCAAAGGAGACTTGCTTCAGGTCATAATGTATTAAACTTCAGTTTAACAACACTTTCAAGTAAAAACCCAGCAATGTATTTTTCCAAAGGAAAAGTCTCTCCTTGAACCTCTCCTAAAGCTTCTGAAGATGAAAGGGGATTTCCCTTGAGCTGTTTCTGAAGCCATAGCCTAGAGCAAGTTTTCAGTCTTCACAGCAAACCCCTGGAACTGATGAGGGATGAACCAGTCTTTATTGTTTCTTGAGTTACAAAATGGAAAAATGCTTTAAAAAATTCAGCAAGAATTGCTGATTCCCCAAAGTTTATGAGCAAAGTGCCCCACAGACTGCAGTACAATTACATAATCCTTCATTTTAAGGTGCTTGTGGAGTGAAGGAAATATTCTTACATGTGAGCTAATAAATTCTGAATTTTCCTCAATGATTCTGTGAGTCTGCTGTGGCCTCATTCATGGTGAGTCTCAATCTCCTGTTGCCACCAATGATGTGATCATGAGGCTCCATTAAGAGTCCTTGGAGTTACCATTGCATATGTCAAGTCTTGCTTGATAACATCTTAATATCTCTTAATGATAACAGGAAGAAGGGTGGATGTTTTGGGGTTGTAGGGGGTGATTTTTTGTATGTTTGTTGGTTTGGTTGCTTGTTTTCTCTGAGAGAGAGTGGGTAGAAGAGGAAGCTTCTGAAATCTTGGAAAAATTCCAAGAAAACATGGCAGGTGTGGCCAAGTTATCTTTCTTACGTCCAGACTTTGTAGAGTTTAGTTGTTTATCAAACCTTTTGGAGACTGATTCAGGGAGATGCTTGGATGCAGGCAAAGAAATCCTGTG
The DNA here is from genome assembly GCA_024500445.1 of Entomyzon cyanotis. Taxonomy (NCBI): domain Eukaryota; kingdom Metazoa; phylum Chordata; class Aves; order Passeriformes; family Meliphagidae; genus Entomyzon; species Entomyzon cyanotis. The sequence goes on from JAKEPQ010001020.1 coordinate 5,686,953, forward strand.
GTTTGAGCTGAACAGTTCTGTGTAATTGAGGTGTTTTAGTCTTGACTGTTGCCTTTTGGAGGAGTTTTTCTGGATAAGGGTTGTGACATCTGTCTGTGTTAAGGTAAAGAGTGACTTATTGCTGATTAAACTGTTAAACAGAAGAGACTATAGCAAAGAAGAAGTCGATTGTTTTCCTCGGTGGATAAAAATGCTTCTGTGTTTAGTTCCAGCAGACTGGAAATCCTAAAATTACAGTTTTTGACTGTTAAAACTACCAGTATGTAGGTGAATCAAAACAATAGCTGAAATGTTCTTACTTACTGAAATTGTTTTGATTTGTCAAGATGAAACAGGATGATTCATGTGACTTTTTCCTAAAAGTGGTTTGCCAACAGCAGCAGGTGCCTGTGAAATGTTTGTTTTGCTGGGGGATGCAACTTCCTTTGGAATTCCTTCAGCCTGTTCCACTAAACTGCCCTGAGCAGGGGATGGCCCTGTCCTGGCCACTGGGCCCTCCTTCTCTGTCACCTTGGGCAGGGGGAGAAGCTGCTGCTGCTCCAAGTGCTGATCTAGTTCATTGTTTTTCTTCACTGCTGTCCTCATCTTTACCTCAGTTGCAAAAGAATAATTAACAAATGAGTACTTTCTTATCTTGTTCCTTGTAGTGTGGTTTTTAAGGGTTTGCCTTTGGCACTGTGGTGTGCAGGGTTCCAGGAGCATGGCCTGACCAGCCCTCTCTGCATGTGGGGATGGAGCAAATAAATAGCAATGACCTCTGGGCTTGTTTTCTCTTTAATGTTCTGACAATCCTTACCCCTTCACTTCTTTGGCTCAGGTCCTTTTTCAGAAGTGACAAACATGTGGGGACAGCACACTTGAAACTGGACAAGCTGGAATCAGAATGTGAAGTTCGAGAGATCATCGAGGTATGTTTTCAGGATGAGGTGTGTTCTTCTACTTAGTGTTTAAACCCAAAGGGGATATGAGTATTTGGATCACATAAATGTGTGAGTGCAGTCGAGTTTTGTATTAGGTGAGTTTGCCTGGGTTGGGGGGGACCTGCTCTGCTGTGTTACAATCCAAGGAATCACATGGCTGTGGCACTTCCCAGCACTGCAGTCACCTGCAGGGATCTCTGGCATCTTTGAGCCATGGGCAAATAGAGTCACAATTGCCTGAGGCTCTGTAGTTCAGCATTATGATCCATATTTGTCCTAACTGCTCTTCTTTTTGTGGTTATTTCAGATTTTTGATGGCAGAAAGCCCACTGGAGGGAAACTGGAGGTAAAAGCAAGACTCAGGGAGCCCCTCAGTGGTCAAGATCTTCAAACAGTTACAGAAAACTGGCTGGTCCTTGAACGTTAGTTCTGTCTGAGGTACGAACACTGCCTCCAAAGGTGGTCTGGCAGGACTTGACAAGGCTACAGAAAACTCTGCTTGAATAATGTCTTTTGTTGGCATTGACCTAATTACACACCTTTGGCTTCAGTAGCATTCCTCGTTGTATTTGTGGTGGGGAGTTGACATCATTTCATAAATGAGGTTACAGAATCTCTGTTTAGTTTGTATCTCAAAGATGCTGTTTCACAATCACTTGAAATACAGGGACAGCTCCTAGTGTCTGTCACCTTTACTAAAAATAATGTTTAGAAAATAAGTGATAAGTAATCTATCCTGCTTTGCTTGATCTCCTGAAGCTTCTGTTTTCTCTCTTCCTTAGCATGTCATTTCACTTTACATTTATAAATGGCAGTTAAACAGATAATTCATCAGCTTCAGAGTGACATCACTCGTTTGGAAGCAAAGGTGTGGCAAATGGTATCAGATTGTAGAGACTGAGGTCTCATTTCAGTACAGGGGTCACCTTTTGGGCATCAAAGGGCCTGTTTCAGTGGTTTTCTACCAGCCAAGGAGGTCAGGAGGTCCTGTAAGCTCCAGTCAGGCTGAGGGACACGTTTGATGGCCATACCTGAAATAACACCTTGGCCTCATGCCCAAGCACTTTCCACCACAGGAGCTTAATAATTTTGCTCCATTGATTTTTCTAGTTGACCATCCAGAACCTTCATGTCAGCATTTTACATACAATGTCACCTTGAACTGTGAACATCTGTTCCATACTGCAGCAAGGAATTTTGATGGGTTTGTTTGTGTTGTTTTCCCCAGATCCATGGGAATGTTGGAAGTCGTGGGCTGAGTGAAGGCAGGAAGATGCTGCTAAGCTGCAAGCACCAAAGATGTTAAATGAATGCACTACTGAACCTAATGTCTATTTTGATAACAGCCATAGTGCTTATTAATAACTCCAAGGCAAACGGGAGGCTCTGGGAATGCGCTGCTGCAGGGCTTGGGACCGGTCTACCCAAAATAGACAGAATTGCCTTAATGTGGGACTACTAATGTAGCACCAGGACGAATGTTACATTAACTATGCAGAGTGCTGTGGGAAAGGTTTAGCCCCTTAAAAATTCCCTGAGGCAGTGCCAGAGCTTTTTGGTTAAGTCACAGGTAAGACCTTTACCAGAATTCCTTTTCCCAAGTGTCTGAGCAGCTGGCATGGTTCTGTGAACAGTCTGCTACTGCTTTTTCTGTCCTCTCCTATCCAGGCCTATTTGGGTTGGGGTCTCTTTGTTTCCTAAGCCAGAGGAGAGCTCTCAGGCAGCAATGCAGGGTTGCCAGTCCCTCCTCTGTGCACGCCCTTGGCACCTGAGGTTCCATGGGCTGTCCCTTTCCAAAGGAAAGGCCACAGGGCTCCTTAGCAGGTTGGTGTTTACAGACCTTCATTTTTGTTCTGGTTCCCAGTTGTGTGCTGAGCTTGCTGCACTGCTTGTCCAGCGCAGAAGGGTACTGTGCCTTCATCCTTTATTGTATTGGGGTTTTAAGTTAAAAAGAAAGAAAAAAGTACACTAGACTCTGCTGCTTCCCAAATGTTCCTTGTATTTTTACAAAAATAGGCTTTTACAATTCTTCCAGGTGATGGGGAAAACAGTCACTCTTTGTCCTTTAAGAAAACTGGATCATGACTTATTTTCAGGAATGCTTTTTGATCAGCAGCATCCAGAAAAGGGTACTAAATCTGTTTTTGTTTTTAAATCTCAGTGAGCTAACAGGAAGCAGGGATCTCCAAGGGGAGGGTGTGCCTGTGCCATGCAGCCAGCGGGTTTGGATGGGCAGGTTGGGAGACAGAACAGAGTCCAGACAGGTCAGGCAGCGCTGCCTCTGTCTTCCTGAGCAGATGAAGACAATACAGTGTTTAGTTTTTAATTTCAATAAATTTAATATACAAAACTACATGTTGAAAATAAAAATATAATATGCAGTTTTTTGCAGTGTTAACTAACTGAATTTTAAAAGTACAATTTTTTTCTAAACAAGTACTCATTTCTTAACAACATGGTAATTAAGGTCATTTCAAAGGCTATGGTTGAAGCAAACATGTCAGTCACCAGTTTGATAGTGTTTTGCACAAACAGAATCCAAACCTAAAAGACTTCTGGGGCAAAAGAAGAGAAGATAAACATTTTTCACCTCTTTTACTGCATTATTAAGCGTAACAATGCAACTAAAGTAACTGGAAAGCCGCTGCTGTGGCAAAACTGGAGTGCAGGCTCTAGGAGGAAGATTATTACCGAGTTTCTGGAATGCTCTTCCAGCTGTGGAACTGTGCCTACACCATGTCGTGCTGAGCTGTGTCCCAAAGTGTGCAGAACCAGTGTGCAGAGGGGGATCAAGTGGCCTCAGTCCAGCTGGGCTGCACAGGCACCTCGGCAGGAGCAGGGTTGGGTCACAGCTCCTGCTTTGGCCAGCAGGAACCATTTAAGGAGCTGCATTAACTCATCCACCTTCTCCCAAATGCCAGAGGTAAGGCTTCACTTGGATCTAACACCCTTTTAAGTGTGGTAGTGTTGCTCCCTCTCGCTGGCCAGCTTGTTGGTGGAGTTGGCCCCAGTTCCCTGGCCTGTCTTCTCCAAGGGCTGGGTGGTGCCAGCTGTAATTTGGAACATTGGATTTGTCAGGCTTTGCTTTTTTGAAAAGCAGTAGCCATTTACTCCCAAGTGCACTCTGCAGACACTGGGCTGCCTTTCTATCAAATGTATCACTCTGTGCAGTTACCTTTCCCTGCCCAGCAATGGTGTTGTTTTGTTTAAAACCCAGAGCCTCAGTCTCCCAGTGGCCTTGCACTTCCTTTCTGTCTTTCTCTTTGCAATGCCACTGCTGTTACTCTCTCACAGCACAGCCCAGCCAGGCCCTGCTGCATCCCCCACGATGGACGGCAAGTAAGGAATGTCTGAGATACCACAAATGTTCACCATAAATTAGCACCTCTCTTCCCAAATTAATTAGTTCTAGACAGGAGGAGAAATCTTCACCCCTGTTCCTGGGAGGGACTCAAAAGAACTGCTTTGCCTGACTATGGCTAAACAAACCAAACCCCTTCTCCTGCGTACAGCTCTTGCCACTGGTTAGCAGCTTTCCATGGAGACAGTAAGAACATGGAACCACATTTCCTCTGGCTGATGCTCAATTCCAGCTTCTTAATGCCCTGGCAGACACGAGCAGCTGCTTTCCTTACCAAAGCCCTCTCAGGTGAGAGCAAGAGCACTGGGCCAAGTGCACGTGTTCAGAACTGACCACAAAGCCTTTTTCAGCAGAACATGCAGGAACAGCCACTCTATACTGGTATCACAGGTAAGCTTGGACACGGGGCTGCAATATGAAGTGCAAGCTGGCTTGGGTTACATGACACTGGCGTTACACTACAGCGAACAGCAGGGAGGGGACAGAGCTGCCCTGGGGGGGGACTTGCCTTTAAAAAGCAGGACCTACTGGGGACAAGGAACAAGATATAACTGCACTTTGGGGCTGATCTTTCCTCTGCTTCAGATTTGTAAACAAAGTACAGAATAGCAGAGTTGTTCTAGGAGATCACAGAAACCTGCCCGAGTGACGGACGTTTGTGGTTAATAGAGGAAAAAAGTAAACTAGCCTATTACACACACACAACTGCAGTTCAGTAACTTTCAGAGAGATGCCTGTTCTGCTCCCCTGGACGCACAGACAGAGTTATGGCTAGGGAATTTTCCCCCACCTCTCAAGGGCTTCTCCAAATGTATTTCAACCAATAACCTGGTCAAAATAATGTAAACGTTACTTTTTAATGTCTACAGAATAACCACAAATGGCATTAGGATGAGGTCAGAATGGAGGTCTTGATTGTTGTTTCTTACATGTCCATCTACAAACAGTACAAGGTTGGAATTTCACTTTTTATTTACGCCCCAGTGATCTTTGCACCCTTTGAGCATCGAGAGTACACGACTGTAAGTCTTTAAACATGAGCATTTTTCTAAACAGTAACAGAAGTGGATTAGCTGCAAGGATAGCATAGCCATGTTGTAGTATAGAAGCTGCCCTGATCCTCTGGTTGTTGACAATGCATAGAAGATTTAGAATTATGGAACAACTGTCCCTCCCCCCTCCCCCCCTTCCCCAATAGTGTTAACAAAAGCTTAATTTTCCAGTTTTAAAGTGCAAATGATTCAGATACAACTGCTGCTGGAACAGGTCTGAACAGAAAATGAAGTCCTCTTATGAGATGTTTTCCAGAATATAAAAGATGAGCTCCATTATGACTGGCCCCTCACTCAACTGACAGGCCCCTCCATGAATCACTGGCACTAAGGCACTGTCCAGGTCGTTCATGTATTGAGAGGGCAGTGGCTGTCCATTGCTCCCAGCTTGATAACCAACCTAAAAAATACAAAGAATGGGTTTTAAGAACAGAACATGATGCTGTGAGTCAGGGCAGTAAGGGAGGGGCTGTGGCCTCTCCAAGGGAAGTCGGGCACTTGAATGGGATGTAGCAGGCACTAAAGCAGCTTTTCCACTTGTCTTTGTGCTTCTTTGTGTTCCCAGTGGCTGCCTGGGCAAAAGGAGCCTCTTTTTTTCTCCTGGTTTGTCAAAGTAGATCCTTGGGAGGAGCAGGACCCTCACACAGCATTAATTGCTGGTGAAATGGCCAATTTAGAGTCTTCTCTGAGCACAGAGCAGGTGCTGCTTGTGCCATACAGGGGTCAAGTCTGTGTTGGTTCAGGCTGGGCATTGGCTTTCTGGTTCTAACATCCCAAAACACCAAACAACAGCCAGCAGCCCCTGATTCGTATCTGATACTGGTACTTCTTCAACGTTCTCCTGGTGAAAGTGCTGTATTCCCGTTTTGGGGAATGAACAAGAGAACAACTCCCCAGTTAAAACCAATACTATTGAGGACTTACTTGATCCGAGTCCAGTGTAACACGCAGACCCAGCTTAGTCATTCCATCCTCTTTCAGCAGTTTCAGATGAGGACACAGAGCCAGACAGAAAGCTTTTGCCACATTTTCAGTCAGCCTGCTGTGATCAGCTGGGTCACTCAGACCATTGTGTTGCTCATCATTTTCCAGAAAAAACACCTGGAAGAAAGAGTCAACAGATACACTAAGAACTAACTGTTCAGGGAAGCCCAGCAAAAGCCCCTGAAGAAAAGTCACCTTAAGGAGGAAAAAAATAAAAAACTTCAGAAGAAAGATTTAAATTTAAATAGTTCTCTGAAACCTCTTAGACCTGGTCAAAACCCTTGCTATGGAAATCACTATGTACTGCATATGGTGTCAATAAAAATCTGATTTTAAACAAATGTTAAGTTAGAAAAATTACGTTTTTAATGCAAGCCTGAAGATCGGTGCTACTGTTGTCAGTGAATGTGTCTCTGTTGAGCCTAACTGACCTGGGAAAAAAAAGGCACATGGGTGCCAAGCTGCAGAGTAAGGAACTTGATTCCTCCTCAGCAGGCGAAGTGAAACGCTTACGGAAATATTTGGACATCAACATTTGTGTGCTGGTAAAGTCACAGGCAACATCAGCTATGCAAGCAGTTTCTCAGTGATTTATGCCGCAGCACTTTAACATGCAACATTTTAGAGGAAGTGGCTTGAAATAACATTTCTAGAAAACAATTTATATTAAGATTTGTCTCCATGTAAAAAAAGGGAGCTTTTAACCCAAAGGCAGATGAAACCAACAGTTCCTGTGTGTAACACTGCAAGTGTTGTTCTGGTCCTCATGTGGAACACCCTGATGTGAGCAGCACTGGCTGGTGCAGCACAGGCTGCAATCACAGCAGTGGGAGGATGTTTAATCCTGCAGGATGCCAGCCCTGCAGCTCCTGTGCAGCTAGGAGAGGCACCAAGGCTCGTGGTGAAGCATGTGCTGCTTTCCTGCAGTGAGTGGGGGAGCAGATGGACACAGCCCTGGCTGCAGTCCCAGCCCTGGTGCCATGGGGTGACCAAGGCACTGCCAGGCTGCTGGACCCACCTCTGTCCACCGGATGACCTTCCCATTGGCCTTGTACTCGGAGCCGTGGAATATCTTCACGCTGGTTATAGATTCCATGGATTTGCCATCAATAGGGCTCACAACGCTGCAAAAGGGAGGGAGAAGGGTGAGCTCTGACTCAGCACAAGACTTGAGCTCTGCAGAAGAGAATGACCTTGGAATCAAGGGGCAGTTCCTGAAAGGGGTCACATGCACAAAGCAGGTGCAGGCAGGACTTTGCTGAAGGTTTTCAACAAAGCTTTGCACCAGAGTTGAGATCCCATAAGGAGGCTTTTCATACAGGTTGGATTTTTGCTCATTTGCAAACTCAGTGTAAGCCAGCAATACCTGAAACACAATTTACACTGCCCAGGACTTGATTACAGAACCTAAGATTGATCTGGAGAGCCTGAAACTACAGAAATATCCTTCTTTCTAGGTGCTGAGTTCTGAAATACGGAATCCATCACAACAGCACTTTACTGCCATATTTAAGCTGCCAAATCCACCTTTCTTTAGGCCTATCAAGTGTCCAAAGATAGTGTTGATGTTCAGCAGTTTTGTTTCCAGCTCTACTTACTGCAAACTAAGCACCAACAGAGCAAAGTGACCACAGTGTGCAGGGTTCAGCACTGAGAGCTGGAGACAGATTAGTGGTTTCCAATAACTGGATATTGGCAATGCCAAAAAAATCCATAGCATTGGCAATTTTCTAAATTGATGCTCCAAAGCTCTGACATCTCAATTCCATTTTCACTACAATTAATTGCATCTTATCACTCAAAACAGAGACACAGACTTTTCATTCCTATTGACTGGAAGACTCATACACCTTATAAAATCAATTACAATTTTTAACAACATCAAGTGACCGCTCCTCTACTTACCCTTTACTAAAGTTTTTATCATCTTCTACCCACTGAATATGAACATGTTCCTGAGGGTCTTCAGCATCTACTTTGCCACAGGTGATGGTGAAGTCTTTCATCTCTCTCAAGGCCTGCCTCAAAGAGTCCATGTTCTCAGCAGTTATCTGGACCATCACTCCATCTAGGGAACCAAGAAATCCTCTTAAGCCAAGATAAGCCATGCCAAACAGAGTCTATACAATAAAACAAATAAACATCCTTCCTCTGTTTGCAGCAGAGGTTAAATGTTCATTTTAAGCATCATGAGCAGTAGCCCTCCATAAGACCATTTCTGAACTCTCACACTCCTAAAACAGAGACCTCCTGCGTGCTGATGAGGGCAAACACAACAGTAGGAGGAAGGGAAACTCTCAGGTGAAGTCATCTGTAGCAATGGCCCCGAGTTGGCCTCACAACTTGACACCTGCTCCAGGCCCCCCTCAGAAACCCAACATGACCCCACTCCATTCAGCCATCTCCTGTGTTGGAGGAGGCTCCAACAAAGCCTGGAAGCAGCCCTCTGGCAGTGACAGTGTTAGAGAAGTCAGTGCTTGCCTGACAGTGGCAAAAGATACAAAATTTGGATTCACAGAATCATGAAGGTTGAAAAGACTTCTAAGACAATCCAGTCCAGCCATTAAGCCAGCACCACTTTGGGTGAAATCTCAGTCATGGCAAAAATAACAGGAGGGAAACACTTCCCCATGTACAGAGTCTCCCTGAGCCTCTGTCTTACCCTAACCACCAGCACAGACACAGGAAATGGCACAATGACCTACCTGGCTGCCCATTAGCCTAGGGACCCCACCCCTGGCTGAATGCTCAGAGCTTCGAGCCTGGAGCTGGAGCAGCTCAAGCAGCTCTGCTAACTGACTGCTCATGTGGGCACCTCACATCCCTCACCACCAAGGGTAGGAACACTCCTACACCACTCCTGCCTGCACTGTCACAGCTGCAGGGATGTGACTGCACAGTTGTGCAGCTCAGCTAACAGGCACTAACAGCTTCCAGCCCAGAGTACCCCATTGGCAGCTATTTCTGTGATACAACAACAAACCAAACCCTAGAGGTATCAGCTCACTGCTCTCAACCTGTCATGTTCTCATCTGCCCACATACAAGCACATAAACAGTGCACATTCATACCCTTGCACACTGCAGAGCTATTTGGTGGCAGAGGAAGTTTAGCAGGGCTTCCTCTGCTGGTTGATGGGTTACACATTCCGTATTTCTTAGGCCCACGATTTCCTCATTCAACCCAAACCAGTAAATCGATCACAGGCTCCCAAGCCAAGTATTTCGTATCTTACCCTCGTATTCTTGTGACCCTGTTCTGCAGCATCTGCACAAATTCCTCCTTGTTAAAGGGAACAGGGTGGTTTTTGCTAAGAAGTAGGATAAAGCTGAAGCAGCAGCATGACTCCAAGGCAGAGCCCTGCTAGCTGCAGAGCTGAGCTGGACAAAGAATGAAGTGTGTTTTAAGCAAGCAGTTCAGTTCTTACCTTCTACTATACTGGATTTGGCAAGGTAGCCTGAAGAGGATTTTAAAGCTCCACTGAACACAAAGAAGCTGGCACCAGTCACTGCAACAACAACAACAACAGGAGAGATTTAGTGAGGCTTTCGTCAAAGCAATGCCTTACCCCAGAATCAGGTATCACAGCTCGATCAGCCAGAGAGGTGATTATCCTGAATCAGGACAAATGCTGCTTGGAATTGTGGTGACTGTACTGCACATCATAAGCTTGGATATACAAGGGCAAATCACCCAGTTATTTTCTAAACTGGACAACAGGTTTTGTCTAAGTTAATGAATGCTTGTATTTTATCACTCTTCCTCTCTGCACCCTACACACTCTAAGTTTCAGAAATACTAATATTGGGTAACCAAGTATATAATTAACTTCTAAATGTTCCTACACAGCTGGCAGATTTGTGAGTGATCTGCTTATGGATCACACTGTAACACCAATCCACCGGCAAGGCCACAGCTCAAAGCCACCTGACTTAAAGTTATCTTCAGTGACTACTAAGCATCCTGAAAGTCCTGCTGGAAATCCCTCTTCCCATCCCATAGGTGAAGTTAACCAAAGTCAGACAAGACCATCACTCCTAAATGACATTCCATGCCAGTATCCTCACTGGAGTGACCAGAAGTACTTGCAAAACATCCAAGTCAGCCTCTGTCTTGTTCTCATTTGAAGATTGCATAAATGTCTTTACCAGAAACATCCCCAAACCCAGAACATTTAAATTCTCAGCACACAGCTGCTGCAGACTTTCAGCCTACTGTAACAAAAATATACCCTGGAAATTAGATGGTCTAATTAAGGTGAACATGAGAAGCTTCTTGAAGATGCATTATTAAAATGCTGCTGTTGCTGGTTATTCCTATTTAACTTTCTGTCCTACTGAATCTAGTCTTTCTTTCACATAGTATAGGTCAAACACAGGCAACCACAGCCTCACCTGCACATCCAATAATGCCAAAGCCAGCTCTCACTATTAATGGAGAGGCATTGCCTAAGCCATTTCCAGCACAAAGCCACCCAGTCAGGAACACCAGCAGTCAGACTGATTTTCTCTAACAAAAACTGGGTGAAGCACAGCCAAACCTAGCTGTGACCAACTCACAAAGCCCCATAAATTAGGAGCCAAGCAGCCATGCAGAGCCAGGGCTCCTCTCACCCTTCCTGGGCTGGTTGTGGATGCTGATGGCCTGTGTCTGGTAGTTGCCGTCGTCATTCTGCACACACACCAGATGCGAGTCTGCCTTCTCGTTGAAACACGCTCCCCCTGCCAGCACGTGCTCGTTGGACTTGTTCATGGCTTTCATCATCTGCAAACACAAAGGTTTATCATTTCCACCCAGCTCATCAAGCACTTCCATAAATAGGTGGTTCTTGGAGTAGTTCAATCAGAAGCTTCTCAAGTTCTCATATTCCATGTCACGTTTTAGCACTCAGAATCATAAACTGCTTTTGAGAAGAGGGTTCAGGTCTTTTACTGCCTGGATGCTTTAAAGTGCCATCTTTTGTGCAATTAAGATAAATGCTATAAGGGATAGCTGAGCTACAGAAGTTCCAAAAGCTGTTATCTCTACCTCGTTTTAAAAATGCACAGGGAAAAAAAAACCATGAGAAAAACCCTGTGAAGAAATACTTGTTTATACAACTGCAGTTGTTCATTACATAAATCATAAATGCCCCTCCACAGTGCCTTCACTCAGACTGAGGCCATTTCATCCTCTTCTGCCACGACCACACACCAAAGCTTCAGTGTCTCTGGGTCTCACCTGCATGAACTGGTGAAACTGGGATCAATGTTCCCAATTTAAGACTTTTAAAAAGGAGCTAAATCATAGACATCCAAAAGAATTTTCTCTTTGTCTGCAAAGGAGGCCTCCAGAAAGAATCCAAGAATTGTAATTCATCAGCCCTTCAGTCCTGCTGACTATCATCTAACATACACTGAGTTACACGCCTTGACAAAATACTCTGGTAAATTATATAGTTTCTTTTCTTTTGTCCACTATTCCTCTTCATGGAGGCTCAGACTCAGTGATTTTTTTTGTCCAAAAGAAAACTGAGGGAGTCACCCAACTCTGAAATTTGTTTCAAACATGAAAATGACATGTTTGCTTAAAAAAAAAATAGAAGTCAAATTAAATGACACAATTCCCCCTGCAGTGAAAACCCAGAAAAATGCAGAATTATTTGACATCTCTGAACAGCACTCACACTCCCACCTCTGCTTCCTGGAGCTGATAAGCATGCAGGCTACACACAACACATTTGTCTTTCTCAGTCCAACATAAATCCTTAATTATAGTGTCAGGAACATTAACTGATGCTCGCTATTGACAAATGTGCACAGGTGTAATGTTTGGGATGGAAATTTAATTAAGATTTTGCATCAGACAACAGTGTCTTTCATTATCCAGTTGATCATGTCATGCTCCAGAAACTGGATTTTAGGTTCAGAACAGTCACCTTTGTGGAGCCCAGCAGTTGCCTTCAGCACAACAAGAAACAACTGGATGTGGCAACTGCTTCGTTAGAAGGCAAATGATTAAGAAATTACAGTCACCTTTGCTGAGGGACTAAACAGGCAACTAGGGACCTCTAAGTTATAGAAAATTTAAATAATTTTGAAGACAAAAATAAGTATTTAATAGAATAATTATTTAATAGAAAAACTATAAATAAGTATTTAATAGAAAAACTATATATTAATGTGTAATTTTTTAATCACAGGCTAAATTCTCCATATTTAATCCATGTGCGAGATTTACAATGAGTTTAAGATGAGTTTTTCTCAATAGTTTGAGTAACAATCTTTTCTAATTAAATAGTACTTTACATGGCAAAAAAAAGTAAAGGTCTTGTGATTTAATTCACCTTGAGACTGGCTCAGCTGGTTAGAGCAGGGTAAAGATAACACCAAGATAACTCATGGGTTTGACCCCTGTATGGGCCATTCACTTAAGAGCTGGACCCAATGATTCCTGTGGGTCCTTTCCAACTCAGAATATTCTGTGAATCTGTGAATCTTAATTCAAAGTAAGCTCATGAAGAATTTCTATTAATTCAAGTTTTTAAATGAATCACAAGCAATGATGTTAAATAAATAACACTTTCCCCATTTAAAAAGCTGAATCCTTCCATCACACCAGAAGAGAACCCAAGCACGATGCAGAGGTTTTTCTGTGCTCTCTGACACAGGAATTCCCTCTCAGTCCTGCTCAGTCCATGCCTTGCAAACACCAGGCACAGCTGACACTGAACTGCATCGTCTGTACCATTCCAGACTCAATTCATTCAAACCTCACTGACCTCTTCCATTCTGGCACAACTGCATCAAAAATTAAAACACCTCTTAACAGACCCTTTATCTTCTGGTTTCATCAATTTTGTCTTTTTCAAACTTCACAAAAGGACAATTTTTTTTTCCAATGAATTTCTTTTATCTCACTTATTTTACTCAAATGCTTCTTGCAGGGAAATTCCCTCTTGAGATAAAGCTGCATTCTGCTCTGATCTTACAAGAACTTTTACAAATACCATTCTGCTCAGGAGGTTTGCTCTCACCTCAACTCTGATACGTTTCTAACCACCAAGTTACTCCCTTCTCTTCAGACAGAACACTAAATCAATCCTCTTCTCCACTGTTCTCTTTCATTACTGTTCTAATACCTCCTCCCCCAGCTTTCTGCTTTCTCTAGTTAGCAGCACTAACTCCTACAGATGCTGACTGATTTTCTCACACCAGAAATCAAGTATAAAATTTCGATGTTGAAGGAACTTTTACATAAAATAATCAGTAATCCAACAAATACTACTAAATGCTTTGAGTGGGAGCACACAACACAGATGAGAAAAGCTAATGCATTTTTTCTTCCTAGTTTACCTCAAGTGTAAAGTCTGTCAACTTATTAGCTCAAATCAAACATATGACACTTTATGTAAACAGTTCAAAAACTTGAAGAAAAAGAGTTTAAGAGTTTAATTAGTATTAAACAGAACTGCATTCTTCCTGTGCACCCAGGCTCCTTCACTTCCAAAAGCTGTGTGCATCATGCAGTTACTATTTGCTTTTGAGGCATTTTTCCCTAGTGGTAGTGAATAAAATAAAAATTCCTCTAGATCCCAGGTACTCCAATCACAAAGAAGCTGTACACAAAAGTATGTATTATAAGCATTACCTCATTATATCTGTTACTAGGTATTTTGATGCTGGTTTTTCTGACTTCCATATCAACCACTAAACCTTGGACCACAGGCAGTGTGTACTGGTAGTTTCTGAAGTCCTGGTAATTAAAACAAGTTTTTAAGTTAGGCATGATGATCATCATTAACACTGTAGGTTTCATAACTATCCTGGTGACTACTGCTTAGCCCATTCAAATAATTGTAACCAGTGACTGGAAGGCAGGGAGGGACAGAGACATCACAGTGTGTAACCCATGTAATTGCAGTACACAAATGAAAAACATCATTGTGATTGCTAGTAATTTTACACATTTTCTTACATCAAAATTAATGTTCTCAAGCCTTGAATATCATCACTGCATGTAAGAAAATTCACCCTCTGTGTTCTGTTACATTACTGGGATGGAGTTACTAGTTTTTCTAGCAGTGAGATTAAGTCATGCATCAAAGAGAACTTCATATACTGAAAATATTTGCAAAGTAGGAAGAGATAATAACGTCCCTTCCGCTGGAACGCTGTGTAATCAGAGAGCTGTGACTGCACACTGTGATGACCCAGCACTTCTGAGGAAGCAATCTGAGCAAATAATGGACTTATTTCAAGATCCAAACATCCTCCAATGGCCAGGTTTGGGATGTTGATTTGAGTAACTTGTTACAATTCCCTGTGTTGTTGAAAGCCAACACCCACTCTCAGCAACAGCAGGTAAATTCACCCAAATCCCCACTGTCTCCTCTTGCATCTCCTAGACCTCCAGCTACGGCATGCACCTGGAGCCCCTATTTCCCCACATGGATTCCCCCACACCAATGGAACATGCAAATTCCATCGCAGACTTACTGCAAGGAGGTTCATGATGGTGTGTCCAGTCTCTCCAAACAAAGGCTTACGGAATCTGACACTAAAGAGTGGACATGGATAAACTGGAATAAAACAAAACAGAACAGGTCAGATGGAAATTTACATATCCAGATGCTACAAAACCAGACCTAAATACCATCTCCTCTGTTGAATGTGGTAAGCAGAAGCTGAAGAAGAGACTGGGAAGACTGGAATTTAAAATGCAAAAGGGCAGAAGGCTTTAATGTTATAATGCACCCTACGCATATTGTAGCTGCTTGCCCACCACACTAAAAACAAGAATAATTTTGTGGAAAGCTTACAGGTGCTACACTGCAGGACTGAACTGAGTGACCTGGACCCTGATGGCAAAGATGACCTTTCCAAATGCTTCTGTCAGGCAATTTCTTGGAAACGGCTTCTATTTTTGTACAACCATACTGCCATTCTCCACTACAGCATCTTTCAATTCTGTGGCTGACATGTGACATTCAAGTGACAACCCAGATAATTTTATTTCATGTTTTCATTATTTTATGAGAGTGTGGCAAACTTCACAGGGATATGTGAAAAACAATTTAAAGGACATTTTTGGCATGTCAGCAACGCAAAACATCTGCATTCCTTGGCTGCCTTATCCATACCTGTTAAACATCTGTGATGCAATTCCAAGTGCAGTGGATGGATCTGGCTGCATTACATTATGCTGCAGCAGGAGCCACCCCAGTGCTTGAAATATGACTCATGCAGTGGTACATAATGCCAAGGTTTCCTAAACACATGTTTGAAGGAGGATTCCTAAACTATCCTCAGGCAAACACTCAGCCTGATTTCCCCAAATGCCACATTCCCAGTTCCCAGCACTGTCAGAAGGGGCTGCAAAGTGCTCAGCATCATGTGAATAACATGAGGATTTCCTGATGGAAATCAGCTCCAGCCTCTGCACACTGATTTGATACCTGAAAGCACCACACACCACACAGCGACCAACCCATGCACAGTGCCCTGAGGCACCAACAAGGGTTGAATTTCCTGTGTCTGCCACCCTGGTTTCCAGCAGCAGCTCAGCTACATCCCAGATGCACCGAATTCCCAGAGCCTGAGCTGTTCTGCTGATCTGCGGATGCTCAGCAGATGTTTTCTGCACACCCAGCAACCCCGAGGGCCTCCTGCATCTGATCTGCACAGCCAGCAGCACTGCACAGATGGCTGAATTCTGACAGCTCCACCAGCAAAGAGGATGGAAGGAAACCCAGGACACAAAAGCAGCACCTTCCAGGGAGAAAATGAGGAAGTGCCCTGCAGTCACAACTGGCACAGCACAAGGGAATATCCCCAAATCCAAATCACAGCTGTAGAAATGATGCAAAGCTTGGCTTCCCAATGTATCAGAGCAGGTAATTTTGTTTAATTTTGTCACTGTCAAAACATTGCTTTCTGTCCTCAAAAAACAGATGTCACACCCAAAATATGAGCATTTTTGTTTGTTTTTCTAGATACTGATGGGAATAAATGCACTACTTAAAAACCCCCATGGATACACACAAAAACCTACACACCTTTAACATGAATGTTTCTTTGGACAAGTTTAACCTTCAGTCCTCATCCTCAGAAGGCAAATTTTGAGGATTTTACTTTTTCTTCTCCAGCTATATAGGCATTTTGTGGAAAATTCCCACTGTTCTGAAAACTTTAAAAGTTAAAGTGACAAATCTCTGTACAGCATATCATAAAACTTATTTTGTTAAAATGTTCTGAAAAAGTTCTGGAAAAAATTAAAAACAGACCATTTTCATAGTAATTTAGATTAATGAGATGTGCCAATTAAAACTGCAGATGAGCAAGACATATGATTTTTGGCCCACCATGGTGGACAAACTGCCAATTATGTCTTTGCTCCAGCAATGGTATCTTTTGAAAATTATTTTATCTTAACTTTATGTTAATTTCATGCTAACTGCTAAGATTTTGTTCAGATTAAACACTCTCTCCAGCCTATTTGTTATTAGTTGCAACAGAATTTTGCCACAAACTGCACACATATTGTCATTCTCTGGAAAATGAACACAGTTTAAAAAACCTAAAAGCAAATGCTCTTTCATTTCAGCATGGAAAGAGCTTAACATCTCAGTTTCTCCCTTGTGCTAACCACACCAGCTAATCAGACTTGTTCTGCACACAACTTTCAGGTCACTAAATGCATACAAACAGCTGCTCAGAACTAGATTTGTCTCCACAAAAATCTCCATGATCACCCAGCAGAGCTGTAAAAGGCTGTAGGTCACATCACCACCTCAGTGCTGCACTGTGGGTCTGACACACACAGTTTTTCCTTGCCTGCTTGAGCCTGGGTGGCTCTGACAGGTAACAATCCATGGCTGGGGTGTTTGCTGTGAAGCAGAATTCATCCACCCCCTGCAGAAGTTACTCAAGCAGTGCCTGTAAATAAACAATACTTACGCCTGTATTCAGCCCCGAGTCGCAGCATCAGCCGGATGGGGAACACTTTAGCCCAGGGAGTCTCCCACTTCTGGATGAGGATGCCAAACAAGTATGGTGGGGTTGGGAGCACCAGGTCTTGCAGGGACTGATACGTAGCTGCAACGTACAAGAACCCTCCGTGCTCTTTGCTTCCAAGGAAGCTCTGGCTGAAAAAGGAGTGTCCCAGGTTGCCAACAATGTTACCTATGGGAAAAAAAAAAAAAAGTTCATTACTTCACTGGATTGAGAGCTGTATCAAGAATGTCAGGAGTTTTTCAGAAGGGAAAAAAAAAATCCATATTCAATTCACTTTGCTTCCTGAAGCATTAATGTTTGTTAAACACACCTGAAACAATGATTTGCTGCACACAGGGGCTCAGGTTACCTCCTGCGCAGAAGTGCTTCAACCTGGCCTTGAACACTTCAGGGATGGGGCAGCCACAGCTTCTCTGGGCAACCTGTGCCAGGGCCTCACCTTCCTCAGAGGATATCACAGGATAGCTCAGGCCAGTATTGCTGCCAAGGTGGTACCTGAAACTTCCCCCTGGCACTACAGAAACACCCACGGAAAGTCTGTTTCCAGCGTCTTCCAGATACTAAAGGGGCTTCCACTGCAGAAGCTGCTGTTGACTGGATTAAACTTTTAGATTCAGCTGCAATTTAAGGAAAGACATGCAGCTGGTCAAACAATTAATGTCCACTGGTTGTCCTTCCATTTAGGCAACCCACTGGGGTGCCTCCTCAGACACATATTGAAGATCTGGGTCATTTCAAGAATTACACAAAAGAGTGTTTATTTCATTAGTACACTTAATGTAAAACTCAACTGAGAGAGACACAGGGGAGAAACATCACTAATTTTTATTCACATTTTTACTCTTTGATGCTTCTAATTTCCAAAAATGTTTACACTCAAATGGCTGAATGAATCTGAATGTTGATTAGGTTATTATAGCATACAGCACAGCATTAACATCGAAGCAAAGAACCATGGTGTGATTCCTTTTATCAAGTGACAACAAGAGCATGCAAATAATGTACAGAACAGCTGATAACAATTCTCCATAGGAAGATGTGAATATTAATAGTGCTGATTTGCTCTCAAAGAAAAAGACAATTTCAGAGAGCATGGTGTGCTTGATCACACCACTCATGAGGAATTGCATGGGATTGAGGTACTCATGCAGACCTCCTGGGCTCCTGGAGCAATCCCAGGCTTTCCCACCTGCAGACAGACTGCTAAGTAGGAGTTTCTGCTCTTTCTCCACCACCTCATAACAGAGTGTTCATATCTGAACTCAAGGCAGTAAAGTGCTTGTCTCCATCTGCACATCCACTGGGCACTACCTGGAGGGTTTCTCCCTTTTACACACATAAGACACACAGAGACCAATGCCAGATTTTAAGTCAAGTAAAAATATGAGTCACAGAAGTGATACAACTCATGAGAATAACACAGCTATTCCAGCCCTCCCTCTGGAGATGTGGCCATGCTGCTTTGCACCCCTCCAGAGCACCTTGGCACAATCACCACTGAGTATTGTCCTTCACATGGCCTTGGGTACTCCACCTTCAAATATGGTGACTGACAGGTCTGTAACTAACAAATAAGCTTATGGGTTTCTGTGTTTTTCAAATCTGAGGGCATCTTAGTGGATGTTTTTTATCTGTACCCACAAAGTGCTGCACAAAGTTCTCCAGTTCCCTGTTAGAAGGTGACAGCTTTGGCAGCCCAGCATCCCACGGCAGGGTGTGGCTCATTCAGAGCTTGCCACTGTCCAGCAAAGCCAACCTGTAATTTTATAGATACACACAAGCCAAAGCTGACATGATCACCCAGATCAAGCTCCACAACTCTTACAGTGGCTACAACTTGCCAGCTGAGCATACTTGATGAAAAGCAGCTTCTGGTTAAACTAACATGAGTAACAGAGCCACATCAAATGTCAGCTGCTGATCCTGCCCATGTGCAAATGCACATCTGTCAGCTATGCTGTTACACCACTGCTTGCTCAGTGAATACACCAATGCACCAACTTGGGCATCCTGCTAGTGAGTGCAAACTAGTGTATCCACTGGTGTTCAGGAGAAAGATTTTCACTTATCTAAAATAGCTGCTGGCACTCATTTGCTTTTGCAGTTCCCACCTACCCTCACTAATCGCCTCTTCTTCATTTATACTTCCTTTTCCCCTTCCCATCTGTTCTTACCCAAATAGAGCTACAGGCCTGATAATAAAATTACTTGGTGAGGTTCAGTTCCAACAACATGACCACAATAATCCTTTTTACCCTTCAAGTGTATGACGTGTATGAACTGCCAAACTGCACTGAATTCTGCCCCCTTTTCTGTGTATTTTCTGTGTGCAAGAGGCCAGGAAAAGTGCAGCTGTACAATCCTGTATGGATCTGAGGCGTGTGGCACTGCCCACTGGAATGACAAAGCAATCAGACATTTCCACTTGAGACTGGTGCCAAGTGCTGCAGCAGAAGGGGATGACTACTTATTTTTTCCGTTTCAGGAGATGGAGCTTCAAGGCTCACACGCCTGGGATGCCTTAATAAGAATTTTTCAGCCAACGGAAACATGGAAAAAACCCTTGGAGTGGAATCTGCAACTCAGCTGTTCAGCCCTTTCCTTCCATAAGCCACAGCATCATAAATTACTCCTCCTAACACAAGCAGCTCGCACAGTGTTAAGCTCCAAGAGGCTGCCACTACTTTAAGAGGACAAATTATTTGGATTAGGTAGCTGTGTTGCAATTCATTATTTATAACAGCGTAAGAGCCTGAATGTGGACAGCATGGGAAGAAGCAAGTGTTTTCCTACACACCTCTTTAGTGCCCTTTTCAGTCAGCACAACCAAGTCAAAAAGCCTCTTTGGGTTGTCCCACAAACATTTCTGCGCTGACCAGGGGTTATCAGCCTTTCCTGCCCTGCCTCTGAAGGTGGTTCCAAGCCAAAGCCCCACTGAGAAGTTGCTATTATCAGCCTGACATTGTCAAACCCAACCCACTGCACCATTACACATTTTAAGCACAGAACTGTTTCAGAGGCTTGTAAAGAAAGTGTAGGCGTCAGAAAAACCTTCAAAAATAACTAGCCTTTGCAAAAGCATGTAATTTAATTTAAAACATATCACAACTTCCTTTCTAATGAGGCAATCTCAGAGTGAGCAGAAAGGTGCCTTTCCATATATTAAGTTCCAGCACCTGACATCAAACAACTGATTATTTAGGAAGTGCTCTAAGTGTGCACAATGCATCTAAAGCAGTTCTGCAGGAGGTCAGTACTCATTCTCTTCTCAATTACACTGGGTTATCCTTGACTTCAAATCTTAAGTGTCTCTACAAAATTCTCTAGGAAAAAACATGCTTTTATCCACTGATGTCATGATCCATGGTGTTTTGAATTCTTCACTTAGATACCTTTCCATAATGAACAATATGCTTTGTACAGCAGTTTGGCAATCCCTTCTGGGCTCAAAACAGTCTATACCAGGAAAGATAGAGGGAAAAAAAAAAGATTCCTGCATTTATTTATTGCCCTCAATATGTGGTGAAGCCAGTTAAGTACTTCTACCAAAAAACAGTGAGGTTAAATTCTTAATGTATGCTTCCTATCTTTTGGTTAATGCCAGGTCAAAAAAAGGTATTGGCATCCAGACTCAGGGAAGGCATTTATATGTGGCTCAGGGAAGTCAGCTGCATCCACCCAGCCAAGAACTGCCATGTACCAAACACCGCTGAAAACCCCAGCATCCCAGTTCTGCAGCAGGAGATGCAAAGCAATATTCACCTGTGAACAATCTTGCCTTCAAGAGCACATGAGCACATTTCCTTTGAAAAGGAACACAAACCCAATCACTCCAAGAGCCACAAAGGGCCACAGAAGAGCCAAGACTGTGAATGTACCCTGATGGCACAACACATCTGTAGCAGATGCCAACACTGAGAAAAAAACATATCAAACTCCACATTCAACATTCTGGCCATGGCTGCATCTCTTTATTGAAACACATCAGAAAGTAATTTGGAAAGAACTTACTCCTATTGCCAAGGGTCATAATCCTTTACTTACTATCAGTGAGAGTAGCAGCTGGCAGCATCCAAAACTTTCTCAGGCTACTCTGTGGCAGTCTTCCACACATCACTCACACACCTCACAGAAGTTCGATTTCGTCTCCACCTTTCCACAGAACAGTTGCCAGGGTGTATTACTCAGTTAACCTGCTCTCTGTTCAGAATATCTGCATGAGCTTCTTTACAGATCTACTATTAACTACCACCATATTTAATTAAAACCAGGCTGGGTAAAAAATACACAAACTGTGCCTGGGATAGATCCACCCTCATACAGAATATCCCCAAAAAACAAGGTGACCACAAAGCCATTTCAAGCAGTTGTCAGATTTACATTTCCACTACAAAAGTAACAGTAGCATTTATTGTCTTCCACCACAGAGCTGATGCACTAGGGCATATCTGGCAGCACTACATTAACACATCCAACTGCCTCAAAGTCCCCATTCAGACAGACAGAAGTTCTCATTTTTCCATTCACTGCCAGGCTTATAGCCAACAGACAAGGATAATCATGGGATTACTACTACAACAGTACAACTACTACAACCACAACAGAAATCATTAGCTCCCAATTTCAAAACAAGAAAAGCAACACAGCAGGGAGCTTGATGACAGAGGGGCCAGAGCAAAAAGAAAGTGATGAAAAGTGAGCAGCAACGAATACTTGACTTAACTGACAACTTTATGTTTTTATCACTTGCATGCATACAAGCCCATAGTGAATAATGCCATTTTTCCTTCAAAATCTCTCCACTGTTCTGCAGTTAAAGTCTCAAATGCAGACCACACTGATGCTGAGGCAGTGCAGCACGAGACTAACACATTATCCCTGCTGAAATGGGAGACGGATCTGCAGGACAAGCTGCACAGAGTTGAGAGAGCAGATTAAAGGCTTGCTGCCTGCAGGTCTGGGGCCTGGGCTCTGCTGCCACCCTGCCAGAGCCACCCTGCAAACAACACCCAGCACAGAGGGCAGGACTCAGCCTCCAGAACAAGTTATCCCCTCAGGAAGGCAGAAACATCTGGGAAGAGGCACGAGTACATACAAGTTTGTGCTTCTTGGCTTGAACACAGAATGCAAACTCCTAAATTCATGTGACTCACGAAGAAATAATTTGCTATGGATCAGGCTTTAATCAAACAAACAAAAGAGGATGCTGTGTTTTAAAGCTGAAAACCAAACCAAGAAACCTAAAATCACTTCAAAGCAAAATCAACATCATTAAAAGTAATTGTTTCCATTCCAATAAAAAGTACTGTATGTGCCTTTTTATTACTGTTTTAAAGAAAACTTTTACTAAAGGAAATAAATAAAAAACATGCTCAGAAATTATTTCAGTTTCCTGATACAGAATGAATTTCAGCCAATATATTGCATAATGAAAAATGAAACGGTGAGGCAGGCTGTTAAATAGTCTTTAAATTCTACTGGGAATTCTTGTTTGCTCTAAATGTCCATCATCTCATTGCCAGGAGTGGTGCAGTACCTCTGAAATGAACAGCTTGGAAAGCTGCACTCACAAGAGCAGGAAAATTGCTAACCACTTCCAAGGATTACAGACACCAAACTGAAACCCCTACAGCATCACCTCCTCTCCGCCTGAACAATGTTTAAAGCAGCCAAAGTTACAAATATGCTAATACATCCTTCTCCTTCTCAAACAAAGCGTGCCTTGGAAAGAAAAAAAAGGACAGCTATTGAGAGAGCATTCCAAAGTGCTTTGGGAGTTTATCAAGGTGCTCTATCTACAAAACCTGCAGGCATTACACAGTAACTGAAAGTGTCTGTCTACTCATCCTTCATGTCTGAAATACAACACAGAGCAGATCCTACCAAAAGGAAACACAGTGGAATTCTTCAGCAGCAACATTTGGTTTCTGATTAAGAATTGTACAGTAGTAAGCAGCTCCTTGCACCAGTGGAATTGTAGGATATCAAATTACTACCACTAGAGTACTAAAAAAAGAATTCCAAATACATTATGTAGGAGTTATAAATTATGTATTTCTGTAGTGTAATTATACAGAACTTCATAGCAATATACGCACCAAGCTGGATTTATATCTGCAATATACATATATACACATTTTATACACATGCTTGCCATTTTTCATATCTATCTCCCTCTGAATAACATCATTATAAGACCAAGAATTGCAAATGAATTGAGGTTCAGAAAGGTAGTTGTTTGCCATGCACACAAGATCCATTATGACACGTGGTAATAATACATTCTGAACCTGGCAACCTCTCTGGACAAGCTGACCTTTGTTGTATAAAGATATTTTAGGAAACAAATATCTTTCTTTATTTTATTGAAGTACTGCATTCAGTCACTCCAAAGGCATTATGAACGATAAGCAGAACCTTTTGTAAATGTTTTTTCAGTATATAATGTTAATGTGATCCAATTTCACCTCTGGAAAACAAGCTTTATTTTCTGATCAGTGGAAACAAATACTTGCATTTTTCCTTATGCAAGGATTTTTCAATTCTAAGATCCAACAATACCTAGAAGTGGAAGCCTATTTACTTAGCAAATGTAAAATGTGCAAAGGCTTACATAAAATTCTTGCAATCGAGATACAAAAATTCAAAATTCAGGGATAATTTCTGAAATGCTATACAGTTCATTCCAGGCACACATACACATATACTATTTTAAAATATAAATAGGATCTCCATGATGTGGGAATAGACACAGGTACCATGAGAATCAAACTTCTGAACTACCTGGTCTGGGAATATTGAATACACTATCCACAATAATTCTCAAACTTTTCTTTCTGGCTGGAAGATCCCTGGAGCAGCTCCCCAGGACACCAGCTTCATTTGGTGAGTTGACTAGAACACTGGATACTAACAACCAACAACTCCTCCCCCTATCAGCTTTGATCCTTATTCTCTTCTGATATTCTTCTATACAAGAAGAGACATTTGCCACGACAAGAAAGTATCTGACTCAGTATGGTCATCAATTCAAAGCAGTTTTACCAGACAGCATTCCTACCTGCTAAGGCATCCCGGTAAAGTTGCACAAAATGGTTAAAGATATCCTTAGGCAAACATTTCTCATCAGGCAAACACTGCAGGAGGATGACAATCTCTGACTGCCCCACTGCATGCATGCCTTTTGTGGTGAAACACCAGCACTTCCTGTTCACATCTGCACAGATAAAAACATGGATCAGCAGAGCAGAATTGCAAAAAGGATGCCTCAATTTCACTGCAGGAAGACAGCTCTTGCAAAAATCAGTTTTACAGCATGTATTGTTGTGTTATCTGTCACACAGACAAATTACGTCCTACATCTGTTACCGTGAGAGCAAGAACATCCAAAACAAGAGCAGCTCAATAATTCCCAGTTTACAGCTAAGGAAGAGGCAGAGAACTGCAGCTCCCAGTCAGATCTTGGGATTAACACCACAGAGCAGACTTTTAGCAGTTTCTGTATTCAAATGAAAGGACAGGATTTAAATGTGAATGAAAGAGCCTGGGAACAGGCCAGGCTGTTGGCTGTACCATGATCCTGACAGCTAAAACAGTTTCCAACAATGACATCTCCCTTAAGATGGAGAGCTGGATGTCAGGTGTCTCCATGAGATATTGACACATGCTCTGAGCTTCATTTCTTGAGAATACTGAGTTATTGAAATAAAACCTGTTTCTATTATGGATTGCATTTTTAAAATATGTAAAACATTCTACTGCAATCTAAGAGATGTTGAAAGGTTTACAAACATCTTAATTTACTAATGCAAAACTGTCCTTCCCAATTTCTCAGTCGTGTTTCTATCCAGCAGAGATCAGCTGAGGAACTGGCATGAGAAGCCATCCATCTGCCTCCTGACTTCTCCCTCAGCACAAGACAGAAAGGGACAGAAGAAGTGCACAGTGGAATGGAACCTCTGCATTATTATAGGATCTCATCTGCTTTTTCCAGAATGGGATGACAGGGGAGTAAGTGAAGCAACCAAAGGAAAATGGGTGATAAAATACCCTGCTCTGCCTAGCTCTACAGATGTTGATCTCCAAACCTGAGACTGGAGGCTCTACCAGTCCAATTTATATTTTCTACACAAAGTTATCTGTACTGATACCTCAATAACCAGAAAAGGGCCTTTTGCTATTTAACTTAATATGGCTCAGTACAACATTTTCAACCTGTACACATTTTCAGAGACTATCAAAACTAACGAAAATGCTGCTGTTCCTACAAACATAGTCTAGACTAAGACTTATTTAATAATAAACACTTACAATTCACTATTTTTACCATGGACAGCAAATTAGCATTTAAAACAAATACTAGAGGGTCAGGGCCACCATCCTCCAGTTGCTGCATGACAGAGATCTGAGAAGGTCTCTCCTCCACAGCATAGTCTACAAAAGAAACAAACACAATGAAATCTGTAACTTACTGGTACAGACTCTACATTATAATCAGATAACCCCAATTCTAATGCTTTTTACTGTTTTGACTTTTTTTAGACAAATGCTTATTTAAGTATTGCTGATTTGATTGATTGTTTTCTAGGCTGGTATTTTCAAACTTCAACAGAATTTATGAGACAGCCTCTGTACATCCTTTAGAAAACTGCAGCTTGTTTCACAAATCTCCTATTTTTCAATATCAACTGGAGGAGAAAATTGAAATCAAATTGAGAAATGTGTCACAACGTCAACTGAAATCCCAAATGACAAAGAAGTTAAGAATTGTTACTTAAATCACAGTAAGGCAGAAGGGCATCAGTCCTGGACTACCATGAACAGCTAACACAGGGTGGAACAGATTTGTTTTGAAATTAAATGCTGCTCACATTTTGGTTTTGACACTATCCTGAAATAAAAGGTTACTTCCAGCTTAACATTAGCAATGCACTGTGTCAGCAAAATATCTAATAGGAATAAAACAACCAAAGAAGAGAAAATAAGTTAATTCCAAGAATGCATTAAAGGATGACATGAATCAGACCGTGGAAAGCAATTTCACATAAACAAATACACATTTTCTAATCTTTTAAAAATGAATTTTTAATTTTCTGAAGCCTCCTCCATTTGGATCCTCTATAAGGGGATATCACAATGACTAAAAGCTGCACTGTGGTCCAAGATATGCAATAGTGTTGCTGAATGCAGTGCTTGGGGATGCCTCAGACAGAGCCCATGTTCCAACAGAATTTCAGAGAAGGGAAGCATGAATATTCATAAGGCTAATTAAAAACCTATCTCTGTGTGAAACATTCCCCACAGTCCGATTAGTGAAGAAATTAGCACATGTTTCTGGACTGAAGTTAATTTTTTGCTTTGTGTTTTACTTGTTAGAGGAATTTCATTGCAAGGCGGGGCTTTTCCTGGATGCTAATGGGAACCAATTGTGCAAAGGAGTGGTCCAACATTTACCCATGAGTACTTACTGAGAATTCCTTCAAATACCCAGCACACTGCCAGCATCTTATTTTTAAAACAAACACAGTAGCCATTAAGTTATTGTAGCTGGTAAGCATAAAAGCTTACATATTTGGCTGCCAAATTATACCCTCACCTCCTTTTACTCCAGTGGAGATGAGAATTGGAGGAAGACCATCTTCAGGAATCAGATTCATTGCACTGCCAACGGGACTGCCAACCTGAGTTATATTTCCCGAGAATACAGAGGCATTATCAGTCTACAAGAAGCAAGCAACAAGGAAGGACAACATTAAAACAGTAATAATGATAAAAATGTAAGAGCTGGCTGACTAAATTATTATAGATGTAGGTGAAGGAGTTTGCTGGAGAAATTGAAGCACCAAATAATTTGGCTCTTTAGCAATCAATGATCATGTGATGACCCCTGTATGTGAACTATTACTAGGAAAATCTGCTGAGAGACTTTACCTCCCTTCTCCAACACCACACATATCCATTTCTTCACAAAATCTTAATGCATCTATGTCCAATTTAACTTTTTGTAGTCTCAATTCCACTCCCAGGGAGTATGGTAGACATTGTTAGATTCTATCTGCACTTTAATGCATACATAATTTTGTGACAGAGTATTTTTCCAATCCATGCTATGACAATGTTACTGTTTCAAACCCCTTACTGACCACAACTCACCTTTTTTTAAAGCATAGATTACACAAATATCCTTCACACACTGGCTGTACAGCCAAACAGTTGAAAGCCACACAGACAGCAAACACTGCTTAGTGCTCTGCTCCAAAAATCTTCATTTCATTAAAAAAATACGGTTGTTTCAGCACTCAGCAAACATTCAAATAAGGACAACACTTGCTATGCAACATATTAAGCCAAGCCTGAGCAGATTTCCTACATCTGACTGCAGTAAGACTGCAGTCACCACAGCAACTCATACACCACTCACGACCAAGGCAAACACAGGATTTTGAGCACCAAACACTCCCTTACTTCTGCTGATAAAGTGTTGTTGGCCATGGGCTTTGATGGATCATGAGACACTGCTAAGGTTCCTGTGGAAGTTGTCCCAGCCACTGTCAGCTTTGCTGCATCAGCAACTTCTCCATTGGGTAATATCCCATCAGCAAACCAAACACGCCTTTGTTCTCTAGGCTGAGCCACTGGAGAGAACGTAAAAAACCAGAGTTTAAGATCTCACAGCAACATGGCCTAGAAAATTCAAAAATCTGAGTATAAAACAGCAAAATAGAAAAAACAAATATAAACACGTGGATTGGAAGGAACTTAAGACATCACCTATGGCAGCATCATGTACAGACACAACCACTGAGAATAGTTTACATGTCCTGAAAAACCTGATGTCCCTGCCGAGGGCAGGAATATCACAAGTGGCATTAGCCATTATTTGGAATGGATGAAGTGTAGATACTCTTTCCAAATTCCTTCTACAGGTAAACTGAAAGAAAAAGGAAGTGCTCTTACCTTCTGCTCCAGGATGCTTTAAAACTCCCACAGGTACCATGACAGTGGGAGGCGGAGAGCTCAGGGCGCCCGAGGCCTGAGCCTGCTGCAAAGGAGGGATAGTAGAACAGTATTCAGCAGGATTGTTAGGGTTAGGGCTCTGGCTTGAGGCACTCATCATGTTCTCCCAGGCTTGAGCTAAAGCAAACAAAGAACAAGAGCCATGAACACAGAGGAAGGTATCTAACAGTCCAAAACACTGTGTTAAGTTCTCAGCTGCTGTCAGTATGGACCCTGCCACCTCCCAAAGACAATTCCCTTCATTAAGGGAAGGAAAGCCCAGGAGACTGTAATTAAGCAAGAAAATCCATAGCAAGAGGAGAAAATCCACTGGTCCTGTGCAATAAAAATATCAGTCCGGAGAGAAGTATTTTCTGAAAAGTTTAGCAATACACTTGGACTTGAGTGATGCTTAGTTCCTCATGCCTCATTTTGTTTCTTCTTCAAATATTTAATTTAAAACAGTCAATGTATACATAAATATATATATAAATTAATCACACTGCATGGATAGACATTCCTACTACAAATGTTTCATAACCCACAGAACACTTGAGCAGATTTATCATTCTTTTATGATAAAAAGCACCTTGGATTTCTTTGTATCCAGGGCAGTTGAATACAGATCAACAACTTTTATTCTTAA
This sequence comes from Entomyzon cyanotis, assembly GCA_024500445.1. Lineage (NCBI taxonomy): Eukaryota > Metazoa > Chordata > Aves > Passeriformes > Meliphagidae > Entomyzon > Entomyzon cyanotis. The sequence goes on from JAKEPQ010001020.1 coordinate 5,715,905, forward strand.
CTGTTAAAAAACCCTTATACCAGTAATTTGGAAGGCATGACTTGAGCCTTAATTTGCTACACAATAACACATAAATCTTGTCAACAACATCTGCCATAGAAAAATCTCCTCCAGTGAATAAACCAGACTACTTCCACAGTACTACTTCTTTTTCACCTCTAAGGAAGGCTTGTAGCAAGATACCAGAAAATTCCTCAGTATGTTTGTACCCACAACCATATCAGTATGTTACAAATAAATACATTCTTTGAGTCAGGCATAAATATCAGCTCCTAAGATCTCAGAGCATGTACATCTTTGGGTTCCTTCAGCTGCAAATTGTTAGAAAACCAAGGTGGAAATAACAAGGCCAAAAAAAAAAAAAAAAAATCAAACAAAACTGAACAGATCATAAACCCTCCTGCTTCCCCCCATCAACCTGCAAAATCAAGAGTGAAATGCCTGCCAGTGAAAAAGGTATTGACATTTCAGTTAAGAAAATTATTTGATCTGAAGCACTTTTTAAGCAGCAATTATGTACCAGTTATAGTAAAAGTCCTGAAAGAAGAAAGTTTTAAAAATGCACAAAGTTACATGTCCAGGACTCCTTTATTAGAAAAGTCATAGCACAGTAAAAGAACATTCTTAAAGCCTTCTTTAAATGGAGCAAAGTGCCAAGTCAGCACAACTACCAATTGAAAATACTGTAAAAATAGCACTGGAAACTGATGAAACACATTGCCTGGCCATGGAAAAGTGCCAGAAAATACACAACCCTCCCCCCACACCCCAGTGAAACATAAACCAGGTACAGAGCAATCAAATGAAATAACTGCTTTTACTGCTCCTACCCTGCTTCCAAGACTGTGCACCGACTGATGCTTAACCTGCTGCACCAAGAGGGACAAAAGTCCCCAAACCTGCACTGACAACTGCAAGGATCAGGAGGGCTGGGATAAAATCAGGGACACAATCAGGTGAACTAACCAGTAGCCCCAAGCACCACTACAAAGCACTGCAGCAAGGACAGGAACAGAGGGAGCAGGGACAAGCCCAGCACTGGTCCTGGCATGAACCAGGCACTGGTGTCACTGTTTGCTGCCATTAATGTGCATCTGTCCTGGCAACAGGACAGAGAGGCTTTCAAAAGGAAATCATTATAATATGATCAGTTTCATGATGTCTTTTTAAAACAACACTGGTTTCAACTGGAGTATTTTCAGATCTTTCCCTTCTCCCAGATGAAAATACAATGAGCCACATATCTTTTGCTAAGTGTGTTTGTAATTCCTTGCTCTTGCACACCTTGAAATGTGTTCATTTCTCCATCCCAAAATGTAACATTTTAGAACCCTTTCAGCATCCTTACTGGGACTCGTTTTTAATTTCTAGATATTACAACCTACAATTTCCTGTCACCTTACACATTTGGCTTAGAGCGAAGAATTATTAATAATTAAAATCCACCACTGCTCATTGATTAATGGTTAATATTTTTGAAATATTTAATGCTTTAAAGTTTCTGAGAAAATTATTCCTGTTTAATAACAGATACTATCTACTGATTTTGGATTCTCATCGCAAGACTAAGCACTCAGCTGCTTTCAATCAAACCTGAACCAATACTCAACTTCTTTGGAGAGAAAATAAAGCTATGAGCTTAAGCTTAGTGTTTTAGTTTAAATGTTCAACAAAATAGCAGATTTTTCTGGAAACAGCCCAAATAATCCACTATGCAGTAATATGTAAAGATACTGCCAAAATTACTTTGTGTGAATGCTGACACAAATCACAACATTCTTAACTAATTCTTGGTTAGAATCTCTGGTAAAAGTCTCCAAAGTTTAGCTAAACAATTGCAGCAATGGAGATTCCATTATAAACTATCCTGATAGTTACTGAGCAGTTATTTTAACAGTTAAAAGTTTGCATTTAGAGCCTGAATTTTTCTGACTTCTCATTCTACCTACCACATGTCAGAGGACACCTCTCAGACCTTCCTTTACCACTAAATTAACTTCTGCCATCAAGTTTCAATGATGCATATATGTATGTTTACACCCCATGACCAAGACACCCATTCTCCTTCCCACCAATAAACCAAAATGCCTGGAATTTCTCATGATGAAACAGATTATCTCATTATTTAAGCACTTGCATGGGTCCTCTCTCAACCTAATCCAATTTTTCCCCCTTCTCAACTCAAGACATAAAAACTGAACATTGAGTCTTCCAGCAACAGCTGTCTCAGTATCATGGGCATATGTCAACTGGAGAGATCATCACCCAAAGGGAACTGCCAGTGTGGGAAGTTCTGGAAATTTTCAGAGGCCTCAAAACAAAGTGGGAAGAATACTCTGTGTTTGCCCATATTTATAGCACAGCTCTGAAGTCTTAATACAATAAGGACAACATAAAAAATACATTCCACAGCCCTCTGGTCAAAACCAGAGTCTTTCCTTACACCAAGCAGAGGTAACAGACCTTCCTGTTAGCTCTACTTGTTAACTTCAGAACTGCTTGTGACCTCTCTCCTGTGTCCCATGTTCTCACCAAGCTTTCCGACACAGCACCACCCTGGGTTTGACAGAGTCCAGTAATGTGCTAAATTAACAATCTAAGCTCAGTTGTCCACATGTGTGGACCTGTTTTGAGAGAAGATCTCTTAATCCAGCACCAAGGAGTTAAGAAAAAAGAGGAGCTGGATTAATTTGTGGATAAATACTCCTTTCCCAATCTCCTACAGTGCATAATTTAGAACAGGCACAACTGCATTACTCTCCTCTTTGGCATTCCATATAAATGTGTAGCAGGTTATCTATTCAGGCAACAAAGGATACAGACAAAACTTCTGAATTAACAGCAAAAAAAAAAGCCAAAAGTCACAGTTTTTGCAATCCAGGTAGAGCACCTACAAATGAAAGCCTTCAAATTCAATGCAACCTTACCAGTTTTTTTCTTCTCCAAAGGGATTCCATGCCAGCCTCTCAAGCACCTTTACTGTTTTAGAATACTTACCCATACAAATAAAGTATTTTGATTTATCTTTTTTAAATACCCTGACGGCATTTCCACAGAAAGCCAGTGAAGTGCCCCATCTCAGGTTCTCTTCCCACTCACCATTCATCAGCACTGAGTGGCAGATCACACACACTCTGGCTTCCTTTCGGTCCATGTACAGCAGCTTGCACTTCAGGCTACAGCACGCAGCACAAAACACCTGAAACACAGGGGAAACTTCTCAGGTGTGTACACAAATATGGGACAAGCTGATGAATCTGGACAACAGAGAATCTGCAAAGCTCTTGACATGCAAAATACAGATGTAAAAAAATCAGTATTCTCCCATTAAAGCCTCAGTGACCAATACCTACCCAGGGTGCCTGTCCTCCTAACCCTGGTGAAGTATTTTTTGAACAGATAAATGCATCATTCCCTGTTCCACACTGTGGTGTTTTTATAATTTGTCTGGCATAAATGACAATGGGCAATAAATACCTACCACATTATAATCCCTCACAGAATTAACAATCTGGGAATTACCTTCAGTCTTAGAAAAAGCATGAGTACTTAATAGCAATTAAGTATGTTTCAATGCACAAGTATTCTATATATAACAAGAGATTGCTACGACACAGATTAATTCAAACAATTAATTATTTGCATCAGCACAATTCATCTACATAGAATTGGACATTAGGAGGAATCTTTGGACATCAGGAGGAATTTTTTCACAGAAAGGGTGATTAAACATTGGGATGGGCTGCCCAGGGAGGTGGTGGAGTCACTGTCCCTGGAGGTGTTTAAGGAAAGACTGGATGTGGCACTCAGGGCCATGATCTAGGAGATAAGGTGGTGATCAGTCATAGGCTGGGCTCGATGATCTCAAGAGGTTTTTTCCAATCTAAATGGTTCTGTGATTCTGTATTAGCAACTCCAGCTGTTTCATCTCTTCATATGTAGCAAGCTATTCCTTGACTGATGAGGAACACGTGATTATCAAAGTGTTCTAAGTGCTCACTATATAAACCAAGACAATTAAGAAAGCTGAATGGCATTAGTACTGCAAGAAAATCTTGCTCCATTTACATTAAAAAGCTCATATTGGCATGAATACAAACACCACAGCATCACAACAGTGGAGAGAACTCAGGAACTGCATTCTGTGCACACTGGCTGCTAAAGGGGCTGGGGCAAAGCCCTGGGAGCACAAGGTGCTGTGGAGATGCAGCTGCAGTTCTGGTGCTTCTCACCTGAACCAGCTCTGACAACTCCCCAGTCCTGGGCAGGAAACAGTCCTGAGGCTTCCTCCAGACAAGAAAACCATAGAACATGAGCATGGCTTGTGCACCAAAACACACACTTGCATGCAGGTATGTTCCTACAATAGCAACTGCATTCTAATGATTTCTGATTTGTTTTAGATAGTAGCATTTTATCTATTTAAAAAACCCAGTAGCCCCTCAGGGTTATTTTTCAGGTGATGTGAAGATGCTGATGAACATCCATTTCCTGCAGAAAGGTAATGTCACACTCAGGAAATCTAGAAACAGCAGCAGCTACCTAGCAAAAGAGTTCACATATCAAGAGAGAATTTAAAATTTTAATTATGGGCAGATATGCAATAATCATTATGCAATATGCATCATTATCATCTATAATGCTTTCTAAATAAAATTTAAAAATCCATCACTTTGGCAGCATTATTTCTGTAATACAGACAAGCAACTACATACGATTCTTACATATAAATGTGTTTAAGCTTAATTAAATTTCAACCAAGTTAAAGATCACACCAAATTAGGACTACTTTGCAGCCTGTTACTTGCAGGTTTTTAGTGGCAAGTGTTTAAAATAAGCAAATATAGGTTCTGAACTCAACATGAGAGTTGAAAATGCAATGTGCAGAAAGCTCATTAGAACCAGTTCTAATGTTTTCTAATTATGACAACTCAAACATTTCAAAAACAAAATATAATTAATTTCACTGGAATTTTTACACAAAAATAAAATCCACCCTTTCACATACATGAAAACCTTTAAAAAACCAAAGCAAATGTACTTTACAAATCTGATTTCTGCACTGACACCTTAACCCAAGTTACAAGTATTCTAGGGAATATTAATAACAACATCACAGCATATTTTAGAGACATTTGACATCATTTCAGTTCTCTGGGCAAAACTTCCAGTCAAAAGTTCATTCACTATTGAACATGGAAAAATCAATGCTGTCAACCATAAATGAAGGACCAACACAAATTAATATCTAACTTAGGACCCTTTTTCAAACAACACATTGTGCATTCATGAAAGCTCCCAAATGCAATAATTTAAATATTACAAGAGAAAACAGAAGCAATGACAGAACATCCCCACCTCCTCTCTCAGGCTGCAACAGCCTTGAGCAGCAGTAATGCAGAGAACACAATCCACAACTGACAAGTCAGACTTGTTATTAACAATCACCAAGTCATTATCTCGGTATATCATGCTATAAGAAAACAACAGAGCAGTGTCAAAGCAAGTTTTTATGCTACTAGAGTTTTTAGGTTCACTAGGAGTTGTTAAAGCATTAGTTGCTAGGGTAATTGCTGGCTGGTTTTTTTTTTTAAGAGGAAAAATATAGTTTTGGTTGTCAGTAAAAAAGATTGCATACTAATTTTCTGTTTTTCCTATCAAGGATGATGATTTCATCTGACAATAGAAAGTACATAGATACATAACATGTAATTTATGAATGTGTTCACACATTCGTGAGGTTCTTAATTTTAACTCAAAATTTACTCTAAGTGTATTACTTTCTACCAATCCAAATAGTTCATACCATCCATTAACTTTGCAATTATTATCCTGAAATTAAAAACCAAGACAGACTTCCCAGTTGCCGCTCAACTATTTTTAAATGCAGTGTTTATTCCCAAATGAAAAAGATACATTCACCCCTAATAAAATGATTTGTCATGATGCTAATAAAGCTTATAAAGAAACTGTTGTACTAAAGCTTGTGTTCAAAATATTTAATCCCATGACTTCCCCTAGAACAAATAACTGCAAGAGCTGAAGACATTGTCTCCCCACTTTTTTTAAGTGAGTTTCAGACATGTAACAGTGGAAGCATCACTGTGGTTCAGTAGTTACCTACACCACACATGGTCCCCAGGACAGGCTCTGGGATGGGGATGGTGACCAGAAAGCAGGAGCAGACAGCTGAGAACTGGGATTTCTCAAGCCACTGCAGCCACATTCATCACAGCTTATCTGTCAAAGCTTTGGGCTGTCTCTGCCCAGAATCGTTACAGGAATTAAGGGCTGTAAAGCAATTTGCAGTAAGTGCTAAGTATTATTTGATTTAGGCTGATCCTTAGCATGGATTAATGAGTCCTTTCTGCCACATCTTTTGGCTGCACTTGTGCAAATTTGGCCCAGACAAACATTAGCTAACAAAAGCTTCTAAAAACAATCCGTTCTATACTGAGTCAGTTTGCCCACTGAGCAGAGGGATTTTTTATTTTATCCATTTCCCGCACATAATCAAAAAAACCCACTGGCACTGGTGGTTCTTCTCAAGGTTTGTCAGAAGAATGTAAAAAAAGAAGAAGAAAAGAAAAAGCACATGGTAATTTTTGGCCTTGCTCCTTGCATGTTTCATCTATTTTGTTTACAGATATTTTCATTTTCTGCATTCATTTGTGCAACTCAGGGTTTCAGTCGTTACAGAGGAGCAATTAAATCCAAGCAATAAACTTGTTTAAAACACAGCAATAAGTAGAAAATGTTACTGTAAATGAAAACTGAAGTCATATTTGTTCAGCTCAAAAAAAAAAAAAAAAGAAAATTTACCTAAATAAGAGTATAAGTTAACATATCAAAGCTAAAATCATGAACAATGATGAATTTGTGTTTACCTAGATGGCACATACATAAAATTTTTAAAAACCCTCAACAATAAAATATTTCTTACACAACAAAAAGTGATACAGAAATTATGTTTTAGTTGTCTTCATTATGAAATTTCTCACCATGGGGACATACATCAGGTTACAGTTAATTTACCTTTTTTTTCCCAGGAGCAAATATATGTTTAAAAACATGTTAATAGTATTTAAAATAATGATAGCAATATGAGAAAAGTTAGTAAAGAAGACTGAAAAGAACAGAGTTGATCAGCCATGTAAACCAGCAGGAATGCCAGCAATCCAACAGCCCACTTCCAATGCACAAGTTTGTTTCAGTAACTTTAATGGGATTATAGATGCAGTCATTTCTGTAAAGCAGTTTCCTGCACTTTGTCATTTTTTAGGAATCCAACATAAACCCACAGATGATGATCATTGCAATCAACAAATACAACCGCTCATATAGGCTAATAACAATTAGTATTTCTTTATTAGAACCCTAAATAGATCAGAGCTCAGAAACTCCCATTTTTGCTTCACTCAGACACGGCCTTTTAGGAAGAGATGTCACAGGTAACTGTATCCAGTAGCTTAGAAACCCCTCTGATATGATGCTGTGTAGTATCAGGGGGAAAAGGGTGCTTTGAGCTTATTCACAAAATATGAACTTACCTTCCCACAGGCTCTGCAATGGTGCCTTCTTTTGGTGAATGTAAATCTGGCCTCACATTTCATACAGTTTGGTGCTTGAGAATCTGGAACCCACACTGGAGCCACCTCACCCAAAGTCGTAAAAGGCTTTCTGGCTGGAGCTCCAAACTGACCAGCTCTGAGATCATTATCTGGACTATCTGGGGCTACTGCAAGGCACGAACTATTAGAGACTCCAGATTCATACTCATCCAAATGTTCCCCATTAGAACCAGTACCAGAGGCATTTGAAGATGTTTCACCAGGAAACGTGTCTGCTGTATCCCCTAATTGTGCCTTACCAAAGACATTTTTGTTTTTACTATTACCTCCACAATTTGGGGGAATAACATCATTTTGTAAGTGGTCCGATAATGGCTTCGGAATCTGCAGTTTCAGATTTGTGGGTTGCTTAGGTCTTGCACCACCAAAAGGAACACTGATATATTGCAGATTAGTCACTGGTTTTGGTGAAGTTTGCCCTTGCATGGATGAAACCTGACTACAAAGATTATGCAAATAATTTTTCTTTATGTGGTCACCAGTGCTGTTTAAAATAAGACCACTCCCTTCTGTGGTCTCATTTCCTCTCTGTTCATAAACATTAGTGTAACATTCTGACTTGCTCTCCTCAATCTCCTTTTCCTCTGTTACCGAGTCTTCCTTGGAGGGTAAAGTCTTTGGAACATGAGCAACAATTGGGTTCTGCATTCCATAGGAATCACAACCATTAGACAGAGAGCTTGCTGCTGATGTAGCCATCACATCAGAGAGACTGGACCCTTCAAGCTCATCTGTACCAGACCCTTTTAAGTCTATGCCTGCCTCCAACACCTCATCTCCATCTTCTTTGCTATTACCACATGCATCATCAGGCTGTTTGGTCTGCAAAAGTCTTTCATTCTCTCCTAGAGTTTGCTTAGTATTCATCTCATTCAACTTTGCCAGTTCCCAATTAGTCATCTCCTGAGATTCAGGGTAACATTCTGCCACGCTGTGCAATTCCGTTGTGCCGAGACTTTTATCACATTCAATGACTTCGCTTTCAGTGGCACTAACATCCTCTGCAGCACATTCCTTGTAACTGCCACTTCCAGCCACGTTGGGTTGACAGGTTTCGGTGAGCCCAGATAGCCTAGACTGCAACTGCTGGGTTGTTTCCTGTTCTACCATTAAGCTTCCACTACTGGAACCAGAAGAGTTTTTAGCTTCTAGATCTGTTCTCTGAGGAATGGCTTTACTAGTGAAATTTTCAACTGATACACAATTTTCTTGCATTTTAGCAGTACCGTCAACTGGTCTCTGTAAGAGAGTCACTGCATTGATCCCTGCAGTTGTAGCTTCTGGAAACAGCGAATCTTTGCTCATATTAAAATCCTCCTTTAATCGAGAGGAGGGGCATGCAGCGGTCAGGCTTTCAGATGAAGCATTAATCAAATGACTTACAGAGTCATCTTCAGTGCACAGCCTGTTTACTTGCTTTCCTGTATCTATATCCTTTTCTGTGGATCCATTTACAGTAACGCTAAACTGGTCACTCTGTCGGTTTTCATTATCCAGTGTAAAGCTAATAGAGTCCATTAGGGACTGACTGTTGTAATTTGTACAATCCACCACATCACCACTTTGTAGTGTTCTTCTGTCACAGTTGTGCATGACTGCCACCACTAGCACACTTTTCTCCTCTGGCAAGCAAGCTGTACTTCCACATTTCTTTTCTCCTGCTTCCACAGAGTTACACTGATCATCCCGATTACTATTTCTTTTAATCAATTGATCATCTGCTGCTGCCTGATCATCAATCCACATGACTGGGGTCTCTGGGCTTATGCTAAAATCCTTTCCATTAGCACAGTGATCCCCTCCTCCTGTTGGTGTAGTCACTGAATGGGACACGGAGAAAGATTTTAATCTCTGCTGACATTCATTAGGAGTTGAAGCTTCGTTCACGCTGGCCACGGTCGAGTTGAACGACAGGCGACGAGAAGGAGGATCTAGAATCTGATTCCACTTTGCACCCAGCAGTGTAGGTGAAACAGCGGCATCTGAAAAAGGGTTAGAAAAAGAATTTACTGTCATATTAAAGCTACAGGTTTGTGGCTAGCACAGGTTCTTCCCGTGGGAACATTTTGCTATATTTCATAAACAAGATAAAGTTTGGATGTTTTGCAAACAGTTTCTCTGGATTGAGTCAGTTCGGGCTTGGCCAATTGTGCCTAGGGGGAGGTCTCGGGCTGACCAATCTGGGGCACTTCTGTAGACTCTATATATATGGAATTCAAAACAATAAAGTTCCTTTTCTCCTCTCTTTCCTTGTCTGAGAACTTGGGTCAGTCCTCAGCTAGCCGCTCAACAGCGACATCGGTTCTATTAATCCTGCTGCATTAGAGTGCCCCAAATATAAATGCAGAGATGTTCAAATACGAGCACAAAAATGAAGCTCACCAGCCATAACCAACATCCTTGGTCAATCATTAATAGTGTAATTCCATAATGTTTCTGGAACTCAAGAAGTTTAGAGCTTCCCCAACTAGAAGCAGGTTGAATTTGCAAAAGCAAATTTATACTATTGATTAATATATTTTAGACAGCTAGAAGTGCCTAAAAAGATTCTCATCCCCAAAAAATGTTCAACTTCCTTGACAGCAAAGAATTACCAATTACATTAAGCAAAATATGTAGTGCTTTGAACATGATAACCTTCATTATATGATTTATGTGACCTAATAAAACATTTCTGCAAAAGGAGCTTAAAATAAGTTTTGCCTGATTTGTTTAAAATAAATTATTTAAATATTGCTATGGAGATCAAGCTTCACAAAACCTTTCTTTAAAAGTGCACAGCACATTTGCTATTGAACAAATGAGAAATTTTACAGAGGTAAACAAGATGAATGGAAGCAGAAGAGAACACTACTAAAAAATGCTGAAGACATACCATGCAAAATTAACAGATGTTTTTTGTAAGTTCTGAAATTAATTTCCAACTCAAATAGCACAAAGGGTATCACAGATCTCCCCGTCTTCAACACTGTTCTCTGCAGAAGACATCTGATGTGCATCTACAATCTTGTTAGAAATGACTCACCTTCGTTTTGCTCAAATTCATCTAAAACCTTATCGAGGTTATATGCCTCTGCTTGGAAATAGTTCTCCATTTGTCAGGGAACGACCACCAGATTCTTGTCTGAACCTGCCAGAGAACAAATTACAGTCAGATGATTAACCTTCAGTCAGCAGTGTTCCACTATATATTGTCCTGATTTAAGGGGAAAAGCCCTTTGTAAATCAAATTTTACATACATTACAGACATAAATCAAAAGTATTTTCCAGGAATAAAAATTATTTGTGTGTTTCAACTTGCTTAATTCAGATTAACAACCTCCCCAAACATGCTCTGGATTTTATTGCCTCCAGTCTCTCACCTTAATGTGTCTGGCTAGCAAGATCACCATAATGGTAAGAGCAAAACCAGTCTAAAAAACAAAAAAGAAAAAACCAGTCTAGAGAAACCAGAAAGGCCAACTAACAAATGTGAAGACCTGACTTTCAGATCTGTGCTACCACCAATTAGTTCATGTGGCTTTGAACAAGCAGTTTAAACTCTCCGTGCTTCTGATTTTTTAATGTACTGTAGGGTAGCAGTATTCTGTGTCACTCCTCGTTTCCCTTGAGATGCTTCAAAGATTCATACTTGTAAAAGTTGTTAAGGGACTTAATGGGTGTTACTTCAATTGTGCTACCTCTTAAAATGTCTGCTTTCATAATCCTTGTTTCCCTGAAAGGCAGCCACTGGAAATCTAGCAAAATGCACAGAAGTAAATAGTCTCATCAAAAGATAATGCTCTCGGGCTAGAAAAGACAACGACAAGGGAGAAATGCGGGGGGAAAAAAAGCCAAAACCAAAGCCAAAAACCCAACCCTGAATCATTACATAACTATCTTCACATAATAAGTAATTTTGCCCTAACAGCAGCAACATGGACTCCTCACTACCAAAGTCTTGTAGCAACAAGACGCCCTGATTCATTTTTTCCAAACATTCCCTACCAGCAAAGACATTTTCAGTGGGAAATGTGTGCCATAACCTATAAACCACAGAGAGACCTTGATTTGATCTGTTCTCTGAACATCATCCAAAACAGCCTTATTCTCTTCAGAGTTGGCTTTTACTGTTGTGAAATAAGGCAATGGAGGAGGAGAGGGTGAGAACCTTGTTTTGTAGCATGAAGCAGTGTTAGACTTGACAGCTCAATTAAAAACCTGCTTTTTTACACCAGAGATACGACACATCAGTGGAAGTTCCCAATTTAAAACAATACTTTACCATTATCCCCACAGTATCTGGATTTGAGGAAAACATCATACACCTTTATTTCCATTACTACAACATTTTGTATTTACCAATTTACAAATTATAAATATTTACTGTACAACAGTTTTGTATTTATTACGGGCAACAGCTGGAATTAGGTTATTGACAGAAAAAGACTGTGCATTAAAATATCACAAAATGCAGAGTTCAAGTTTTCAAGGTTAACTTCAAATTTGATATATGGTTGTTTCAAAAGGTGAGCATGATACAACATAAATACATTATTATTTAATATAATCAGACTAAGGCATATGTTAAAAGTTATATACAAAAACTAGTTAAAGAAAATGAATCTAACAGTAACTTAGAATTGCAATAAGCATCAACAGAAAAAAGACCATCTGCAAAATATTTCAAAGATAAACTGGACTTGCCATCTTACATACTCCCAGATTTGTCCTCTGTTCTGGGATTTTAAATTTAACTCCTTCTGTAAGGAAAAGAGATGATTTGCCATATCATTTACAGTGCACAGATGCAGAGATTGTAACATAAGCAATGGAAAAGCTGCCCACCTTGATCACAGGCTGCATTTCAGGAGTCTCAAAAAGTAAGACTGTTTAGTACAAAATACCATATAATTTCACAGCCATTATAATGTATTTAATTTACATTACAATGATAACATTGCGCCTAGCAAACAATTGATGAAGACATGTATAATTATTCCTATGCAAAGTCCTGCTACTAAGGTCAATGATGCAAAGAGTATTTGTCAGTGAAGCACTGCAAGACTGAAAAATGTCATTAAAATTTTTTGTGCTCATGAGTTCCAACTGAAAAGAGAAAAGACCTTTTATATCACTACTGTTATTTCACTTACTGATGTACCAGGATATCTGGAGAACCTTTTATTTTTAAACTCACAGTCACTAAGCTGACAGCCACTCTAAATGAGATCTCATTGTCTGTGCAGTAGGTATTTCTCAGAAAAGGTCAGCTGCAAATCTTCAGGTCTAACATCTAAAATTATTCTTCTTATTATATGAAAGTACACAACAACCCCCCAAGCTTTTCTGCAAGTTTCTGCCAAGGGCAAAACACACTGCCAAATCCACAGAAGTCCTTAATGCCCTCTCCTCTGTCTGACAGTAAAGGAGGATGAGTACTCATGTTCCTAAAAGATATCAGCAAGGCTTCCTGATCATCAGAAATTCACAAATTTGCCAGCTGAAGAGCTAATGCTTCAACTCTCCACAGCCAGCAACTCAAGATCAAAACAGAAAATAAAATGCTCTAACACAGCAGGCTGTAATAATTGGGTAGCTGTTTTCCCTGTGGTTTAGAATTTAATTTTATTCTGAGTATTTTTATTAAATACTGAAGCTAAATAAAAAGCATATTCCTTTACAGGTCTTTTGAAACTCTTGACTGCCACTCACAAGTAACACTATAAAAGTTTGGAAGACTTCTAGAATTATTCTAATCCCAAAGTTACTCTTAATACAAAGGCTGGCATGACATTTTTAAAGGATCCTTAATAGTTATGAAACTCTGCAGTATTGCTCAAATATCCTCAGTCATGGCATGGAGAGAAGCTGATGAGCAAACACACAACTTAAACTCTGGAAAAGGGAAAATTAAAAACATGAGCAAAACAGAAAGAAGTTTCATGGCAAGTTTAGATGTATGCCACCAAAAAGGAAACACTTTCTAAATTAGTATATATTGGAATTAATAACACGAAGGAGAGGATTTTGCGCCACTGCAAGGAAAAGAAGACATAAACCACCAATGAGTAAAAAAACAGAAGTTTTTTTTTTCAAAAATACAGTCCCCCCTGCAAAGCTTTTGCAGAAAAGACTAATTAGGGGGGAAAAACAGTAAAATTTTATATTTTCGGTAACTCTGTATACAAAAAAGATTAAAGCAATGGTTACTATCCACTGGTATAGTAAGTCCAGAACCCAAGATCACTTGTTACCCATTGCAGGGTCATCTTCTGTCTTTCAGGACAAAGAGCTAATTAAAACATGCAGCCTGTCAAATCAGATTATTTTCAAGCTCCTGCTGGATCACAGATCATGCATAATTCAGAAACTGTGTTTTACTTATCAGTTTCTTCATAACAACAGCATGGGCTTATCATCATCTTCATTTCTAAAACTTCAGAACTTATATTCTATGAAGCTTACATGCCCTACTCTCCCTTGATGTCTAAATACAAAGGTACATGTACCAGAATGTGTGTGTCATATGTCCCCAGAATTGCTGCCCTTGTCATCATAGCATTCAGACATAACACAAACTTCAGCTGAATAGTGGGGGAGGGAAGCAGAGAAGTGAAGGACAGAAAAACCTCCCTTAAAATTAGGTGTTATTCTGAGCAGGCTTAGCCTTGGAGGCTGCCTCTGAAGACAGCTCAGCTACCCCACACACCAGCTTGCTCTTGAGAAATGAGCTGTACCAAGAGCCTGGCCTTGGGTTACACCTGCAAAGCAGCCAGACTGGAGTTTGTGTTGGTCTCTATGATAAGGAATTATGTAAGCCATGATCTTCTGCACTGCACATCCTAAATTATCCTCAAGATGTTTTCACCACTGGAACTGACAGCCTATAGTCTTTCAAATTGTCTTTAACAGTGGTTGATCTGCACACAATCACATTAAAAGACTATAATAAAAATTGTAGTGAAAGGAAATAATACTGATATACAACTATTGGTCTCACAGCAAAGGCCTAAAAACCAGAGAGTATGTAAAGAACCAGAATAAGATCTCTCAGGATTTTCTAACATGTTGCCCTGTGGAGACTACTCTTTCAATATCAAACTGTGAACCTACACGTTTCAGCAATATCTTACTGAAGAAAATGCTCCAATGGTTTATTATAGTCCTCACAAAAAAATCCATTAAAAGCTCCTGAGATGGAAGTCACAAAAGGGCATGATTAAACTGAAACCAAACATTGCTCATTCATCCTGATAAAAATCAGATAAAAATCAAAAAAACACCCTCATCCCATAGCATGACAGCATGAAGTACAGATCCACTGGACAGACTGATTTATCAGGTCCAGTGCTCCTGAAGACTTCCTTCAACCCCAACAAACAATGGTCAAGGGCACATCTTGTTCCAGCTCCCTTCGGCGATCTGTGTATTACCTGTCCCTGCGAGTCAGGCACCTCTGCTGTAATGAACAGTTTGTTCAGAGTTGAGCAATAGCTTTATTTAGAACTGATGAGATCTGTCTACAGCACAGACTGAGAAAGAAAGACTTTGCCCACCTTCCCCCTCTCCCAAACAAAATAAGACACAATCTTTGCTCTAAAGCAAGGCAATTACTCTCAGTAAAAATACTAAAAATACTCCATCATGTTCTACATAAGAGATACATCCATATACAAAGGTGTATGTATATAACTATACACCCATAAAAATACATAAAAAGCATTTCAGGTACAGAACTCTGAATCATTATATTCTGAAGCAGAACTTTCCTCTTACCTTTTTCTCTCATACATATGTTAAGAAACAGATGACCCTGTGCCTCCTCATGATGACTGCAGCACAACCAGCCAGTTCTGCTGAATCAGGGTGTTCTACTTGATCCTAGAAAGAAAATACAAACATGTATTTTATGATTGGTAATTCTGCCACAAACCATGTTTTTTTCAACACATGACTGCAGCTAGCACAGGCATATTTGGCAAATGCTGCAAGCTTCAAATGATCTGCAGCTTTAAATTCAGAGATATGTGCACTATGCTACTATTGCTCTCCAATAGTCTGGTGAAAAATGTTGTTAATAAAAAACACATTGCTAGCTACCTGTTGTTATTATTCTTCATTTAACTGTAAACTCTCAGTGTAACACAGCAACTCCAACTGTCCTTGTATTCCTGATGACCTTGACTGCAACAATTTATAAAACTAGCCTCTGAAATCAATTATATCATACTACAATAGGCCTTCCAAAAATAAAGAGCTAGTAGCTTTGATACTCAACAAAAATTCACAGCCCTCTGAATTCTGTAAACTGTATTCATCAGCTTCCCACTGATTTTGTTACAACTAAACAAGTGGTTTTGTCTTCAAATTATTCCCCCTACAATCTTAGGCTCCCTTCATTTCCTAAATGGAAAAAAACTTCTCACAAAACCCACAACAGCATCAACATTCAATAGCAAGGAGGACCCAAGAGAAAAAAAAAATCATCAGAAGAAACTTCTGTTCTTCAATCCACAGCATGTCTATAGGTCAGATCTCATTTTCCCAGGCTGCATCCTAACAGTCAATGTAACTCAACAATCCAACACAGCTATGGGCAGAGAAAACAGAAACTGGTTTATGACAAACAGTGCAAAAAGAAAAGGAATGAGATAAGTTAAATTCATGTTCTAAGGTTTGCTAGCAATCGCATTTTGACCTGTTATGTAGTTGAAATATTTATTAGTGCTCTGATGAAGCTGCAACATACGTTAGAAAAAAATCTTCAAACTTCAGCAAATGGTACAACTAAAAAAAAAAAAATCAGTTCTCCATGCCTGAAAGCAATATTCAGTGTTACGCTGAATTTTTCCCAGGGTTGTTTATTATTCTTTTCAGAAATAAGCTACAGAAATAATTCCAGGAAACTAATGAACTGAACAGCAGCACTCTGAGTAGTACTGTTTCCAAACTCAGAATCCCACAGCTTTGGATGCCAGGAGAACTCTTCCTGTATACAAGTCAAATTTCTGATGCTATGTGTATTTCTACCTCTATAAACTAAAATGAATTCTGGTTATCTGAGAAATAGTAGATGTTATCTTATTACAACATTCTTCAGAGAGGTTTCGCATGCACGCAAAAACAAAAGTGGAAGAAATTTAATTCCACCAGAAGGCTTCAGAACAAGGTTTTTCAAAGGGATGTGAAGTACATGTGGCAGTGGGGAAGGTTATCTGTACCACCACCATGTCTCCTCCTGGCCTGGAGTGCAGGAAAATGCTTCCGTTTTCATGACCCCTTTGAAAAGACAGATCAATTAATGACAATTAAGGCCTGTCAGCTGCATCACGAACATCACATGAACCAGTCATACATTAACCACAAAGCTCAACCTTCCCTGATCAGAAACAGATCAGCCCTAGCAACCCACAGCTGAAACGTGCTGTGCTCACACCAGTGCTCTAAGCCAGCAAACCTTCTAGGCAAGCAATATTCAGGGCAACAGCACAGCTTGATTATTCCCTGGTTTTATTCTGCTCCTCTTTCCTGGTTCCATTCTTCCCAGGTAATGACTTTTTTGTCCGTAACCATTCAACACAGAAAAACACAGATCCAATCAGTGGCTGCCAGTCTCCAAAGTCAGCTTAGAAGAGATATTACCTGGAAGTCCTGGAGCTTTTTGTTTACAGCTCAACATTTACTCTCAGCAGCCATTTCCCCTTACAAAGATCAATGCAAAAATCAAAGCATGCTTACAGATATGAACGGAGTATATTTAAACAAAAAGTGAGTAAAAAAAAAAAGAAATCATAACATTTGGATTTCATCA
The DNA here is from genome assembly GCA_024500445.1 of Entomyzon cyanotis. Lineage (NCBI taxonomy): Eukaryota > Metazoa > Chordata > Aves > Passeriformes > Meliphagidae > Entomyzon > Entomyzon cyanotis. Next base: position 5,733,330 of record JAKEPQ010001020.1, read on the forward strand.
AAAAAATGAACAAGTTGGTAACAGAGCCAAATTCTTTTTTCAGTAAGAATTTAATGTAAGAGAAGTATCTTTAAATGAAAATCAAGGACAAAAGGAGTAACTACAAATGAGAGCCAACAATATTCACAACAACATATAACCTAGCAATTATTAGCTTTTCTCTGAATCACACACACTGCTTTAAAAAGAGTTCCATCACACTTGCAAAAATACATACATTTCCACTTAAAAATTATGGGCCCACTGAGACCTAAGATCATTGCAAATGAAGGAGGCCCAGTGTCCCTGCTGTCCCAGTTTGCTACTTTGAGCAATTCAGTTTCTTATCTCTCCTGCTAATGGTTGGCTGAACTCCTCTGTCTCCTGCCCTACAGTGGTGTCACTCAGGTGCTGCTTTGGTTGTACCCTACATGTCTGATTTCCCTCAGGAGCTCCAAGAAGGCGACTACCAATTACTGCAAAAGCAAAACAGAAATTGAAGGGAAATTTGACAAGCAGAGACGTGCTCAGAATAAAGAAAGGATGAAGAATAGAAGAAAAGATCTCTAAAAATACAAAATTAGACATATCTTCCACAAAAAAGAATGTAAAAAATGTTTATAACATTAAATGAAAGTAATCTGAACTAGCAGAAACTGGAATAGCTTATAATAAATGGAAAGAGACTGAAAAAGAAGCAATTTTGATACTATGGCAAAAAAATGCAAAAAATGCTCAAAGCAAGAGGAGATGCTAAAAAATGCTTCCATCCACTGGCAAAGATCCAACTCTTAACTACACTACAGATCCTCTATAATGTGCTACCAGTGAGAAGATGCCTTTGAGTAGGCAGGGAGACATCTGCAGCCATTTTAAGGCACTTTGTTATTGCTAGATTAGTTGATCTCTGCATTATCTTAAATGCAAATCTAGATTTCAGCACTGGTATCTTAACTTCCTACCTTGTCTACACTCTGGAAGTATCAGATGGGAGATTCAGAGACTACAAACAGGGGATGTGTTCAGGCCCCAGCTCTGCAAGAACACAAACTACAACGAGAAATACCATAGCAGGAGGTTACAAAAAATGGAAATCATTTAAGAGTAGAGACAGGTAGAAAGTTTCAGGATACACATCAGATGTGCAAATGAATTATTTTATCTGAACAATTAATAAGGAAGCTAAACCTTCACAAATGGAAAAGAGGGTTCTCCATTCAAGTAATGTCATGCTTGGAATAATGGTGATTTAACACATGCCAAACAATTTTGTCCCAAAACATGGAGTTTGTTCTGTCTAGTATTTGCCAAATGAAAGGAAGGGCAGGCATTACAAAGTGTTTGTGACACAGCAGTAGCAATATCTGTCACACACCTGAAAATGCCTGCAATGGCAAGGACTTCAGATTAGGCCCCAAATTAAACATTTCAAAATTAAGTGTTCTATTAATAAATTAAAGTAGTAATCTGCAATGCAACCAGAAAAAAAATAAAAAAAACTGTTCTCAAAACTCTAATTTATTAAAGAAGACTTGGCAAATGAGAACAGATTTTTTTTTTAAATACATGGTCTATACCACAGTTCAGATTAGAAAAATCTGACTAAAACTCACCATAAATCCATTTAATAAGAAATACTAAGTACAACAGCACAAATGAAAGGTAACAAACATAAACAAGATACATTCACTGCTAATCCTTTTCCTGCACCAAAAGCTCAAGATGACCAAGCATGTTTGCTGATGTTCCTACTACTCAATGTAAATGCACCCAAGAGCAGGCTGGGTGTTTTTCTGTGTAATACAACACCTTGTACCAGCTCACTACCCATGAATGCTGACGAAGATAAGCTATTGCAATGTTGCATTGGATTGTCTTTTTTTCCAATCAACTGAACAAACAGAGGTGGACAATGTTTAAGGCAGAACAGTCTCTCTAATTATTTCACCAATATTTGCATCTTTTCCCTTGACTTTCCCCCATGCCATTTTAAAGCCATTATTTTCACTTTTGTCTCCAGCCAAGTTTCCATAAGGAGACATTCACACATGCCTGAGCAGTAGTAAGGCAGTCAAAGGAGCAGCAACTTCAAAGCAGCACTATAGGAAGTATCACAGTCAAAAGTAACAGGGAGACAAGACAAACTACGGCACCAGTATCAACCTTTGTGCTCAAGCAAATAAAAGCAGCCCAGCTGAAAAGGACACCTGCTTTATAACCATTTACAGTAGGAAAAAAATTCCATTTCCTACCCTTTTTTACTATTTCAAGGAGAAAGCAATTGATTTGTTTTCCTGATACAAAGCCCAGCCTTGCCAAGCAGCCTCAGCCTGCTGCAGAGGCCAGGCCCCAGCACCTGGAGACAGAACCAGCTCCTGCTTATGTAACTGCTTTTGTCTGCCTGGAAAAGGATCCATCCCTGCTCTGGGGAAGAACAAATAGATAGGTTTACACTGCAGTGCTGCCTTCCACGCAAGTTTTTCCAGAGGAATACAGTTAGGGGAAAAAAAAAAAAGAGAGAAAATCCTTTCCTGAGCTTACTCATATGCTCGTAGAGGTCACATCAAAATTTGGTGGTTGATGTGTCTAATGTTTTATAACACTTTGTTTCAAGCAAGTTCCAAGTTTAAAATACTGTAAACCACAAAAGGCTAGTGCAGAGTGCATTAAACATAAATTTAACACAAAATCATGTTTCTTAATTTGTGCACGGATTCCAAGTAATGTCATCAATGTAACAACACAGTTATTTTTAAAAATTAATCAACTGAACATACTGATCTGAAGCTGTTATTTATCTTTATTCAAATACAAACTAAAGTAAACATATAGAACAAGTAGGTTTATTGGATGATCTTTATGTTTTAGTATTTGAGAAGATTTTGACTGTGATGTCCAACACATTTGAAGAATAAAATTATTTAATGTTGTGCACTCTGTATCTCAGAGCGGATTAATACTGGATTGTAATACTTTATGAATTTTTCTTCTTTCTAATGTAGGGTAGAGAGAAGAATGAAACCCAACTAGACTCAACATTGTATCAGATCTTTCTTAGATTTGGGCAATAAGGGAAGAACTGACTAAGGTCCCCTAGAATTTCTAATTAAAATCCTACAACTGCTAAGGAACTGTCCTTTTTATAAAGCCCACAAGGCGCTGACACTGTTGAGTGCCAGGGAGCAAACTCCATATCTGATAATAAAAGCCAGAACTGTCACACAACCAGAATGGGACAGACCAAAAGGACAACGGGCAAGAAGGGAAACTGCTTTGCTACCATTTACCAGCCCATCAATTCCGAGTTGTAGCCACTGGGGAGAGAAGCTGCTGGAAGCAACACAATTTATGCACTCAGCTGCTCTTTAGAGAAAGGACCATGTGAACAGGCAAAAACTCTGAAAGAGCACTGGAGAGGTCAGTCAGCCACTAACACCACCTTTATCAACAGGTTCTGTTTCCAACACTACTGTGGTCATCTCTGCTCATCTGATACCTGTGTAACGCAGCAGTATGCTAAATTCTTATGTGCATTTTAAACAAATATCATAATTATAGACACCAAACAGTTGCTATTTCTCAAATTTCATGTTATGTAAAACTGGACTAGCATGCATCTCTGAAATAAACACAGCCTTTTATCTCATACTCTCTTCACCCTGAAATTATCTCTAAGTAGGTAACTTAATTCCCACTTTGTGCAGACCTTTATACTCATATCACACCAAACACATTATAAAACACTGTTGTCAAGTGTAGCAAAGTTCCCTCCCACGTTTGTGATCATGATCTAACATCACTGCTGATGCTCACAGTGCATTATGTCTTAAGTCATCTGTAACTAGTAACTCACTCGATACAACTCAATAATCCATGGCAACAGTGTGTACTGAAACTGCTATTTCTGAGCATGAATCTCATCTATGCTGAGGTCCATTAACATGTTTGTAACAGTGCTGAGGGGACTGAGCACTAAACAACAGAAACAGGCAGTAACTCTGCACTTAGGTGCTCACTGCAAAGCTTTTTTCTTTTCCCTGATATTTTGCACCACTGATGCAATCAAGACATTTACCTGAAATTTATGTTAGACTTGAGGAACTTTTAGTTGTAATACCAAGTATAATTCTGCACCTCTGTTAGCACTCACAGGAAATAAAGACTTAACAGATAAAACCCAAAAACATTTGAAAGCCTTGATTATTAATGAGCATTAATACAGTTATCAGAAATCTTACAGAGCTCTAGAACACCAGATTCTCCTAAACTCAGATGCAACATCTCTCAGATAGATCAAAACTGAGAAACCTCTGCCACTTGTTTTGTCCACTGATCTGGTGGTTGATTCTGCTCAGCCATGAACCCCTAGCCCTTCACCCCTCCTTTTTAGCCTGGAGCATACTCCTGTTTTCTTCATCTGGAAGTCTCCTCCTCTCACATTCCCTCCTCATGCACTTTTTCCCGCATCCATTTGTTTCCTCCCTGTCCATGCTTTCTTCTTTCTCTGACAAGGAACAAATGGAAAACCCCAAGTTCCAACATGACTGTTGATTACTGGTATAAACATACCTGTAAACAGCCTTATTAACCACATGAGATTAAGAACAGTGGGAGCAAACCCAACAGCAATGGTGATACACCCACTTTGCAAGTAGAAATGGAAGTCTTTAGACAAAATGGCCATCAAAAAAGCAAAAAACTACATGGCTAAGATAACAGCCATATCCTAAGACACTGTCCTAACTGCCAACCTGCCTCCTACCCATCCTCATCATTATTTACCATCATCATGGCTCCTTCACAAATTCATTTAAACCCTCAGCCTTGTAGCCTGAAATACATTTTCTAACACATATCCACAAGTTTTGTTAACTACACAGGAGGCACTACTGGCTGTTTCCTCAAATTAGAAGGTACTATTACATTTAAAAGCCATCTGTACAGAAATGAAGCTTAATGAAAAAAAAAAAAAAGCCACAAGGGGTATTATAGGAAATGAATAAGGGAACAAAACCACTACATATAAATTTATCTATTGCCTGTGAGTCTCAACAAACAATTTTTAATTGGCATCGTAATAAACCCCACATTCATTCTAGAGGAATATACAATAAGAAAATCTATGAGCAAATTCCAGAAATGGGTTAAAATGCATTTTACAGGTGATTTGTTAAGTGAAACTAAGGTAAATACAATATAGAAGCTATCAAGCCAGTACACCAATATAATTACTTGAAAGCAGAAAAGCACATAGGTGGACTGATGCTTAAGTAATGACCTTTTAAAGTTACATTTGTAAGAGTCAAGAAAGAACCATGAAATGCATGAAATACGCTGGGGTTTTATGCAGCCTTCATCATTTATACAAAAACACAGTATGAAATTACTACAATCAATGCAATTTAATGTTTCAGCTAAGAGGCTGTTTCAATATATATGCTATTTAAAGTAATCTGTTAATAATATAACCTAAGAAATGGGCTTTGCATGTACTTTCAAGTTCACCAAATAAGAGATCCTTAAAATATTCATTTTGAATTAACCAACATAGCATTTACAATGTACCTTTGTAACACAATGACAACCAATATGCTCTGCTGGGCTATCAGCGTGGCTGGCAAACAGAAACAGCAGTTGTATACTGAAGTATAAACCCCAAAAAGGTGTAAAAGGCTGTGCCTTTTTCTACAAAACACAAATCTCAGAAGCAAGCTATTTCCAAGCCATAGCATGTATTTCTACAGTACCACAGGAGAATGTGCCATTTCAAAGAGACTCTGAGATAAATGAAAAAAAAAAAATCGCAGACAAAGAGGGAACTTTCCTCTTACATTATCTCAATTCATATTAAATGCTCATTTATCTGCATTACAGGGCAGATAGGGAATAAAAAATTACATTGGCATGATTGGTTTGCTGGGTATATTTTAACCATGTAACTTTTGTGTCTCCTCCAGCCTACAAAGAAAACTCAGCATTCACAGCCTCAGTAATAAGAACAAGAGGACTTACATACTGGTTAAGTGTTCAGATGCTATCACTTTTCAAGTGTTGTATATTTAATTTCCTACAGAAATTAAGATTATGGGATCATATTGTTCATTTACTATTCTTTATGCTCACAATTTTAAAAATATATTTATATGTCATGAAAATTAGTATCTACACAGTAAAAGCAAATCCAAGTGACTGCCCTCCAAGGGAAAAGCAAGCTGGTCTATGTATTTTGGCAGCAACCTGCTGAGCAATCAATACCCATATAGCTCTAGAAAAAAAAAAACAAACCAGACTTATGGTGTTATGTGAGAAAGACAGGATTAATGCAGAGAGGGAAAGAAGGAAAGAGATACTATGGGGCAAAAAGGATTTACATCTACAGAAAAACAAGATTCTTTCATTCCACAGACGGTAGAACAAAATGCTTGCTAATATAGTATCTCCCAGGACTTGGATACATATAACATCAGATAAGATTTCCACTATAAACGCATTCAACACACCTTCCAACTCAAATAAAACATACTTCTCTCCATCTCTGGATCATGTAAGAATTTCCCTACCACTTACAAAATCTTGCACAAACTCTAAAGAATTATGGGTGGAAAATAAGACGTAGCCATCAGAAATGAATCTGGAACAGAATGCCAGTGTTTCAGCTCCTTTATTACTGGACCAGCACACTGCAACTGACTCAATCCAAGAACCACTGAACTCTTTAGAGCACCAGGTTAATCAAGCCCAGTTCTTTGTCCTCAGTATTGCATGGTGTCAGGCAACATGCTCCTTGGATCTGTGATCACTAAATAGACAGGTCAGCACTACCCCTCCTCAGCAGCTGGTGGGAGTGACACGCAAGAAGAACTTTTTCATAGCACACTTATTCAAGAAATCATCAGCATAGTTATCCACCTCTCTTCTGCAATAGACCACTGTAGCCCACTTGCCTTTGCTTCTCCTCAACACCTGCAGAAAAACCAAATGTGCACCTCTTAGTTCACTGCACTTCCCAATATGGCAGAGAAATGAGATTAATTTCATTTTGTTTAAATTGATATGCAAAGCTCAGAGCTGCAGAACTTGAAGTGGCAATACATATTTAATTCTGCCAGGCACCTTCAGCAGATGACTGGGGCAGGGGTTACCTTCACCCCCACACTCATCACCAAAGTGCACCTCAGAGATACTGGATGTGTGGCACACCCAAGATCAGAATGAGGTCTGAGCACCACACAGACCAGAGGAATCTACATCACCAGAAACCAGAATTCGTATTTTACTATTAATGACACCAGTCTTCAACCTTCCTCCTAAAATACAATTTAAAAAAAAAAAAGAGAGAGGAAAAAAAATCAAAGTTGTTGAAGAAGAAATGGAAACAGTTGAGAGAACAGTTTCATTGACTGGGTGAAAAGAAATGTAAGAGAAGCAAAGTAAATAATAACTGAGAAATAAAAAACTCACAAATCTGGAAATACTGACAATTTTTTGTCATGCAATATCTTACAAACTTCCAATAATCTAACTGGCCAAGCAATAAATTCTATGCATATTCATATGATTTGCCAATTCTTCTTGAATTTATAGTAACTACATACAGTATAAAATCATTGTTTCAAACAGCCCGGCCTTTATTTTAGTGTTCCTAAATCAATCTTCTAGTTCCCACTTGGAGTGCAAGCAGGTAAGTCAACATGTACACTGAGTTCAAAGCAGAGTTTTGACACAACAAAACTGAACCTGGAAACAGAAAAGCTCCTCTAATAGTCAGTGTCATTCACAAATAAAGAAGCTATTATGCGATTTAGAAAGCTCTTTGATCTTCTTCTTACACTGAACATTTACCAACTCTTTTCAAGTGCATCATACCACTTTTTGGAAAAAAGTGCCAGTGGATGTCCTTCCATTGATAATCTGCTATGAATCCGCTAATGTATTTCACCCATATTACTTCCCTAAATAAAATTTTAAACTTAAGAGTAAAATAGAAATGTTGTACCCAAAGCATGTGTGTTCTATTGAGTTCTATTATTTATTTTAAAAAACCCTTCAGTATATCATAGAAGTAAACAAGAACTTTCCAATTACAGTGTGTTTTTAAAACTGCAAGAATCCAGAAGGCTGTTAAGTCCCACTAGGGTAGCTACAGCATTTCTGTGATTGATAGAGCCCACATGAATCTCTGACACAAGTATGGCCTAATTTCAATTTATCACCTGATAGGCAATGACCTCTGGATTCTCTGTATGCTGGGAAAAGGGAATGACAAGTTCCTCCCAGCTACCCTTTTACTAACAAAAAAAAAAGGCTCTTCTGCAAAACTGCAGTACAAGTAGTCAATAAGCAAAATTCACAATGAATCACCACCAGTCAGCATGGTAATAATTTGGCATTTAGCATTTCTTTTCTAAATCTTAACTGGACAAGGGATCTTCTCAGCACAAGCAAAGAAAAGCTCAAGACACTTTGAGCATCTTTGGCTGTGCCTAATTCCTCTGTCACTAATGAAGAATTGCTGGGAAACAGCCCTAAAATAGTTACCAAACTGAATTCTACAAGATTTTCACAATTAGAAAATAGCAGAGGAAAAAACACTTCCAGCTTTGTCTACATTAGGCTTTAGTGCTTTTTTGTAACTACTGTGAACATCAGTTCAGCCCAAGTCAGGCCGAAAAACAGGAAGACACCACCAAAGGCACATGTACTGCATTACTTTTTATATAAAGCCATGCCCTACACCAGGGTTCAGCAGCACTGGCTAAAGCATCAGCTGATGCCTCAAGCCTCCACTGGAAAGCTTTCCACCTTTGTCATTATGCTGGAACCAAACTGCAACAGAAATCCAACAGTGTTTCAAAAAACTGTCAACTGGCAATACCATGTCCAAATGTAAAGCACTACTCAACTCCACTATGCAATCAAGCTCTTAAAAATAAAACTTCATCAAGCTTCCCGTGGATATGAAAAGGAAGGGGCATAGGAAACAAGCAGTATGCAACATAATTCTTGACAGAAAAACCTAAGCAATCCTAGCAGAGCTGACTGGAATGCTTCTGGACCTTCAGTGAATTCTCTTAAACAACTGACACCACGGTGACCCCACTGATTCATAGGTAGGCTTGTAACTTCACTTGCCATCAAAATAGCAGAGATAGAAGTAATGTTAGCAATATTAACACATATAGCAAGCAAGACAAAGATGTTTCTATATTCTATATATTACAGAGACAAAATATAGAGGGTATAGCTATTAGCATTATCTGCAAATGATTCCATATGAAAGCTGATTGTTTCTACTCAATAAACACAGAGACAAAAAACAATGGAAGTGGAAATCCAGCACTGAAGTCCATGTTTTCCTTTGCTCAGTGTACGCTGGGGACAAAGCATGTAAAAAGTTCAATATATCAACACCAAAACTTCATAACATATGCTTATATGTCAACATATTGACATTGCCAAATTAACAGATTTCACGTGAAAACAAAACAGTGTTAAAGTTTCCTAAAGCTCTCTTGTCCCTGGCCTTCATAGCTAACACAACTATTGCCTTAGTTTATCCTCAGGCTGAAGATATCACACAAGCTATTCAGAGAGCACTCCAGCTCCACACTTCCCAAAACACAGAGGATCTACAGGTTGTGACTCCACACCTGTTTTTCACATCGTTTATCACCTTTTTTTTTACCATTTTTTTTACTGTAACAGAACTATGCCTGTGCAAATTTCAACTGACTGGACTTGCTTCTTTACATCCCCTCTCCCTTGAGCAGATCTGGATGAAAGAATAGGGAAGGAACAATTTATCTTCTGTTGACTTCCTTAAATTCCTGGCTATGCACTGCTTGCCTTTGACTCATGTTTTTAAATTAATTAGATTTCTTTAGTAGCTACCTTTAAAATATTTTTAGTGACACTTTATAGATTTCCTCTGCCATTCATGTTAAGCCCATTTGATGCTGATGTACTACATGGAAGGCTGTTATTTCTGAAAAATAAGTACCAGTATTAGCCATTATTGGTTATCTGCTTATCTCATGAAGCAATACAAAAGTGATATAATTACTGATGGAACAATCCAGTAATAAACCAGACTGGAATTATTCAGGGAAAGAATACATGTAAACTCACCTTAAACGTATTTTTCCTACTCTACCTGACTGCTATGGCAATCTGAATAGCAGCTTAAGCAAAACTCAGCCAAACAAATAGTAAGTAGGAAAGTACTTTACTTGTCTGTAAAAATAAAATTATTTATAGAGATAAGACAAGTAATTACTCTTTACATATAAATTATATTTGTGTGCATTATGATAAAGGTCATTTATTTTTATCACACTGATTTTTCAGCGTGCTATTCTTTTGATAACCATATAGCATGTTTTGCTCTAGTCATTAGTCAAAAAAGTTGTATCAGTATGCATCCTGAATTCTATTTTTCCTGAATTCCAATTCAAGTAGAAACTGCTATCTCAATGAAGGATCCTTGATATATATTTTATAACTTCCCATGCATTTATATTAACTGATTCAATTTTCCCAGTATTGCAAGATATAGCCAGCACTTCAAGCCAACACAGAAGTAAACGCTGTCCCTGTCACCTAAAACTCAATACCTTCAGTTAATTTCAGCTACTTACTTTTGACTTTCTATTTCTTATCAATACAAAAAGCTTTGTCAAATTGTACTATCACTGCACCTTTCTCGATGCTTTACAGAAACAACAAGAGGGAAAGCCAAGCACATTAGTTCACATTTCTATTAATTTCCAAGTCCAAGTCTCATAAAGAATTACAAATGGAACTATAAACAGGCCACCTTTCAATTTCTTTAATCTCAATCACATTACAAAAATAAACATTATCCTTTATATAACACTTTCAAAGAAGCCTATGAATACACTGGTGTCTTACAGCAGTGTTCTGGAAAAGATCACAGATTCATCAGCACACAGACTAACTGTGGATTGAAACTATCATCCCTCAGCTGATTTTTGGTCAAGAAAATCGATTTTATTTGGAAGATTCTCATCTTAGTGCATCAAAAATATTTTTGTGATCAACAAAACATGAACACACAACTTCTTCCCAAAACCTCTTTTTGGTCAACTGGAATTCTAAAGCAAAACACCACTCTAATCCTTTAGCAAAATAATTTCTAGGTAATTTTCTATAGATAGCCTACAGATCGAAAACTAGCAAGCTGTTTTCTGCCAAAGCTGGCACAGCGAGTGGACAGACTACAACAAACATTAAAAGCTTATCATGCTTTGGCCACAAGTTTTAATACTGCATCTTTGTTCGGTCTCCACCTTTGTTCCCTGAGACAATCACAGCCAGACTTTATGCCAAGCTAAAAAAACTGGATTTCATCTCAGCCTTAGCCCCAGGCCTCAGATCCTGAAATGAGTGTGTGTTTGAAAGTATTTAATCCCCAGCCTCGTAACTGACTCAAAGCTAACACACAAAAATAACACCCAATATCAGGAGTCAGCACGGCAGTTTTGGGGTCGGTTCCTTCCTTTCTCACACAGCAAAGGAGGCACCATAAAGCAATGCAAATAAATCACAGTGTGTCAGAACATGGTAACTTGTTCAGGGTTGATCAGGGCTTCAATTAGAGAGGGAGGCTTGTTTGAAATTTTAGACCCTTCTTTAGCTTCCATTTCAGATTCCCCAAACCTCTGAAGAGATTTTTAATTTTGTCTCTCTTGGGTCAAGGAGACTGTTCTTTTCATTTTGCATCACATGCTGTAACTTTATAAAAAGAAGCACACTGATGGTTCAGGCAGTAACAAAGGATTTAAATATTTCAACCGCTGAAGGTGCATCTAAAATCTGGATTTGTTCCATGCAATCAAAAATTACTTGCTAATAAAAGTTAATTACAACGTTTTAAAACCTTGCCTAGTCAGTTAAATGCTGCCCAAAGAAAATAAAACCTTTTACTCAAGTAAAGCATCTTTTTTATTATTACTATTTTACTTGTCTGTACCTGGCTCCTTCCGGTTTTGTGTTCAGCCTGGACCCAAAAATTGAAGGCAGTGTTATTCAGAAATTCTAATCTGAAACAACCAGACTTAATAAGAGGACTGACAGAATTCAGTTAAATTTTAATATCTGGACTGAATGAAAATATGTGTAAAAATGACTCCCTCTGAAAAACCTCTGTCATAAAATAATAAGGAATATCTTGCCTATAAATAAACAAAATAGTTAACACAAAAACATAAAGTCTATCAATTTCCATCTGCTACCTGTTTCTCTGTCTGGTTAAGAAGATAAAAACAATTCTTGAGCCACCCTCTGCCATATGGCACCTATTTAGCCATAACATTTACGAGCAAGAAACTAGCCCACCTCGGCAAAAAGTCTGACATGCCAAGAGTGCCAGTTATTCTTAGAGTGAGACATGACCACAATTTCACGTAATTAGAGATGTTATAAAACGCATCCTGCCCGCTCTCCCCATCCCCCTCCACCACTACCACCATTGCAGGAGTGACTTGTTACACATCGCGATGAGCAAGTAACATTCCCTGCCCGGGGAGAGAGCGGAGATCAGGCCATAAAAAGGGCACGAGATGCGAGCAGGGATCCTCCCTGCCCGGGCCGGCAGCCGCGGCTGCCCGGACACAACCCAGCCCTGCCCCGCGCCGGCACACGGAGCGTCCCGGGGGGAGCGGCAGCTCCTTCCCCATCTCGGGGATCGCCGGCGCGGGGAGAAAGGTGCCCCGGGCGAGCGGGTCACCCAGTCCGGACGCCCGGGGACGGAGCGGGGAGAGGGCTCGGAGGAGCAGGGCGGCCGCCGGGGAGGGCTGGGGGGCGACCGCTGCCTTCCCCTTGGTGGCGTGCGGAAGACAAGGGCGGCGGGGCGAGGGGGCGCCCGGAGCCCGCAGGCCCGGGGCGCTATCGGCGATACGGCGGCTCCACCGAGGCGCCGGAGCCCTCCCCGCCCGCCCGCCCGCGGGGCCTCGCTGCGGGCGGCAGGGGCCTGGGGAGCGGGGTACCCCGGCCTGCCGGGCCCGCGGGCGGCGCGCCGGACGCCGCTCACTCACCTCGGGAGGCAGCAGGCGCCGCCGGGTCTGCATGGCGAGGGGGATCCCCCGGGTCCCGCCCCGGGAGCGCTGGGGGCCGGCGCGCCCTCGCCGCCGCCAGCCGGGCTCGCTCGCTGCCTCCGCGGCCAAGGCCGCCGCAGCGCCCGGCAGCAGCGCCCCCTGCCCGGCCCCGGAGGCAGCGCACGGCACTGCGGCACCGCCGGGGAGGCGGCGCGGAGGTGCCGCGCCCCCGCCCCGCGCCACGGAGTCCGCGCCGGCACCCCCGCACGGGGACCACGATCCGCGCCGACAGCCCCGCGCCGGGCGAGCAGCGAGAGCGACCGCCCGCTCTGTCCCCGCGGGGACCCGCCGAGCCCGCGGGCCCCACAGCCACACACAGCCACAGGGGCGGGGGCGGCACCGGGCACACACCGCCAGCACCGGCCGAGGGACGGCTGCAGCGGGTGTGCGGTGTGACCACTACACAAGACCCTGTCAGAAGGACTGGTGGCCGGGAGCCGTCCATGTGTTATTTCGCCATTTCATGTCGAGTGTCTCCACAATCGGAGAGGGACATCCCGTCCTGCCGGACGCCCTCGGCCGCCCTGAGAGGTGCGAGGCGCGGAGCCATCCGCCGGCAGACACGTTCAATCCTCAGCAAAGAGGCTTCCAGAAATTTAAAAAAACCAAAAAAAAAAACCAAACAAAAAAAAAAACCCCAAACAAACACAAAACAAAAAAATACACCAAAACAACAACAAAAAACCCCACACCAAACAAGCGCGCTCGTCCCTCACAGGAGCAGCGATGGCGAGCTGACGGGCTCCTCCAAACCGTGACTGCGCGCCCGCAGCCTCAACCGCTCTCTCCCCAGGAGGAGGCGGCCGCCCGTGCCGGCAGCGGGACACTTCGCCTGGCTGCGGGAGCCCGGCAACTCCAGGAAATGTCGCTTCCCGCGTGTGCCGTGGGGCGGGGGGCGGCCGGTCCCGGGCTGCGAACGGCACAGCGCGCCCTCAGCGCCGCCGGCAGCCTCAGCGAGCGAGCGGGAGCTCAGCGCCTCACGAACCCCTCACCCCTCGCCTCAGGAACCTCTCACTCCTCGTCGCTGGAACCTCCTGCCTCTGGAGCCCCTTGCTTGCTTCAGGAACCCCTCATCGCTCTCCTTAAGAAGCCCTCACGTCAGGAGTCCATTATCCCTCGCCTCAGGAACCCCTCACCTCGGTTCGCCCTCAGGAAGGGATCGCCTGGTGCAAGGGGAATGGGAAGGAGTCGCTCTCCCCTCACCTTCGTGCCGGTCCATGACCTCCCAGCTGCAGCAGAGTGCCCTGTCAGCCCAGGAAGGAGGGAAAGGTGAGTGTGGTGGCTGCTAGTGCAGTTGCACGGCCATTCCGCCTTCCTAGGCCTTCACACTTAAAAGCTATCACTTTCCAGCAGGTTGGGCTTCTCCATTAACTTCCCACATATGCCAGTGAATGCTGTGTAATGAGCCCCGGTGATAAAATCTAGGCCTCCTTGCTCCAAGAGCATCAGCCCATCCTGCTTGAAATGAAAGGGAAGCACTTAATGTTTATTCATTGATTCTGGTGGAACTGTGTGCTTTTCAAGCAGAAAATACGAGATGCTCCCAATCAACTGAATCATCAATCCATGGGCAAATAGCTGAGGAGTTAAAAAATGCTCATCCATCATAGCTGGGAGTAGCATGTTAATGGAGATGGAATTTATTTTCTCCCATAAAGCATTCCTGGTTAACCCCAACTTGCTATCTCTTTAGCAATTAGTGGTGTCATGCTTGTGAAGCACAGATGAGGAGTTCAGATTGGGCTAATACACAATTACTGTCCTCAAAATGATTCTCATGAAACACCTCTGACTGATAAACACACAATATGCCTGACAAACAAAAAGAAAATAAATTAAAGAGTGAGCAGCATAACACTCCATAACCTCTGGCCAAATGCATGCAAGTACATAGCTTTGCCATCTATGTATGTCTCACAGAGGCATATCACTACCATAATTTTATCTAGTTTAATCCCTCTGGATACAGCCATTCGTTGGGATGTCTCCTCACCAAACACGGAGAGGTTTTTCTTGAAGGATGTCATAACTGGCTGTTCTGCAAGAAGGCTGTCACATGAAAGCATGCAAAACAGGAGTTAGGAGCCATGGGAATCATCTCCGTGAGTTAAGGTAGTGGGACATGGTCTCATTCCCCATCCCTTCTGGGTACTGTGGATACCACATGACTTGTTCCTAATGAAGATGTATCTAGAGGAGTAACAAACTCCACAAACCCCAGGGTGCTGCTCCAGGCAGTTGTGGTGCCAGACACCTGAGCTTAGAGCAGGGAGATTGCCCATCCTGTGTTCTCAATCTGCTCCCTCCACTAAAAGAGGAAACATTTCAATATTGATAGTGAGAAACCCTCTATACAAACCAAACCAACAATTTTGATCCCAAGCCACAGCAAGGCTGTAAGACATGGATGATGACTTTTCACTTGACCCAAGCATCTGAGTTACAAATTCTCCAAAAAGCATCTTCAGCTCCTCCATGTGCTTGAGCCTCTACAGCATCTTCATCAGAAACAGTGCCTAATAGTGCCGCACATGACAGCATGGATGTTTGCCACCTCTTTTCCCAAGTATTTTGCCATCTTTCCCCAGCTCTCTGTGAAAAGCTACCAAGGAAAAGGCATAAAGGAGAGCATAGAGAGGAGGATATTCTGATTTGCAAAATGGAGGGAATAGGAAAGTTGTGAGAAGACCAGTTAGAAAGGTGAGGGGAAGCTCTGAGGTGCCCTAGTTGAAAGGAGCAGCAGAGAGTTACAGGGTCAATACAAAGATGTGTGTAACAATTTATGTACACTGGAAGCTAGGAGTTCCAGGGAATTCCAGGGATTCAAAGTGATGCAAAAGTAATCTTTGAACAACAGAATTAAGGAGAAATAAGAGAATTTTTTAACTACATGGTGAAACTTGCAGAAACCTGGGGGAAAAGGAAGTTTCATAATGACTTCACTCTGTTCCCCTAAGTAGAAATAGTAGAATGGTTAATAACAATGTAGGAAAGGCAGAAGAACTCAGTAACTATTTCTGGTCTGGTTTTGGGGAAGAGCCAGATGATACACAAATATCAGATGATGATGATGATGATGATGATGATGATTATGAAATGCATTCCATTCCAACAAGCACAGAGGAGGATGTTAAACAGAAGCTAATGAAGTTGGCTATCAGCAGGTCGAGGTAACTTGCATCCAAAAGTTTTAAAAGCACTGGCACAGAGTATCTTTAGACCATTAATGTTGATTTTCAATAAATCTTGGAACACTGTTAAAGTTCCAGAGGACTGGGTGAAATATTGTACCAGTATTTTAAAAGGGTAAACAAGGTGACCAAGGTAATTACAACCTGCCAGACTGACAAGAATTCTGGGTAATAAAATGGGACATTATCTACATTACTTGATTAAAAAAGAATTAAAGGATGGAAACACAATAAATGCAAATTAATGTGGAGAATAAATCTTGCCGAAATAATTTGATTTCTTAATGGCATTACAAGTTTGGTTGATGAAGGTAAGTAGGTCTGCAAAATATTTGTTCTGGTAACTTACAGCATTTTAATTAAGAAGCCAAAATGATACAGGCTCATCACAGCACATATTAAACTGTTGAAACTCTCACTAACTGACAGTTACAAAGTGGGGAAATAAAAAGTCATCATCAAAGAATGTGTTTCTGTGTCCTATGGCAATTAGTTCTACACAGCATTGTATTGATATTAATGGCTCTAAGAAAAACATAAAATCATCACTTAAAGAGTTTGCAAGTGATTTAAGCAATAGGGATTCATAAATAACAAGTCATGCTGCAAAGTAGCTGAGACAGCTTGATAACAAGTAATGTGCATTTCTGTACAGCCAAATGTAAAAACATGCACCAAGGAATAGGGAGAGTGATTATAGGATGAGGGAATTTGTGATCTTACAAGTTAATGCTCAAAAACCTCGAGAATCATCACATATAATCAGAAGGAAATAAGCAGGTGGTGGGGTGCTGTAGCCAAGAGGATAATGCAATCCTTGGGTTTATGAACAGTAGAATATAGAAAGATGTCTGTATTTGTTTTCCTGGTACTAGTCCCACTGCTCCTGAAGTCTGATACCCAAATTCCTTCATTCCTTAATAGAAATTGATAAAGCGATGGTTCAGAGAAGGTCAGTAAGAATGATTTAGATTGAAAGTGAAAATGTTCAATCTATTTCAGTGTCAAAAAAGAAGGTGAAGGGGTAACTCAGTCACAGATTTTAAGGACTTCCAAGATTCAGTGAGTGCATGCAGATGTATTCATCTTCCTGTGAGGTCTTTTACCAAGGTAGGTAATTAATCACCAAGACAGTTTAGGGCGGGACAAGCTGGATTTCCCAGCACTGGGAATGTCAAAATCAGGAGGTCGTAAAAACTTAATTTTAACAGAAGCAGGAGTTCAGTCCTGTAAGTCTGCTCCCCAGGAGATAAAACTCTGTGTCTGTAGCTGTGCATTCTGGCTGCTTGTCTATGCAGAAGTTGATTTCCTTGGGCACTAAGAAGTAACAACCTGTCATCCCTTTCAGCATCATCTGACACAGCTCATGTGCTGTTCAGCACATGATGGGAGCAGCCGTGGGGATGGCAATGTTTACAGTGGTTGAAGGGATGGGTGGACTCTCTCACAGAAGGCAAAGCCTTTGAAGCATATTGCATGCCAAGATAACTTTTCTCACTCAGGAAGCCTGAGACATACATTGCTGGAAGCTGGGAGGTTACTCCTGACAAGTGTGACTATATGATTATCCTGCTACTAAACTCTTCCTCTGGCATCTGCTGCTGGCCACTGTCACAGACAGCACACTGATCTTGTGCCAAGCAGTCTCGCAGGTCCCACACCAAACTGACCCATTCCTGATCTCTGAAAAGTGCAGTGGGAAATCCAGTGTGGGCAGAGAGTAGATGTTTAATAATAGGTATTGCACAAGAGAGGGCAAGAACCCTTATTATTAGAAGGTGAAAGGCTGACTTGGGTAGGGGATTGTACATAAGGCTCTGGACCTCTCCAAAATCTGTCATTGATTGAAGAATTCAGGGGTTTCTCAGTCTGATCTGGTACCATCAAAAAACGAGGAAACATTGCAGCAAGATGTTCATTACTTTCCCAACGTAGTTCCTCATACAAGTGCTCAGCCTTCTACTGATATGCAAGATCTCGAGTAGGAAACGCCTGAGCTGTAAGCCTAAGAGTCCAAACCTCTTGGGGGACTGAACCTTTTATTCACAGTTCCATGGAAGAAAATGTTGGCTTTTTTCCTGCACAGTTGCTAATAACTGCCTGCATACCACACTCTGACAGAAACAAAACTCTAAGTATTTATTACTAATGTCATTCCCAGTGAAGGGCTTAGTGAGCATTTAACTAGTTTTTGTTGTAAAATAAACGCCCTCGCTGATAACAGCCTTGGAAAGAGGCAAGCAGACGTCGCTGCCGGTTGCAATGCTGTGGCTTTGCCCTCTAGTGGCTGAGGGACTGGCCCAGCTCCGGTGGTGTTCTGTCTTAATACGTTTTGATTACCTCATCAGCCTCGAATCTTTGATTTTTCTAAATTCTGTGCAGACTTCATCCATTAAGCTCAAGTACTACCTGCACCAGAACAATGTGAATCAATAAAATCCTTGGCTTAAGATTCCCAGAATCCTATATTAAGGTTAACTCAGTATTAGTGAGTCATACGATAAAGCCACTAATACATGGGCACTTAATTAATCTATGATGCATTTTCCACTAGATGGGACTTAATCTCTTGGAAGGAAAAAGGCCTGCTAGGTCACCATCTCATTGTGTGAGTCAGTTTAGAGTCATTCCATGCTGAATACCTATTCTTATTCTGCCCAGTTTAAATTTTAAATATGGCATATATTCTTAGGAGTAAAAAAGAAAAAGAAAGAAAGATTGCATGGTAATCCTTTTCAACAGTAAACTCAATAGGTTTTCAACAGTAAAAAAACTTCTTTACTGTCTATTCTGGCATCCATCATTTTTCTGCCCAGACACTGGCCTAGAGGCTCTAAGAAATCTGTGTCTATATGTGTTTTAAACTTCTCTGGGAGCTTGAGCAAGGGCTTTGGACTTCAATTACATCTTGATTTTTTCTCTTTCTCTCCCTCTGGCACCCATTTTAGCTTATCACCCCAAACTTCATAAGGAAATAACACTTACTCAATTGAATTGTTTGTCTTTCTTTCCCCCTCCCTCTTTCCTGTGTCTTTAGGATCTCTTGGCCAATTTCTGCCACAGCTGAAAAAGTGGTAAGTCTCAAAGGAAATTTAGTTCTTACAATATTTGTGTCAATCCATGGCCAGACACAGCGGGGCTGATCCAAAGCAAGTCTCAGGTTAGTGCAAGGAAGAGATCAGAGGGTGAAGGCACAAATCCATGTGCAAAGGCTAAATTTCTGATACTCACTGGACAGCTTTTCCAGGGTTGTTATTTGGACTCAGTATTTGAGAGTGAGATGTGATACTAAGCCTTTGCTAAGCAAGAAGTCAAATTACAGGATTTAGTAGTTCAAATAAACAACCAGATCATTTCATTCTTATTGTTTATTTTGTTTTTCATCCCTATTTAAAAGCCCTGGAAATGCTTAAGTACCTTTTTGATTACATTCCTGTTCTGGCCAGAAGCTGGAAGTGGCTTTAGTGAATACTCATGGGGTTCATGTATTTGTGAGGCTATTTCAGATGAATATGTCTGTGCTCAGTAATAAAAAACCAGCCAGGATCTGGAATCAGGAGAAACAGGTTCTTGGTCAACTCTTTTCTGCCCTGCTGGGTGCCATTTCACCCCTCTGATATCCTCTCCATGAGTGCAGAAGTAGTTATATCTGCTGCATGAGTAAGTATTCCATGAGTCCTTAGGAAGGTCTGGGAAACCACTTTGAGAGTCTCTCTCACTTTGAGATGGGAAATGTTACTACGATGATTACATGAAAAGCCATCATTTGGAAGATATGAAATCACCTAAATATGTGCTTTCTTGTTCACTGAGACAAAAGAGCTCTGAGGTTCAAAAATGAATAGTAGTTTAAAACATTAATTCCATCTACAGTACTTTGTCTTCCACAAATACCGACAGATACGTATTTTCCATTTGAAGATCTAAAAGTATTTTACAAATAGTTGAAACCTGATAGTCGCCCTGTGAGGATTAAGCAATTTGCTCACTATCACTCAAAAAATGCATTTCAGAGTTTGGACTAGAATTGTAGAACTCTTGATTTTACAACTTATGCCATGTATATTGGGGTATCCCTGGGATGGGCTATTGTTTAATTTCCTCAGTCATACAAACTCTTGTAAGGCTGATAGTACTCCAGGACTAATGTTGGAGCTCTGCCAAAGGATGGTGAATGGTAGGAGAATTGAGATGCTCATTGTTTGGATAAGAGTCATAATTCATGCCAGTTTGGTCTAAAAAATCCTGCCTTAAGTACCATATATTGGTGAGGAGGGAGGGCCAGCACAACTCTGTAAAGAAGTATCTCACAACTTCTGTAAGGAAGTTTCTGAGTTGTTGACAGTCCTAGACACTTTTCCATATATACCACCAACATGGTCAATAGGAAGCACAGTGGTGAAGAACAGGTGATTCTTAAACTGAGAGTCTCCAACCTAGACCAGATATGGCCCTACAAGGGAGCTTAGAAGGTCACAAATCACATCACAGGCATTTGTGTGGGCTTCAGTGAACATGCTTGGTGCACTCACTTGTAGAAGCAAGGCTTATTCAAGATGTTGGCTGGGAGCAAACCCCACCAGACACTGCAGAGAGAAATTCCACCAGCAAACAGTAGCACAGAGCATGTTTTGTGGAGGATTTTTGAATGACTGTTTTTGTGAACAGAAACCCATTCCCTTGAATGTCGACGCTTCAGATGCAAGGAAAATTCTGAGAACAAAGTAATTTTAGAGACATCAAAGTACTACAATTTAAACTTGACTTGATTTTAATTGCATGCAATGCAAATAAAACTGTTTCAAACTGAAAAATCACATCAACATAGGTATTACTAAATAGCTCATTATTATGACTGTTGAAGTGATATCTTTTGATGTGTCTTTTCTTTCATTCCTTCCAGCATTACTATATTCTATGACCAAAAAATCTGTCAATTTTTTTACAGATTCAGTATACAAATTAAATAAATCTGTTCATAATTGTACTTATGTAAATGGAGACACATTTAACACAGAAAAACATCTAATCATTTTAAGTCTTTTTTTAGTCTGTGATGTCTTGTCCCAGTGAGTTCCATGCACTAATTGTCCCACTTTAAAAGTATTTTCTTTCAGCAGATGTAAATGCTCTACAGCACAATTTAACTTAATACCTTTTTTTTCTCATATAGGAAAAATTGTTCTCTGTATAATCCTCGATTATGTTTGTTTCTGCTATTATCCTTTTTGTTCCTAATTGTTCCTAATTATCCTTTTTCTGGAAACGTTGAGATGTTTTTAATTTATCTTTAAATCACAAGTTTCTCTGCATCTTTATATGGTGTCATTTTCAGCTTTTAATTCTGCAGTCCTATCCCTACTGATAGGCTGAGGGTTGTGGCCAGAGCTGAGGGGGCCATGCCACTGAGTTAGAGAAGCTCTGCTGTTCTGTGGTTATGTGAAAGGCATCTAAATATAAACTGAAGTCCAAGGTAGGAACACAGACAAAGCAAATAGATGAAGGTCAGAAACTGCTACATCTGACTCCTGGTATAGCCTGTGCTGCCAGAGCAGCAGCAGCAAATAGGGATGCATCTATCTCTGTGCCTCACAGACATTAGTGTGCAGCACTGGGACCCTGAGAGGGAATGCTCATTATCTTCTTTCACCAATTCCTCCAGATTCATAGGTCTGTGAACCTGAGGGAGGAGAGAGAAAGCTGCTGGTCTCAGTAGGAGAAGGGAGGAAGCAAATGGAATGAGCCCAGTGAGTGCTGGAGCACAGGAAGGCAGAGGATAAGGGACAGCAGGAGCAGTGAGAACACACATCTTCCATGAAGCTCATAGTTTCTGCCTGAGGTAGGAAATATGTTTCAGACAAAGTTTTCAGTCCAAGTGCAGAGTTGTCAACTTGTTTATGACCATGCAGCTACATAGTTCCAGTCTGGTTGGTTTTGTTGTTTGAGGGGCTTTTTTATGAGGTTGTAAGTAAACAGAAGTATAAACCTTCATCTGTAGTACCTTTTCCCCCCCCTTTCAATACTTATGTGAAGGGTTTGATCTAATATGTATATATGTTTTTTCTTTAGGTCTTTCTAGGTTCAAAGTAAGAGCTGAGTTTTCTTTAGGGAGGAACTGAAACTTACTTGAAAGGAAGCGATAGATGTAGTTGGCTCATTGTTATCTCAAGCATTTCCCTTCTTTGTTGCACTGGAGATAGATGAATAGCTGCTATGCATGGACATACATGACTCCCAAGTGCTGGTTCATGTTTTTTTGTAATTAAATCATTCAAGGTGTGATTGAGTCAAAGTCCAGCAAAAGGAATTTTATTCTTGAAAGGATCTGGCAGGCATCGCTTTTGCAACGCTTTCTTGGCTTATCTGCTAGTGGTATCCTGGTCTTTTCCTTCCTACTTCTCCTTAATGACAGTGGGTGCAGTGGGCATCAAAACCACCATCCTTTGTGCACAGAATATTTGAAGCTGCCTTTCAAAGGAGAAAGACTCACACAGCTGTGCTGCAGATGACAGGCACATCTTCCTTTGTCCTTAAATAATTTGGGAATATGTTGCTCGAATTTAACCACACTTGACTGAGGCAACCGGTGACTGCTGAAGGAGAAGGCTGCAAATGGTTGCCACTGCTGAGGGCATGGAGAGGGAAGGCAGCCACTGCAGTAGCTTTCAGCAGCAGGTGGTTGTCAGTCAGCCACACACAAGCCTAAAATTCTTTGTGTGGTTATTTCTCGTCTATCAGAACTGCCACAGGGAATACGGTGCTCATTCCTCGGGGAAAAGGTGTGATGGGAGGCAGGTAAAGAATGGTTAAAAACCATGGGATCCTGCTTTCATCAGTTCTTCAAGCAGTGAAACAGTTCACACACACATAAAGCTTTAAGTACACCCTGAAGTATTCAAGGCATTAACGAAAATCCAAAGCATCTTGTTCATTTCAATTACTTCTCCACCCACATTCTTCATTGAATTAGAGGATATCCTACACACTCTTTTGTTTCACATATTCCCCAAAGATTGTTTCATCACACACCATGCAAAGATCTTCAGCATATTCATAGTAACGTCTCAGTCACGGCATTCAGCATTATGATGTTCCTGGCACAAGGGATGTTATTAAAGGATTGAAGAAATGAATAGATGGCAGATTTCCCCAGGGCAGCGCATCAGAAAATGGACATCAAAAGAACCTGGCTCAAAATGCAGTGGGTATTACTGGCTCCTGACAAATCCCACTCATTTCTGAACAGTAACACTGTCAGGCTGTGTTAGGGACATGTCCATCCTGGAATACCTCCATAAAACTGTTTGCTTATCTAGTAAAAGCACTCCCATTTCAACACCCGCCACTCTAGTTGAAGACAGCATAATCTTCATTACTCAAAAGTACTTTGGGCCCAAATCCAAACCCAATCTTACTCAAATAATTAGCAACATCCCAAGGTTCAGGCTCTGTAGCCAGCAAAATTACCTTTGTTTTCTCCCATCATTTTTCATGAACTGATCTGGATTGCCCTAGAAACCCTGAATGTGTGAGTCTCTTTTACAGGACATGTAGGTTGTCACATATTACAAGTCATCTTCACAGATCCCAACAGGGTAAGAGGCCACAGTCTGTGACAGAAAAATTTTTGAATTTCTGTTTCCTTTTTCACCAAGAACTGGTTGAAATTTATTTTCTTAAGGCTATTTCGAACCGTGAGTAACAATTCCTGAGAAGGCACTGAGGAAGGAGAAGCACATATACTGACATGATGTCACCACCTGAATTATTCTGCTGAGATATAAAAATAGTTTGGAAAGCAGCACGGCCAAAATTACTATATAATTTAATTACAACCTACTTTCATGACAGGCCATCAGTTAATTAAGAGTGTCAAAATGCTGAATTGCCTCCAGCTTCTACATGCTTTGCAAATGACATGGAAGTCATCTTTTTAAATAGCAACAGCTTAACTGAAAATGTAGAACCCATAGTGAAACGCTTTGAAAAATGAGGCAGTCAACTGAGCTGACCTGAAATTCCCCATGCCATAAATTCACTAGGGAAGACAGTTATAACCCATTTAATTTACTCTCTGAAGATCCCATTCACATGACAACTTCCAAACTATTTTTCTGAAATTGATATAATTTTGAAGTGTTATAAAACAGGAGCCTTAAGTGACTGTGATCTGTGCAGGTACACACAGGGCCTGGCTCCAGCACTGGCACCTTCCCTTCAGGCTGCTGCAGTGCAACTGTAAAGCAGGAAAAGGCATGGAAAAATGTCTTTTTTTTTCCTTTAGAAATAAGTCACCTTCACTAATTCTCAAGTACCACATATGACATTAAAGAAAATTCTCTGTAAAGGGAATGATGTTGCTCTAAACTTAGAAAATGATGGAATTGTTTTACCCATCTGTTGTATCTTATACCAAATCCCCTATTCTCTTTATAGGACAGTCTTTTTAAACAAATGATTTTGTATAAATTATATAACAGTTTTATATAAATTGTAGCAAACCAAAAAAGAATAAAGTGGAAAGCAGACTGGATAGAAAGCTCACGTGTCAAGCACTAAGGGATAAGAAGAGAACCCACCTGCAGAAAGAAGCCAAACATCTTGAAACTGAAACAAAACCAGAGCAGTCCCTCTCCCTCATTCTCCCTCTGGTAATGAGGGGGTTCTTTCATTGGACAGACAGAAAAATATTGTTTGTTAGCTGGATTTTTCTTTTCTTCCAAGGCAATGAGTACTTCACAGTGGGAAAAAAACCTGATGAGCAAACATCTCCCCCTATAGTTTGCAAGAAGCTGAGCATCTTAAAAATAATAGTTAAAATTCTGTCTCTTGATTGAATAAGGGAGCCAAGCTAAAACTGAGCCAGAACTTTATGTAGTATGGCAACTTGGAAGTGGATGCTATAGGAGAGTGCTTGAATAAAAAGTAAAAGGCTACAAGCAAGAAGTCTGATAATTCAGAATAATTGGGGCAGGCTCATGGTTTCTTGACTGTGGCAGTGTCCAAGTGATTAACAAATTCAGGCTTGGGGAAAAAAGACTGAATTTCAATATAATTTATGTGTTGGAGTAAGGGGAGTGCATTAAGCCTGTAATTTATGCAATAGGCAAAGAACTTCAACTACTAGAAAGAAGTGAATGTCTTTCCATGGTGAGTTCGAAGTAATCCCTACTACTGAAGACTTTGATTGAAAAAAGATTTGCCCTAAGGTAAAAGATAAAAATGCCCTTTAATGTAGTAGGCCACAAAAATGAAAGCTGACCACTAAACAAGAATGTTTTTCCAGGATGACAAACACCTCTATGCAACTTTCACAAAATGGTGATTATTCAACGGTTTTATGTCTGTTTCAAAGGGAATATGTGTGGGATGGATCCTGTTCTCCATGGCCTCCTGCTGGGCCATTGTTGCTATTTCTGCAAGGACGAAGCTCCAAGCCCTGTACCTGGACTTCACTACCATTCACAGCTACTGAAAACCAGTTGTCATTAATTTTAAAATCCCCATGCAGGTCTAAGGTAAAGGGACATCTTTTATTCAGTGTTTTTACAGAAAACAGTCTAACAAAGGGGTTAGTATCCAGCAAGGCCCATTACACAGTACAATGATGCAACATTAATGGAACATTGTGTTCTCCCCTGAGCGCTTCCCTTCAGTGTTTAACAGGCAATCCCTGAGGTCCAAGCATTAGCCCAGCAGTGGCTGGAATGGCCTTGGCTGCAGCCCTTTTCCCGAGTGGTAGAAAATATCCCATTGGTTGCAGTTGCACAGGCTTAGCAAATGCTTCACATACTAGCCTGTGCTGGCCTCCTTATTCATGGAAACATACCTAAAATTCCCATTTGCCAGGTGCAGTGCTAGACATGGACTGGACGAGTCCAGAATCCTGCAGACACTGGAATGTGGCCAGGGGGATGAAACTACTGATCTTTAATGTCCCTTCAAAACCATCATGATTTCTTATAGATATTATGTAGCAAAAATTGAGTGAAAGAAGCAATAGTGTCACTGGTGTTACATAAAGATCGCCTGACTAAATACAACTACTAATTATTCTGAGCAGGCATGCCCACTTCCCATTGGTTCATTTCTCTTTCACTAGTCCATATGAGGGGGAAAAAAGACCCAAATGAACAAAAAAATAAAATCTGAGACACCCATTTTCGTCTTGATCACATCATTTATTGAGTCAGCAGTGATGGCAAAGGGGGAATCAATCAGTCTTACCGTCACAAACAAACCCCACCACCAAATCCCATGGAAGTCTACACACACTCCTCCTGCTTGAGTCCCATGAACTCCATGGCTCTGCTCGAATCTTCCTGTTCTCCTGGCAATGGTTTGCCTTCGCAGCAGTGTGGCAACTCCCTGCTCAAGCAAAAGGACATTGCTTCACTGGGTGTAATTCAGCCTATAAAAAAACCACCGCAGGCTTATTTATGCCTTGCTAAAGCACATGGTTGAGATTTTGTCGAGTGCTGTGAGTCAGACACTTGGGAAGGCCTGACCAGCTATTTCCTCAACATCTCAGTGAGAGATGTCTGTATGTTGATCATGTTTGTACCTCAGCAGTCAGATTAATGCTGTGAGTTTGCTAAAAAAGCCTGGTACCCCATTTCAAACTGCCAGAACCCATACAAACAATTTTGCCTACGATACAGAATTAAATAGAGCACGATAAATTACAGCACATACACCAAGAAGCTGCACTCTTGGAAGGGAGAGTGGGGGGAGAGAAAGGAAAATGCTCTTTGGCATCTTTGAAATCTCTCCTTTATTTTGCCTTTATCAAACCAGAGAGACATCCCAAGTATAAAACTTGCAAATGTTTCTGCTTTAACAGGATTACTTAACTATGGTAGGAACAAACTATTAAAGCTTGTTTTTATTGTGCAAGTAGACCAATGCATGTAATTCCTCCTGCAGCAATTTTTCATGGGGCTGCTCATGAGGGTAGGAGTAATTGAGGACAAGTGTTTAATCACCTCTCTCTTATCTTGGCTTATCTAAGTGTTAAGATAAAAGGGCAAAAATCGAACCAAGGCACATCTCATACAAATTTGAACACAGATTAATGTCTCGGCATTAATCTAATGCCGAGAAACTAATAAAAAGAACTGCTCACCATTTATTCAGTGCAAGTGAATTCTTGTTCTGAATAGTTACTGCTTTCCTTTTCCAACAAATACTGGCCATCCTGAACCATAATGGACATGAGGACCCAAGCAGTTTGAAAGCATAAGCACATTTTATGTCAGTCCAAATTCAGCAGTCCTGTTTCTCAGACAACACTCACAACAGCTATAGAGAAAGGAAGATGACACAACTGCAGTCACAAAGGAGAACACACTTGGTGTACGTTCCTGATGATGTTACTGTGAGCCATTGAGGAAATGGATGTATAAAACACCTAAACCTTTTATTACAGCTTCTGCAAACCCATGAAGTGCTTGTGCAGATTCAAACCAGTATGACTGTGTGCATTTTTCATGGAAGAGTTTCCATCAGTTAAGACGCTAATGATGTGTCTGCTTGTAGCCGAAGAACAAGCAATCTTTTTCAAAGAACTCACCAGGTTCTCAGTGACCCAGACTGCACTATAAAAATCCTCTATAATTTACAAAATCATCAGGATAGAACATGTACACCACTAGAAACAACAGCGAGATTATCCCTTCAAATTTGACTATAGCCTTTGAAAGAAAAAAAGAGTGTCTGGAATATTTTTATGGAAAACCTATTTCAAGGTTCTCAGGAGAACTGAGCTGGAAAAATCACCGTGTAATGGGATAAACTATTACAACTGCAGGGCTGCAAGTGGCCAACATGATTTCTCAGTGCACACTGCCAATGAAAGCAACCCTGCAACTCAAAGGGCAGGAGAAGAGTTAGAGGCAATAATATCCCTGTGTTCAAAAGTTAATAATTTACAACAACACTGAAATCATGCGGCTGAAAGGTGATATAGAAAAGACCTGAAAATAACACATTCCCTGTTTTTCAGAAGACTGACATCACTTTTGTGTCAAAATAGAAGGAAGTCTCAGCAAATTACCCAAACATCCAGCAGGAGATCATGAGAAAACTTGGTGTCTTTCAGTCAAACTGTGGAAGCAGGCTGTGGGAAACTTGAGACATATACAGGAAGAAATCCTTATTCCAAGTAAAAATTATTATTGGCCATATTTGCATTCTTTCAGAAACATGCAAACTGTCACTAATTACAACTATCAATCACAGAGCAGACCAAGTCTCCAGCAATACAGCAATGGTTTCAAAATGAACAGAGCAGGAACTTTAGTTGCATTATTACTCACTGGAGATTTTAACAATGCTGTAAGCAAGCCAGGATTATTTTCAATTCAACACCATATGTCAGAAACCATTTGAAACCAGATCTTGTCACAAAAGTGGAAATTCCATATTAAAGACCTCGGTCAGTAAGTTCAAGTGATTTTCAGTGAACAAGAACCTGCAGCATGAATCAAAACTTCAGCAGCTTGCCCCAGTAAAGCAACATTCACCTAAAAAGAGACACACAGAACAGGTTCATGGGGAAGGCTGTGTTCGGGTGCTGTGCAGCTGTGGAGCAGTGGGATGGCTGGGGCAGAGGGCAGTGAGGGCATGCTGGGCTCACATGGGGCAGCTGATCAGCCCATGGAGCAGGCAGAGTGAACTGGACTGAATCCCTATTTCACAACAAAAATTTAGAAACAAGCTGCAAGTTAGAGGATCTGACTACATCATCACCCATGTGGCCAATCCTTCCCTCTTCCTGAGGCTGCTTTGCTGATGGCCATCCCCACCCAGCTGGCCCAGCCTGTCTGCAAAAACTTCCCTGTTAGGGGATTGTCCTTTATCTCCCAGAAAGTCCAAGCTCACTGGCAGGTGCTGAGGCAAAGGCAAGGAGATGGGCTCCTGTCACTTCAGAGCAAGCTGGTGCAGCTGACCTCAGGCATCAGCTTGGGAAAGCAAAGGAAGGGGAAGCCTTGCTCTGCTGGCAGCAGAGAAGCCAGAGATTAGCGAAAGCTTTTTGGGGAACTTCACTCTTGCCATGCAAAGGTCTGATATCCTGCTGACATCTGCCAAGATTTTAAGTCTTCACTTACCTATGTCAGGCAATAATTTGCATTGCTTGGAAATTTCCAGCTTTGCACATGGCCTCAAAACGAGCTCTGCTGTTCTCAAAACGTTGTTTGCGCCACACTTCCCAACGTCTGCAGAGCTGGTCTCACAGCACTGGCTCTTCTTTGTCAGCTAAGTTGCATTAGACAGAATCTATAAATACATTACATACTTTCTAATATTACTTTTTGACATAAGCAGTTACTATAGCTGCAACAAGGATGTTGCAAGGAAGTGCATGAGGTTGCATAACTCCTTTTATTCAGCTGGGATATGTGCACTGAAAGGTCAGCAGGCCTTGGAATAGGATTTTTTGTTTCAGTGTTTGCCTTAGCATTCCTACTTTAACAAAAACATCAAAAACAACTTCAAGAACTCAAATGAGCAGTTAATCTCCTTTTACGTCAAGGAGGCAACTGATTTAGCTTAGCTACAAAAATCTACCTGCAATGCAAAGTTCAAGGAGATGCTGCCTAATAGAGAATTTGACAGATACCAGTTGTCAAAAAAAAGCATCTGAGAAAGCCGTGGGTCTGTTGCTTAGTTAGAGGATGTTTAATAGCACTGAGAGCCCACAAAATACTATGGGTTTATCATGCAGAAGTAGCTTTTTATACCAATTGCACAGAGATGTAGCTCTCTTCTCTCAAGAAACATCCAGTCTGGTGTTCATTAATTTGCAAAGCACATAGAAGAGGCATAGCAGTACTCCTGAAATAAAGGCAAACCAAGGCCCTGGAAGATGGACAAGTCTGTTTTTTCTTGTCCAATAACAAAAGTGGATGTGAAATGAGAACCCCAGTAATACTGCTCTAGATACCAACCCAAGCTTCCACCCAAACATACCAAGACAACCAATTTCAGAATTAGTGTCTTCACTTGCTCTGCTTGGGTACCCAAATCCTTGATTGATGCTGCAGCCCTCATGTTTCGGAATAAATCCATTAAGTTCTTCAGTGTCTGCAAACAGGTCTTCAAAAGCGGGGGGGAATAAAAAAATTATTTAATGGGAAAGCAGTTAAAGGTGAATAAGCATTCCCTGCACTTGTGCTGTCACTTCTGTGAAGCTGCTATGGCTGCTGTTGTGATGTGCGTCTGTTCTGCACCACTTCATTTGCTCAAGTACACAACAGGGATCATTTAATTAGTGATATTTGGATCCCCAGAATAAAGAGTGCTCACAGTACAAACCAGTACTGCCTTCAAAAAATAAAAGCAGACTGATCTTAAGGGCCAGTGGAAGAATTCATGCACTCACCTTCACCTAAGGGGCAGTTTGCTCAGCCCTCTGTAAATTCCTACCACCCAGAGGAGCATGGGGTCTGAATCCAGGTAAACTTAGGAGAATCCTTCCTGGACCTTCCTCAGTAGAGACAGAAATTAATCTCTTACATATAGTACAGATTTACTGTGCTTTTATGGTATCTTTGGTTCCTTCCTGCTGACAGGAATACACTGGTCAATCAACAAACTGCTCAGTAATTAAATCAGCTGTAAAACCTCCAGTGCTCATTTTGTACACACCAAATCCAAAACATTATTTGTGAAGATCCTGGCAGAAGAGAACTCATAGCAACTCCTAGTTCCCATGGAAAGTTGACAAATACAAGCAAATTATCAACATATTTCTGCAGCAGTTCTGAATTCATCCTTACAATTCCTGTGCACTCCTCAAGTATTCTTTCATAACAAAAGCTAAAGATAAAAAATTCAAGGCCTGTATTGTGCATTAAATGCCCTTTTTATATCAATTCCTTCCACCCTGCAAACACTCTCAGCTGTAAACTCACTTTGTTCTCAAGCTCTGCATGGGAAATCCATTCACCCAGGCGTAAGTCTTGAGCCACCACTGCCTGTGCTGTAACCTCTTCATCCATCACACAAGCATTTCTTTTTCATTGAGCAAACTATGAAACAACTGCAGGTTTTTACAGACTCCTCATCTGCCTCAAAGCCAGCCAGACCCAGATTTCCCACCCATGAACTAGGGAATTACACAAATGCACCAGCAGCCAGGGCAGAAGATCAGTGTTTGCTGTATCACACATTTGCTGATTCTTTGGTTTTCACTGATCAAGCTTTGACTCACATACAATCCAGATGTTTCGATTTCCTTTATGCTCCATCTTCCTACTTTCCAATCACCGCCAAGTTATTTGTCATGTCAATATTGTTACCAGTATCTTTAATATGTCAGCTGAGTTAAGTAGTGAGCAAGTAAGCACAAGGGCTTCACAAGTATGGTGGTTATCTTGCTTCAAGCCAAGCAAAGAACAACTTAACATTCACCTTTACGTGGGGAGCTTTTATTTACTAACTCCCCGAAGCTATTTTTAGTAACCTTGCATTTCCATCAGCATGTACAAACACTGTTTGTGTTATACCATGAATAAATACAAAAGAAGAAGAGCTTTTCCCACAACAGCCTTGATGGGCTACTTTTAATTAAAATCAGTTTAATGATTGATAAGCTCTAGTATTTCCAGCAGCAAATCATAAGTGGTTGACTGTTTCCAGAGACAGTGAAAAAACTGAAGATAATATAACTACATAAGCTAGCATAGTTAGTTGGTTTACTGGTTGTCAACATAGGAAAAATTTGAAGGTTTTAACATGTAAATTCAAGAGCAAAAATGAAATCAGTATTTTGTAGGAATCAGAAAGTTCAGCTATATAAACTTATGGAATCATTGTTTCCAAAACTTACTTTTAATCTCTCACAAAATTACTTCTGACATACTTCCTACATCAGAACGAACAAGCAGGAATTTTCAGTATCTGATTAGTATTTAGGAAGGGGATGTCCCATATATCAACTCAGCACAGTTGCTGCTTTGAAAGGTTCTTCACTTGTGCCTCTTAAGCAAATGGAGGAACACTGCAAATGCCTTTTGCCTCATGTCCTTCCTTTGCTCCCTGGGCTCACAGAGGCAGCAGAAAGCAATTCCATGTGCCTGAGCACACATTTGTGGAGACATCTCCTCCTTACAAACAGAACAAATCATTGCAGCTGATCAGCCATACAACAAACGAAAAGTTTCATTCAACACCACAGAAAAAATAGGAGTGAGTATAGGGAGTGTGGAATTCTAGAGCTCTAACGGGACCTTCCCTAGCCCTGCATGTCTTCTTGGTCACCGCCACCAAGAATGCAGCACTGTCTCAAACAGCTGCTGCATCCACCTGCCTTCCTCAGCCAGTGCTGGTGGGAGGAGCAGAAAACACACAGGAGGGAGCATTTCCTCTTTTGTACTGTTATTTTATTTTGTAGTAAGATCCACGTAGTATATAAAATGTAACAGGAAAACCTGAACGAAGCCTAGAAAATGAACCGAGGAGTTCAGCTGACGAACCACTACAGCTCTACTTCTGTGGGTTCATGAAGTCTCCAGAACTCATGGACTGTTTGCTTGTACTATTACAGTTCTCTAGCATATGAGCCTACACCAAAAGCTGATATGTTCCAATTAAGCCATAGTTAAGTGACAGATGTAGAGAAAAAAAACCGAAGTGGCTTTTGTAAGCCACAGCTGCCCTTGACAGAGGTTACAATGATGTCTAACTATACTGTAATGCACATTACATCAAGAACCTGGAAAGAGCCTCTGAGAAAATGGCTTCACATTAAGCATTGTAAAGAAAGGTCATAAATACTGCACTGTACCAACAGTACCTCCCAATGTCCTCCTAATGCCTGA
This sequence comes from Entomyzon cyanotis, assembly GCA_024500445.1. Classification (NCBI taxonomy): domain Eukaryota; kingdom Metazoa; phylum Chordata; class Aves; order Passeriformes; family Meliphagidae; genus Entomyzon; species Entomyzon cyanotis. Next base: position 5,766,438 of record JAKEPQ010001020.1, read on the forward strand.
GGAGCATTTGTGTTTTGTAAGAAGCTACTACATAGATGACACCAAACCTAGAGGTAGGTTATAGGCCAAGGTAAGTTACAGGCAAAAAAAAAAAAAAAAAAAAAAACCCTTTAGAGCTAGTCACTGCACAGACTGCCCAGCAGGAAGCAAGGCAAAGTGTCAACAACTCTTTCCTCCCACCCTAACCATTGCTCACACAGTGCATTTAGTTCCTAGTGCCCTAAGAATGAGAGTGGATCATCAGCTGCTAGTAAATGCAGTCATGCCAAGAGAACAGCTTGAAGTTATTCAAGCAAAAACCTGTTACTGTGCAACACTGGTGCACTGGACTGTTACCAACCAGACCTCCAAGCTTAGGAAGTGACCTGACAGTAGAGAACCAAGGTGTTTTTCTTTTGGGAAAACTGGGAAATACTTTAGTAACCAACAGGAGAACATACTACTAAGCCTACATGGAAGGAGTCAAATACCAGCTTGTATCAAAATCTGTAGAGACCAAGGGGGAAAAAAAGTTCAAAAAGGTTAAAAACTCACACTTTTCTGAGACCAAGTTTTTAAAAAGTTACTGTACCAAACAAGCCGCTAAAATAGCTCATCTCCCCTTCAACTTGGGATCAACGCAAGGTTGGTAACAAATATGTGTACATTGAAAAACACACCTGCAAGTACAATAGTTAACAGCAAATAAACCCCAAGTTTTAATGATGTAATACCTTCAGGTCACAAAATGTGGACAAAATGTTCATCTTAACTCCCTTCTGTGCACTTTTTGGTGATAATCAAAGTAACAATGCTGAAGATTCTTTTTATTTCTATTTCCAAAGGAAAAGGGTAAATGGTTAAATATGTGTTCTCCAATTTGTTCTCCACTATATGTACACCCACACACATACACACACCCCTCAAACTGCACTGACATTTCTTTTTGACCAAAAGAGTAGATCCTGGGAGTAAGTGCAAAATGCAAAATCAACTGACAGAAAATGCTGAACAAACAGCATCATAAAAATACAAAATATTTATATTACTGAACTATTAACAGATGATGTTCTCTGTTTCTTTAAAACTTTGGAACCACATAGCTGATTTCTTAAATCTAGTCCATGCCAGCTTCCAGAACTATTAATGTTTTAGTTAGCTTCATTCTTTGATGCTTCATCAAAATTTTCTACGAGATCTGAAAAAGATGAAGATATTTAATACAGTAATGCCCAGTAAGCCTAATGAACATGCATATTATTATAGGAAAGCTTAAATAGTACTTAACTATACTTAGGGAAACAATTTCTTTATGGGCAGATTTCAAAGGGCTTTAGAATATATTGTTTGTTTAAACATACACAAAGAACTTGAAATGCAGAAATACTCCAACAGTGAAAATTCTAACATTAAGTGATTAATAGCTGATTTTCAGAGGTGTTCTACTAGCTGCAGTTGAGTTTTGAGTATCAGCATTCTTTAAAGAATGCCTGAAATTTTGGAGAATTGAGTTTTGTGCAAGGTCAGAAAGAAATAAACCAGTGCCAAGGCATGAGAAATTGAATCTCTGGCCCACGTGTGTTGTTTTAGCTAACACACCATCCTCATGGATTCAGTAGAATGGGGTGACAGATATAACAGTTATTCACTGACAAATTAGAAACTTATCATATTTACTTTCAGACACTGACATAAGCCTTTTTTTTCCTACTACAGAAATAAAAATTCCCACTCCAGACCCTGATTCAAACTCAACCATGCCAATTGTGTCATTTTGCAGTCCTAAACCCCTGTTTGGATCTTTAGATACTTGTTCAACCTCACTGAAACTATTTTAGCCTAGTTTCACTTAATAATTAAGGTATTTGCACAAGGTAATCCCTTTTCCAAAAGCTGGACTCCAAAGTCATGTTTTAATGCTGTCCTATATAAGAAGCCTCTCTTAGCAAGCGAGGAGTATAATCACATCAAAAGCTACATATTTAAATGAATGAATCAAAATATTTATATATAACTGGACATAAAAGTATGTATGTGCCTACCTGGGACGTCATCATCTTCTTCATCAATATCTTCAGATTTTGGTGCTTTACTATCCAACACTATAAAAGGAAATTTAGCGCTGAGTTCTCATGATACAGAATTCAGGACACTCACACAACAAAATAAAAACCCTACATGTGAAAAAAGCAAGCATTTTCCCAATCCCCAGTAGTGACAAACAGACAAATGACCAGGTATCAACAGTTAACAGGATGACAAAAAGCTTTCCTTGGGGACATTACAGTCATCTTAATGGCCATAACAGTCTAAACTGGAACTGTACCTAATCTTCATTTCTTCACTGTAGAATTACAGTAATAGTTAAACACATACACACAATCCTCCATGCTGCCAAGATTTTTAAATGAATAGAAAATAAAGAATCACATGCATAACTGCGATTTGGGTGTTTTAATTTTCAATCAAAACTTTGATTTTTAACTAGTTTTAGTCTTGGTTGAATTCCAAAGCAAATTGTAGAGCAGAACAACATATTTCTTCTTCTATAACCACAATAGAGATATGTTTTGTATGAGCAAAGAAAACAGAATAGATTCCCTGACAAAAAGAACTGGTTGAGTTTTTCCCAGTAAAAATGTGAACTTGCTTTCCTAAGTATTCTGCCATACACAACTCCACACCTGCAATCACAGTATGCCAGACTTACCTATTTCTTTTAAATCAGGGCCTGCCCATGTAATCTTGAATCAACAAAGATAAAAGCAAGTTCTTCCCCCACCCTCTACTTCCACAACAGTGGCAAATGAGTAAAAAGCACACACACTTCTGATTACTTTTTAAGTCATATGCTGTTGTTAAATTTGGGTTAAAACTTTTAATGCTTCATACGTCCCTTAAGTCAGCTATGAAAGATTCCAAAAAAACCTACCTTGTCTTGGGAATTGTTCAGCTAACTTCCTGAGACTTGTTAAGCTGTCAGCACCAAGCTGGCTTAAGATGCCTGGAAGCATTTCTGTGATCGGTTTAGCCTCTGCATGACCAGTAATTGCAAAAGTGTTGGCAGAGAGGGAAGCTTGAACCTTGGGGTTGTTGAAGTGAATAACTGTTCCATCATCTTTTATCATGTTCACCTGTTCAAATATATTCATAACATTTACCAAAGTATTGCAGCATCTTGGTACACAAGCATGATAATTAAAATCTAGATTTAAAATATTAAAAATTACAGAACTAGCACTCCTCCTAAACAATAATATAACCATGATAAAAGTACCTGGAATCAACACCATCTAAACTTAAAGCTCCAACAGCAAAGCCTTGCCACGTCAGGTTAAACCATTGCCTTTCACAAGTACCAGTGTCACCTACCAGGAAAACTTTCCAGCTCCTGCCCAACTGGGAAAATGTTCATCTGACAGTGGCTCAAGGCAGGGATGCACACACAGCACTGGGGGTTTATGTACCAACTGCACTAGAACAGACTTCCCAATCATTCCATAGGACTCCTAAGACTAAGAACATCATACAGTGATCCTGCTCTCTTCCTCTTCCCTAGCCTTCTGAATCACCAAGAATTGTATTTTACAGCCATTGCAGCAGCCTGCTCTGCTCCTTCAGTCAGAGTTCACACTGGCATATTTGTATATGTCTATGTTCTGGTTTAACTTATAGGGAGACAAAATGGAAAGTTGAAAAGCTTTTTCTTCTATGCATGGCTAAACAATGGTAATGTGAAAAATAATTCTGTCCAACCAAAGGAAGAGAGTTCTACCCATCCAAGACAAAAGTGATATTAAAATTATGTGAAAAAAATAGTAAGCAATGTTTTTAAGTTACTGGGAGAAAACAGGAATTCAGGAAATAAAGGACAGATCTAAAATACAAAAACATCTAAGTTCTCAATCCTCACACAGCAGCAGAGTTCCAAATATGTTTTGAACAGGAAACCCAGGCATGTTGCTTTCTGCAAAACTAAACCATGTCCTGTCCTCTGCCCACAGGGAAATGGTAAAAGCTTCAAGCACAGTCATCCTATTACTTAAAAGCCTCTTTTAAAATGACACAAATGTGTTACTCATGTTTGACTCAACATTACTCTTCTATCTGCATGAAGCTTACCAAGGTCAACTAGCGTTCACTTGAATAAAAGATTCCACAATTATGTCTCTTGCTATCAAGGTAGAAACATTTTGCATCATCTTCCTACACACTGAGATATTTAAAATCCTTAATAACTGTGTCTGAATAAAGATCCTATGTTCTGTGCAGAAAAAAAAACCTGAACACACACTAAGAAGAACCATGTCTTTCTTTAGTTCACATAGGTCAGCACATATGTATTAAGTTTAAGAAAACAGATTAACTGAAGTGTTCCTGTAACAGAGGTCTGAAAACTTACAGGCAAACCAGACTGAATCTGCATTTGCCTTTGGAAGGGAGGAATGCACTAAGTGACTTCTGCATGCACCCTGCAATCCTACTTCAATTAATTAATCACAGATTAAACACTGCACTTCTTTAACCAAGTAGTACAAGTACTACAGCAACACTGAGATCACGATGGAGGAACCTCCTCCTCCCATGTATGAGTGTCACTCTCTACAGTGTCATGGAAAACATGTTTTATTAATGCATGTAAATTAGAGGTATTCAAGGAACATCTGAAACCTTCACATTCCCACTTACATTAACACAGAAACTGCTTCTGTAGAGTCTCTGCAGTGTTTTAAAAAACACTGTAACTACTGCAAAATATTCCAGCAATTTTTGTATAGTGAAAGATCCAGACTTTGATAATACAGACTCAAGTTCTTACTCAAGGTATTTCTAAACTTTGTTTTATATTCTGCACCACACTCACTCTAGATGTGCCTGCCCAGTACACATACATTTACTGCTCTTCTCTTTAGAGCAGGTAATCAAGTTCACAAAAGCCAAAAATGAAGAGAAGTTTTGCTCTGTGATGAATGCAAGACACATACAGCACACAGCTTACTACCTCCACCACACACTGCCTGGCCAGCAGAACCTTCACCTTTCCTTCTCCAGGTACGTACATGTTCATGGCAATGGGACAATAAATCAAGTAACTTTACCTCTCAGTAACCAGATCTCTGTGGTTTTGCTTGGAAAATAAAACTGTTGTCTAAACCAAAAGCAAAACCCACCACACCACTACCAAAACACTAGAGTGAATTTAATTTCAAACAGGAAACACTTATTTTTTCACTATACCTCTTCAATGCCAGCAATGTTATTTACTGCCAGTTTTTTGAGGGAACTCTGAAGTTTTTTGTCATCAGCTGTAGCTGTTCTGTGCACCACCTTCTTCTTTCTGCGAGCTGTTCCCTGGGAAGAATCAAGAGACAAGTCAGCTCTGCTCAAAATCTCTCAACACTAACTGCAAAAGTCATGCCACAGCCAGAGCAACACCTTTCAAGTTATGAGACACTTCTGTAGTGAAAAATGCTTCTCAACTTATTTTCCTTTACCTACAGCTTTGGCCATCAGTCTCAATTTTAAGGTTTTTCTTAAGCATAAAAGACCAAAGAAACACCAAACATCAGCATATTTTCCCTTCCACTAAACCAGACTACAAAAATACTATTTAATATTAAGCAATACGTAAGAAAGTGTCCCCAAGATATTTTTTCCAAAATGAAGCACAAATACAGTGATTTAAAAGGTCACACTTCAGCAACTCAGTCATTAACATTTCCAAGTGTTCCACAGACAGCCAATTTTGGAATTCCTGCTTTGCAAACTTTTGTACAATCATCCCTATGGCAGTGAATGAGCATCCACACTGTACAAACTACATGCCTTATTTTTTGGTCATATTAACTATCTGCTGGCTCAGAGAAAAGAAACAGCTCAGTGCAGAGCCAGTGCCTAGAGCAGCCAAAAAGGAAGAAAATCCCCAAAAGGGAGACCAGAAAGGCAGAACTGGAACACCCAACAGGTGAGCTTAGCTGGAGCTTTCACAGGTCACAACAAGTCACTGAATTAAAACAATGCTTGCACACTGGAAATTGCTCATCCAGCAGTTGTGAACTGAAAGAAACTTGCATTTCAGGTAGCAGCACTATGGGCCAGATCACACAAAACCTGTATTGGTCAAGCCTCAGAATTATCTTTTTTTTTCCCCTTCTATGAATTGAGCCTGTATTTTAGAAAGTATTTCTGGTGATTTTCTTACCTTTCCTCCTATTCGGACCTGTGCTTGAAGCTTGGCCAGTTTTTCTTGGTTCATAATGCAACGTCTAAAGAGCAAGAAGGAGATACAAGTTCAAGTTAACCATCAAAACATTAACAAAAAAAAAAAAGTCACAGTCTATCTTAAAAGTACTCCTACAATTGCAGCGGGGTTTTTTAAACTTCTAGAACACTACCCCAAAACATTGTGTCAAAGGAACACACACAAACAGCGCTTTAAAGCCACCCCACCTAAACAATCCACAGTGGTCCTGCAGCAGGAAGGACCTGCATTTAGCTAATGTCTGTGCCACGATGAGGCAACTCATCAGGACATCTCATTCTGCATGACGCCGAAGTACTAATTCCCAGGATGCCAGTTTACTGCTGGAAGCATTTAACTGAATTACTGACTCCAACCAGTCCCAAACCAGCACGGACACTACAACTGGTTCTGGGAAAACACCCTTATCTTTACGAGGGCCCAGGGACAAAGTCATCACTGAACTACCTGGAACAGTATTCACATAATGAATCCATGACATTTATAAGTAATAAGTGAGATCTAAACTCGGCGAAGTTCGTGTATGGACACATTTGCTATATGAGCTTCTGGCAGCTCTGCATCCAATAAAATGACTGGGAAGTTAGTCCAGGGCTTCTCCCACGGGTTAACTGGGACCTTTAAAGGCTAAAAGCCCTGGACAATTATAATGGATGAAAAAACTCCTTAAGCTTTCCAGCAAAAGGAATGCATTCCGCTGCTCTGCCCCAGCAAGTCATCGGTGTTCCCCGGAATGATGGGGAAACCTCCGCATGTGCTTTGTGCCCCGAAGGATGGGAGGGAGGAAGGATCAGCACGGAGAGACCCCGCGGGGCGGCGGGAGAAGGGGCCCGGGGCAGCTCGCTGGGCACCCCCAGGGCACGGGGAGCGGGAGGGAGCACGGCTCAGCCCTCAGGGCTCCGTGTAACCCCCGGAGAGCCGCGGCCCCGCCAGCCAGGGCAGCCCCCGCACAAGGGAGCCGCTCGCTCGGCCTCTCCTCGGGGAACGGCCCAGCGCGGCGCAAGGGGACAGGCTCGAGCTGCCCCGGCGCCCCGCCCGCCTCAGGCCGGCGGGGACACGGAAACACCAGAACACGGAGACGCCGGGACGCGGGAACAGCGGGCCCCTCACCTGAGCGCGGCGGAGCCCCCGCTGCCAACACGCGGTGAGAACAAGATGGCGGCCGAGGAAGGAAAGAGAGGCGCACAGAGAAAGGAAGCGCCGCGCCACGTGACGGCGCCAGCCCGCCCGCGGATTGGTGGGACCGCCCACCTCATTTGCATAGAGGAGGGCGGGGCCCGCAGAGGCTCCTGGGAGTTGTGGTCTCCCGGGAGCGGCAGCGGCTGGCGCCTGGGGCAGGGACCGGCGCCCGGGGACACGAACCCGGGACGGGGAGCTTCCAAACGCGTCACCACTCGCTCTGTGCCCCGCAGCGAACCCTCCGTCACACGCTGCGCTTGCGGTCGGTTGTGCCTTCCCGACGGCTGGGCAACTCCGGAGAGCAGCGCGTCAAAAGAGTTTATTTGGGAAGGAGAGAATAAATCCTGAACCACCCCCCCCCTCCCCCCCATCGCTGCTTGCTGTAGCCGAGATAAGGCTGGGGATTGCCCAGAGGGGATTAACCAGGGCTCTGGAGGCCCATGTCGGTGCGATGTCTCCTGCCCGGGGGTCCTGGCTACCTGCTGGGAGCGCAGCTCGCCCGAGCCCCGCACCCCTCCCGAGCGCCTCCCGGGCCGGGCCGTGAGGGAGGAGCACCGCCCACATCCGCCTCACATCACTTCCTGGGCTTTAAAAAACGGGGAAAAAAAAGAGGAGAAAAAAAATCCAGCTAAGCGGTCCTGTTGTGTCCGGAGGTTCGGGCCGTACCGGGTGCTGCCGCTGCCCGCGCCGACACCATGAAGGCTCAGCCCGCGGCAGCCTCCGTCCTGTGCCTGTGCCTGCTGCTGGCGGCCTGCGCCGCCTCCGCCGCGGGAGGGCTCGGAAAGGGTCAGACAAACGCTTTATTCGGGCTTTCCTCAACTTGTGTCCCCACTCGGCGCGGGTCCGGTCCGCTCAGCCCGCGGCGCGGGGGCAGAGAGCGCAGCGGCGCGGTGCTTCGCGGGGTCTCCGCCGTGGCGGTTCGGTCCTGGCTGGACGCCGTGCCGAGGGGCTCCGCGGAGCCCTGGGGGAGCAGCCCCTCGGTGCCCCCGTGCCCAGTGCCCCGTGCCTGCCCAGCCTCCGCCGGCCTCCTGGCAGGCGATGAATGGCCCTTCCCTCCGCCCTCGGCTTCCCTTGCCCTTCGTGACCGCTCCTCACCTCGCTCCTGGCTCCTTGGCTAATTACCGTGTCTAATAACCCGCTCCAGCCGGGGCCTGAGCCTCACCCAGGTGCTGGCTTTGCCGTAGAGGTAAATCTCCTCCTCAGGGCTGGTTGCGACCAATTTGATCAATGACAGCAAAGCTGTGGTGTGGATCCCGGCCAGCCATTCACCCTTTAATTCCCCAGATGACTGTCATTCAAAAGAAACACTCTGTAATTTGTTGGGTAATGCTTTTAAAAACATACTGAAGCTCGCCACAAAGTGGGGTTTGTTTTAAATATAGAAAAGCTTTTGAAAAGTGTTTCCCAGCTAGGACAATAGAAGGGTTTCCCCGTTTTAACATTTTGGCCTTTGGCTGAAATAGCTGATGTGTCAATATTCTGGGTAAACGTGACTTCTGCTCCGTTGAGCTCATACAAAGGTAGCCCTGTGTCCGAAGCTGCCTCAGCAGCTGCTGTGTGGGTGTTTGGGGACATGGACGAGGCATCCCCACCCCTGCGAGCTCATCTGTTTGATGTCTTGCATCACATATGTTCACAGTTGCTTGTGTCAGCAGAGAAGATCAGGTAACACAAATGTGCACCGTGCCACTGTCCACACCCCCTGGATGCTGAACTGAGGTGCACCGAGGATTTGCTGATGCTGTTTCAGGGTTTCTCCAGCTTCTTTGCCATAGTTGTCTACTGGAGGCAATGTCCACTTTCCCCTGTGTCAGCACCGGGCAGTTTGTGGCTCCTGATCTCTGTGTAGCTCCTGAAATCTGCTCCCCTCAGCACCGTGGGCACGGCGAGGTTGCTGTCTAATTCAAACCCTTAGAGATGGGAAGGGGCAGGCTGAGGGTCATGTTTGGTCATCCAGCACAGTGATTGTTAATTCCTGGAGCCATAACACCTCTGAGGAGGTGTTCCAAGAGTTCCCCTTTTTAGCTCCCGGATCTCCTTCACCTCAGCTCTCCAGGTGCCTTTTGGCCACGTGCTGTGCTGGCTACCAAAAAAACCCAACCCTGGCAGTCGCTGCTTTGCAGCTGTTAAACACACACTGACTCACTCTTAAGTCAATTGACATAACAAGGCTTGTTATCTGGATGTCAGATAAAATATTTCCCACATCGTTCAGTCACTGTGACACTCAGAAATCTGTGTAATGGTGTTCTTTCTTCCCCTTCAATGATATAATCATCAGCAGGAATCTTAGCATAATAGCTTTAGAGCAATCAATGATCATATGTTGGTCTAGGAATTTTTAAGTTTCAGTTTAGTTCACGTTCAGTGGGATTTAAGAAGCCAAATGCTGACATGTTTAATTTGTCACTCATCAGATAATAAATGTTCACAGATTGAAATAGAATGGAGAATAATCAGAAGGCACTTCAATTTTAATATCTGATCAGGGGATTTTAGTGCCATTTACATACATAGATAGAAATATTCATGAGCATGGTATGTTTTTGTTAATTAATTTCAACGGGATTCCTCATATGACTGAGTGGGTTGTAAGTATTTGGAGAAGACTTTCCAGAAGTGGGGCTATAGTTGGCTTTTAAGAAAGAATATAAAATGAGTTGAAAATACTCTCGAGGGTTGGGCTGTTTTCCTCAGTTAGCTGGCATATTAAATTATGCATCATTTATAAACCCTTCTCTCTGGCAGGTTTTGGAGATCACATTCATTGGAGAACACTAGAAGATGGGAAGAAAGAGGCAGCAGCCAGGTATGTTTTAAATACAGAAATGTGTCTTCAGAAGCATTCACAAAGGTTCTATTTCAGCCCTAAATTTAACCACAGAAAAGAGTGTCTATTTACAAAAACGAGGGTGATTTAGAGACTGTTCAGATCCCTACAGCTTATTGGAGAGAAAATACAGAATTTTGATAACTTTTCTAAGGCACCACCTAGGTTTAATCACTGCAGTCTTAATTAAATGATTCAAGCCCTAACATGTCTTTGAAACAAGAAAATAGTTACTTATCACAGTAAAGAAAGATATGGTTCTCAAACCCACAAATGCATGTGTAAGTAGTACTAAGAGCTTCCCTAAAATTCCCTGTGCCTGTATAGTTGAGGCCTCAGCATGAGGTATTTTGTTTCCATCTGCTGAAAAAATCTGGAAGTTTCAATCTGTAGTGAACTGACAGAACCTCATTTGTGTTAAGCTTAAACTCTAAAAAGAGCACTGTGAAAAGGTGAAAAAAAGACATTTTGACTTTTATTTTTCTCAGAGTTTCTTCTGTTTCTTGTTAAAATGTAAGAAGGAGAATGGTATGCTTATAATTCTACTTGTATTTTAACTTTGTAACCTACATCTGACAATGCTGACATGAGCAGAAATTCCTCATGTCTTCCAGGTTTGCTGTTTAATTTAGTTCTGCTCTCAAACGGATCCATCTGGCGAGTTCTACACTTTAGTGCAGACATTGAATTAACCCAGATGGTACACTTCAGAAGTCTTACAAGTTTTTACAACTTGATACTTCAGCACTTTAAAAAAAAAAAAAAGTAGATTATTTCAGTATTTACACTTACAATTGTAGCATTGCTTTGCAATGCAGCAGAGGAAGCTTTAAAACAAGACAGAGGAGGGCAGGAGGGATGGCAAGCTCTGAGCTCTCAGGTTTAGGCAGGATGAGCATTCCTGCTCAAAAAGACCCTGCAGCAAGGGATGGGATGACCGTGAGCCCCATTCTCTCCTTTCATTGCTGATGCACAGACCTACTCGCTGATGTGAGTTCAGCAGCATTTGAGTGTTAGTGAATTGAAGGATTGGGAGAGACTACTAACAGCAGAGAAAATATAAACCTAAAAAATACTTTTTTTTTCTAAGTCTGACCGTAGGTCAGGAGATGAAAAGTTACACGAAATTATCTGTGCTGCACCAAGTGAGATGCACCACTGCCGGTGGTCTAGGAAGTTTCAACCTTTCGATTTCAGTTCCGTAAATGCAGTGTCGGGGGATGCCGGGGACTTTTCTGTTTGAAGTTCCCTGCGGGCGAGGGCGGGGTCCCGGCGTTCCAAGCACGGCTGCGATGGCGGCTTTGAGCCGGACGCCTCGCAGGACGGGTCGCGGTGCCAGAGCCGTGCTGGGAGGCGGCGATTGCCGCGCCCGTGGGGAGGAGGAGCTGTGCGGGGCAGCCGTGCCAGGCTTGTCCCCTCCGGGGCTCCGCGGGGCCGGGGCGGGCTCTGCGTGTGCGTGACCGGCGGAAGCAGTCGCTCCGCGTCCGGGTCGGGCGGCGCTGGCGGGGCGATGCCGCTGGTGGTGCTGTGCGGGCGGCGGGGCAGCGGCAAGAGCCGGCGGGCGGCCGAGCTGCGGGACGCGCTGGGCGGCCCGGAGCGGCCGGCGCACGTCGTGGCCGAGGCGGAGGGCGGCCGGGCGGCGCTGCGGGCCGAGGTGGAGCGGCGGCTGAGCCGGCGGGACGTGGTGATAGTGGACGCGGGCAACGAGCTGCGGAGCATCCGCTACGAGCTGTACTGCGCGGCGCGGCAGGCGGGCACGGCGCGCTGCGTCCTGCACTGCGCCGGCGGCGCGGGCGGCCCCGACGAGCCGCCCTTCGAGGAGCCCGACCCGGGCTGCCGCTGGGACCGGCCGCTGTTCACGGTGCGCGGGGAGGATCCGCTGCCGCTGGGCGACATCCGCGCCGCGCTGTTCGAGAGCGCCCCGCCGCCGCCGCACCGCTCCACCCGCACGCAGCCGCTGCAGTCCTGCGGCTTCCTGCACCAGCTGGACCGCGTCACGCAGGACGTGCTGGCCGCCGTGCTGGCCGCGCAGAGGAACGGCGCTCAGCCCGGAGAGACCATCCGCGTCCCCGGCGTGGCCGAGGGGCTGGTGCTCAGCCGGCCCGTGAGCGTGGCCGAGCTGAGCCGGCTGCGCAGGCAGTTCATCAGCTACACCAAGATGCAGCCCAGCGATGAAAACCTGCCCCAGCTGGCCAGCATGTTCCTGCAGTACCTGAGCCGCAGCATCCAGTGAAGTGTCACCTGTGCCACCCGGCAGTGGCTGTGGTCCGGCCCGAAGTATTCGCAGCAGTGAGAATGTGCCTTCAGGCACAGAACCCGCAGAGCCTGGGTCCCACCTGCTGGGGACAGGATCACTTGGCAGCAGCAGCTCTGGGACGATGGGTGCTGTGTCCCTGCAGCAGCCGAGCCAGCTGCGTTGCTGGGAGGATCTCCAGGGAAGCAGTTCCCACCCCTGCGTTCTCCCTGCTGGCATCTTTCAAAAAGGAGAGCTACTGGTGTGTCCCCAAACAAGTCAAGTCTCCTATGGAGACGCAAATCCCAGTAATCAAATATTGTGGTGTGAAAATGCAAAAGGTGATGACTTACTGCAGGCAAAACTTTTCCCTCCATGTTGCACACTTATGTCTGGAATAAGAAGACTGTTTCTTCCAGGGCTGCCTCCACATAATCTCAGACTGCAGAAGAGACTCCAGAACTGGAACAGGCTGTATTTTTAGGATGCGACTGTTTCAAAAAATCTGACTGAATCCAAGAGAGATTTGCAACTCTGCACTGCAAAAGGGTGCTTTCTTAATAAACCCAAACTTCTCTCTTTCAGGTCTAATAATAAAATGTGTGCCTTAACTGGAGTAAAGTCTTAATTTACCTGCAGGACTGTTTTAGTGAAATAACTTGCCCTGTCTTTTCTCTTCAAGGTCATCATTATAATCCCTTAAAGAATTGCTTAAGAATGAGTGCTCTCATAGGAAAAATGAGCTACAATGACAGTGCCTGTTCTGTGTGAAACTCATAAGTCTGTACCAGCTGTGATGGGTAGCTTAGTGTCCAATAACTTTGGGGTTTGCATACCACAGATACAGCTTATATAAACGTCTCACTTTCTGGTAGATGCTTCATTCTTCATTTTAATAAATGGTGACTTTTGGTTTTAGTTGTATGTGTAGTGCTCCTTGGGAGTAGATGGTAAAGTGGGGCAGGAAGGGTTACTTCAGTTACAGTGTCTGTCTGACACACCAGCTGCTAAGGGGATTTATGCACTGCAGAACTGAGAAATTACTACAAAAATGTTTCAATGTAAATGAGTTTATCTTACCAGTCAAAGTAAAGAGAACAAAGCTGAGAAAGCGCATAAATTATCTCAAACCTCTGAGTTCTCCCTGACTAAGAGTTGGTATTTCAAGGATGTGAGGACTTTCATTTAAAATCTGCTTTTAAAATTTCTCTTAAAAACGTGTTGCAGTACTGACCACAAGACAATTGACTTCTTTCAATGTGAAACCCCAGTCCTCGATGATAAGAGCAATCTGTATTTTCCAGTCTTAAATCAGCCTCTCCTCAAGAAAGACACAAACCAGTTTTGGACTCTATAGATAAACACTGAAAAGTGTTTTTTCATCAGGGGAAGGCACTGATGTGATGCAAGCTTTACTAGGGAAATGTGTATTCATGCTCCTTACTGCAAACAGAGCCCAATAGAAAGGTGATGACATATTAGTTCCTTATAGATGGCAAACTTCTGTTTGAACAACTCCAAATATTAGTGGCTTCCTTTCCACCCTTTCCTGGTTCCAAAGTTCATTACTGAACACTGCTAAGTAGAAATTTCCTTTCATATCCATTTACAGCTAAAGAGAAACTCATACATGAATTCTAGTAATTAATGTAGTTGTTGTGTGCAAAGGTGTTAATAATTTCTGTATATGAAAATTTGACTTTATTTTTAAGCCCTAATATGGTGCAGAGTTTACAGTAGCAGACAGCTCACAGTTTGCTTTGCTTGACATAACCTGAAAGAAATATCTATGCCATATAGGATGTTCTCTCCAGATTCCTTCCTCTCCTTCACCTAGTTTTAGGCTGTTCTTACTGTTTTGGAAGCCATGTCATTATTATATGGAAACTTAACCCCTGGGTAGCATAGGTGGTTATGGTAAAATGAATTTTACCTGAAAGAGAGAAAGCAAAAATAACTTCATTCCTTTTGCATTACACTTTATTTCAGCTGCAGTTTCTCACAGGCCCCCTCTGCTTCTTAGCCCTGGCACTTGTCACATCCACCACAATCAGTTTCAACACACAAATGTGTAGGAAGCCATCCAGGCAGCCAGAGGGTTTGCTGGGTTATTGGGTTTGGTGGTTGCTCAGTGGAGGATCTTAGTCACAGGAGGTGACTGGGACATGTGAGCTGTGATGGGGAGGGGGATGGATTGTCACCCACTGGATTGCCTTAAGCAGCCACAAAAATCCATCCTGAGATTTCTCAAGCAACTGCTGTCATTAACTGTTCCCAATAATCCAGGAAAAAAAAAATGCATGACCAGTTGTGTATCTGAGAAATCTAAACTACTTAGAGCAAATCTTCCAAAGAGAAAGTCTCCCCTGCACAAGCAGTTATTGGCTGGCAGCTATAATAAATTATTATATTACACGTTTTAAGATAGAAAATGTTTTGCAAGACAGTCTTAGAGCACAACATAATCTCTTTACACTTCACTTATTTCCTGTTACATTTAGCCTTTGAGGAAGCCTTGACTGTTAAAATGTACATGTAATAGAATTTATTTGAGAGTTTTCTCTCTTCTTTTTTTTAGTGGTTTGCCTCTTATGGTTATCATCCACAAGTCCTGGTGTGGAGCTTGCAAAGGTAAGTGCATTTAATACTAGAAATTGCTGCAATTTCTAGGGAACCTTTGTATACAAATCATGTAGCCATGAGAAATGTGAACTTTGCATTCAAAATATAGCTAATGGTATTTGTATTTCATTGAGAGTGGCATAATTTGGCACTGCCATAGCAAACAAACAAACTGGGTGTATGGCTAAGCTTAAAGGATTAGGTAGTTGAGTGGGAGTGGTGGTTTACAGCAGGATTTCTGCTTTCTGTTCCACTGGATCAAATATGACCACCTATGTTTGTTGGACAGGCTTCAGCCCATGGCTGCCCAGCAAGAATGGCTTCAGGTACCTCCTGTTCTGAGCCTGGCTGGAAGGGTTTAATACATATATTCCATTTACTCACTGCTTATTGAAAAGTACCACCTCTTCAGAGGGAGGGATTAAGTGGAGATTTTGATGCTGACCTGAAAATCTGAAATATTTTCCACTGTTTTTACATACCTCTTTTATTTTATTTTTATTTTCCTTAGCTTTAAAGCCAAAGTTTGCTGAATCCAAGGAGATTTCGGAACTTGCCCATAATTTTGTTATGGTCAACCTTGAGGTGGGCTGCCTTCTGCTCTGTGTCCATGTTACTGCCTAATAATGAAGCATTTGGAATCTGACTTAACTGGTTGCATCCTGTTTTGTGTACTTCCTAAATCCTGCACTACTGAATAGGCATTCAGGATTGATTGATAGAACTCATTGTTTTAAAAGGGCTTTTCTTCAGTCTGGTTATTTTAATTGTGTTTAAAAACCTGGCTCTCTGCCATTGTCTCTTTAACAGTTTGTACCTCGTGTGATTCAGTTTCCACAAGAAAGGAATTTATGTCCATTCTCTTAGTACCTATCAAACATTCCTGTACCAGAGTGGGGTGGGTAATGCAAATTGACAGACCAGAAAATATACTATTATTTTCACAAAGGATACTTATGTAGGTAAAAATAACTTTCTTTTCTTTGAGAGTGGAGGATAGTGCAGTTACTTAGCATCTGTTCAAGACGTAAATGGCTCAGGATGGAAGAAATCTGAAGGCAATAACTTGTTTCTGTAAAAAGCTCCATGTTTTGTTAGATACCTTGCTAATATCTACCTTCTCTCCCATCTTGCTTTGGAAGGATGATGAAGAGCCGAAGGATGAAGCCTTTAGTCCTGATGGAGGTTACATTCCCAGAATACTTTTCATGGGTAAGGCATCCACAGCTGTTGTGTCCATTCTCAGAACTGGGTTCTTAACTGTTTCCACCTAAATTTCCTGTTGGATTTCTTGTTTCATAGACCCCAGTGGAAAAGTCCATCCAGAAATCATAAATGAGAGAGGAAACCCCAGCTACAAGTATTTCTATACCAATGCCGATCAAGGTATGTGGCCAAGTATTTTGAAGTGCATTTAGTGAGATGAAGCTTTGGCAGTGGAGAAAGATGATAGTACTTTACAGCATAACTGGGAGCTGTTAAGTACTGTGTGAGTGAGTGGTTCTCTGAAGCCTGAGGAACCATATTCTAAATCATAATATCTACTATAAAACCTGTAGGACCTAATCTTTGTCTCCAGCTGTGGCATGGGAAATCTTGGAATTTGCATGATCCAGCTACACATAGTTGGGAAAAGGGTGCAGGACTGGGGTTTTTTCCCCATTGATTATCTGTAGATTGACATTCTGTAACTATGTTGCTTTAAAAGACTTTCATTACCAGTTCACCTTGATGCTTCTTTTGAGATTAATAATTGGTATCTCTCTGTGTAATCTTTCAGTTGTCCAAGGGATGAAGGAGGCCCAGGAGAAGCTGACAGGTGATGCTTTCAAACAAAAGCACCTGGGAGATGAACTGTAATGAATACACTGAATGATGCTTTTTCATTGTTTAGGAGAATGTTTTAAGAGGAAATGATTAAACAGACCAAGAATGTAGACGCACTGAAGGGACATAATTCCCCTGTCAACAATGTTAGGTTAAACCCTGTTTGGAGTTCACACACACACAACAGTTACAGTGTTTTCTCTGCCTGGCAATTTGCACTGTGATGGTTCTTTGCACCTGGGTAATGTGCAAACACATCCCTTTGTGTGTTTGAGCAACCACTAATATTTGGTGTTAAAAGGGAGGTGTGTAGGGAAAACATTATTTGAGGACAATGTGATGGGAAAAACTAGAAGTAGGCAACATTTTGACACTTAATCAGGGTTGAATCTCTCTTTTCTCACTGGTATGATGTGATCCCATCATTTTTACTGGGCATTGCCATGACTGGGGCATGTTCCTAGGCCAGGTGTTTTCTAGGTACCCAAAACCATTAATTCTGCCACTACACCAAGTAGAATACATTTCATGAATGTCCAAGTAGCATGTGAATTATCAGCTCTGCAAATGTATTTTTGTGTAAAACTGTGGAATTCATCTTTATTTGCCTTTGGGCAGAAATTTAACTTCTTCCTTATGCACTCACCTTTTGATTGTTCCATCAAGTGAGGGTGGGTTATGTTGAAGCTTTACGGGGTTTCCCCTTTTATTCTTTGAATGTTTTTGGCGAATGCCTTGCCATCACATTGTACTGTATTTTTGTACCAGGATGAAAAAAATTAAACCTTTTTAAAGATAAGCATGCAGAGAGTGTTTTGTGGTTAAGGGCATGGGTTTACTTTCTTAAGCATGGGGGGATAAATTTTTTTTGTGTTGCAGTGGCTATTAATGTTGAATGTCACAGCTGAAGGTTTCTCCTTTCTATAATTAAAAAACCTCAGTTGTTTTTCCATGTAATTACAGTTCAGCCGTTCTTACAGTACCCATACTGTTGAAGGCAATGTGTTTATATATTGGAACTGAAAAGAATAGAAGGGAGTAAAATCACCTCTTTTCTAATGCAGCCCAGCATGCTGTGGACTTCTTTGTCACACAGGTGCATTGCTGGCTCATGGCCAGCTTGTGCTACACCTGGATTCCCATACTCTCCTGTGCAGCAAAACTGATTTCCAGACTATACTGCTGCACAGGTTGTTCCTCCCCGGGTGAAGGACTTTGGATTTCCCTTTTTGAATTTCCTGACAGCCCTCTCTGCCAATTTCTCCAGCCTGTTGAGGTCTTCAGTGGCAGCACAATCATGAGCTCATGTGATCTCAGAGCTCATTTTCTACAGATACTTTTGGAAGAGCTATCTGAGGACATTAGGTGGGGAAAATTGTTGTATACAATAAACCCAACTTGTCTACTGAGTCCATTTTTACTGTTCAGTAGCATTAGGACTTTTACTTTCTAAACTAGTCTGTCTCAGGGATTTTAGACACCAAAACTCAACAGGGTACTAAAAGACAAGGACTCAGTGGAAATAATGGGATTATTGCACATTGCAATTACCCTGCTCAGCTTCTGAAAGTTACTCTACAGGCTTTATCCTCTGTTGCTCTTGTAAGTTGTCTAATAAATTAACTATGGAATGGAACTCAGCAGCTACTCTCAAGTCATATCAGCCTCAAAGTAAATCTGTACAAGCCTTAAAAAAGGATTTGTGTTGTGCAAAATACTCCATTTTTCCTCAGCTCTGTCAGTTAATCAAATAAAGAATAGTTCCTATCTGATGCTCATTTCATTTAGTCTATTAGATTGACATGACTGAAAAAAAAATCATTGTTACGGTTTTTTACTTGCCACCAGGGGGAGGACTCTGCGTGTTCATCTGGGATAGGATTCAACAAATCATAATTAAAAAACAATCTCTGATGGAAATTAGCAGGGTGCATCTCTGTTGGTTTCCATGCACAGCTTTGCAGCGGCTCTGCCCTCATCTCTGCAGTGAAACTGCAGCCTGTGAGATGTACATGAAGTATCCCTTTCTTTGCAAAATGCTCTAATGTCAGAAGCAATGTGGCCTCAAAGTATTTTTTAAAAAATTCTTCATCCAGAGACATCTCTCTTCAGTACCAGATATGGGCAATGTGCTTCATCCTTTACATTTAAGACTGCCCGGATTCAAAATTATCCTCCATGTTTTCTCTCATACATCTCCTCTCCTACAGCACTTAATGCCTTCCTGACTTGGTACTTTGGAAGGAAAAATTATTCCATGATCCTTTCTCCTTTGTTCTTTGGCTGCCTCCTTTCTCTCTAATCCTATCTACCCTCTCTATGTTCAGACATGGCGAGCTGGTACAGCTTCCCCACCTTCTCTTCCACCTCCTCTTTTCTGGACCATGCTTTTGTCCTCTGTAGCAGGATGGAGCTTGGCACTTGCTGGCATTCTTGGTGTCTAGCTAGGGTCTCAGTAGAATACGAAAAAAAGTGCTGTCACAGCTAGATTGCTAGGGACATCTGGTTAACTTGTGTAAAAGCTGTTTAACAACTCTGGATTGCAGGGTGAACTTACTTTCAATCTGTCACTTAAGTTTTTTTCTCTTTCCTACCTGTTAGTTTTATACCTGGACATTTTTGTTGCTATCTCCTGCTTCAGATTCTTTACATCCTTCTTCATTTTAATTGAGATAAAGTGGTACAGATGGCTGGCATTTTTTCTGTGCAGAGGGATCCACCCAGCAGTTTCTTTATGTATGTTGTGTGACTTTATGCACACAAGCAAGTCCCCAGAGCTTAGAGAAGCTGCTTGCAGGTCAGTGTTTGCTGGAGTTGTGTTTGAAGTTAGTGATACACTGCAGCACTGCTCAGTAACAAAGGCCTCAGATTAGTTTGCCCCCATCAGCTTTGTTTCTTGTGCTGCCCATCTGTGTATGACTTGCAGTGACTTACAAACTTCCTTAGATGCATCCTAGAAATCCCCTTGGATTCTTAGCTTCTCCTCCTTCTGTGGTGATAAAAACCCCAAAGGCACTTCAAATTCTTAGTATAGACTCAGAGAAAGGCCGAATCAATCTCATGTAAACAAACATGCTGTCAATTCCCTTTCTCCCAGAAACAACCTACAGAGGAAAAAAACCCAAAATTAATTAGGGAGTGCCTGGATTGCAGCTCCCATCTGGCTGCCTAGGAGCAGAGGTTGCTTTGCGCACCTGAGGCTAGACAGGCTTTATGGAAGTGTCAGCTGGAGACTCAGGAAACCTTTCCTTTGCCATGTTTAGCAGCAGGGAACGAAAGTGCAACAACCAAGAATGCCTGCATGGCCAGAGTGTCCCATCTGTCATCCTGGCATGCTGAGTTTAGGAGTCATCTCCTTCAAACACACTTTTGTCCCCGTGGCTGTCTGCCTGCGTCCGTGTCTAGCCTCTATCCAACTGCTAATGAGCTCCATTCACTCAGAGCTCACTTAGAGCTCGTGTAATGAATAGCTCTGAAGTGAGATATGATTGAACCCCTCTGCATATGAGGTCATATATCCTTGGAGGTGATGAAACTTCTCTTAACTTTTGGAAAGAGGAGAGGTATTTGCATTTATGTTATGCTGTGATATTTATTTGCAGCTGACCCAGTGTTACGCCTGTTTAGGTTTGCCCAGCCAGGAGAACTACTCCAGGGCTATTCCTTGACAACCGTCGCTATAGGTGGATCAAAACTTGAGACCTGAGGATGGAGATTCAGAAAGCAATAAAGATGGAATTACTCTGTACAGAGCTCTCTCCAGAGAGCGGGATGAAAAGGGGAAGTCACTGCAAATTCACGCTCATTTCAAAGACAGCAAAGCCAAAGATGAAGCTTCTCTAAAAGGTTGCATCCCCCTTCCAGACAGCTGTGTAAGTTGTCTTTGGCACTGACTGGAGAGGGAAGGTTGCTGCCTGGAGGCAACCAGGAAACAATAATGAAAGCCTGTCTAAATGTTAAAAGTCAGTTTGTCTCAAAACTATTTGGTGTATTAACCCATTCCCATTTTCCTCCTCGAAGAAACAGGTGCTGATTTGTTAAGCAGTTAGTCAAATAAACTCAGTTTGCTTTTCCTCTCAAAGTTTGTCTTGAGTAAGGTGTGGCTGTGCACAGTTCCCAGGCCTGCCATTGTCCAGGGGGCACCACTCCTGCCATGGCAGCGCCAGCCCAGTGCCACCACGTCAGCACCATCTGAGGAGGAGGAATCTCCACTGACAAGTGCCAGCCAGCTCCTGTGACCTGTAACAGGCAATGGGAACAGGAGCCAAAACTTGAGTGATCCTCTCCAAGCTGTGAAAAATACCATGGCATGATATTGTGATGGCAAAATCTGCAGTAAGTTCCTTTGATTAGGGACCAAAATACATATATGTGTATACATATATAGATATAAAAATAAATAAATAAATAAATAAATAAATAAAATATATATATATATATATATGAGACCCCAAACTTCTCTGTTCACAACTATGCTGGAAGCAGCTTCTGGCTGACCTGTGCTTACAGCATTCCAGGTTCTGACTCAGAACAGTGAGAGAGGCTGTTACACACCATCCTGTGCTGGCTCCTGTCCCAGGACAGGGCAGGGGCATCAGGAAAAGTGCAGGGAGGAGGAAGGATGTGGGGAACAGGCAGGATTTGGGGAGTAGGCAGGGTACAACCCAAGCATGGGATCACAAGTGGGTGGGTGCTGCTCCCCTGTTCTCTTTTTCTCCAGCCAACACAGGTGTCTCCTCCTCCATTTCCCATGTCTCTGCTGTGATGTGGGGAATGAAGTGGAGCCAACTTTCTAGAGTTTCCACCCTCTCAAAAGGGCATGATCCCTTTGTTACCACTCCAAGTCAGGGCAAGGGAGGAGCTGGGGCAGAGCTGAAGGGGCTGGAGAGTGTGCACTGCGTTTGGATAAGGCTGTAGGTAACTGGCTGCTGATTAGACATAATTTGCTGGTATACACTTATTTTTGGAGCATTTTGCACATGCACAGCATGGTGTAGGTAGATGTGCTGCAGAAATATTAATTGATAAGAACTGCAGATGTTCTCCCTGCTTTTTGAGAGTGCTTCAGGTCACAACATAACATAATGTACATAAAAGAAGCTGCATTGGCAGCGCAGTCAAATTTGGATGTCACTTTATTGTGCTATTTCTGATATTATGAACAGTGTTCAAAGAGCCATTTGTGAGGATTAGCCCTGTTAAAGGGAATGAAATTCACACACATCCTGGGGACACAGCATGAGCCATACATGCTCTTTATTCCACACTGAAGTGGAGAAGCACCTGGATGAGTGGTGCCTATTCAAACAAGAAGGATTTTGTTTGTGGGTGGCATATTTTTACCTGGCTCCCCTGGACAACAGCTGATTTAAGTGTTTTGGTGCTGCTCTTGCTTCAAGAATAAGTCAATCAATACATAAATTGATAAATTTATTTTTAAAAATTCCCTTTAAAGAAAAGAGGGCACTGAAAAGATTAAATTTGTTTCTTTAGATCAATTGTGCTGTGTGAGGATGCACTGTTTTGAATTAAAAATGTTGGGAGAGAAGTAGAGTGAGTATGTATGTTGTGCTTGATAAATGTGCTCTCATGACTGCTGTGAGAGAGTGAGATAGATCCACACATCAGAAAACAAGATAAAGCACAGCATCTGCTCTTCCCTTCCACCTCCGTGCGCTTGTGGGAGTTCTTTCCTGTTTCCTTATTTCCCCATCTATAAATCTAAACCAACAAAGACCTCCCCCACTGGAAGTTGTGTAAGCAATTCATGACCGTACAACGTTAAAACCTGGAAGGGAAGTGCATTAGGAGAGCAAAAAATATTCACTCCATGGATTATAGAAATGTGGCTAAACAAAGTGATAGACAAAAAATCACTATAAATTCTCCTGTCTCCTAATTACTTAGGTGCATCCCTTCCTTTGGTTATCCCTGACTGAGAGGGAGCTTGTATGTAAACATTGGCATTTCAAGGGTGGCATGAAATCCAGAAAAGCCTTTGGAAATTAGGGTTGAACGGTGGCTTTGCACTTGTGACTGCAGTTATGGGATGTCAAATCAGGTGGTCACTTCTGGATGCCTAATTGAGCCTGAGGCATAATGTGTCCTTTGCAGCAAATGTACAGGTATGTGCTCATGACCACTTGCATTCTGTGTTGGTGCTTTATAGGGCTGTGGGATCATAATGGTTTTCTAGACTGAGCATCAGTCAGCACACTGATAGAAAAGCTCTACCCATGCTAGGCAGACTAGAAGTCAGGTTTTGGCAGCAGCAGAGATCACCTATCACAGAAGAACGAGAGGATTGCAAGGAGCTGGAAAGACTTTTGTAGGTGTCAAGCCTGCTAGGCTGTCTTTGAAACACTTGTTATAAGAAGTTTGGGATTTTGTTATGCTGTTGATTATTTCTAGTTGCCTTCACAAAGCCGATACCTTGCCTAAGGCTTAAATCAGGGCCTGGCTTATAAAACAATAATTTTAGTTGGGGTTTTGATGGCAAATACACATTTTCATTCTAGATGAGGGTAGAGAATTACTCTGATGCTGTGTCGCTGTTGAGCGCTAGCTGAGAAATGACCCAGGTTCTCAGACAAGGAAAAAGAGAAGGTGTCTTTATTATTTTGATTTCCATATATATAGAGTCTCCAGAGGTCACCCAGATTGGTCAGCCAGAAACCTCCCCTAGGCCCAATTGGCCAAGCCCGAACTGACCTAATCCGGAGACGTTGTTTGCAAAACATCCAAACTTTATCTTTGTTTATGAAATGTAGCAAAATGTTCTCACAGGAAGGACCTGTGCTAGCCACAATGCTGGGTAGAATTGTCTCCTGGGCCACCTGGCAGATAGTTCTGACTTGAGTAAAATGGAGAAGCTGTATGGTATCTCTGATCTGCAGAGAGAAGAGGTATTCTTTAAAGCTTCTCAGCATCTCTCCTGTGATTGTTCCTAAAATGTACAACTTAGCCATATGCTAGTTATATAGCCCTACTGTGCTCCCTGGCCTTCTACATTCTCATGATACTGTTAACTAGTCTACTGCCCTGGGGGAAATGTTGCAATAAATCGTCAGACTCCTTTAAAGTGGCTGGACTGTTATAAAACTCAAGCTGGTCCAAGGGCTGCTTGACCTACAAGCCAGCCCAAAGATCACTGAAGATCAGAGCTGCGGATCAGATGCTGGAGATCACCAGATGTGCAAAAAGCTCCTACAAGTGGACAAAACAATCCCTGTCCTGTGTGGGCAGTGTCCAAGCTGATTCAAAGTGCTGCACATCCAACACAAAGGCACAACGGGACTGAGCAGAAAGGAGCAATGCTCTTGGGGATGCAGCAGGGTGAAGAGCCATCTGCACCCCAAGTTTTAGAGGTGCCCCGAGCTGACAGGTGCTGCCTGGAGACACAAACCCAGCAAATGCAGAACCTTCAGTGGCTCCCGCTCTGGCCTCCCCTCACAAGGAGCCTCTCCGGGGGCACAACGAGACCCTGGTGTTTGTCCTCAGGCACTTAATTAAATTAAATCCTGCCATCTTTGCTGGTTGTTAGGGAAGCACCTTGCCAGTTATGTCAGAGACATGTTCAATATGTTTTAAAAAACGCAGTATTTTGTTCATTCTGTCTTGATCATTATCACTGAAGGCTATTTTGGTTTCCTGGCAAGGAATAGACCACAGTCAGATCTCTGATTTGAACTTGGGTTCTGGAGGATTTCAAAGCCAAGAGACTGCACCACAACCTCTTCATCAGACCCTCCTTCATGAGAGGGACTTAGATCGCAGCCACCGCCTCACTTTTTTGTCTTCTCACTAGTAAAAATGTAGTGCCAGATGCCACAGCCGCCATCACTAGGCTTCAGAGTTAACAGTGCCACTGATGAGAATTCCAGCCCGTGTGCAAAGTGAGACAAGAACGGCAAGTTTGGGTCGCACCCGGGATGTTTTCCCCGCCCGCGGGGTCTCCAGGAGTCCCTGAGGCGATTCCTCTTCCCGCGCTCCGCACCGGCCCCCGCCCCGCCCGCCGCGCTCCGCCCCCGGGGCCGCCCCAGGTACCGGCGGGGGGCGGCTCCGCCACGCGAGCAGCGCCCGCGGGACCGCTCGGCTCGGCTCGGCTCGGCTCACTTCGCTTCAGTTCGGCTCGGCTCGGCTCGGCTCACTTCGCCTCAGCTCGGTTTGGTTCGGCTCAGTTTGCTTCGGCTCGTCCCGCCTCGGTTCGGCTCGGCGCCGCCGCTCCTCCGCCGCAGGTAAGAGCCGCCGTCTCTCTGAGGGGACTCCTCCCGCGCCGTCGGGGCTGCTTCCCCTCGAATGTGACGGGGAGGGGGCTGGCGGTGTTCCGCGCCTCCTGTCCCCACCGGGACCCACGAACTCCTCCCGCCCTGCTCGCTCCGAGCGTCGGGGCTGTCCCCGGGCTCCGCGGGACGGCAGCCGGGCGGGCGGCAGGGGTGCCCGGCGGGTGAGCGCCGGTGGGTGCTCCGCGCCCCGAGGTGTGGTGTAACGGACAGCCCTCGGAAGCGGCGGGGCGGAGAGGGCAACAGCAGTTCCATCTCTAAAATAAACATTTCCCAGCAATGAGAGGCGATATAATATTGCGTTATCTCTAAAGTACCCTCAGCCCCGCGGAGGGCAAGGCGGCTGTTGTCCAGCTGGTGCGGAACCCGCCCGTTCCCGTCACCGCGGGCAGTGCCCGGCTCGGGGAGTGGGAACAGGTGATTATAACACAACTGCTGGGCGGTGGAGCGCTGCCGGGAAACGCGGCATCCCGCTGTCGGCGGGGCTGCTCGGGGCAGGGCAGGGACCCGCCGCTGCCGGACTGCACAGCCCGCCCGAGCTCCCACCGCAGAGCCGCTGCTCGGCAGAACCGGCGGAGGAGCGGGCTTGCCGGTAGCCACACTGCCCTATAGCCCCGGACAGCGAGCTCACTGCACACCCACACTGCCCTATAGCCCCGGACAGCGAGCCCACTGCACACCCACACTGCCCTATAGCCCCGGACAGCGAGCCCACTGCACACCCACACTGCCCTACAGCCCCGGACAGCGAGCCCACTGCACACCCACACTGCCCTATAGCGCACTGCTCAGAGCCCAACGGATCAGTCATTCTAACTGAGTTCATCAAAAGTATAAACTCTCCAGTTTATCCAGTTTGTGCTGCACAAAACCCATGTGGTGGTTTTTTTGCCACGCGTTCTGAGACGACGCCTTGGTTCTCCCCGCTGTTTTCTCCGTGCTCGCTAGCAGCGCGGCACTGTCGTTGCTGTAGGCTGTGGGAGCGCAGCGGTGTCACCAACGCTGGCACGGGTGGCTCCACCTTTTTGCCTGCCAAGGTTCTGTCTCCACGCTGTCCTTTCCTTACAAAAACGACGTGTTGCGTGCTTGTGCAGTGCATCAGGTTGATCTGACCTAAATTAAGTGTAACTTGTTAAAAAAAAATGTAAGTGGGAGTTAATTTTAACCTGGATTTTCCCATGTCCTGAGACAATGTAAGACTGTGGCCTCAGAACACATTTCTGTGCAGTTCTTTGGTGGTAAATCTGGTTTTGACCTCTCCTGCTTTATTTCTCATCACTTATTTCTCACCTAGTGCTGCACTCTCAGTTGGGCAAATAATAGTTTGCAGGGCTTCAGTCACCTGGATTAGCTCTGGATTAAAATAAACATCCTCTTATGAATGGGGTTTTTTTCCCTCCAAAGGTAAAAATGTCACTGGAACTATAATTTTGATCTGTGTGTTTGTAACTGTACCCAGATCACTTGAGTACTGGTATTGGGTTATAGTGGGTACAAAATTGAATCCATACACTGTTGTATGGAAGTGTGTAATTAAAAGGCTTTTATTTCCTGTTATTTGTGCTTGCTATCCTGGAGGTGGTTGTATATGCATTTACTGAGACTTCACTGCCTTCAGGACAGTTTTACCAGAGCAATTTATTGGATAAGTCAAAAGAGAGACAAATAAACCAAAATTAAAATCAAGCTTCCTCTGCAATTTTGACAAAATTGTGCTGCCCTCTTTGCAGACTTGATATATTTTCAGGTAACAAAGTGAGAAGACTTACTAGCTTTAGGTTTTAATAGCAATAGTTCTTGTGTGTAGCAAAGCAATGCATTTGGTATTTGTTAACATGGTGGTTGTTGTTGTGATGTAGTAGTCACATTAGCTGTGTGTAGCTCACAGATGGTTTTTCCTACCTTCATTTTCATGTTTTCATGCAGCTCCAGATTCAAATGGGCAGGGCACAGCATCCCAGTTCAGGATTTTGCATTGCACTGGCTGTAGTGCCAGGGAAGAGCTCTCATGTCCACTTGGCCCTGTCTACAGCAGGTCTACGTCTGTTCTCTGTTTTTTGAAGAAGTAGGGTGTTTTGAGGCAGTTCTCAAGGGTTAATGCTGAGAAATATCCTGAACTGGTCGTTTCAGGTATGCTTTTTGCTGCAAAAATGTATCTTGTGCTTCAGGTTCTGCATATTTAGTGAGATCCTGGAAATGTGTGCTTAGCTTAGTGCAGTAGTGTTTGATATTTGACATAAGCAACGAGATTTATGTTTGGTAGTATTAGCTCATTAAAACATGGGAAGTGTGAGGGTGCTTGTTGTAATCCCAGTTAGCAGGTGGCTTACTTTGCAGCATGGGAGAACATCACAGCACAGAGAAATGAATTAACTTATTCATCACAGATTTTCTGCTTGGAAGAGGAGGATAAAAGGCAGCAAATTAAACTTCTGCACTGCAGAGGCATCCTGAGCTGACCCTCTCTCTGTGTGGTTCTGGTTTGTAGGTGGTTTCTACAAGACAATGCCAGTCTCTGGTCACTTGATTTGGTCAGGACAGCAGCTTGCTTTTACCTACAAGTGAAAGGTTTTGGACCCAGTGATAGAGAAAAATCTGTAGCTGTCTGGTGCTCACTGGTGGAGGGGGTGTCTACCCTGAATCTGCATGTGGCCTCACTCTAGCTCCAGATAGGGTGAGTTCCATCATATGCCTGAACTTCCCTTATCTTCCACCTCCATGGGAGGACATGGTCGTGGCTTTTTCCATGGAGGGCAGAAGGTAGCTGTGCCCTGCCTTCCAGCCAGGGAAGGAGCAGCAGGGACTCACACGTGTCTTGTAGCTGAGCTGGTACAGATTGGTCCTGTGTGTTGCTCTGGGTGCTTTTATGTCACTGTAACTTCAGTGTATTCAGCAGTGAGGCGCTCGGAAGTACTTCACTATTGCCAGTTCCTTCCTGGAGAAAGAGAGGCAGAAGTGCAAGATCCCATGAGAAGGGGACTGAGCTCCGTTGTCTCAGCCATCGCTGCAATGTTTGTGACAGGAAGGAAGGGCTTTGAAGGCAGTGGGTTTTGTAACAGCCATCAACCCTGTCAGTGTGCACTGTTCTCTGGGACAGGGCTGGATTCAGGGTCAGCCTCAGCTCGCAGCTCTGTAGACCTAGAAATTGGCTGGCTCTGGGATTCCAAAATTCAACAGAATGTCCAGGGAATTGCGGAAATCTCTGCATCCGCTCCTTAGGGTGTAGGGAAGATCAATATTTCCTGTTTCATGCGGCCTTGGGACAGAGCTGAGCTGGGTTCAGTTAATGGGTCCTCTTTAGAAGGGGAGATTTTTTAACTGTTAAGTATTTTTCTCTATTTTCTGGAGTAGTGTGCTTGCCAGCAGGCATAGAACCATGTGACCGTAAGAGAGTGGCAAACGCTCAAGAAAATGCTCATAGAAGAGAGAAGTGGAAACTTTTATTTCTTTAATTTTTTTTTTTTGGTTCATTGTAAAAATTGGAGTGACTAATTCCTCCTTCCTGAGAATTTTATCATGGCTCTAAAATGGACTTTGAGGATGTTGAATGTTGTACAGGAAATGGGAGAGGCATGGCTTGATGTTTGACTCAAGGAAATCTTTCTAACAACCGCCCCAGCTTGCTGTCAAACCAAATGTAGTTGTAAAGTTGTATGGCAAAAAAGTGATATCTGCTGGTTCTTGACTCCTGTTCCACACCCAGCAAATTCTTAAAAACCTTTTTATAAAGCTCTCTTTAAAGCCTGTGTTCCCAAATCTAAATGGGTAATGAAAATATATAACCACTGAAATTGCTTAGAGGTTTTTATCCTTTAGTTGTCATGCATATATTGAACTTTTTTGTAGCATGTAAATTCCAGAACAAATCCACTACAAGCATCTTATTGTAAAGACTTCTGTACTCATTAATAAATTAATTTTATTAAAGGTGAAGCGCTTAGGATGAAGAGTTCACATTTTTGAAGTAATAAACATAGACTTTCTGTGCAGAGAGTTGAATTATTTTTGTTCTAGATCTGTCAATTGAGTAATTTAGATGACAGCCCAAAATCAAGTCCTGGACAGTACTGAAGTGTAAGCCAGAGGCTGTCACAGGGAACAGCTGTTGCAGAGGGCTGGGCTGTGAGAACAGGAGGAAACGTAATGAATACTGAAAAATATGCAATGCTTTGGGCAAGACCAGGCTGCTGTCTTGTTGCCAAGTGAGGTGGTTGTCAGTTGTGTGGATCCTGAGAAGTGATTTGTCTTTGATCCAAATTCTGTCCCAGAATAGGTGGCTGCAGCCTGTTATTTACGTAAGGTCCGAGTTTGCCCATGTGTTTTGGCAGTTTCCACAAGGCAAGATAATGTAAGTCAGGATGACAAACGGTGCTGTACCCTGGCTTACTGGAGAGGAAATGTACCAGACACAAATTTGGCCTTTAGATTGTATTAGCCATGAAAAAGACAACTATATTCTGTTATGCTTTTCTGCTCCAAATCTGGAATTATTATTACTTTAAGGCAGTTATTTTTGTGTAGATGTGCTGTAAGTCAGATGTTTCCATGTCCTATTGCAGTTGTCTTTGCAGCATGGTAGACTTTGACCTAGGCTTTGTGCAAAAGACCTGTGTGTACAGATGTATTTCAGCTGCTCCTTGGTTCCATTTTCTTTGCCACCTTTCTGCAGGAAATGTGTAATGATTCCTATAATTTTTTTCCTTTCATTTGTGAGATTTATCTGGAACTTTAATTTTAGATTACTAAAGATAATCTCCCTTTAATAGACTTTAAACTGGTGGCTTCAAATACTTGCTGTTATCTTAATATCTGGCACTAATTCAAGCACTGTTTCTGTTCTCTTTGTGCACTACAGGACTTTCCTCTTTACCTTCAGTGGAGGAAGCTCAGACCTTACACAGCACTGTGTTCTCAGCCTAACCTACCTACCAATGATTCTCTTACCTAATGTTCTTATTATCCACCTTTATCATAATCATTGTAATCCTTTTGCTTCTACATCACAGGTTCAACAGTGTGACTACTCTTGATTCATATACTCACAGCAAAGCCTTCATCTCTCTCATGGATTATAGATCTAAATTGGTAACTATCGCTTGCTTGCAATGTTTATTAGCAGTTATGTTAATTGCTCATGCTCTGTTTTCTGCTTCTGGTAAATCTCTCTTGTAGAACAGCATTTGTATAAGACTCTCTAAGGTCATGGCCTTATTTCCTTTATGAGCTTTATTCTTAGGACAGCACACATTGGCTGTAAAAAAATTCCATTTCTTGATAGAAATCTGGTTCAGAATTGAACTTAATTTCTGAAAAAGAAATCAGAAATTATTTATTTTCCAATGACAAAGCGCATAAAGGAGTGAGTTTTTATAATGGAAAATTGACATAAATGTGTAATTTGTGAACTAGAATATTTTTAACTTAGTCTTTTTAAAGACTCTTTTGGGGAAAAAAATACACAAGGTACCTTAGTAACACCTTTCATGGGTTACTGTAGAAATACAGAGGAGTGATTTCACCCATCTTCTCATCTGCCTAATTAAAGAAATGTGTGTTAATGGATGATGATGAAACAGTTAAGCAGTCACATTTAAATTGTTACTGGTCCTAAGTAACTCAAGACATATATAGGAAATTCCAGCTTTGGCTTTAAAAATTAAGCATATTAAAAGATATTTTTACTGCTAGAAATGCCCAGAAGTTGTAATATAGAGAATACACAGCTTCATAACAAGTTGAATTTGCAAATGTGTCTTAGGGTATAGTTTGAAGTATAAGTTGCATCAGGGTGACCACATTTCATGATTAACTGGGGTGACTGACAGCAGAAAAGGAGACTTTTCCAAATTCAGACTTCTTACACTGTTGTGAGAGAGAATGGGATGTGAAAACAGCGTGTCTGTGAACACACCCATGTGGTTGCTAATAAAGAGACCTGCAAACTTTCAAGGCAATGATTGGATTTCTTGTTGCTCGTCTGTGAGATGATAAAGAAGAACTGCCCTCCATTAGTTTGCAGCAAAACCCATAAAAGCTGGCAACGCTAAAAATCAACCTTAGCTTTTTTTTCTGGCAATAAATGAATGGCGAGAGACATCAGCTGATTTCCAGCCAACACTTTAAACAGTTCATGACTTTTACTGAAGTTGGCTTTAGATAGAACATATTGCAGAGCAGCAGTTACAGTGACCACTTTGAGTGATTCCCAAGAGCAGGAACACTTTGATGGTTTGTGCTGCACTACAAACCAGTTTGAGTCTTCACCTGGTCACAAATTGAGGAGCACAGCTGTGTGGATCCAGCTATATGACACATTTCAGTGAGCACTAAAAACAGCAAAAGCTGGTTTCCCATGGAGGTGGCTTAATGCAATAGGCTTTTTTCTTTTGAACTTTATTAGACCAAAATAGAAACTAAAGGCAGGAGAGCCACCTTGACCGAGAAATATATCCTTTGGTGGCTAATAAGCTCTGATTAAGATTTTATTGCTTTAGAGCATTTGCAGCATCCTGCTCTTATGTGGTTTCTTTGTCTAATAAAAGATGAGCTCACACTGCAGGCATTTTCTTCAATAGGGGAATAATAAGGTATCTCAGCGCTACAAAACTGCCTAATCCCACAAAACTAGTTGGAAGTGGCTGTGTTTGAGACCTTGCTCCCATTGCTAATGCACATGGGGAAAAAAGACTGTCAATATTGGCATGCTCGTAGCTACAAAGAAGTGGGCTACCCAGGCAAAGAGCTAAATGATGCAAGGTCTCATACTGAAGTGTTCTCAAGGACAACCTGATTGGCAGCTTTTCCCTCTCCTGTGTAATGGGTTTTATGTAATGAAGCTAAATCTTTCCTGTGTAGATATCTTATTGATGGTTATTTCAGGGCAGTCAAAATGGAAACAGCCATGAGCCTTCTGTGTGCCAGTTGTATTTGACCTGGTCTTCTGTAACAGAGCTCTCCTCAGGCTGTGTGTTTGTGTGAAACAACAGAGATGCTGCTCTGTTTGGAGTCATCCTAAAAGAGCATCTGTGGCTGTGTGCCCAGGGAGCAGGGGGCTAAACAGCCTTGGACCAAGGAGGAGGACAATCCCCTGGGAGCAATGACTGTGTGAGCCCTTCAGGTGATTTGGATGGGAGCTGCCCAACCTCAGCGTGTTGTCTCCGTCTCCCTCTGCTGCAGAATCTCCTCCAGGTGCAGAGGGCCTGCAGGAGACGTGATTTTATGGACCTTCTCTCAGTAGCATAGCAACTGCCACCACTTCCCACTGCTCTGTCCGGAGTCAGGAACTGAACCAACTTTACAAACAGCCCTGCAAAACAGGACAAGCTGGAAGAGGATTTATTTTTAACAGGGATCTCTGTGTGCTCTGAACCAGCTCTCTGCAGGGTCCTCAGGGCTGACATGACTGGGGACTGCTTGGAGCAGGAGTGAGACAATAGGTGGGGAAGAGAGAGGGAGGAGAGGAGAGCCAGGAGAAAGGTCTGCTGTTTCCTGGCTTCGAGATTCAAGCACAAATTCAGGGGCAGCCCTGTGAACACTTTCAGCCTGAGTGCTGATGGAGCAGAGCTTCAGTAATGATCTGCCATCAGAGGGATAATCAGAAATTAGTATGAAAGTCCTTTCAGTTTCACTCTGTTGAGTAGAGGGGAAAGGGAAAAGTCAAATTTAAGCAAGGGGATGGAATTTTCTTTAAAATTTTTGTGCTCTGACTGCCTCTGGTGATTCAAGGCACTGACCTGCAGCATCCTCAGTCAGCACAGAGGCCAGCGAGGGTTGTGCTTCTATGACAACAGCCCCG
This sequence comes from Entomyzon cyanotis, assembly GCA_024500445.1. Taxonomy (NCBI): domain Eukaryota; kingdom Metazoa; phylum Chordata; class Aves; order Passeriformes; family Meliphagidae; genus Entomyzon; species Entomyzon cyanotis. Next base: position 5,799,447 of record JAKEPQ010001020.1, read on the forward strand.
CATTGTGGGCAAGTATCATTTGATCTTATTTTCTGTGTTGTGCTTCTAACAAAGCTGCTGGAGCTGGCCACATTCTGTAATTGCTTTTTCAGCTGAGATCTGAAAGTCACATTTATAGCCAGGTACAGTTCTGATTAGAGCCATCTAGGAGGGTTAATAGAGGCAGCAGTGCTTCAGTTAAAAGATCACCTTGGAGTGTGTGGATGGGTTCTGGGAAGGCAGGGGTAGAAAAAAGATACTGATTTCTGTATGATTAGTGGAATGCCTCTTTGTTAAAGGTCTGCCTCTGAATCTTTAAAAGACCAGGCTTCCAGTGATGAGGGTTTCTCACTATTTCAAGCCTGTGTGAGTGGAATGGAGAAGTAGAGATTTTAATTTTTTTTTCTTTAGCAAGTGCATAAATGTTCTCAATGGCATTTGTGGAGATTATAATGTGTATGGGGAAGATAAATTACTCAAATAGAGAATTTTCTGTCATCCAGTGTGGTGATGGTACAAATCAGCTAATTACCTGATGCATAATTTTTGCAGCTGAGATTTCTAAGGCTAAGGAGGCAGTGAGTGCATTGGCCTGAGTGTGTGCATGGAATTTAGTCAGGTGTTGAATCCTTCATTTTAGAAATTCCTGCTATGAACCTCAACACCTGGGTAGAAGAGATGTTTTCTGATAGACTAATGAGAAGAAAATTTGGGCTTGTGTTTTCTGGAGTGCTTGCAAAGGACTGTGTCATCTGACTGAAGAGCAGCTGAAGTTCAGAAGAAAGTGTATGAGAATTGTGCTGTATCCCGCAGAGAAATACTCATGGGAAGATTTTATTGCATTCACTGCAGCTGTTCACTATTGAGCTACTGATAAATTTCTTCAGAAACTGCCCTTGTGAACGCAGTCTGTGAACAAAGTGTTTGCTGCACCAGCCCTTCTCTGTGTGAGAAAGTTACATATGTTTTATCAGAGATAAACCATTGTGCATATTGTACTGAAGTTTAAACTGTGTTGCTTTTGGTTTGTTTCCCCTCTGTTGGGAATTTAAGTTAAATTATCATCCTTATTTAAGCTGCCTTGGGACACAGTTGTGAATTTTGACTGGTTTGTTTTGGTTTTGTTTGGGTTTGTGGGTTTTGGTGGTGGTGGTGCTGTTTCTCTGAATTGGTGAAGTCCTGAGCACAGGTGAGACTTGCTAAGGAAAGTATTTGGGCTGAGAGTAGACATTGGAGGGATTTTTGTTGTCAGAAGTGCCTATGAATCTGAGCTGAGGAGAAAATTAACTTAGTTCTGTGGATGCTGGGTGAAGGAGAGACTTCTGACACTGCACAGGAGTAGCACAGGCCCTGGTTTGGATGTGTAGCTACTACTTAGACCTGTCATTGCCCCACTTTGCCAACTGTGTGACTAGTTATAAGGAGCCAAGACCTTTGCTTGTTTGATGTGGGGTGGTTTCAAACAGCATGAGAGATTAAAAGTGTGGTACATCTGTTAAAAGGTAAAGTTTCTTCTTTCTCTCTGTGGTAATTTGGCCTGTGTAGTTGTGTTCTGTACTAACAGAGATGAAAAGTCAGGGCTTTGCCTCCTCCCACTAAGTATCTGCATACATTAGAGCAGCTGGGGCTGCCCATGGCCCTTGATAGTTCATATTCTGCTGTTGGTTTTTTGTTTTTTTTTTCTTTCTGAATCTAAAAGGGAGATTTTATTCATTCCAAATGCTTCCTGCACCCCCACAGAGCACTCACATTTTATATAGTGCTGTTTATTCCAATTGCAGTCTTGAGAGTAGAGAGATGTTTGATGGATTCAGTTTCCAGCTGAAATTCCTGTTTTTTTAACCTTTTCCCATTGCCTTTTTTCTTTTTTCTGTAAATGTTGAGGACTGGACTTTTCTAAGGATAAGATGGTGGTGGTTGTATGCACTAGAAACTAAGATTTTCCATAGAAGTTGTAGAAGGAATTGTTTAGCATTATTTACCTTGGAGGCTGCTTGATGAATTGTATGGTAGGATGCACTGTCAAAGATTTTAGTTCTTGGTTGCAGTTTATTGGAGCAACACAAGTGGCACCCTGCCACTGGAGTAAAGAATGCTGTTTCCCCATGAGTATTTGAACAATCTGCAATAGCCATCTGTTATTCTGTTAAACACAAAGCAGTGCAACAGGTGTATTTCTTGGGTTTGGAAATCTTACCAGTATCACTGAACAGTAAACTTTTAAAGCCAGGATTTAAAAGATTTCAAAGTGTGGTCCTCATTATTCAGCAGATGTAGTGGTTATGACATTAGAAAGTAGAGATATAACCTAAACATATGGTACACAGTTAAGGAAAACAAATGCTGAACTGCTCTTAAATCTGTTCTTTTTCCATGTTTGTCATTTTCTTAGATGGCTTCAGTAACAGATGCCAGATACAGGCAGAAAGATACTTCAGACCAAAATTTTGATTACATGTTCAAGCTCCTGATCATTGGCAACAGCAGTGTGGGTAAAACATCCTTCCTCTTCAGATACGCCGATGACACCTTCACACCGGCCTTTGTGAGCACCGTGGGAATTGACTTCAAAGTGAAAACAGTTTACAGGAATGACAAGAGGGTGAAGCTGCAGATCTGGGTAAGTGCCAGCGTTTTCAAAAATGCTTTATATTAACCTCAGCAAAGATATGATGGTAAAAAAGCGTTTGTTTGGAGGTGGATTTTTGGATTGGTGTAGATTTTGGTTGTTCATAAGCTCTGTGTGGCTGGACCTTTGTGTCCCTGCAGTAGGGATGAGGAAGTTCTCTGTGTGTTGCTGTCTCACTCAGCTGGTGAGGCTCTACATGTAGGTCATACTATCATTTAATGTCCTCTGCATAAAATACTTGTATCTTCTCTAACTCATGTATCTCCTGCTCAGCAGCCCATTTTTACCCAATTCCTGCCCCAGCTAAGAGCTTGGTGTTCTAATTGATCTACATACACTTGATTAATAATTATTCTTTAATAATTACATTTAAATATAAAATTACAGTAATCACATCTGGGTTTTTTATTTATTGTGGTGATCTTGGATAGTGAGAACCTAAAATGAGGCTTTTTTTTTTGTACTGCAACTACATGATTCATTTTATTTCTGTGTTGCTGGGTACAAGGTACAACAAATTATTTAATAAAAGGTCCTTTTCGTGTTGTAAAATCCTGACATTGAAACTAATGTAGGTCACCTGACATGAAACTGTTTGATTTAATTTAGAGTTTTGGCAATAAAAATGTTTTTACTTCAGGCACTATAAGCAACTAAAGATGATTTCCATTTAGTTGGTCTCTCTGAATCTTGGAATGTGAAATTTTCTAAGTTGTGTAAAAACAAGAAAGAAAACACCATAAAATGTTAGGGTTTTTTTCAAAGATACTGCAATTAAAGTGAATTAAACAATAATCTTAATTAAATCTGTTAGAGAGCTTTGGGGCGAAAAGGGCTTTAATAACCTTAAACTTCTTGTGAAAAGAGATGTCAGGTGGATTCCTCAGAGGGTGCTATCTATAGGACCTGTAATATTTGAATTACCAACAACACTGTTAATTTAACATTTATTTTTAATAAAAGGTACACCTAAGTGTTGGACAGTTTCCAGAGTAACTTGAGTTCTGTTCCTCTCTCTTTTTGCATGGATCCCTGACATGAGTCATCATTCAAGGACCTTAACAAAAACACTGTGTACCTCTATCAAAACCCCAGTCCTTGAACTTGTTTATCTCTTGCCTGTCCTAAGATTGTATTTGTGATTTCAATGTTTTCTCCAGGGTACATGTTGTAATAGTGGGGTCCATTAGCATACCAAAACTATGGGTTCCTGTGTGTAGGAAGGAAGAGCTTTTTTACCTGCCTGTCTTCCAATTACTTCTTAAAACAGTTTACAGCTGCTATTGATTTTCTGTGAGTGTGGGACTGTGATTCCATTAAACCCTTCGCTCTGGCTTATAATTTTCCAGTTATGTTGACATTCTTAAAAATTAAGCTCCCCCTAGGCTTGGCATTAAGCCTTATCTGAAGCAGGTTTAATGTGAAACTAAGCGAAGAAGGAGGAGGTACAAGTGTTTAACTAACCACTTCAAATATCTTTAAAATCCAGAGAAAAGCACTTGTACGAACCTTGGATGTTCTCTTCTCTGCAGACCCAGGGCTTTTTCAGTTCAGGGGTGCTTGTGGAGCTCTGAAGTGAGTGCAGCTGTGGCAGACTGGAGGTACTCAAGGGCTGTGCCAAATAACCTTGTTCTGTGTTCTGCAAATCTCAAGGGTGAGAGGGAAGTTATTACTGCTGTGCTGTGATCCAGAGACATCCATGATCAGTGGGACATTCTGCATTGCCTGTTGCCTGTGTTGAAGAGAAGAACAGGATATTTGGGTGCAGTTCCTTGTGTTATCTTAAAGCTCAGAAAAATTCACACTGCTTCAAGTGCCAAGCAGCTGCACGTAAAGACTGACAGCTGTGTCAGTAAATGTCTCTCTGGCCTGTCTCATGGTTTTGTTCTTCCACCAGAAATTGATGAGGATTTTAAAGCCGGAGATCTTGCATTTGTGTTTGTGCTGAGTTTGAGGAAGTCTGTGTTTTGTGAATCAGGATTTGACAAGCTGTCACATGGAATGATCAGAAAAGAGTGCTCCTCTGTTTAATTTTGGTGTCATTAGTGGGCCTCTTGCTTTGTTGACATTAACGCCTCAGTCACCCAAATTCATATTTTAATAAGAGCCCCATCACTTGTGCTAGTGACTAAACAGTCTGGGAAGTGATCTGCTTTGAAAAGACTTGAAAGGAATATCTCTTTAGCTTGAGAGGAATGGGACATAGCAAAGATATTAATGGTGTTTTTAAGGTAGAAGGACAGCATTGCTGCTGCATATGGAAACAGTAAAATGGTCCAGAGAGGGATTTATGAAATAATGTTTTGTAGGCTTTTTTTCTCTCTTTCTTTAAAGAACTCCGAGATCAGTTGACTGTGTTTTAATTTCAAATATTTTCTGTCTTGTTTAAGAGTGGTGATGTTATGTAAATAGAGTAAATGAACTTTGAGAACATTCATTTTGTAGTTGGATGAGGCTTAGTAATTTAGTATCTAATTAAAAGCATTATTTACATAAATATATTAATATGTTATATAGATATTTACATATCTACAAAGAAGCAATTCTTGGATTAGATTTTTTTGTGCCACTGCCATCTGTAATAATACTTTCATATGAAACATCTTCCTTACGATTGGTTTGTAAGGAATCAATTTATAATATCTCTCTGCATTTCATGACCAACAGTTTTGTATTCCCAGAGTTGCTAATTACTGTTTACTGAAGGCAAACTATTATATTTTCAGCTAGGTATGGTTTTTATTATAAATAAATCTCAAAGGTAACATTATTATATTCTTAGCAAATGCAAACAGTTAATGCTTAATGCAGAGTTCAGGTTGCCTAGCAGCTAGAGAGGGCCACTTTGTCCAGATCCAGATGGAAGCAGGGTGAATGAATAAAAGTGATTTCAGGTTTAGGTAAGAGCAAGGTGAGATTACTTTTCCTGCCTTCTGTGCATTTCTGTGTCTATTGCTGGTAAGGAATAAAGGTGGTGAAAACGACAGCAGAACTCCTGGGCAATGTGGCATCGAGGGGAACTGCTGAGGGGCAACCTCTGGTCCTTTGTGCTGGCCCAGTCCAGATTCATTACATGAACCCTTTGCACATTAGCATAAATTAACTGATGGATGATCATTGGCAGCATTCAGCCCAAAACACTTGCACACCACACAATACATACTTAGTGTGAGGAATTTAATTACACTTCTATTATACTTTTGTACAGCAACCTGCACAAGGGACTCCCCATTTTTTTGCATGAACCACACATAACACACAAAAATTGATGTGATTAATAATAAACATAACTAAATACAGGGTTTGGCAGCTGATGTTACAGTTGAAACTACTTTCAACCCCCCTTGTAAAAGGCAAATAGAGATTAGATTTCATTTCAGGTTAAAAGGCAGAAAGGCTGTGATGTTCAGACAGCATATTTAGACTGCAGTATGATTTTTCTTTTAGGGAGCTGCTTATCAGAATTAAACTGCTAGGATGAAGGTTTTTCCTTCTCATTAACAAAAATGTCTCTGTGGCTTAACTGCTGAAACCTGTTGGGGTGTGAGATTAGCTCTAGTGGATGTCTGAAACACGTGTTACAGCTCTCAGGCACAGCTGGGGAGAGGGTACAAAGCAACATTGCTCTGGGTTTTTTTGGATCTCTAAAACCAGAAATATGACAACTGCTAATTATACTGAGTGGCAGTTACCACTACAAAACAGAAAAGTGTAAACCAAAATAACCCCCCTGCTGTGTAGCTGTTCAGAAGGCAAATACACAGTGTTTTTAAAAGCTTTTTGCATCAGGCATCGCCTGGATGACAGGATGATCTTGAGCAGCTCGCCTCTTAGGGAAAGGATTCAAAGAAGTAACACTGGCAACTGAGGGTTTTTTCTTTCTTTTTCATTTACTGGAGGTAAAATTAGAACACCATCATGGTTGATTGTAAATTTTAATGTTAATTGCACACTTAACCAAAAGCTAATTATGCATTTCAGATGAGAGAATCATCTATTCCCCAGGCGTCCCATTCCTGTCATGATTTTGCTAAGTTCCTTGCAAGCACTGACTTCAAGCTTGAATGCTTGGACAAACTTGTTTCTAAAAAAAGAGATCATAAGGTTCAGTAATTTAATGTATGGATGTGATAGTGATGGGTGTCTCTAAAGCACTAATGGGCCTGATTCTGCTTTTATAGATTCACAGTTGTGAAATCCTCTGATTTGCTGTTTAGTTGAAGAACTAAAATGGAGAAATTCATGATAGTGAAAAGAACAGGTTGATCCTTGTAAGGGAGTCAAGGATTACATCTTATTTGCAGCATTTAGGGCTTACTGGGTCCCAGGAATGAAAATCATTGTGGGTGAGTGGATGTAAAGCACTACTTCTCATGCTAAAATACAATGCAGAATATTTGACTGAAGAAGAGATGCAATAACAGTGTCTGTAATTCAATTCCAAGGTCTTGGTTATATCTCAAGTAATAATACTGCTGCTTTGAGAAGAACTTGGTGCTCATGCCACTCTGAATGAGCTTTAAGATTAGAGTTGCAAGAGTAACACAAAGGAGAGAAATAAAAACTTGAAGGATAAGAGCCTGAGTGGTTAGTTACCCCACTCACTATTGAATTTATTGAACAGCCTAAGCTGGCTGAGCAGGGCATTGCTGTGTTTGCAGTTAAACAGTTGACATGGAGGGTTTATTTCTGTTTATAGTTAATCACCTCAATCCCATTGTTATCTCATTATAACTCTGCATTACAGTGAAGGCCAAATTCAACTTCAGTCTAAGCTCTGTTACCACTGCAGTTATCCCTGCTGACAACATTGGATTTGCTCTCACTGCAAGGTGTAATATCTCCTTTTGTGCTCCATCTTTGCAGAGTTACTGGGCCCTTGGAGCCCTTGTTTTCTGCATTTCAGTAAAATGAAAAACATTGTGTTCAGAAGTACCAGGCTGTATCCAGGGGCAGTGTCGAGTGTGTTTGTGTTAAGTTGATAAAGAGCTGCTGGTAGATCAAAGGTTTGGATCTTTACTAGAGAAAATGGACCAATGTTGGCTGTTCGTCCAGTAGAGGAAAAGCTTGGGAAATTTCAAGGGAAATTATTCAGTTGATGTAGTAAGGCAGGTAAGCTTTGAGAGGACAAATGAGTTGCTGGCCTCCCAACATTTTGCATTTAGTGCTTTTTTAACAGAAACTGACAATAGATTTTTTGTAGTCATTTTACATAAGGTCTTAGACCCATGTGCCTCAAAATGTTTTCCTGGTGTCCTTGTCTTATCAGAATCACCCTTATTATGATTTTCTTTCACAGTGTTATCTTTTGCATAATGACTGGGTATATTCTATATTTAAATATGCTTGGTTGCACTGTGATCAGTTATGAGATAATACAGTGGGTGGAATTTATGAGTTCTCATAGTGTTTGTCTCAAGTGAGCAAGTACTTAAGCTGTGTCACATTTGGTCAAATGAGAAAATATAACTACTGTGCTTATTCACATTTATAACTTTCATGCATAGTCTACTGCAGTGTCATGTTTATGCAACACTTGAGTGGCTAATTTTAGAGCTAAAAAAGGGAATCCAATCCACCCCCCCAAAATGGTTTTCAGATGTGAGAAATTTTACCCTATAGCTCAACTGGAGTACCTAGGAATTTAGCAGTGTGAACTTTGTGATTTATTTTTGTTGTCCAGCTGTTCAACATCATCCTGATTCATTGAACAGCATGAACTGAGCTCTCAGAGATGAGCACTGATTTTCTGTATTCTGTTGTATTAGAGGCATTGGACTTTGCAGACAGAAGGAAACATTGGTAAGAAGTACCAGAAACTGGACAAAAAAGCAACACATTCCTGCAGTGTGGAGAACTGGGAGGCCTATGATTTGCTGGTTAGATTCTCCCATCTGCAGAACGTAATGTTTACCAGGAGACACTGATTTCAACCCAGATTTCTGGTGAGCTGTTCTGGCTGCCCAGCAAATCCTAGTGAGACTGACAAAGTAGGAAACATAAATCCTGTTTGGGGTTAGAGACATCTTCCAATAGCAGCTCAGCACCTTGCATTTTATGGTCAGGGTCCACTGCAGCCCTGAAGTGTACCCTAAGCATCCTAGTGTATCCTTCTGTGCTTCTGCCACAGTGTGGGTTTGCAGCATTGCTGAGATGTTCCTCCATCCAAACGGAGCTGCCAGTCCCAAGTGTGTTGCTCAGCTTGCACATGGAATCCTGTGCTTCTGTTACGCACTTGCATATTTGTTTGAAAATTCCTCCAGTATGTTCAAGTGTGCTTTGCATCGATTTCTGGGCTAATCAGATACTCACTGCTTCGCTACTAATTTGTGTTAGAAACTGAAACAGGAGGTGGCAGGAGTGTTTGAAACTTGGGGGGAGCAGGTGTAAGTGCAGCAGGTAAACACACTGTGTTATGAGCTGCTGTGCTTCATTAACTGAAGTACCTTCGTATGATAGATGACTCAAGTGATTAAACTTTGTGTATTACACAAAGAAGGCTCGATGGTGGTATTTTCTCAGCCAGATTCTGGCTGGTTTGTCGCTCTGACAAACTGATCCAGACATCTGCAGCAGTGCTGGAGGGTAAAGTCATGGCGAGAGAGCGGCGTGTGTGGATCCGCGTGTGCGCATATGCTCCTGAAGCCACCAGGTTTTACTGTCCCTCTGCTTTCCCTGGAGCCAGAGCAATAAAACACAACTTACAGGGGACCTGTTCACACGATGTTTATGAGGCAGAACGCTCACCCTACCGCTGGTTCTGCTTTTGCATGTGCTCATTCAGACGTTCACCTGCTGCTTCCCCTCCTTGGGTCCCTCGGCTGGCGCTGACGCCTGGCAGTTGTGAAGTTGGTGCGTTTTTCAGTGCCATGGTAACTGCATCCTGCTCATCCTGCTCGCCTGGCTGCCGGCGGGCACTGAGCCTGCCCAGTTGTGAAAGGAAACAAGTGCTCCAAGTGCCAAATTGTGGTAGACTGGCGTGAGTCAGCTTTGATAAGTCCAGGTGAAGTCTTTTACCAAGGACTGCAAGTTTCTTTTTTTTTTTTTTTTTTTTTTTTTTTTTTTGAGGGAAGAAAGAAATAACTCCCATCAAATGCGTTTTGGATTTCTTTTCTAACTGTAAAAGGCTAAAAATGTTTTTCCATTGGAATTACCACCAAGAGCTAAATTGCTTTCTTCCTCTGCAGTTTAACCTTATGCTATACACATTTCTGTAAGGCTGTGCCACTTTTCCCATCATTTTCTCTTGACTCTGTATCATGCACCCTGGCTTGCTCTTGCAGAGGGCCAAAAGCATTTTTGTAAGCATTTTTGTAAGCACTTTTGCACTAACTGCAAGGAGAGTTCTCGCAGAGTACTGTCATAACAACATTTGAAATCGTGGGGTTGTGCCTAAGAGTGATCAAGTAAAGCTGGGCAAAAGAGAAGAAGTCAGTTTACTGCTCCAGATGAGCACTATTTCTGTACTGATGCTCATTCTGACTGTTTTGGTATAATTATGCAGCTCCTGCAAATCCATACCTGTTTAAGGCTCCTTATCCTAGTTTAAATGGATCTTCTCTTTTAGAAGAGTGCCCTTCATCTTGAAAATATCTTGCAGGTAGAGTCACCACTGCAAAGATATTAAATGGGGTAAATTTGTGAGAACTGCTCAGTCCCCCTTGAATTTTTGGGGGTTGGAAGTGTAAAATTAATAATTTCCTTCCACTTGTGCTAGTTAATGATTTTAGGGAAAAGCAAACTCTTGCAAGGGAAGAATCTGCATGAAGTACTGCCCCTGTGATGTACTTTCTACTGTTCTGAGTTGCACATGCCTTGCTCCACATGTTCAAAGCTGTGGCCATCTCTCTGAAGTCTTGGGCATGTTTGGTACTACTTCAGTTTTTCTGCTAAAATTCTGATATAAATATGTATAGCAGCAATGTAGTATTCAAGAGACTGCAAGAAATCTAAAGGGAACAAATTCACTAAAAATCCATCATTGTAGTTGCAAAACTGTGATTTGAATAACCTTTCACCTCAGTCTGGAAGTATATTTACTGGTCTTCAGTATATTTACTGCTTTAACATGAAATTTCACCTGAGTCAGTGGAACTTGCAGAACCTTGCTGTGACTTGGATACAGCAGTAGCTTTGCATCAGTGCAATGTTGGCTCAAAGTAATTTGTCAGTTCTCCCATCTGCAGCAGGGGCTGTGGAAATCCTCCCTTGCCCACCTGGCTGGGAGACCAGGAAGCAGTTGCATGTCAAAACCTGATGTTGCTAAGTGATGGCAAGGGAGCCACCTGCCCTAGCATTTACAAACCCCCAGTGCTCAAACAGAAGGAAATTAATAGCTTTATTTTCCATTAATTGTGTGCAAGGTGTTTATTCTCTCTGGTCCTGAAAGTATCAGACATATGCATCCCTTTTACTCCAGTGGGAATCTTCAGAGTTTTAAAGTTCCTGAAATGACAGCTGTTTATCCTGGATGAGAATGCATCCTCCAAATAATGTTGTATTACCCTGTAACTATGAGAGACAGTACAGTCAGTTGAATGATTAAAAACCCAGACTTTAGGAAAAAAAAAGACAACCACCCAACCAAAAACTCAATACAAAACCAAACTGCTTTTTTCACCTAATACAAAGCCAGAGAAGAGGTGGTATTTGTTTGTTGGTTATAGTGTCAGAATCCATGCAATGGCACTCTTCTTTTTCTTTTTTCTCCTTTTTCTTTTTTTAAACTACAGCCTACGTGGCCAAGAACCATTGTAGCATTGATTTTTTTTTTTTTTTTTTTCCCCTTACTATTTTTTTTTTTTTGAAGGAAGCTGAGAACAAATGCAGGCTGTCATATTTGCTAACTACTCTGGGACTGTTATCAGGAAACAGGAGAAGTAGGAGATCTTTCACTTCTTGTCTACTTATTTTATGGATATTAAAAAAAAATCGGTAAAGGTATAATTGCCCTCATGCCACAGGTGAGTCATGTGGGTTCTGCTAAAATCTGTCTGCTTAATAAAGTGCTTGTTCAAAATGTTCTCTCAAAGGAAGATGCTGAGTGACTTTTGCAGCCATGACTCATTGGATCTTTATTTTTTAAATTAGAAGATTCCCAAGACATGTTAAGATCTCATCTATTAAATTCTTGATTAATAACAATAAGAGTATTAGTTTGACAGTGTGTCAAGGCTTGAGGGATTCAAATCACCAGTGTTCTCTATTTAGAAAAGGAGGGATAGTTCATTTTTTCACACAGAAGGACTTTGCACAGACCCAGGTTTGGAACTAGAACCCCTCAGCAGAGAGAGAGCCCTTCTGACCCAGAGAAGCTCTCCCCCAGAGTCAGAGTGTGTCCTGTGTATAGAAGTGTTCTCTCTTGGGAGGCTTTGGTGCCTTGGTTCTCGGCTTTGGTGATCCCAAAGTGTCACTCAGCTCCCACAGGTTGCCACAAAATCCTATAGGTTTAACTTTGCTTTTATGACTGATCTTTTCATTCACTCTGAGTAATGAATGGAACAGAAAATCGTGTTTCTTTGTTTTATTGAGTACTGAAAGAGGAAATTGTGCTTCCTTTACTAAACAACTGTTGCCAAAAATAACACCTGACTATATTTTATCTGTCTCTTCTTCTTTACTATTATTTTACTACACTAAATGCAATCTTTTTTTGTCCCTTTGGACTTCTTTCCGTCTTTGTGCCCTGAAGCTTCAAACAGCAAATTTTGTGAGTCATATAAATGTTCTGAGACATCAAATTAAGTAGAAACTGGAGAATGAGTTCTCAAAAGGTTGTGAATGCTGCTGACGTCAATCTCAGATTGAAATAAGAAAGAAGATATGGCTGGCAGATCCTGTGAGCAAGACTGTAAGCACACTTATGCTAATACTGTTGTTGGAGGAGAAATTGTGTTTTTATAAACGAAGGCAATAGTCCCAACTGAAGGCTTAACAGGCATTCATCTTAGTAACTAGATGATCTTGAGCTTTCATACTTTATGCTGAAATTTGCCTTCAGCAGATTCAAACGAAATTGCTTGGAAGTGACTAAAATGAATGGCAGCATGCTTTCTGCTTTTCCAACTGGTAATATAATTCAGTTTTCCAGCTCTACTTCTGCAGAATTCCTCCTTCAAAGTGACATTGCAAAGTATGGGGTTCTTTTAATGAACAGAAAACTTTGAACCTATTAAGAGATTTTTCTTGATTGTCTCTGGCAGAGAACAAAATTCTGAAAGTAGCAGGGAGTCATGAAAGTCAATATATCTTATGAATTATTTTGCTAACATGAAACATTTATCTTGTAGAAAGCAGTTAGTAATACTGTTTTTGAAGTTAAATGCATGCAGATTGCATATCCATACTGATTTGATGGTGCTATTGAAAATTCCTATAGGTGTGGTGCAAAGAGTGCAAGAAATTACCAAAGGAAAGGGATGCTTTTTTTGTGGAAACTGTGGAGAAATCATTTGCTATTAGCTTGTCAGTGCAGAATGTTTTCATGTGTGTGCACGTTTTGGCTGTAATGAATGCAGCAGTTCAAAACTGACAGATAACTGATGTACTTGTTGACTACTTTATCCTCCCTCCATTCAGATAGGTCTCTGGAAACCTGCATTCAATTTTTAATTAATAGCAAGCTGCAGTGATCACTCTGAGTCTAGTTATGTTTTGACCAAAGGTATGTTTCCAGTGGTAAATTAGGAGTTGAAGGTGTTTAGCCCTTGGTCAAATCAAACTGTCTTTTGGAGAGGATCTTGCAGCAGCAGATACAACAGTGCCAGCTTTGGAGAGACCAAAGTGAATTGAAGTGAGCCCAGAGGTATTGAAGGAGCAAGGTAATGTGATTGCTGCTTAACTGGATCAGGGCAGCAGAGGGAATGCTTCCATCAGGTATTTGTATTGCTGTGCTCAGGTGCCTTCCTGATGCTGTGAGGAGCTTCTGACAGATTTCTGTGGGAAGTCAGTTTTCAGATTGGTGGCATAGCAGGTACCTGTGTTTGAAATATTGCAGTCAAGGCCAGTATGAAAATAAATAAGAAATATCCCTTCAAATTTAGAGATTTAATACAGGCTGAATTTACCTGCAGGTAGCCAGCAGGAGCTCAGTGGGAAAGTAATGAAGTGGGACTGTCTGGCTGGGTACTGAGAGCGAAATGTGCTTTTGCTTTGAAGCTGAGGAGAGGGCAGGGAAGAAGTTCTGGCTCTTGAAGCCTGTGCACACTGTTCTGTGAATAGAAATAACAAAGAAGAGCAGCTCCAGGGGCTGGTGTAGCTGCCAGCTGCAGGGGCACCAGAGTGAGCCTGTCCCAGGGCTCAGGCTTCAGTCACAGGCTCCTTCTGGAAGGGGGACCAAACCCCATCAATTTTCAGTCCTTTTTCTGCCATAACTCCTTGGTTACCATTGAAAGGGAGAGGCAAGCAGTGATGACAAATAATGTGACTGAAAATGTATCAGCTACTGAGATAGGAGATAAAGTGTCTATTATACGTGATGACGGTAGAATTCTAAGGCTTCTCACCAAAAATTATCAGAGATCATCTGGTAGTCACAGTGTACAGATTGATCAGTGAGGAAGGGACCTGTGAAGGGTGAGGTCCTATAAATTACACCTACAGGATTAAGAAAAAGTTTTAAATTGAGAGTCTGTGGAAAAAAGAAAAAAGGGTCTGTGGAATTTGCCTGATTCTGCATGGAGGAGAGGTTTTATTATTTTAGTATTGAAAAGGTGGTCCACCACAAGCTGTTTTATTGGTGATTGGCTTCTAAGTCAGGAAAGTGTTTCCCCTTGTTGGTAAAGTTTTACATAATTATGCTTCATTGCAATTTTGTATTTATTGCAGAAACATCCATTTTTGATCGTTGTTTGGATCAGAAGCTTGTACTGTTCAGGACAGGATGCTGAAACACTTGGGCTGCTAATCTGAGCTGGCTTGGTGATTTCTTTGCCCCCCTGGTGATTCCTCTACCCCATGGTGAATGAGCACAGAGACAGAGAAGCATTTCTGTTTTCTGAAGCTTCCTGTTTCCGATTAACCAGCATAAAAATTAATATCTGCTGAATTGATGCTTATCAGAATTCCTAAACAACTCTTCTGCCTCCAGCAGTGACACTCGATTATGTTTCTTACTCCTAAGCCTCTTAGAGGTTTAGCATTTATGAATCCACTCTAATACTTTGCTTGACACATTTGGTTAGGCATATGACAGTGATCAGCTGAGAGAAAAACAAGTCATCTCATCAAGTACAAATTGAGGCTTCTAGTAAGGAGAGTGGAGAGGCAAGCAAAGGTTCCTGCTGTTTGAAGTCTGGTTAGAACAGGGCTGTTAAAATAACTGTAATGCATTTAGTATAAAAACAGGCTATGCATCCATTTCCCAGCCAGCTTCAGACAGTCCAGCACAGCTGGTTTTGTGAGCAGTGGTGGGAGGAGGCTGAGGACTGGGTGCCCTGAAGGGAGGGTGGTTCAGCTCTCACCTGCTCCCTCGGGATGCTGAGCACACTGAGGGTGTGTCATCTTACACTTGATATTGGTTCTGCAGCTAAACTGTGGGATAAAACCCAACCACAGGGCTGCCAAGGGCTGCCCACCCAGTGCCTTCTGGAATGGTCTGGTGGGGAGGAGGCAGCCCTGGTGCTGATTGGGGTGGTGGCTCTGCAGCCCCTTGGTGCTCACTCCTGATCCTGCTGCACAGAGACACTTCAGCAGTGGCTGGAGGAGGTGCTGCTCAGCCAGTCTGGGTAACCTTTCAGCAGTGCCTTCACGATGCTCCTAAGCGTTCCTGTAATACCAATGATGTGAAGAAATAGTTGGTATTGTAAGCAGGTGCATTCCAGTTCGGCATACCTTGACAATTTGACAGCAGCCAGATGTTTAACTAGGTGGAGTCAGCGATGACTCTAAATACCATCATATAAATCTTGCAAATGGTACCACAGCTGAGCCTCTGGGTATGCCTGGTGAATTGTAATTTCTCAGAGGTCCTGTTTGATCAGAGTGAGCTCTTCCTTTAACCCTTGATTGGATCCCACAGAGACAGCAGCTATGGTGATGCATCACTAGGGACTAATTTCAACAAGTCAGTTAATTGATCCTTTGGAGCTACACAAGGCTGGTTGAACATAGTTAAATGTTGGTGTTTTAATGGAAATTGTCCTAATGTTGCTGTGAATTGGAACAGCAGAAAGAAGCTTCCTACAGCTGCACAGTCTTGGTTTGGTATACATTTCAGCCAGCATATGCTATGCATTTTAACTGAACACATGGAGATCTAATTTGATTTGAGTTGATTGATTTTGATTACTGACATGAGGATATGCTAATGAGAAACAATCTAGCATGTCTAAAAGATTGTTTCAATTTCTAGCACCACTGATACATAATGTTTGTATCATATGCATGAAAATGCAGGAGAAAATGTTGTCTGTTTTGAAATTTTTCTCAGTATTTACTCTGTGGTGGACAGGAGACATTATTCTGACTGCAGCTTGACAACACGTTCTTCTGTCAGTACAAATTAGGACTTGATTGAATATATCTAGCTAGGACAGGTACAGTTTTTGCATCAGGAAATGGGCAATTCTGATAGCTGTAAAAAACCTCAAACTATTTTTCAGGAAAACTTCTGCTGTGGATCAGGAGGTGAATCTAAAAAATACCAGAAGAAGGTTGTTCACTAGAGCTATATAAGGTCTAGGAGACAAGCTCAGACCAATGTCTTTGAAATTGGTTTGTTAGTTTTTAATTTACTGGAGGCTGTTCAGTTAGATGTTTGTGTATGTGTTGCTGAGGGAGAAAAAGCATAATATCATAGTGAAGGATTTTGAGAGAAGGTGGATTGTTGGATGCAACATCTCAAACCTGAGGCTAAAAATGTTTGCTTGTGAGCATTCACTTATAGGTAGGAAGCTTTCCAGTTGTTTTGTGTGGGTATAAATCAGCCAAGGTATGAAGTGCTGCTCTTTGAAAAGAAGTGTAACACCTTACTTGATGTATTTATTCCTCCTGCACTCTCAAAAAGTCATACCAACATATGTAGATTGGGATCCTGCAAATGCTGAACAAACATGTTTCACTCTAAATACACAACTTAGAACAACCAGCTTCACAGGTCTTACCTTTATGGATGTGGATTGAAATAAAAATCTTTCCAAGTGATGTGTTAACGGAGTTAGGTCCTAGCAAGTCAGCTGCTCTCCTTATGGGAGACTTGGAATCATGGAGTGGTTTAGGTTGGAAAAGACCCCTGAGATTGAGTCCAGGTGTTTACTCAGCACTGCCAAACCCACCACTAACCTGTGTCCTCAGTGCCACATCCACTTGTCTTTTAAATACCTCCAGGGATGGTGACTCCACCACTTCTGTGAGCAGCCTGTTCCAATGCTTGACCACCCTGTCAGTATAAAAATCTTTCCTGATATCCAGTTTAAACCTCTGATGGTGCCACTTGAAGCTCTTTTCTCTTGTCTTGTTGCTTTTTACCTGGGAACAGAGCCTGATCCCCACCTGGCTACAACCTCCTTTCAGGGAGTTGCAGAGAATGACAAGGTCCTCCCTGAGCCTCCTTTTCTTCAGGCTGAACACTCCCAGCTCCCACAACTGCTCCTCATCACTTATGCTCCAAACCCTTCCCCAGCTCTGTTACCCTTCTGTGGACATGACTGGTATCTAAGCCCCAGAGTGATTTCCACCTAGCCAAAAATACCCACTTCATCAAGGAGGTATAAAACCTTATTTATATAAGAACATTAAATGATAATCCACCACACAGTAATTGATAGCAACTGATCTGAGTGACTTATGCAAATAATCACTATAGACACAGCTGCTGCAGGAGGAGAAAAAAGAGTGGGATGCTTTACAGCCATCTCTGCATGATGTTTCTCATAGAACACTTGAGTAATCACACTGCCTGTGTGCAGCTACCAAGGTGAGCCATATAAATAATGTTTATTTAAGTAGGCAGGAGCCTCCTGTATTAAACCTGAGTTGGAGGAGGGGAGTTCTGCTTCTTTCCCCTCTGCTCCAAGGTTCCCCACTGGGGTTGGACTTTGTGCTTGAGCATGAAACTGTCGCTCAGGGAGAAGAAATTCACAGGTAAGATAAGCCCACAAACGTCAGAGCTGCAGTTGCTTTGTCCCAGAGCAGCTCCAGGGTGATGACAGTGCCTGTTGCACTGTTGGCAGCACAGCTGGCAGTAGTGCCAGTGATGCTGCTTTGGGATTCTGGAGTTCTCTCACCTTTAGGCACAGCAATGTGTCAGAGGAGGAGATGGGACCCCTGAGAAGCAGGAAGTCCCACTGTCATATGAAGTGTTGCTCTGTTGCTAAGTGGGGTGTTCTCCCTGGCCAGACAATGACACAACCTGGCTTTTGCTCTGTTTTTCGAGAGTGATTCATGGGACATGAGCACAGCTGCTAAGACCAGGAAGAGGTTTGCGGGTATTTAATCTGTTCCTATCAAGCATCAGGGTGGTATCTCCTCCTGGATGTAGCAGATGACAGTCTTGATGTGTGCATGAGGCAGTGTGTGTGGTATTTGGAAGGTATAGCTTGTCAGTTAACACCTGTATTCCTTCAGGTGGGTAAGCAGATGGGCACTAAAGGCAAATGAAATATACTCTAAATGTGAATCTGTGAAACCTAATTCTCTGTGGCCAAAACAATATGTATTTTAATGTTATACCTCCAATCTGTATTTCAGTATAAATGAATAGCTACCTGCAGGCTGGTGCTTCGTTTTGTTTTGTTTTGTTTTTCTTTCTTTTTTTTTTTCCCCTTTTTCTCTTATATATCAACTCTTCATTCGTTAGGAAGAACACTAACTACTCCTGGAATGGCTTTGTCGTACCTATGTCTATAGATGCCTGTCTCTCATGTGCCCCCAAAGTTCAGGTGTTTTCTGTAAGGGCAGTATGGGGTAGAAGTAGATTGAGGGCACTGGAAGTGGCCAGAAGTAATCGATGGAGGCAGGAAGGCATTTATGTAACTGGGAGGAGAATACTTGCTAGTCAAAGGTCAGTGAAGAGGGAGGTGTTGTCACAAAGACTCAGCAGGACTCCTAAAAGGCCCTGGCATGTGCCCTTGTCTCCCTTGCTTTAACACCATTTGATGAGCTTTCTCTCCTCATTTTCTGAGCTGCCCCTCCAGCACTGTCCATCTGGAGTGACAGGAGCCTGCTCTGTGACTGGCAGGGTTTGTCAGTGTTGAGCAAGTGAAGAAATGGAAGATCAGCTGCTGATCTCAGCTGAGCTCAGACAAACCCAGAAAACTCCAGCTTCTACAGCAGCTTACCTGGGAGCAAAATCTGGATCAGATGCTTTGTCTGTAGTTACACTGGAAAACTGTGCCCAGAAATTATTTCACTTTCAAATTGTGGGAACGATAATGAATTATGAACCACAAGCTTGTGACTCCTGTGAACAAAGAAATTCTGAAAAGTCCTGTGCTGGTTATTGCAGCTTGCCACAGAACAGGATGAATGAGTTTGCAGCAGGGAAAGTACAGCTGTGTGTTAAAGTATTCAATTTTGTGTTGAAAACATGAAGCTGGAAGGAACAATGGTATCCTGGTAACTTCTGATCTTAATCTTTCTTACAAGATTGTAAAGCTGTTTACCCTGGCAGTATCAAGTTAATATAGCACATTCTTTCTGAATTTCTTGTTTTTCATTTTATTACAATGGTGTGTTTGAAAACTCTCTGATGCTATATACTGCTATTGAAGCCTTGTGATCCCTTCAACAAAATGAAGACGCTAATTAAAAGTATTTTTACTACTTTGCTTAGTTGATTTTTTCCTTCAGTTGTTCACTTTCTTTGTTTTAGCAATCCTATTAGCACCTGAGAATTCTGACCTAAGCACAGTCTAATTGGGACACAATGTGAAGCCTGTGATTGCATTTCTCTTTTCATTAGAATATTTCATTAATTATATTTCCATCAATTCCTCCTGGAATCTGAGTATGTCTGAGAAATGGCTTTTTGGTAACCACATGGATATAGAGGTGGTGTGGTTATAATTCTGCTTCTCCAGAGTGTGGTTCTAATTCTCAGTGCAGTCTGCGCACTAAAATCTGAATTACCACGCTATGAAATTGTCCAACCTTCAGATGATGTCACAAGCTGACAGAATGGAAAAGCTCCAAGAGGAGGATGCTGCTGCATGCTAGGAACATGGCATCAAATCCTGACCTGAGTCTCTTAGATGCATAAACTAAATGCATCTTTGTCTTTGAATATCTTAAGCTTTACTAGATTTCTTCACTACTCTGTGGCTGCTGAGTTTGGCTAAACCCCTGGAAGTGACAGAAGAAACTCTACACGAAGATGTAAAAACCAACCAACCAAAAATCCCAACAACCTCTACAGATGCAGAGGTCTGTGATTATCAAAATAACTAATTGAAGAGTTTTTCTTCTCTGTTAAAGATTTAAATAGTGAAATGGGCACAAGACCTAGACCCAGCGAGATCAACAGGAGTTCTTTGCTCTTACTGAGTGTGACAAGGATAAATAATATCACTTTATCATCTTCAGTTTCTAAGTATCTTGGGAATTGCAGATTTAGAGTCATTCAATCTTGAAGGAGAGACTGCCTGAAGACCTGGTTCTGCTGATCTCTGTCAGAGATGAAGAGACCTGTCCCCTGCCCAAGGAAGCTGCTTGTTTTGATTTTTCTGGAGCAAGCCTTGTAACATCCTGGGATGATTTTTATGCTTAACTCACCCAAATACATCTCATCTCTCCAATAGTTTATGATAAGCCAGCCCTCCCATCATCTTTCTTCGTGTTCTTTAGGCTCATTTCAGTTTGTCCCTTCTTCCTCAACCACTCTCTGGAGAAGTCCCAGTCTATTTCTAGTTCCATCCTTCCCATTTTCTGTCATGGGCACAGAGGTGAACCTCTTTGTTTGCCAGGTGCACCTTGAATACCTGCTGGTTTTCTTCTTTCCACGCAAAAATGCAGCCTCTTCCCTTTCTGAAGAGCGGAGCACAGGATGTGGCACTGAAGCAAGTGTGGATGAGAGGTGGTTCCTGCAGCTCATGTCAATAAGCTGTTTTGGAAGAAGGGGCATGTGTGGAGGTCGTTTATGTTTACATCTCATTTCAGGAGATAGACAGCAGCTCGCCTGCTCTCTAATTAAAAGGAAGTAAACATGTTGCCTGTTCTTATCTAAGAGTTTTTATATAACATTTGCTGCCTGTTGATGTAACTGCCCTAATGAATGCAGGGTGATTTGATGTATCATTAGTGATGTGGAAGGACACTATGAGATTAGAACAGAGTGTTTATTCTTTATCATCTAATACTTATTGTCTGACTGTTTGACTCCAGGAAGAGTACATAACATGGGTGAAACTTTGCTGCATATTTATTTTTGCCCGTCTTTATGAGGATGACTAGAATCCAGGAAATTTTTAATCACTAAGCATCAGAAAGGCTGAAAGCACTGTTTAACCGTGGCAAAGACTCCTTGCTGAGGATTAGATTTTAGGATTCCCTTCTCTCAGCTGGAGGTGTTGGCAAGAGATGAGCTCTGATGTTAACCACATGGTGTGTCAAAAAGGCCTGGCTGAGCTTGAGATTTATGGGAGATCTCAATTTGTCCTGGTAGGACAGGGATGAAGTCTTCCACTTTCCCTCTAGGCTCCATATGAAAAACTAGCACAGAACCACATCTGAACAGATTTGGATATTATTGTGGCTTTCATAATTTTTCAACTGACTCAGAAGATATAAGAAAAGCTTTGGTCAAGGGAAGTTATTTCCTCTGGGAGAAGTAGATGGAAAAAGTAGATCTGGGTGCCATGTGAAGAGGGACTTGTTTTTTCCTTTCAGTTCTTTGTATTAATTTTATTAATGCTTTAAATGGGGATACATTTTGTTCTCTGAACTCTGTTCTTCTGACAGTGGTGTTTGTGATATGAATGTAGCAGTGAAACAGCAACTGTTCCCTGAAAGACCAGAAATCATTCCTTTCTGCAGAACAGGCAGATACTGTCACTGCCTGAGCCTTGGGATAAAGCATCAGGGTAAGCTCCAGACAACCAACACCAAAGCTTCCCCTGCTGCTCTGAAGCCTCCAAAATTATGTTGAGTTATAATTCTTTGATGTCAGAGTAAGGCAAAATAGCAGCAGGCAGAAAGTGCAATTCATTTAAGTGTAGTTTCATAATATTTTGAAGCAGTTATGATGTTGCTGAAGTTACATCCCCTTTTGTGAAAATGTCTTTAGCTCACTGGCAGATT
Source organism: Entomyzon cyanotis (assembly GCA_024500445.1). Classification (NCBI taxonomy): domain Eukaryota; kingdom Metazoa; phylum Chordata; class Aves; order Passeriformes; family Meliphagidae; genus Entomyzon; species Entomyzon cyanotis. Next base: position 5,821,288 of record JAKEPQ010001020.1, read on the forward strand.
TAATTCTCCTCACTTATGCTTTGCTCCAAAATTTGCTTTTGCACCCTTTCAGTCCAGAGAAGTGATTTGGACTGGGGTGGATCAAAACACAAGTCCTAAGGGCCTTTTTTTTTTATCTCTGTCACAGTAGGTAATGTGTGTTCCTCCAAACATCAACTTGTTGCACCTTCTCCAGACACATCACTCGGCTACACATGAAAGCAGAGCACAGTCTGCCCAGAGGTTAGTGCTTGCTCAGGAAGCTACTTCCATTTGATAAATATTTCAGGATGTGTTTTCCCAGTGTAACACTACAAATTTATTCCTAAGCTGGGAAGTGTTTCCAGAAGTACGAGGTAATAGAGTGTAGTTCAGCTCCCTTTGCTGAACTGAGCCAAGAGCCCAGAGAGTCTGTTTTCAATTTTCTGCTGGCAGAGGGCCTGGGTGATTTAGGAAGCAGCATAATGCATGAATTTGGGCTTGTATTGTGCCTGATACTATGATTGCTTCAATTACAGATTTGTTGATAGACCTTTGCTAGCTTGGGGTAATGCTGTGCAGTTTCCCTGTTTTATGAAGCTATATTAATATAAAATTGCTAGAATATAATGAAGACTGATGCCCCCATATTTTTGTTGATCTGTAAAGCGTTACACACATTTAGTGTTCTGTGCAAATATGATCTCATGCTGTCTCTGTTGCTCATAGGATTTTTATTAGCTTTAAATAAGACAGTTTGGAGTTGTCATTAGCAGCTATTTTATAGACTCCTTTCCTTGGGCTGAGGTCTGAGTTGTGAGAAACAGATCATATGGAAGATGCTGTGTCTTACTTCCCTCTTATCTAGACATTCAGTCTCATTTGAGAGAAATCAGGACCTTTGCATATGCAGAATTCTTTGTTGAGGTCACTTGATGCAGGCAGGACCTTACAATTCTTCAGGACTTATTTTGTATCAAAGTTCAATCAACAAGTGGCATCTCCCTGAATTTTGGCTCAAGTGAGGGGTCCTAGTAAGTCAAAGCAGCAGGTTGTGCTTGGGAGCCTGACTAAAGCCCCACTGGTGTGAATGGCTGGGGACAGGTGAGCCTGTAGGCATGGAGCAGCATATTGCTTTTTTCTAATGCCAACAACCACGTTTGCTTCAGCTGGGAAATCTGCTGTCATTTTCCTCTGTCTTTCTGAAAAGGTAAATATGCAGATGTGCTTTTCATCAGGAAGGTTTGAGCCACTCAGGCCCTTGATGTATCCACTGGCTAAAGGCAGTTTGGGGCTTAACAAGAGCAGGGAGGTGGTGATGAAATGATCAATAAAAATAAAATATCAAACAGCGAAACATCTCACACGTATGCCAAGGATTATTTGCCCATGGCTCTCTTTCCAGTTGGAAGAGAGAAAGGAGCATCCAATCTCCAAGAGAAAAGAGCATTACCACAAGGGTGGGTGAACTTAAAACAGTGCTCAAAAGGACCTCACACCTAGAAATGCATTGGCTATAACTATTTCTGCCCCAAGGTGCTTCCTGGGCTGCCTCAGGAGCTGCCTGCAGCTGCTGCACAACAACATTTCTCGTTTAACATCTCATCTGTGTGGTTATAATAGAAAACATCACGGTAAATGGTAGAAGATTATTATCTTTGTCTTGTGCTATTACTGAGCATCATCATGAGCGTACTGTTGTGGCTGACAAAGCACTTCGATTCTAAGCCTCTATTTTAAGATGCTTATGACTACTCCAAAATAGCTGTTTTTTAGCTGAAAGTCTTCTTTTATATTCTTAGCAGAGATGTGGGTTTACTTGGAGAGTTTCAAATTCCATTTGACTTTTTTTTTTTTACATTTCCTGTGAATTTAAACAAAACCTCCTTCATGTCACCAATATACCAGATCTATTTATTACATTGCTTTTCAAAGTATGTGCACATTTCTGTCAAATAAAAACACATGAGATAGAGGAATCTGTGCTATTACTAATTCCAGCATTTAGAAAATGCATTTCAAACTCCAGTGAAGTGAGATATGTACCTTTTTCTTTTCCTTTTTATTTACCTTCTGGTTTATGTGGTTCAGCTTGCTCTTGGGTTTTGTTGTCTCTAAGCTTTCATTCTACCTTCTTGAGTGCTAGAACCTTCTTTATATTTTTGTTTAATGCTCACCTGAATTCAGCAGTGGGGCTTTTTTCCTAATTTGGGAGGTAATACTTTGAAAAATTGCCTGATGAGCTCTTAATTTCCACCAAATTTTGAAAAATTACACATTAGGATTTTAAAGACCTTAAAAGAATTTTATATTTTCTTTTTATTGGCGTATTGTTGTTGTTGTTAATATAAATTAAGCTTGATTATTTTATTTTTGTCTTGCTGCTGCCCTTCACATTAAAGCACACATTCTTGCCTCATGGTTGTAATTTAATTTGGTATTTTAATCTCAAAAATATCATGGACAGCTTCCCAGAATTTCTGAGCACTTTGTCTTAGAATTTACCCCCTTGACATAATATCTCTAGGGGATTCTTGCGAAGCATGAGGCTCGGATTTAGCCTTAATCCACTACTAAATAAGATGAAATCTTGCCTTGATAAGAACCAGCCCTCGGAGGATGCTCCTAGCAGAGTTCCAAGTTCTTTTACAATTAGGGCTTGCAACAGGTCTTTTAGGCACTAAGACATTGATTTTCGTTAACACCTAAGGAATTGCTTTGTAAATTAATTAAGCGAAGGTCTTGCCCAGAGCTGGGTACCATCCCCGGGCACCATTGCTGGGCATCATCCCCGGGTACCATCCCTAGGTGCCATTCCCGGGCATCATCCCCAGGTACCATCCCCGGGTACCATCCCGATGCCATCCCTGCGCCGAGGTGGCTCCGCACAGCCCCTGTGGCTGCCCGGCTCCCTTCTGGTTACCATGACATTTGATCACCCAGAACAGGCTCCGGTAAGTCTGGCTGGGGTTTGTTCTGCTGCTCTCGGTGCGGGGATTTGCTCTTTTCGCCTGCGTGCGGTGGAGGGGGAGGGAGCCCGATTGCACCGCGGTGCTAATTCCCTACACCGCTCCGTGTTCCTTTCGAGAGCAAGGAACCAGGCGACTGAATCCAGACAGATTTGTATCGCAGATCACTTCGCTTCCTCCTCACAGATTGTGCGCTTGTTCTTTTGGCAGCTGATTCATAATGTATCGAGATTTCCCTTTGTGCTGCACATCTCCCGGGTTAGCGCAGAGCTGTTCCATCCCGCACGGTGGCAGCTGGGCTGGAGCACATCAATCCCTGCCCTGCAGGACCAGTTAGGATGTCCACGCTGCCTCATTCACAGGAGTGTAGTGCTGCTTCTTCTGAAGTACTCTGGCTGTGATTAATTTAGCAGCTGCTCAACAGCAGCTAATTAATAATGCTTATAGTGCTCAGACATCTGTGCGTTGTACAGCTGTTCTTACAGAATTAAAGGGTATACGTGGGACAACTAAAAAGATCTAGCAAAACTAGCAATATATTTCATGGTAATTATGAATCCACTGCCCAAAATGCTACTTACTCGGGGATCTCAGCCTCTTAGATGTTTTTGGTTTGGTTTTTTATCATATCAGTGATGGTTTTATCACTTACCCACAGTGGATGGACTTTAAAATGCATCCTATCCTTCTGAACTTTGCTGTTTATTTGCAGCTAAAGAAATGGAAGTTGAAGTAAGCATGTGGTGTGGATGCTACAGATTTTTATCACTGCCATTTCTTTATTTTTCTATCAAGGTATCTGGATCAGAAAGAAGAAAAAATATGAGACTGATCCTCATGTTAATTCTAAGTAATGAAAAACAAGACTTTTCAATTCTATAGGCTTTAACAAATGTGCACAATGAACTTAATCTTTGTGTGTAGCTCTTCATGTGATTTCACCTTCGCAGCCACTGTCTTTTAAATAGTTTAACAGAAAAACTCAGTATACAGAAAGATGAGAAGAGCAGATAAGGTTAATAGGCAAGCCAGTCCTATTCCAGTCCTCCTTACCCTCTGACAGATCAGAAAGGGCAACTGATGCTAATCTTCACTACAATCTCAAGGCACCTGGGAAAATGGAAATAATATTTTTGAGATCTTAGCAGGTCATGAGCAGTAGTGTCAGTCACAGTACCCTGATTCCAGTGTGGGGGTTACATTCTGCTGAGCAAATGCACCCTGTTGCATTTTCAGTGATTCACTTTTTGTCTTATATGGTATGGAGTTGCTGAGAAAAGTTTAAAGTGCTGGACCTTCCCTAGCACCAGAAATATTGTAATGGTGGATTAGGTCAATTTACAGTAACTTTTCCTCCTTGTCCAACAGGTTATTTTACAAAATTACTTTGAAAAGTAAGTGCAGTGCCTCACCTGAGGAGATACTCAGGCACTGAGTTACATGGAACATCTTTAAAAGTCTGTATGTTGGGCATGACCAAGGTCTCTGACCACATGCTCTTGTAGGCTCTGCATGAATTAAAAGTCTCTTTCCAAAAAATTTCCATCTCTCTGTTGCGAGCAGTTGCTGTGGGAATGTTAAAACAGGGTGATAGGACCTTCTGTAGAGAGTAAGTAAAATAGGATAGGGAAAGGAAAGTTTCTGTAACTGGTAGTACTGAAATCATCCAAGGCTGCTGGTTTTACTGCTTCTAAGGAGTAGAAGTGAAGATAGCCGTAATGGGGAAATGCTTAAAAAGTATTTAGCAAGGACAGAGCATTTTATAAAAAAAGGCAGGGGTTTTGTGTTAGGTCTTTTTCACGTCAGAAATGTTTCCATCCATGTTGCTGGAATGAAATGGCTCTCAAAGTAGCTAAATGTGTCTGAGTAGGTTCCAGTGACTCTTGGGCAATGGGAGCACTCAATAACGAGAGGAAAAAAAACATGCCTAATATGATCTCTTGAACTGGAGCATTTTAATCAGAGCTGCGTTCTGAAGGAACCAGGTGTTATTTTGCTCCTGGCAGCAATTGAATCTTCACAGGTTTTTCATGACATCACATCTTTTCCATGTCTTAAGCAGTGACTCATCCTGCTTGCCTGTTTGTTCCTATTTCTAGCTGCCAGCAGGAAACACTGAGCTTAATGTTAATGTTCTCTTATTAATGACACATCCTAGTCTGCCCAAGGTCCCTCTCCCTTGTGATACCTGGTGGGTGGGTTGTTTTTTTCCTCTTCCTATTTCCCAGGGTGACTTTTGTTTATCTGATTCTCTGTGGCTTCCACTCCAAAGTCTGCTTTGCAGAGGAGATATGTGTGTGTGAATGTAACATCCCCCTGTAACCACCGGGCTGGGAAGTGGATTATCCTGTCTCCATGGCTGACCAAACTCCAAACAAGGGGCAAAAAGCCATAGTGTAGGTGTTACAATGTGAGATTTAACAGCAGGGAAGAAATATTTCCTCCACCACACCTGATGAAGCCCCAAATTATGGTGGGTGCTGGTTATTGGGGTGGATGTAGCCTCTGTTTTGGCTCTGAGCAGCCTAAGCAAGGATGATGCTAAGTCCATGCAGCTTGTAAATGTTGCCAATAGCTGGACAGTAAGCAGCTCTTATTCTTGCATATTATTCTTCTTCGAAAAAAACAAAAAAACATGGAAATTACAACATAATCCTTTAAAAAATGGAAAGGTTTATTTCTTTAGAGGCTATTTGTCACATACACTGCTAGAAAAGCCATGGTGCTAAGGGGATTAAATTCAGTACAGATTAGATGTTTCAGTGACATTTTATTTGTAACAAAGAACTCATGGCTGGAAATCTTCACTAGAAGAAGGATGGTTCAGAATCAGGGATTCTGATTTTTCAGACCTGCAGCAAAGAACATCTATCATGATTTAAAAACTCGAATATGTTTCCTGTGTTAGTATCTTGCATTTTCTGCTGAGGCAGCCAAGTAAATTTAAGAAAAGCTGATTGTACTCCTGTTATGAATGTATGCATGATGGATCTTAAGACTAGAGGGCATCTGCACGCAATGCAAATGCATCTAGGTATTTTTCTTCTCTGATAAACATTGAATTTTGATCGCTCATTAATGCAAAACCTTGAAATTTTTGTTTCAAGCTACCCACTAATGGTCCTGTGGGTGTTTTTAATTGTTTGCATGAAGAACAGGCACACAGAAGAACAGTGCTGTTAGCACGCTGGTGTAAATATACCTCTCAGAGACCCTTTTGTGCCTGGTTACATCCATGCCCTTTGATTCCTCCTCAGGGACAGCCTAGCAGGTTTCTGGATGCTGGGGCTCAGGCTATTCTTCCCAGGCATTTGGCTAGACTGTTAATTAGTGCTACATCACCTTTCTGCTGATCCCTGCCTGTGCTTCATGTACTTGTCTCCTAATGAGTTTGTGGTCTACCTGGAAATCTTGCAAACAACTTGGCAGGGGCTGGGGGAGCAATTTCTGTCCATTGTTTTCTCCTTCATTAGATAAACAACTTGAACTTAAAAACCTGAAATGACTAATTACCTGAGGTTTGTGGTGTTTTAAACGGAGGGAAGGACGACTGTTGTAAATGCTGAAGAAAGTGAGCTCGGATTTTGCAGTTTGTTTTATTTTATTTATGCTGAGGCATCTGTGTGTTGGAGGGGGCGGGTGTGCACTTAAGCTCTCATGGGGTGAGTCAAGAAAATTAAGCCAGTTTATCGCTGTCTAAGAAGCTAATGTAACCTGAGGAAAAAAGTAATTTCAGGGTGATAGTACAACAATTCGAATGGAGAAATGCCACTATAAAGCTGTGAGGGGAGGTGACATGCTCTGTACCTGTACAGTAAAACAGAGCAAGGAAGCCATCAGTGACTCACAGAGATGAATCACATCTCTGCCTTGTAGCACATGGCTACCAGGGCAAGGCTGTGAACAAACTTTGTGTACCATGAGATACAGGATGCCTTTCCCTTAGACACACTCCCTTTGATAACCTGAGAAGGCAGGCACCTAGGTATAACCTAATGAATATGCAAATTAACTTTCTATTGAGTTCACTGACCATGTTAGGACAGGTTATGACTGAGCAAATGCATGTTGTCCTTTGGGGTTTTGTAGCTCCTGCAGCCCCATCTCGGACTGATGTGTAAATTGGGGCCCATCCCCACACACAGGGGGATCACAGGCAGAAGACTGAAATTAGCAAACCAGATTTGCTAAATTCCAGAGCTTTCAGGCAATAGCACCATTTGGCTTTTTCAGTCCAGTTCCTCATTGAGCTTAGGCACTGTGGTGGTATCAGGGCAGGTTTTGGAAGTCACCCTGAGTGTCCCTTGGGGCTGCTTCCCAGGACAGCCTGGATGTGTGTCCCCAGAGCTGAGTCCTTGCTCTGAGCCATTGTCAAATTTAATGTATTTCCAAATTATTCTACATGTAGCTTGACAATGTGTCTTGCAATCACTTACTGCCTAGTCACAGCCTCATGCCCTAAGCCAGAGTGAGCACTGGTTAAACACAGGGGAGAGGTGTGTTTGGAAGATAAGATAGAAGATCTTATTTGGAAGATAAGACTTGGAAGGCAGAAGAACCTGTGAATGCAGGTATCAGACAATAATGCTGAGAGCATGAGAAGTGTAGAAGCCTGATGTCCTATGGATTTATTTGGTTTTGTTGGTTGCAGAATCTGTGAAGTTACTAATACTGATTTAGGGCCTTCTCCTAATGAGATACAAAGAAAGCCTCTTCTCTCATGTGAGTCCTTTGGTGCTGAGAAAGGATAATTGTTGCGTTGCAGCTTTTCTCACAGCTAAGGTATGCTTGAGGTCTCTCTTCACCTTACCAACTGCTTTTTGTGACATATGTAAAAACATTTGAACACATTTTCTCTCAGCCAAATTTGATCAAAAGTGCATGTGTGGAGACTGATGATTTAATAAGCCTCATGTATTTAAGAAATCAGGCTAAAATAAAGCAACTATCATCTCTCTGAACAAAACAATACTGTTGCTGCTGAGACCTTCCTTGCTTGAAGAAATATAGTTAGGATCTAGTTGTCATGGCTGGTTTAGCTGTTCAGCAGCTAAGTGGGGATGTGGTGTCAGTGAATATGAGAGTGCCCTGTGATGGATTTATCACTGGCAGGAAAACAAACAGGTCACTCAGGGTGGAGCCCACCTCATTCTGGTACCTCTTGTCAGGAGGGAATGGGAGAGCTCTTCCTCAGCAATGCTTCATTGTGACCAGCCAATGGGCTACCCCATCTTGAAATAAATGCAAAGTTTAAGGGAAAAAAATCATTTATTTTTCCAGAGAATTGGTGGAGAAACAGCAAGATTCCTGCTGCACAGCCTCTCCACTGGGAAATTCACAGTATGTTACAGCTGTGGATAGTCTCACAGTAGTGCAATAGCAGAGCCTTTTAAGCAAGCTGTAGGGAGCTTATTTACAAGCACTCTCCTCCTACAGAGAGGCTCTGTGATGTTCTGGTGCAGAACAACAGGTGACCACAGCCTGGCTGTCGTGTGTTCTGCAAGGGCCTACACTGTCTCTTGCATGCAGCAAAACCCAAGCTTCTTGCGTGGGAATGATGGGCAGGATGATTTTAAAGCAGAGTAGTTTCCCACCCACTGTCTTCTGGGGATGAGGTGCTGTGTCTGATCTCTACTCCAGCCAAAAGTGCTCTATGTGGATTTATTTTACTCTTCTAACTAGTTACATGGTTAAGTCCTTCAGGGTCTTTTTTTTTAGAACTTTAATCACATTTTAAAGCAGTGGCAGCAAATGCTTTCTTCAGTGGGGGTTTTGGGGGACTAAAGGATGGTTCATTTTAGAACTAACCCATCAGAGTAACTATAAGTTGACATCTCATACTGAGCACACACTTTGAAGGCAATGCCTTTTGGCTTCCTGCAGCTGTTTCACAGAGCTGCCATTTGCCAAAAGAGGGATGAAATGTGTTCAAAAGATTTTTATCTTCTGAATGAGAGAGACAATCAGCACACAACTTCTCTCCTTGGTTCAGAAGGCAGGTCCAGAGGGAATGGATTGGGCTGTAGGACTGCTGTTCTGGTGCAGAAATATTCCTCAGCTTAAAAATAGGCTTGCAAAATGTAAAGGAAAAGTGTTGTTGGCATCCAACAGATGGTAGTTGACATGTTTTCTAGCTGTCACAAGTCTTCCAAAATTCTTCTGTTGCATATGCCGCAGTTTCACCTTTGTGCTGCCCAGCTGAACGCAGAAATGACAACTGCAGGTGGAGGAACTCTGTGGGAACTCTAGGGGTAAACAGAATTCAGATGAACCAACAGAAGAGGATAAATAGATCTCAAATAAGTATGTGCACCTCAGACTTTGTGATTGGGATATTCCACGTTATTAAATTCACTTTGTATAATAATGTTCATTGCATCAAATCTTTAATTATTGTCCCTAACATGAGGCAAGAAAGGAGTCACCCACAGCATCTACCTCAAGGCCATTTTCCTGACCGTGACACTGAATTGCAACACGCAAATTTTTTCTGCCTGGTACAGTCCTGGGCTGGTTATTTTCCCTATGCTTTGAAGTGTCAGCTTTCAGTGAACTCTACTAACATTTTATTATTGCATTGAGGCTGAGGCAGAGAAGAGCAATTAAAGGGTTGACATCTTTGGTATTTTTTTAATAGTACATGTGTCAAAATGCATTTAACAAATCATGGTTGATGCAAAAGCCTAATTAATGCTAAAATGTTAGTAGAGTTCATTTCAGTTGGGAGCAACTGAGAATTTTAAAATGCACAATAACAAGAAGTGTTTGCCTTATTTTAGATATAGGACCTAATTACAACTCTTGCTTCTGAGAACTGAAGTTTTAAAGCCTAAATATTCCTTTTTGTTGCAGGATACAGCTGGACAAGAAAGATACAGGACCATCACTACAGCCTACTACCGAGGAGCCATGGGCTTTGTCCTCATGTATGATATCACCAGTGAAGACTCCTTCAATGCTGTGCAGGACTGGTAGGAAATACTGTTGTTGCTGGGTTTGTTTGGGTTTTGGCCCACTATCTCCTCAAATTGAGACATCCCACTCTCCATAGTGCTTTGCATCACTGTGTTCTTTCCTCTTCATCTAAGTAATTTCGTTTATAAATGTTCCTTAGAAAAAGTTCTACAACTTCACTTTAATGAAAAGGTTGTAATTCAAATATTGTAGCATACTGTAGTATTTGGTGCTTTTAAAAGTTTAAATTTATTGTGAAGAAATTAATCCTTTAATGCTTTTTTGGGCTTATGAGGTTTCTGGCTATGCTGCTAAAAATACAGATTAACAGTGGTTGTTCAATTCACATCTCAGGGATTTGGGGAAGGGCTGTGTTTATCCTCAGAAGTAGTGCCCTGTGACTCCACTCAAATTTCTTGCAATCCTTTCTGCTGGTTACCTGGTTGCTCTTTGCTGCAGATAAGCCTGGGCACCGTGCAGAGAAGGGCAGTGCAGTGGTTAATTGATCTCCTGAGTCAGATTGATTTGCAGTGATCTCAGTGACCTTCTGGGAGCATGTGACATCCTGGCTGTGGTACTGGCTTTTAGCATCTGGCTCATCCTGGCTTTCTCTTGAGCACCTATTCTGTATCCCCTAATCTGGGCTCTAACTCAAAAGCTGCAGCAACAGGGTTTGTTGTTTTAAGTGATTTGTCTTTCCTCCAAAGCTGCCCAGTTTTTGTCCTCTCTGTTCACAAAAGCAGTTGTTCATGATGGTCACATTCAAGATGTAGTCTCCACTTTCAGCTCCCCATCCCCAGTGCCACCACAGCAGGTGAACTGCAGCACCATCCTGAGCAGCCCTTCAGAAGCTTGTGATAGAGGAATGCATTCTTTCCTTGTCAGAAACACAGACTCAGAGGTTTTGCCAAAAACAGTTTTATCCATAAAATTTCATTCACCAAACTCAGATGAAGCTTCTGTGTCTACTTAGGGATGTTTTCTACAGGAGTGCAGCCACGTGAGCTGGGGTAATATCTTTCACTAAATTATAAATATTTTCAGCTTTGTTCCCTCATGAAACAAGATCCATATGACCACACAGTTCATCTGCCTATCTGTCTGTTGGTTCTGCCCTAATAAGTTTCACTTAACAGTCTTAGCCAAAAATTACCAAACCTCAGTCTCTGAGCTGCTACTATTTTAAAGTTTGCACAGGTGAAGTTTAACCTGAAGTTTTATATTGGAACTAGTCTAAGGTCTGTTCCATCAAAGGCACTGGTGTGAGAGTAAGAACTGGGAAAGGTCAGCTTTGTCTGTTTGACTTCACATCTTCCTGTGCCACGGGAGCTGCAGGAATATCTTTGCTAAGAGCACCTTGTCAGCCAAAGGACAGAGGTGAACCATCAGTGTGTTTTTCCCTCTGTATGTCAGGAATCTTTCCAACCAGCTTTGAGGTTCTGAGCCCAAATGATGTAGTGGGGTGGATAAAAAGGACCCATTTCCTTCCTTCCTGAAGCTTTTCCACAGAAGAGGAGATGAGGGTTGCAGCCAAGCCAGCATCTCTGGGCCAGCAGAGTCCTCTAGTGGCTATTGCAGCTGGGAGATGGTTTTTCCCAGTCTGCAAAGTTGCTTTCTGAACTTCCAAAGAAATGGATGAAAACCCTTTTGTCTGGTGCTGGTGCTGCTCTATCAGTGTGTGCCATTTTCTAGCATAGCAAGGAGGATTTTTTGGGTTTTTTCCCCCACTATTCTGCATAGTACAGTTATTATTAAAAAAACGTATTACACTGGATGTGGTCTTCAGTCAAGAACTGTACTTTCCATGGAAAATTAAGGTGTCTGTTACTTGAGCTCCTTTATCTCCATCTCTGGTTCATTGGCACAGGACTATTTTCACAGCCCCCTGATTGGGCCTCACCTGTCCACAGGGGAAATGACAATATCCTTCCCAGTCTGCCAAGTGATTTCTTCCTTGGGAGATCCTTTTCTCTCACCCTTCTTATGGGTGGGTGTCCTGAAGAGGATCCTAGTTTGCTTTGTCACTGATACCTCTCCTAAACCAAGTAAAGACACTTTTTCTCCTGAGTCAGAGGATCATGGTTGTATATCAGTTATTTAGACAAACTCTCCAAGTGGAACATGAATGCAAGGTGGAGTCTTTAATTCATTCACGTGACTCACCCCAAATAATGATCATCATCTTAAAACCACTGAGAAAGAGACACAATTTAAATGCATTTGGGAATACCTGGAACATGGCTTGTTCTCTTGTTCACTGGAAAATGTACAAGAGATTGTATGAGAAGCCTTAAAATATTGAGTCTGAGTGATTTGCCTTACTGCAGTGTGGCAAGAGTTCAGTCAGGTTATTTTACAAGAAAAAACATAAGTAGGCAAACACAAAGATTAATTGATTTAATTGATATTTTAATTGGGTTTTAATTGATATTTGAAAGCAAGTAATTATTTTGTTTGAATATAAGATGTCTTTCCTGTGGTGTGAGTGAAAGGGTTAAATGAGCTTTCATAGTTTTCAGCTCAGTTTCTAGAATTCTTTTTTAGCAGTCTTTTTTCATAGCTGTTATTTGACATTGGGTTGATAGTTTTGTGTGTAGATAAATCAGTTGTTTATACCTCATTTGAAACTATACTGGAACTAAAATATACTCAGTGCTTGCAACTGTAAAGTAAATAGAAAATATTATTGAAGCTCTGCTTTAGACAATCTAGACAATTTCATAGAAGGGAAATAAAAATTGGTAAAATTTAACTTAGATGTAAGTGACAGCTGGGTTCACAAATCATCAGCTTTATTTATCTTAACCCAAATGGAGTTGTTGATACCTCCATGTAACTGTGAACCTGAGACTATTTTTCTTCTAAGCATGAAGCACAAAGTCTGTGCTTTATTGTTAATTTGGGGAATTCAGCACAAACAAGGCACAGCATTTTATTGTGTCACAGAAATATTTTTCTCCCAGTGTGTATATTGGGCTGCCCTGACAATTATTGAAACAGCTCTATCATACAAGCCTTGCTATTTATTCATTTATCTTTCCAAAAGCATCTGGAAATTTTCTGTCCTTACTTTTGTATGGACATCAGGGTCCCATTAAAACCCCAGAGTCCTGTATAAGCTCAGCACAGACTCATATTAGCTCTCATGGGTCTTGTCTACATGGAGGCACATAAAATGTGAGACTGGAGGAGCTAAAATTGGGATTGGAGTGAGTGGCTTTCCAGGAAGACACTAGGGAGAGTAAGAAGTTTCACTGCACAGAGTCTTTGGGTTTTTTTGCATGTTGCACTCTGGGTCTGGGCTTGGGTGAGGTTCTTGTTCTCCAGGGCAGTCCAAGCAGTCTGCTTCAGGGCAAGTTGCACAGTGAAATGACCTTCTTTTCCACAGTTATCTGTGGAGTAACACAGCTGGCTGCTTTCCATGGAAAAAAGCAAGTAAGCAACTCAAACTAATTAAAAATTGTCATTAGTAGATCAAAGCTGGAGGCTGCTGCTAATTCAAAAGAGAAGGAATCAAGTGCTTTATTGTTAAGGGAGCTCGAGGAAACTTACACAGAAGTAAAAGTTTGAGGAGGCTTCTGGCTCCACTGGGAAGTGGCAGATTTGCCTGAAACTGTAGTGTCCTGCCTGGAGTGGTGGTGAGCTGGGGCAAAGAGTGGGAAGGTGAGTTAGGGAATGGAGGAGGATGGAGGAGAGCAGTGAATTGCTTCTGGCAGTGCAGCCTAATTATCCTTGGGGAGGAGGGAGCCTTAAAAGGTAGAGCTGACTTGGTGAAGATAAAATAGGTTGTGTGGCTCTGGAAAGGTGGATGAAAGTGAATGTTATCAAGCTAATAATTTTGTGCTGCTGGCTCTGGGACACCTCACCAAGGATGGTGGGAGAGGGCTGGCCCCTCAGGATATATATAAACTTATCCTGTTTTGTCATGGAAAAACTCTAAAGAGGCTAAATGTAAGGTCAGAGTCCTGGGATCCATGGTGAGCTCCACTCCAGTTTCATGAGCCACAGAAAGCTTTAGAGGCTCCAAGTTCACCTGAATGCTCCTGCCCAAGCCCCTCACTGCACCCCTGTGCCACTGAAGTTAGCGTTGGTCTGTCATTGCAGCTGCTCTTTCCTGCCTTTGGTATCCCTTAATCCTGCTGGGTTCAACTGTTAGCTCACAGAGCCTTGCTTTGATGTCATATCTTCCCAATTTGGTACATTTCTGTTTCTCCTTTTCAGTTGTTTCCATGTTTCTGTGTGATTTTCAGTTTCCATGAGAGTTTCCCTGTTCAAACAAAGAGGGCTTGATGCTTCCATCTGTTCTTATGGTGTTCCTAAAACTCTACAGCAAAATGTGCTGCAGAAAATGAGAGAATTATTGTTGTTCTGCCTTTTATAAGAACTTGTAAATCCAGTATGAAGTGTGCATCTACTGTATGTCTTTCTCTATGGGACAATATCCTTAAGAGTTCTAATTGATTGTTGTTCCTCTGACAGATGACAGCTGAAGGAGAATAAGCTTTACAAAAAGTCTTTTTTGTCCCTAATCTTCAAAAATTACTTGATTCAGCTTTTTATCTGGATCTCATGGTCTTTAAAACACTTGCAAAGTCTTAACAAGAAACTTCATTGTCACACAAAGCTAAAGAGTAGTAAAATAGAACAGTGCTGTGAGTTACACAGTCTGCATTGTTGCTTTGTGTCTAAGCCTGGTCATTTGTCTTTGAACCAACACACAGCCTGGGGGTGTTGATGTTATCATTAATGGTACTTGTTTTTGTATTTAATATAGGATTGTATTTTGGCACAGCTGATGGAATGTAACAATCTCTCTTGACCTGCTGTAGGGCCACACAAATCAAGACTTACTCCTGGGATAATGCACAAGTGATCCTGGTTGGAAACAAATGTGACATGGAGGATGACAGGATTGTTCCCATGGAGAAGGGGAAACATCTGGCAGATCAGCTGGGTACATGGAAAGCTTTTCTTTTTACCTTTTTTCCTCTGCTTGTTTATTCTGTGCTCCTTTCAGTTTGTACAATAAGTCCCTCCAGCAGTAATACTTCAGTAATGGTCTCACAGCTAAGAAATGTAATATATTCTAGGTTCATATTTTACTCACTTCATGCTTGGCAGGCCAAGAATACCTGGTAGAATACTTGTGGTGGTGCTGTATCTGTAAAGGGGATGTCTAGGGGTGGAAGGAACATAAAGTTTATCTGGAGAGAAAAGCTTTTATTAGCTCAGCAGAATGAAAAGAAAAAAAGTTTTCATAAACACAATTCTGTCTCCAGGTCTCCAAGTACCATGTACTCATTGCAAATCAATGCAAACATTGATTTTTGTTGAAGCATTTTTTTAACTAAACAATGAAAAGAGAAAGAACTTTATATATCAGAACTGTGGAATTGAGTAAAACGTATTTTAAAAATGTACTAGGCTTCTCTAACCAGGTAAGAAAATGACATTATGTTATTGATGTGGGATAGAAAAAGCAAAACAGTTCCATTGAGAGGAAGCTGGGATTGCAATGAAAATTTTATAATGAAGAGCAAAGTAAACTCATACTAGTTTATAATTTATTTATCATTTTTCATTATCTATTACAGCATATATGATGTTTTTAATCAGGGCTCTGTGTTAAAATTTAACTATACTGTTGTCTTCTGTTAAAGAATTCAAAGTATCAAGTAAATCCTGTTCAAATTTAATTTACCTAGCAGTGGAGACCCTTACATTGGGCATAAATATTTGTTTTGCTTGTAAGAGTAGACATTACTACCCAAAGGAATCACCATCATCCTCAATTTATAAAATGCTGTGTTATCTTCAATTCTTAAACAGTAATTGGAGGGTGCATAATAAAGTGTTAAATTGGGGGTGCTGGAGTTCCCGGACACACTGCATACATTGGTGTAAATCATAAAGTGTAAATTCTACATTTGGCAGACACAAAGGGGTCTCATTCATGGCTGGAGTCTTGAGCCATCATAAACAAATAGTGAGCAAATATCAAACTAATCCCATCATTATTGTTGTAATAGAAAATCTTTGTATGTAGGATTGGCAAAGCAAAGAAAGACATGGATAATTTGCAAAATCATTTAGGGGATCTTTTTACCCATCAGAATTCAATTTGGTTTTGAAAATATGAATGTGAGCAAACCTGGTTCCTGGCTTGCAGACTCTCAAAAAGGTGTGGATGCTTGTGTGTCCACCTATATCACAGGAATAATTTCTTCTAGTAATTGAAAACTTGTCCAAACCGATGTAACAGCAAATGGAGAGTTTCCTTTGAACTCCCACTCCAATTTGGACTTGTAATGTTTTTTTCTCCTCCCAAAATTCATCTGTTTGTTTCAATACAAACTTGGCATCTAGAATCTGAATCCTTTACATATGGGACACTTCAAAACACACACAGAGGGTTACCATAGCAACTGATTCCATCAATAGGAAACTGTTTTGCAGAAGAATCCCCAGTTCTGCCCTGACCTGGTGCTTGTCCAGCTCACCCTGGAGAAACCACCCCAGTGCAGAGCAAACCAGCAGCTGATCATGCCTTTGGGAAATGCTGTCCCAGCCCTGCTTTCTGTAACCTCCCAACATTCAAAACACTCATTTTAAAAGAGCTGGAAAATAGATCTGATTATATTAGATCAGTTTTTCCTCATGGTAACTATGCTAATGTGTACAGCATTATATGAAATTATTTTGTGAGTTAGGTGGGAGGAATCTCTTTAATTGGCTATTGACTGCTTAAAGTGCTAATCTTCATCATAATGATTCACACAAAGGTTATCCCTCAGCATGTTTATCTAAGTTTGCATGGAGACATTAACATCATTGAAATAATTCCTTAATCAGATTAAGAAATTATTATTGGCCTGAATGTGAACTGAACCAAAACAGATGGGTTTAGGGGAAACTAAACCAATATTGGACTGACAAATATCTAAGTGAGTTCTCTGCTGTCCTGAGCTTTTCATACACATTTTTATTCATCATCAAAACAGCAAGTGGGGCAGACAGAACCCTCATCTGATGCAGTGCAAGCCCTCCCTGTTTGGTAACAAGGCACACATCTCCACCATCACTTCACCCCTTGTCCCATGAATCTTAAAAAGAGTTTGAATGGGGTGGATACCTATTTAACTCGCACATCGAGGAGACTCAGCCTGCCAGCAGTGGCAGACTAACCAGTTAAGACAAATTTTCTCTTTGTTTGTGGCAGAATCAGAGGAAATTGATGCAATGCGGAATATCCCCAGAATGTAGCACAACCAGAGCTTATTGCAAAATAAACTCTCCGTGGTGCATCAGCTCTCGCTGCTGGCAATTTAATAACCTGATAGAACAGAAGCAACAGCCTTGTTGGCCCTTGAGGCCCCTGGGGTGAGGGAGATAAGGAAATGCTTCACAGTTCAGGGCATTCCTGCTGCTGAGGCAGGGCCCAGGCTGTCTGTCAGAGGCTGCTTCTCCCCTAGTGCCCGGTGTCAGCGGGAAGCAGCAGAAGCTTGTGCCATCCCCTCCTTGGAGTAACTCCAGCCTTGCTGGTTGGGTTTTTTCAATCAGAATGGGTCGGTGTTTGAGGATCAAAGAGCATTTTGCTTTTTGAGTTGGTCAGCAGAAGGAAAGCACCCACAATCCTCCTCCTTGTTCTGGCCTCTGCTCTTGCCAGAGGGCAGCAGGGCTTGGGAGAGCCTGGCCAACCCCTGGGGCAGGGCTGTGTGGAGCCCAGGAGGGCTTGTCACACCTTTCTGGTGATGGCATGTCACCAGCTGCAGCCCAGGGGACCTGCACTGATGAAAGGGGGAGAATTGACTCCCTTGTCCGGGATTTACTCAGATCTGCACATGTATTCACCAAGGGGATGGTAAGGATCCGTTTATCCCTTTCACTCTTAATGAAACTCGATACATTTTAAAAGTATTTCTGCTCACTGTTCTTGAGATTGTGGGAATCAACTGACCTTAAGGCATATCCAATGTCTTGTTTTCTTAAGAAATGATACTTTAAAAACCATGATCATCATCATCAGTCTCTATTGATACTTTTTGTTGACTTTTTTCCCCAGGTTTTGACTATTTTGAAGCCAGTGCCAAAGAAAACATCAACGTGAGGCAGGTGTTCGAGCGGCTTGTGGATATCATCTGTGAAAAGATGTCAGAGAGCATAGAGTCAGACAGTTCCAGGGGCACTTCTGGAAGGAGCATGAGGCTCACAGACAACCCTCCCCCTTCACAGCAGAACTGCTCATGCTAGTGACCTTCTCCCCTGATTAAATTTTATCTTTTCATTTGTGGTGGTGCATTATCATGTAGTCCAAAGGCAGAAGTGTCTGTTGTAGGAAACTGGAATGTTTGTTTAATGTGCTGGAGTGTTGATATTATGTATTTCCTCATCCAACAATTTAATAATCTGAAAAAATATTGTAAGCGCACCTTGTGTGAATGTGAGTTACACTGAAGAAAAATAATTGTGTAGTGCTGCAAATGTTATTTCTACAGGGAATGTTGCATTTTTAAATTATAAATTCCTCTACTGCAGAAAGAGGCTTTTTTTGTCAAGAGCAGCAGGAAGCACAAAAACCAATTAGAAGGGACCAGGTCTAAGAGAAAAAAGGGGAAAATCTCTTATAAAGCAAGTATATGGGTTTTTTAAACATAAAACCAAAAAAATCAATCCCCAGATATTTTGAGAATCATTGCTCTCCTCCAGACATGGACCTCAGTTTTTCTGTAGGATGGAGCAGGAAGCAGAGCATTTCTGTCTGACAGTGGGAGATCCTCCAGAGCGTGAAGAGGAAGGGGGTTGGATTTTGTGTCAAGTCTCTAAACAGATGAAGAGCACAGGGAGGAATCAAAGCTGCCAGGCTGGGGAGGAGGAGGCCTTGCAACCCCCTGTATTTCCTTCCTTGTGCTTTGGCTGGTGCTGAGTGAAGGATTGAGCCCTTCCAGGGGCTGCCCTTGCCTCCAGGCTTCACCACAGCTTGCAGCAGAGTGCTGGGAGTGTTGCTGTGTTTGGCACATGCCTGTCCCTAATCCTCTCTTCCCAGAACCTGACTGTCCTGCAGCCTTTCCCCTGTATCCTGTGGTTTTACCTCTCCAGGTCTGGATCTTCTCTCATCAACTGCTTGCTGGTGGATTTGTTGCAGGATGAAGGAAAGGGGGAGCTGGCTGCTGCATGCTTAGTTGGAGGCAAAAACTGACTTGTAAGTCATGGAATAGCACTGTCTCAGAGAGATAAAAATACCAGGAGCCAAAATGTGAGTGTTGGCAGATACTTGTGCCAATATTATTAGATTTTTCTTTCTGCATTTTCTTGTTGATTTATTTTTTTAATCTTGTGCTAGATGGGTGCGTGTGTGGGGGGATAGATTTTCTGGTTTCAGATTCAACCACAAAGTATAATTTAAGAAAAGGAAGAGTGATTAATAAAACACAACTGCAAATGAAACATGGCAAAGATGTCCTATTGGAGGTATTCTGTGAAATTTTTGTTGCATCATTCTTTGAAGGGAGGAAAAATTTTTAAACTAAGTGGATATGGAGAGAAGTTGTCTGTCTTAAGGGGAAAATTCTGGAAAGTTTTATGGCTTTACCTTTGATCTGTGATCTCCTCTGACTGAGGGGACTTCCTGATGTCAGGAACAGGAATCAATTGCCTGCCCACTGCCCTGTAACATGCTGGATCCATGACACCAGTGAGTGCTTTTGTAATTTCCTTCTGTTGTGTCTCAAAGTGTAATAGCTCTAAGAAAAAAAGCACAAAATTGTGGACAAAAAAGCAGCTATGTTGGGGTGGTTTGAGCTCATTGTGTTAAAGGCTTGATCCCTCCGTTTGTGTCGCTTTTGGGAATCTTTACTGTGACGTGTTCTGGGTGTGTGTGTGATCTCGTCCTGAGAGTGTGATTTGTGCAGTGCTGGGATTGTGGTTGTTGTATCTAAACCCCTGAAACTGCAAAATAAAGAGAAATGTACTCACTGGGTGTGGCCAGAGAGTTTCTGTCAGATGCGTTTCTTGCCTTAGGAATCCTACGTGTGGGTGAAGGAGAAATCTTTGTAATGCTTTAAAAATACATCCAACTGCATTGATCTTCCTTTGATAGGGTGATGATCTTTGAACCCAGCAATCTGGAATCACTGTGAAGCTTTACAACAGTGAAGAGAATGATTATTTGGCCAATAAATGCATAATGTTGTGTTCTAATTGTAGAAGGAGCAGGTTTTAGGGCAACTTGTACAACTAGCAATAAAATAAAAAAATCCACTGCAGATAGCAATGATTTTGAGCTGTGCAGATATAGCTGAGTACCTCAGAGCAAATAATGATTTGTAAGCTGAGCAATTCATCGGTAAAAGAAAATGGATTCAGCAGAAATGGAATTTCAATTATTTTCTTTCACTTACTCTTTTTTTTTTTTCCCTAGCAGAAAAGACCTTTCCCTTTTCTATCCAATATATAATTGTGTCCTGTTGTGTTCTGGTCAAATCAGATGGGTTTCTTTAAAAGAGAATACAAGTACATTCCAGGCCCTGCAAGCTAGGATGGGCAGAATTGTTATTCACAGGATGAGCCAGCAAGTAGCTACATGGCAGTCTGAAGAAATGAGTTAGGAATTCTACCCTGCCTTATATTGCATACATGCAGAAGCCTGGTATTTTTTGCAGAAATCCTGCAGAGATTATTTCAAATAAGGAATCGAATCATCACAGGAAACTGACACACTTCTGCATTAATATGTGTTTTGTGTATCTCATCGTCTTATATTTGCTGTGAAGGAATACAGGGAAAGCGCTTTGCCTTAAATGGGCTGCAGCTGGTTTCAGTATCAGCAGTGAGTCAGTAGTAATTGTTACTTGTGTTAACTTGTAAGAGGAATGGCACAATGTGAGACAGTGGTTTGTCAGGGCAAGGGAAATAAACCTGCTTGCACTGAAGGCAAACCTGAAATTTGCGATGTGTTCTTGTAGAGAGCCTTCCATTTGACTGGCAGCGGCCCAGGAGAGTTGTGTTGATAACCCAGCCTGGTTACAAGGTAAAAAAGAGGCACTAGGGTGCGAAAAGCAAGAGGTGACAGCTCCTCACACATGTGTCTCCATGGCTTGTACAAAACAGTGTTGTTCTCCAGCAAAAGCCTTAGGGAAACCTTGGATTAGCGATGTGTCTTGGCTTCCATCTGGCGGAGGAGTAAAGCACTGGAATATCAGGTAGACATGCGGGCTCAATGATCACCCTGTACCTCAGGCTTGGCCTCTGTCCCGCAGCTCGGCTTTCACCACCTCCTCGGCCAGCACCGGCAGCGCTGGAATGGCTGGGAAGCGGAGCGGGACGGATGGGAGCCGTGCAGGAGCGCTGTAAGGGATAAACGCAGCGGCAGCTTCCCAGCAGGATCGCGGCAGTGCGGTTTGGAAGCGCCAGGGGATTCAAGCCGAGCAGCAGAGAGAATTCCCGCTGTCACTCCATCGGCACTGGAGTGTGACAGGGGGAAAGGATACCCACCAACTGAAAAGTGCTGAGGCCTGCTGAAGTGAGCATGTAAACGACAACGAGTGATTTGTGTTCAGCAGCCGTGGGGACAGACTGTGAGCTGCTCGGTGTCTCACCATCCCGGGAACAGCGATCCTAGCAATGCCGGTGCTGCCGGAGCCCAGCCCCGCCAGCTGATTGGGCCTTGCAGCTTGAGTGACAGCCATTCCGGCCAATCGGTGGAGGAGCTGGGAGGGGGAGGATGGCTTCCGCCAGCTGGCTGTTGGACTATTCCAACGCGAGAGCAGGGGGGGCACAGCTCAGGCCGTGGGCGGCCCTACGCATGGAAACGTGACGGCGCAGAGAGCAATTCCGTGAGTCTAGGTTCGCTCTTTCGCCTTCCTCTCATCCCTCTGATTTCTCGGCCCGCTCCGCCCGATTCCCGAAAGGGGCAGCATCACCCCCCCGCCTCTCTCCCACCCATGGTGTCCCCCACCGCTCACGCCGGCAGCCTGGTCTCCACCAATGGGAGCGCGGCGCAGCTATGCGCATGCGCATTCTCGCGGCCGCCCTCGCTCGGAGCGGGCGGGCGGCGGCGGCCGGGGGTCCCCGCGGGCGGGCCGTGGCCGGGGGCTGGCGGCCGGGACGGGCCGTTGTCCGGCCGCTGTGGAGCGGCGGCACCACCGCCATGCCCGGCAGGAACAAGGCGACGTGCGGCTACGGCAGCCCGGAGCTTGCGGTGGGGCAACAGGCCGCGGAGGGTGGCCGCGACGCCGGGGGCCGCTCGCCTCATGGGGACGAGGAGGAAGAGCGAGGGGGGGCCGGCCCCGGACACAACCTCGGTGACCCCGACATCGTCAAGTCCCCCAGCGACCCCAAGCAGTACCGGTGAGGGCGGGAGGGCGAGTGCGGGAGGACGAGGCGCCGGGGCAGCGCAGCCGGTCTGGGTGTGGGGTGGGCCGGGGTCTGCCCGCCCCGTGTCCCGGTCTGCTGGGCCATCGCGGGTTTGGCGGCTTCTCTGCGATGAACGGAGGCTGGCGGTTCCGCGGGTGTGTCCGTCCCGGAGCTGGGCTGTGTGCGGGCACGGGCGGCAGGATCGGCCCGGTGCCCAGGCAGGTCGGTGCTGGTGTTCTCAAGGCGCAGCAATACCCAATCGATGGTTTGCAGCTCCTCTCCCAAAGTGTTAAGTTCAAAATGCCGTTTAAGTATTTCAGAGCAGATCCCAACTTAAATACTGTTACTCTTCCTGTTTTAGATGAGCTTCTAGGTTTTAGCATGAATATATCTGTGAGTTGAGACAAAATGCTTCTAGGCTGCCGTTTTGCTTGTGTTTCTATTTGAATATTTCTAAGTAGTACCCTGGAAAGTGATGAAAAAGATCAACTTCCCTGAGCACAGCCCACAGCACCTGTGGCCTAGACACAGCAAGGGACTTGGATGAGAACTCCAGCAGAGGTTGAGCTTGTTGGATGCTGTAAGGCAGTCTGTTCTTGAAGGGACACTCTGAAAACATCTTCCTGTAAGAAGATGATTATCCAGCCCTTGCTAGACCTGCTTTTTTTTTTTTTTTTTTCTTATTTATCTTTACTTCTCATGACGTCTAATCTGTGCAGCCAGTGGAGGATCTGCTGCCTGAGCCTGGAACTGAATTTTGGGTTTGCAGTGACGTTGGCTGACAGTGAGATTCCCTGCTGGCTGCCTGAAGAAGACTGTGCCCATTGGCTCAGGGAGAAACTTGCTCCCTCCCTCCTTGCCCTACTTCCTTGCAGCTTCCTCTGGATCTCTGCCTGCCTTTCCTGATGGCATTCTTACTCATGCTACTTTGTGGCAGGCTCGTCCTCCTGCAGAGCTCGCAGCTGCAGATGCTGTCAGCTTAGGGAGCTCCTGCCTTTGCTACCTGAAGCAGCACACTGGTGGGTGAAGCTTGGGAAATCCATTGAAGGCTTTCACTGTGTTTTCTGAGGTTCAGGAACTTCTCTGCACGTGAGAATTGGAGAGAGTGTTTGCTTATAGCATAAACTAATACCAAAATCTTGCAGAAATCCTACTGTCCATTCTTAATGGAATTTTTCCAGTTGGAAGCAGAGAGTTGTATCTTTTCAGGCTGATTTCCATGTGTGTGAAGTGAGCCTGGCACAGCACAGACATTGTCCTTGTGAAAGGGACGTTCAGTGTGGCTGGAAGCAAAGCCCCACTGAACCTCTGTCCAGATGTGATGTCCCAAACCTGAGGGAGTGTCCTGGCAGGTGATGTGATGATGCTGACACATTTTGCTACGCTCAGTGATGTGTGCTGCAGTCCAGTTACAGTGGGATTAGAGGGTCTGTCTGGTGTCATCAGTCTTAACTTAATGGAAAATGTCATATTTTGGCTTCTCAAATAACCATCACAGAACCAGAAGAGCTTTGACGTAGATTACAGGATGTATTTTCAGAAGTGGATTTATTCATACAAAATATTTGTCATTATAAAATTTGGTTTGCTAATTAGAGCTGTAAGTGTGTAGTTATATTTACCAAAAATATATGTTCTATTTACATTCATCCATATATGGAATTTCATGCCCTTGTATTTAATGTAATTTGGTAAATTAAAGCTTTTCTTTCAGTGTTTACCATGCACTGATATGTATTTCAATATTTACTTAACTTTTAAATAATTGTCATTAATATAAGACTTTGTGTGAGAACAATCCTGTTGTTCCTGCTCTTGACTTATTCAGGAAGTTTAAACGTTATTTTTAAGAATTTGAACTTTATTTTATATTTATATTTTATATTTAAGCCTTATTTGCATCAGTGCTGTATAGTCCTTCAAAAAAGCAGTTGGGCTGTGCTTGCTTCTGTCCCTACCTTATGTGACTGCATTTTTTGTACTGTGTTTTGCATACAAGTGGATATTAGTTACATTTGTCCTTTTCCATTGGACTGAAACATGGAAAAAGTAAAGAACACCTATGTCAGTGGTGCCTCTGCTCAGGATAACCTAAGCTGTTGAGATCATCCTGGAGTGAAATCTGAGAGGCTCCAACAGGGCCGTGGTTCAGCCGTGTCCTTGCTGCTGGGTGCTTTCTGTCCTGTGTGCAACACCCACAAGCCTCCAGATGAGCAATGTAAAATTAGTATAATCTGCTCCATTAGCTTAATGGGGCTGTGGGGAAAGGATCAACAAGAGCTGCTGGATACACCTGGCTGAACAGCTTTATGGCACGTCGCTCCTCGGGAGGAATAGCTCCATTCTGGTCTCTGCTTTCCATGGGGTTCTGCATGGGTTGTGAAAACCTGCAGAGCAGAGTTGAGTGTGGAGGAGAAGGAGCTGCTGGTTGTGCTGTAAGGTGCTGCCTGGGGCTTTGGCTCTGAGCTGCCCAGAGGCTGAAGCACCCATGTGTGCAGTGTGTGTTTTAGGATGTTCAGGGGTGCTGCAGCTGTGTAGTGGGGCACGTGTACAGGATGGGAATGGTTAGCAAACATGCTTTCAGAATGCAGGAACATTAACTGTGTTCCCAGATCGAGCATGGATCCAGCACTGTCTGTTCCTCCTGCAGTTCATCAGAGCATCCCTGCAAGTTACACACTCTGTGCGGTTGTTGGGATGAGTCAAGATGTGCTTGTGCTTTTGATGGAGCAGATTTGTGCTGCTCAGCAGTCCTGCAGCAAGGAAACTGGGTGTGTTCATGGTAGTGAAACTCTGGCCCAGATGAGCACTGTCACTTCCCCTTGGATGACTGGTCATGAGTCATAACCTTAACACAACTATTAGACATTTGTTGATTAGTTTCTTCATAGACTTAATAGTCCAAGAGCTGTGTTCACATTGCAAAGTTCTGACCTGATGTAAACTCTGGAGTTGGATTAGATGACCTCTAAAGGCCCCTTTCAACAAAGACTATTCTGTGATTCTGTGCTCTGTAACTCAGATTTTTCTGGGAGTGTGGGATGTGACCATGGGTTTGTTTTATTGTAGCTTGCTTTTTTTCTGTTTTGTTTTTTTGCTGGATCAGATACCACAGGTCTGTATCACACTAGTTCATAGGGTGGATGAAGTATTTTCTGGACCCAGCATTCCTTCCTTTCTGCAGCTGGTGTCCTAGCCAGTGCTAGCTCCTGGGAGGGATGCTCTGGATAATTTGACAAATTGTGACTTTTCCAGATTTGATGGTAAATGAATACAAATGAGAGCTCTTGTAGCACAGAGCATTGGTGCTTGCAGTCCTCAGTGTGAAAAGTTGTAGGAGGGTGCTGCACAGAGGGCTGGTGGGGTTTTATATATATATATATATACACACATGTGTAAAAACCTCTGTGCATATATAAACACACACAGAGAACTGTTTATTGCTTCTTAATAGGAACCCAGCCAATTCCCTGTGACTTGTTCTATGGAGCCTGCAGAGGAGCTCTCTCCTTTCTAACACTTGAATGCTATGTCTGCAGAGCCCATTTAATAGAAAGCATTGATGAAAACAAACCAAATCAAACGCTCTGGGGCCTACTTAGAAACAAAGACTAAGATCTTCGTTCTGTAATATAAAATCAGTTTCCAAGAGCCTGACAAGCCTAACAGAGGATTGAAGTTTGGGTTTGCCTGTTATGAGTGCATGAAGTGAGTGCTAATAGCTTAAGTGTGTCACAAAGAGAAATAAAAGCCAAAATCAGGGTGCTTGACCTTATGGGGAGAAGGGCTTCTGCAGCTGCCCTGAACTGCTTCTTATTCCCAGAGCTGTTGAATAGCAGAAGAGTGTTTTACTTTGCTACTGTAAAACTTCTCACAGTCTTGGCTACCATGATATTTTCATTAGGAAAGCTCTCTCAAAGTATTACGGGAAATAATGAAATTTTTGCAATTCTGAAAATTCAGTCTTAGGAAATTAACATATTCATTGCAAATAATTATTCTTTCAGGTATATCCAACTGCAGAATGGCTTATGTGCACTTTTGATTTCGGATTTGAATTACTTGGATGTTGCCCCAACATCTTCAGAGGAGGAGGAGGATAATGATGATGATGATGATTCTGAAGAGGGCAGTGATGAATATGATGACTCTGGAGCTGAGATTGAAGATGGTAGAGAAGATGATGAGGACTGTGATGAGGAGGATGAGAGTGAGGACAGCGATGAAGATAATGAGGATTTCGATGATTCTGATGACAGTGAATTAGAAGAGCTGGCTGAAAAGGAAGAGACCAGAAAGAGAGGTTGTTCAGAAAAGCAGGTATGTACTTAGAGCTGTAGGGTGCAAAAATATATAGTGAGCTTTCTTGAGGTCTGAAACCTTGTGATTAGGCATTCAGACAAGAATTTTTTATTGTGCCTGTCCCAATTGATTCATCTTGTACTTCTGTCATTTTCCTGAAGCGTTTCTTGAAGCAGCTTTTACTGAGAATGTTGTATTTTCTCTAGTCTGCAGCAGCCCTCTGTGTTGCTGTTGGCAGCTTCTCTGATCCTGAAGATCTGCCTGGATTAGCACACTTCCTGGAACATAGTATGTATCTGCTCCTATTTCATCTTCTCCAGCTTCAGTGCAAAATTAGTGCTATGTAGCTCTGAATTTCTGAAGTATTTAGTATCATTTCCTAACTTGGCTATTGGAGAATTTATTTTCATGAGTTTGTGATTTTATAAAAATACTGACTAAGTAAGGAATTCTTAATATGGGAGAAGGTGTCTATACCCTTTGGCAAGCTATGCATTATCTTATATCAACCTTATTTGTTACCCATTGAACTGAGGGGAATTATGTTACCTGCGCCTTTGTAAACCAGGCTGGAGCTACAGACCTTTGTCTCCTGGTAAAGGGTGATGAATTAGTAATGTGGACACAGAAACCACATAAAGTTTCTGAGCAGATGTGTCTGAAAATACTGTTTTTGCCTGGCTGAGGCCAGGCCTGCCTGGGAGGGCACTGTCAGAGGCAGATTACAGCAGTTACTGGGCAGATCACCCAAGCTGTTGGTATTCAGTAGTTTCCTCTGTCTGTGAGCTGTGGGTCAGTTGTAGAGGGGTTGCTATAGCTGCAGTTAGGATTAACAAATTAATGTCATCTTGGCAATGTTGGTGATTTTTTGTTGCAGTGGTTTTTATGGGCAGTTTGAAGTACCCAGATGAGAATGGGTTTGATGCATTCCTGAAGAAGCACGGGGGTGGTGACAACGCCTCGACTGACTGTGAGAGGACAGTGTTCCAGTTTGATGTGCAGAGGAAGTACTTCAAAGAAGCCCTGGATAGGTAACTTTGTAGGAATGGTGATTAGGTGTTAATTAATGGCTGTATGTGCCTCAGGAGCTTGGGTGTAGCTGTTCAGTTCTTCATTTTGGGGTGATCAAGGCTTTTACTGAACTTCCATAGGTACCTGCTCTATAACAGTGATACTGAATAGGGGGAAGTGCTGTTTCCCTTTGGATATGTTGCTGGGTTTTTGCTGTAGGATTATGTAGGACCCACGTACAAGTCTTAATGCATGCAGCTCTTTGATTGTTTTGGCAGTGTTAAACTAGTAGCATTGATGACAGGAGAAATGTTATACAATGTGACAACTGATCAGAGGGGAAGTGCTCCCAGAATGCCAGTGACTCATCCTTTGAAATGTCTGTCCTGATAGAGTTACTGTTTTTTCTAAGTTGTTGTTAGTTTGTTTCAGGCAGCCTTCAAAGTTTCAGTACAATGTGTCTCAAAGGGAGACATTTAACCCAGTGCAGGTTATTCACTGCTGAATGTATCTTTTGCCAGAAAGTGCTTAACTTGCTCTTTTGTGCTGTGGGATATGTTGGAGCAGCAGAGCTCTGCTGGTAGGCATGGTTTCCTTTAGTGAGAGGAATTTCTTATTCATGGGGGCACAGCTGAATATTCTTGATGCCATAAAATATCTCAGGAGGAGAGTAGACTCCACTGCAAATGTACTTTGCAACTGAGAGCAAGTGTTTGCACATTTTTCCAAGTATAACCTAAATTTTACTTTACTACACCACATTCAGCTTCCATTTGCAGATTAATCCAGCATTTTTAGATATTTGGAAGTGTGAAACAATGAAAAGTTATAATTGCTATCTGTCACAACAGCTTGCTTAGTGCAGAGGAAAACAGAAATTAGGAGTTCTGTAGAGTACAAAGGAGGCAAATGAGTGCTGAGGATGAATTCTGCTCATTCAAGCATTTGTGGATCTGAAGAAATTAAAAAACATCACCTTTCAGTTGTCTTTAGTGAAATGGATCTTCTACCATAGAACTCTGTCAGCAATGTATTAATCTCAACATTTTATTACTCTTAACTCTATGGGGCTGGCAAGCCCTGCCCTTTGGTTTTTCATGGTATCACTAAACTGGCTTTTATCTTTCTTTAAGATACTATAGTAAGGAATTGCATAGTTTGTAGTAAGACAAGCAGCTTTATAAACCAAAATAGTAGATGTTGGATTGAATTGCTGTTTTTTTGCCCTAGCTTAGTAGACACTGAAGACAAGTATATGAATTTTTCTGTTCTGTAGGTGGGCACAGTTCTTTATTCACCCATTAATGATCAGGGATGCAATAGATCGAGAAGTGGAGGCTGTAGACAGTGGTAAGTAAGAGAATCTTTTCCTGTGTGCTTAGCCCATCTTAAAACAAAACTTACTTTGTAGCACTGTTTATTGGTTTCCATGTTGGACTATCATTCTGAGCACTTCTGTCAAGTTCACCTGACTCATCAGAGAGATTAAAATCTTGAATTGAAGCTTTGTGGACATCAGTGGCTGCTAGAGGAAGAAAGACTGAATGTAGGGCCATCGCTGTGAGAGGTTAACCTCATATTTTCATTATTAGAAATTAATAATCTGAAGTGGTTTGGCAGTAAGTGGCAGGGCAGTTAAATGAGCATGTGGATGCTCTGCAGTGAACACAGCACAGCCCCAGTGGTCTCCCCAGTCCTGTGCAGAGTTCATACAATAAGTTGAAGTTATTTTACTTGTCTACTTGTCTACTTTCACTTCCCAGAAGGAAATTAAACTGGCTGTAGAAGTGTGTGGAGGGTGGATTTTCTAATATGTGATGGAGACTCACAGACTGCCTATAAAACTTCCCTGTTTTAGGAGAAAAAGTGTTTTTAGCAGATATACCAACTGGTTCAAATATTTATTCCAAGTCATTTTCTTTGTCTGTCTTCTGGCAAGGAAAAGTGAGTGATTTGATCTTTGCATTTAGATAAAAGTCAGTGTAAACAAGGACCTGCCTTTGAATTAAGGTGTGGTTCTTCAACAGCTTCAGCCATTTTACACCTTCGTGGTGCAGAACCAGTCCTTCCCTTGCAGTGCCACTGTGGTAATGAGCTGCCCAGTAAGTGGTGTCAGCTTGCTGAACTGGCTGCAGGAGAATTTAGCCAGAAGAATTAGTTTCCAGCTGTGCTGTACATGTTTCTTATTACTAGCAAAAACAAGAACAGGAAAATGCAGTTCAGGAGGGTGAATTCTTGATTTTGGCAGAGTCCCATATTTAGACTAACATAAACTGGTTGTAGAACTGCATTTTTGGAAACTACCTTGCTCACCTTTCAGTTTCTTATTTCATTATTAGGTTAGAGGTTGTTCTGTGTGATATATGGTAGAAGTAGGTTTGTAATTGTTCTCTGGCTCTTTCTGCAGAACCTGATCCTGTATAATATTGATGGCCTTTTGTTTCTATTGAACTTAACATACTCAGACAGGATAGATTGGGGCTTTACATGCTTTTTCTTCTTATCCCTTTCTTTACTTCTCAGCAATGAGCTACATTTTCTCTCTTACATTCATTACTGCTAGCAAGTCCTCTTTCTTATCCCGTTTCACTACTTCATCACATATTAAAAGAAATTCCAGGCTGCATCTGTGTGGTATTTCTCCATTTCAGTTTGGCTGGGATTTGTTGTTTATTTTGTGGGAACATGACCTCAAACTTTGATGCATGCCACTGCAAATTCTTTAAATTAACAGAGTATCAGCTTGCAAGGCCCTCTGATGCAAACAGAAAGGAGATGTTATTTGGGAGTCTTGCCAGGCCTGGACATCCCATGAAGAAATTTTTTTGGGGTAAGTCCTGAATTTCTGTTATAAAATGGTAATGATACTTAAACTTCCAACTTTTAGAAGTTTGAGTGGTTAGATACACTAACATGAGCTATCATATCACAGCAAGCATTAGCCATGTTCAGAAGAATTAGAGCAATTATCCATTTTACAGGAAAATGGTTGGGAATAAAAGCAGCTGTCTCCTTTTTAAGATACTTTCCATTCTGGTACTGCTTTTTACTGATGTTAAAGCTGGATTGCCTGAGGTGTTTAATCATGGAACTTTCTGTTAACACAAAGGCAGTGCTCTCTGAGTCATCTCCACCTTGCTTAAGATCAGAGTTTTTTGCTATTAAAATTTCCTGGAAAAATAAATTGTTTCTGGCTTTTCATCTGAGGAGGCTTTTCAAAGTAAATAATTCACTGTTGAACTTCCAGAAGTTAGCCTTTCACAGCCATGTGAGGGGAGCAGAATGGCCAGGGGGAGGGGAGTAGTCCTTCCCTTGGACAAGCCAGTCCTTGCTCCCTCACCCTCGTGGTGTTGGGGAATATGTCAGTAACAGTGTGATGGGTATTAAGAGTTACCAACTTGGAAATGCAGCTCATTTATAAAAATGTCTGTGGTGACACACACTCAACTTCTTATTTCCTCCTTTTTTTCCCTCTGCTGTTTTGCAAGTTCCATCAGTGGGGGAACAGCTGGTGAGGGAATAGAAGATACTAGATTTCAGTTAGCATCCCTTTCACTCCAGATTTTTATTAGGTATTTTTTATGTGCTTTACTGTGACTAGATCTAGGGAGGAAAATAAATGCTGAGTATGTCTGGTCCTGCTGTAAGCACTGTGTGGATAACTAACCCTCCTCCCCTTTGATGTTTGCAGGCAATGCAGATACGCTCAAACACGAGCCCAAAATGAACAATATTGACACCTACACCAGGCTGAGGGAATTCTGGCAGCGCCATTACTCTGCTCACTACATGACTTTAGTTGTCCAGTCTAAAGGTAACATCAGTTGCTCCTTGAAAAAAGCCTCCTTGCTGTTACTGGTGCTTTTGGCACCAGTCCAGCTGTAGCCCAAGCCATTCTAGTGGCTTGTCCAGTCCTACTGAGGCTATTTATATGTAAATTTTAGCCTGGTTTCCAAATGAAACAAGACCTGAGCAATTGTCCTGTGTTATTGTCATCCTGCCACTTCTTGGGAAACATTTAACTGGAGCTGCTGAATGGATTCCATATTAACACAGAAGGGAAAATCTCATAGATAACGTTTCAGAAATGATCTTGTGACCAGTGAAGAGTCAGATCACTTAAATGAATTAATGCTGCTGATTTCTCTGCCATCAACAGTGAACCTCCACAGAAGGTGATAGGGAGACTGAGTCTCCCAGTTCTCTTGTCCAGGAGGAATAGAGATTCTGGTTTTTTCCTGAAAAAATTATAGCCTGAAAAAAATATGCAAATGGCTTTGAGTTTCATTTCTGTGGAGAACTGCAAATCTATGGGTTGTTTCTGCTGAGAATTGAAGAAACACATTTCTAAGAAGTTATTCAATTTATGTTTGGGGTTTGGGAGAGGTATTATTGAATGCTAAAAATTATTGCAGTTTCCATCTCTAAAATGGAGATGGTAATAATAGAGGCAATATTTCTTTTCTTATTTGCTTTTATTTTTTGTCTAGACAGTAACCTACTTAGGGTGCTGAATGCCTCTTGAATAGTAATATTTCTTAAGGTGATTGGGAAGAAAATGGTGATAACTGATAACCAGCCAGGTCAACTTTGTAAACAAGCAATTTTCAAGTTTTTATTTTAAAAACCCTTAAACCTCTTGTTCTTGACTCATTTCCCTTAAAAAATAGGATGAGAAGAAGGAATACTTAGCACTGCAGGAGTGCATTTGACTGCAAAGTTCCTGTGTGTAATCTGGAGAGTCCTGGGATGAGTTGCAAGTCCTGGTGGTTTTGTAGATCCCCAACACAGTTATTCCTTTTCACAGTCACTCCAGACACTACTGAACTTTAAATCCCAGTTGTGTCAGCCTGGGATTGGAGCACTATGTACAAACCCAGAGCTATGACCATGGATACAGCTCAGTGAATGATAAAAATTGGCTCAAACCAACAGCTCTGAAGTTTAGAATTTAGAATTTCGCAATTTTCAAATATACTGAGTTGCAGCCTCTTTAAAATAGCTGAGCTGGTGAGATAAGATAATTTGTCTTAGATCTTCATGAAATTTCATTTCTGTCTTTCTTCTCTTTTTTTAGAAACACTGGATACATTGGAAAAGTGGGTGACAGAAATCTTCTCTGAGATCCCAAATAAGTAAGATTCTTTTGATGCATAAAGACGTTGCAGATGATAGAATTATCTGTTCTTAAAATGATATTTAAAAAAAAAAAACCCTTACTGGAGAAACAGAGGAAGTTACCATTAGTTAATTAACATTCTTATCTGAGAAAAAAAAAGGGCAGCTTTTCAAATAAAAGACCAGTGTTAATTGTTCCAGGAAGACTTTGTTTCTGCGTAACAATTATTTAGTCTGGGAGCTGTGTGGTGCTAACTTGAAGCAGTGTTTGCTTAATATGGGCTGATGCCTTGATTTTGTGATAAGTCATTTAAACTTAGATTATCATTTCACGTTGCTTATCTTTGCTTTGAGTCAAAAATAGTTAGAAACAAAATTATTTAACACCATATCTGGAATTTAAGTGTCATCCTTATGGTGGCAATGGGTTAGAAATAAACCTTTTTTGAAGAGTTCACTCCAATATGCTCTCTAAACAGGGGATTCTGCAAAAGCTTTGCTAACTTAAAAAGCATTATATTTCCCCTCCCATTTTCTGCTTTTGAAAGATGTTTTTGTTTCTGTGGTGCTTGGAAATGCTTTTGGGAGAGCCTAATGCCATTCAGAGACACATTTGTCTCTCCTGTCCACCTTCCCTGCTTGTTCCTCCTGCCCCACAAGCCAATCCATCAGGATTCCTTGAGTCCAGGGTGAGCTCAGGAGGTTGTTCACTGTACTTGGCTGTACAAAAGCAAGTTCTGTGCTGTTACTGCCTCGTAGAGAAGGAAAGGGAGTGTTGGTGTGGCATCCACATCTTGGTTAATTCTCAGTTGGGTGGGAAGTGCAGGAGTGCTGGAGTGCCCCCACTGGGGCTGGAAGGATGCTGGGCTGCACTCTTGGAAAAGAGCCATTTTCAGGCTCTTTGGTGTCCTGTCAGAGCTGTGCTGGTTGTGTCTTTGAATATCTCAGTGGAGCCTTGAACTTCTGCCAGTAACATCACACTTGCATTTTGCCTTTAAGTGGTTTACCCAAACCCAGCTTTGGCCATCTGACTCAGCCTTTTGATACACCAGAATTTCACAAGCTTTACAGAGGTAAGTGAAATAGATTTAAATGTTATGAATACCTCAATACTGAAAGAAATTTTCTCTGGGTGATCCAGATACAGCAGAGTAATTGTGTGTGGTTTTAAATAGCTTTTAACTATTCTTTCTGCATTATGTAAACTTTCTTGTCTCTATGTAATCGTGTATACTTATAAATTAATCAATTTATTTGTGTCCAGTTGTTCCAATCAGGAAAGTTCATTCACTGACCATCACTTGGGCACTTCCCCCACAAGAACAGTATTACAGGTACACTGTGCTGCATTTTACTTCTACCATGTTTATGCTGTGAATAATTCATGGACTTTCACAACAAACCAAAGAATCTCATTTACTTGTCTAACAGATTACTTTGGTTCAGCTAGGGGGCATTTTAAAAATGAATTAAACTGCTGCAGCTATGGTTCCCTGTCCTTAGTGACTCACATCAGTCATTATGTTCTGAACTCCCACACTTTTAGCTTATTATCTTAATTCTGCCTGAAAATGCAAAACTTGCTGTGAAGAAAGAGGCTGTGCTTATTTTAGTCATTAGCCCAGCAATTTGAATTCTTTCTGTAAAATGTGTTACCTCCTGACATCTAATCTCCTTCACACTTTCTCTTAGGGTGAAGCCTCTTCATTATATTTCCTGGCTGGTGGGACATGAAGGCAAAGGCAGTGTTCTTTCCTTCCTTAGGAAAAAGTATGTGGTTTTTAAGCATGGTTATTAAATGCTTTGATCTCATTCAAATACAGATAAACTCTATTTTGTGCATTTAGATGTTCTATACATATAAAAGCAGGCCAAGCCTGCCTTTTTTGTATCAGTGTTTTGTAGTGATAGTCTGTAAGTTGATGATAGACCCAAGTAAGAAATAAATGGGTTTTTTGTCTGTGATTCATGGATCAGCAGTATCTGTGGCTGATCTTTGAGATCTCCAAAAGATAACTTAGCCTTTTCACTGTTTTTCTTAAATTCTGTATCCTGAGGTCACATCCTTAAGTTGGAAAAGCTTTGTGTAAACTATAAATGGATTGAGAACCTCTGAAATAAAGCTATTATATGCTACTGTAACTAAGCTCAAACAAAGCTGAAATGAGTAATTAATGAGTACATTTAACTGTTCCGTAGGTTTTGGGCTCTTGCATTGTATGGAGGAAATGGAGAGACAGGATTTGAGCAGAACTCCACTTACTCCATCTTCAGCATTTCTGTGACTTTGACTGATGAAGGTTACAAGCACTTTTACGAGGTATGGTTTGCTGCAGCTTATTTTTCCTGCTGTTTCCCTAATGTCTGGAAATGTCTGTTCCTGGAATAATCTGGTCCTTTCTGTCTGCAGGTGGCCCACGTTGTATTTCAGTACGTGAAGATGCTGCAGAAAAGGGGGCCAGACAAAAGGCAAGTGTTTGCCACTCCATCAGAATATTTGGGATGTTGTCCTTCTCCACTATCCTGTTGTTTGTAGTGTTTGCACTTTTTGTGGAATTACTAGAGCATAAACAGTGAGTCACTAGTAAAGCTTGTCTGTGTGGATAACATGTCAATATAAAAAGGAACTTTCTCAATGTTTATGCTTGGTTTCTGGGTGCTTTTAGTTTCACTTACTGTGATCTGATTCCTTAACTTGAGTAAGCTGAACTAGTGTAGATATTAGGTGCAGTTTTGTGTTTATTTTAAATAGATTTGTTGAGCCAGATCTGTGGAAGTCAGGACTGTGGTGTTCTGGTGTTAGCCTTCATGTTAATTTGGTATCAGATTTTGACTCTTCTTAGTTAACTGTCTTCCTCTTTGGAAAATAGGAGAACATTCTGCCAGTTCTGAGAAATGCCATTTTGGGAAGTGCCCTTAATACTGGCTTTTGTGTCTTGTACCTGAATGAATCACTGATCTCACCACTGATGCTTTTCCTAGAAGACTCCTTTTTGTAAGGTTCTTGGTAAATGTTGTGGAATAATGGAGAAAATCCATCTTTATTCTCTTCTTCCTCCTCTGCAGAATATGGGAAGAAATACAAAAGATTGAAGCTAATGAATTTCACTACCAGGAACAGGTATTTATCCACTGTTTTGATGTAGGTAAACCATGAAAAGTATTACTTTTTCATTCTGAAACACATTTTCAGAGTTCTATTCGAGAAGAAATAAATTGTGCACTTAATGAGGCTGTCTTTTGCTGAAAGATATATTCTAGGCAGAGAAATATTGAGACTTTTTCCCTAAGAAAATTAAATGTTGATTTTTCATTCCTTACCTGCTAGGTAGGCTCTTTTTCAGTTTTGACTTTCTCACTCCTACTACATTTAGCCATGTTCTGTTTCTTACTGAGTGGCTTGGTTTTTTTGTTTTTTTTTTTTTTTTGAATGGCACTGAAATTTTCTGAGCAGCCTGGTCCTCTAGGGCAGCTTTACCCTGCTAAAAGGCAAGGTGTATTTCATGCCAGAGGTACTTGTGCAGCAGCAGCAGTTCCTTGCCTTGTGCTTTCCAGGTTCCAGGTCACTTTAGACCTTGAATTGTTGCAGGACTCTGCTTGTGATCCCTGGAGGCAAGGAGTGCATTCTGCTGGGTCTTTAACCTAGTAGATTCCATGACTGTAAACTGCATAATCAAGGTTTCTTCTGCAGGGATGATGTGTCTGAAATTTCAGGATTCTCAGAGGAGACAGCATTAGATATGGTTATGAAATATATGTAATTTAATAACTGAAACTAAATGCTGTAACAGGTACAGCATCCAACTTATGCTCAACATACCTGACTAGTCAAGCTTTTCTCAGAACAGAAAATTGTTATCTCGGGTTTCTAATTACGTGCCAAATAGCTTTATGTCTTTGCTTGCAGACAGATCCAGTTGACTATGTGGAAAACCTTTGTGAGAACATGCAGTTGTTTCAGAAGGAGGATTTTCTGACAGGAGACCAGCTCTTGTTTGAATACAAGCCTGAGGTAAATCTTCTTTGAACTCTGATTATATGTTTTGATGTTAGGAAAACATGTGCATACTGTGTCATATAGGCATGTGTATAGGCATTTGTAATTAAACATAATGCAGGCGCAGGTTTTGTATTAATTGAAACACTGCTTGTATTCAGAAAGCAAATCTGTTTTGTAAGCTTTTTACATCTTGTTCTTCCTGCATTCCAACTGGGAAGCCTTTGCTGGGTCAGGCAGTCAGAGCTGCATTTGAACTGAAATGTTGTCTGGAACTTGTAGATCATTGCTGATGCCCTGAACCAGCTGAGCCCTCAGAGAGCCAACCTGGTTTTGCTGTCTGCTGCCAACGAAGGCCAGTGTCACCTCAAAGAGAAGTGGTTTGGGACACAGTACAGCATGGAAGGTAAAACAGCAGCAGGAGCTGAGAATGTCTGATAGCTGCATTAGAGACACTAATAGGGTGACAACACTATTGGAAGTATTCCCTACTATGGAAGTAGGGAAATGACCCTCAGTGCTTTATTGAGCTCCCCATTAGTCTCTGTGCCACTCAATAAGTGCTCTTTGTTTGCTGTCAGTTGATTCCCACTCCCCAGCCTGCAGTTATTTTGGGAGGCAGAGGTCCCAGTGAGCTCCACTTGGCTGCCATTCAGGGGAAAGAACACCAACAATGGAGCCCAGGCTGTAGTGGGAGCTGGGTTACTAAGGCAGACTTGATCTGCTTTTTAATAGGACTGCTTCAGTCCTGCTCCAGGAGATTTTGTAGGAAGGGATTTAGAAAGGGTCCTGATGAATGGGGTGACATTAAGAAACTCCTGTCATACTGTCAAATCTCTATGGATATAGGGAAAAGATCACTGGAAATAGGATGGCCTTACTTTCGTCTCAAACTAACACATTTCATGGTTTTTAACAGATATTGACAAGTACTGGAGTGATCTATGGGACAGTGACTTTGAGTTAAATCAGGATTTACACCTTCCAGAGGAAAACAAATACATAGGTAAGGTGTGAGTGAAATCTTCCCCAATCATTTATTTGAGAATTTGCTGTGGTTTAGAAACAACCTGAACTGGTATGAACCTGCTTTTGCAAATTAAAAAAACGTGAGCACTCTGTTTGGCGTTTATTGGATTTTATTTTCTATTCTTTTATTTATAAGCTTAAGAACTGAGTTATTTTAAGGTATATAAACTTGCAGATCATATAGCCATAACAGAGCAGGCCTCACAGTCAGTGAGAGTTACCACAGAGCTCCAGACACCTTAGAAGAGAATTTTATTTGCTTAATCCTCCTGTTTCTGAAAGCATCTAAATACCATCTGGATTTGTTGCCAAAACCAAATGAAATGAAAGCCAGGACTTGTGTCCTGGACGGAATGTAATACCACCACTTCTGCTCTGCTTCTGAGCCACTGTTCTGGTGTGCAAGTGTAAAAGAGATGTTCTTCAGGTCCAGGAAAGTACTAACACAAATAATTTAGAAAACTGGAGGGGGGAAATGTATTCGTTGATACTTTTGATGACTTTTAGATGGATTTAGCCTGATTGTGTTTGTGAAATGCACTAACATGTTGTTTTGGTGTGGTTTTTGTCTTTGTTAGCCACTAACTTTGCTTTGAAAGTTGCTGACTGCCCTGAGACAGAATATCCAGTCAAAACACTCAGCACACAACAAGGCTGTCTCTGGTACAGGAAGGATGATAAATTCAAAATCCCAAAAGGTAAATGCCTGAGGTCTTTCTGACTAGCAAGTCTCTGTTTTTACCAGCTGGAATTTATTTGAAGCAAGTAACCCGTGGAAATGTTCACCATTTAAACTAAGTGCCTGCTGTCATCTCTTCCATGGTCCTTTTGATATGTTTATTAGCTACAATAAAAGAGAAGCAGGTGAACTAAGGCAACAAAGGCACCCTGCTGATTCCTCAGGTTGGAAAGTGGAATCACTGAAATGTACTAACTTCTGAACATCTGACTGGGGACAGGATTGGGCAGACAGAATATGATGCTGAGACAAGGGCTTGAGAAGGAAGGAGGACATTAATTAGAAGGTATTTAGGCTCTTCTGCAGAAAGAGAAAAATACAGCATGGATCTGAGACAAGGGTATAAAATATATTGTTGCTTTTTGAGCAAAATGTCACAATTTTTAGTGTGTTTTAAACAGATGTTTTGTGGAATTTTGGTTTTCTGTTATAGTGGTCATGCCACATGAACATTCTGCAAAGTACAGCTTTGTTTTCTAATATTTGGTACTTGAAAGGGAAGATTTTTGGAGTAAGAAGGAGAAGATGTTTAATGATGACTTAAAATAAGAAAAAAAGTGTTATAGATGAATGACCATTTTCATTAAACTCAAATTGTGACCAAAGAGCAACTTGATGGAAATATCTTTGATTTCAGAAAGTTGTCACTTTCTATACAGTTGCTCATTTAAATTTCTTTTTCCTCACAGGTTATGTTCGATTCCATCTGATCTCTCCATTGATACAGCAGTCTGCAGAGAAGTGAGGATTATATTATTTATGCTTACCTTGCAGAGTAAATTACCATACCTAGTGAAAAACCAGAAGAGACTTTAATTTTAAGCAGGAATAGATTAAGGTGTCCTTTTCTCACATCCTTACACTTTCCTTGTGGTTTTATCTGCAGTTTGGTGAGGGTGGTTCTGCAGCAGGTCCTGCCTGTAGCCAACAGATGTTTAAGGAGTTCCATGGTGTGTTATTCCTTTGGGCAAGTTTGGGAAAAATAATGTAACAGCAGCAGTGCTGAGAGAAGGAGCTGGTCCTGAAAAGGGCAGTCCACAGTCATGTCCTGAGCCAGCATCCTGGGAGCCTGCAGGAAGCTGCAATCTTTCACATTGCAAGGAATAGTTGAATGTCCAGATAATTTTGAAGTAAAGTCATGTACTGTCTGGACAAAGGGAAACCTGCATTCTGTATTTCTGGGGGTTTTTTGGAAAATTTCTTTTTGAATCTCATTTTACACAAATACCATTTCTGTTGGAGAACTCCCTGCATGTACTATCAAACTCATCGGGCTTGACTTTCATTTTTAGTCTATCCTTCTTTTTTCCTTTCTTTTTAACCCTCTGCCCTTTTCTCCCTGCAGCATAGTTTTGTTTGATACATTTGTAAACATCCTTTCCCACAACCTTGGGGAACCAGCTTATGAAGCAGACGTGGCTCAGCTGGAGTACAAGCTGGTGGCTGGAGAGTATGGCTTAATCATCCGAGTGAAAGGATTCAATCACAAACTACCTGTAAGCTCTGCTCATCTCCTCAGTGCTTTCATGCTGCAGCTTTGCAGTGTGTGTGCTTTTTCTCCTAACAGCTGGAGCTTTGAATGGTTGGATGGGGTATTTTAAATAGGAGAATTTGTCTCTGATCCCATACGAGGTAATGCAGCAAATGTGCTGCTTTTTCTTGTGCTTACATGTAAAAAGATGGAGTTGTGTGCACTTACACAAGCTCAAGTTACTGACATCAGGCTTAGAAGAAATCTTCCTTTAAGTAATAACTCTTATCTCCATTAAGATTTAACAGCTTTCCCTATAAAAAGAACTTTGTGTCTCCCATGTCCATGAAGAGTACTAGAGCCTTTCCATCTCTAAGTTGTGCCTATTTGCACTCTGTCTGGAGAAGGGTATCTGAAACAGGTTTTGTTTTCAGTTTGACTTTGGAGATTCAGCTTCTGAACACCCTCATTTTGGGTGCAGATTTTCTCTGTTGGCTTGCTGAGAAGGTTTGGGGATCCCTGTTCCCTTTCCCTAAATGCTGGCCATGTAAGACATGGCAGGCACAGAAAGGACACAGTGATTGTACACACATCAACTTTGATTGCAAGAGCTTGAGTGGAGCTTTAAGACCATCAATCATCTGTCAGACTTATTAGTAGGAGTTTTGACAGAAAAAGCCAAATATGCAAACAGCAGGGTCTGAATATTCTCTTTTTTAATCCTGAGTGATGTCTGGTTTCACAGCTGACCATTGTGCTGGTCAGCTGTGAAAGGAAAAAATGGAATATCGAATAGAGAAATGTTGGGAGTTCAGGCTAGATTTGTTTCAATAGAATGTGGAAACTCCTATTGATTTGGGATATTGAGCTTATTCACAGTGTAAAAATGCTGTCCTTCTGAAACTATCATTTGGGATAGAATTGTTTAATGAAGACCATCTGTCAGAGCTGAGGAATGTGTTTTAGTAATGCTGCATGTCTCTGACCAAATAATGATGATTTTATTTTATTGTATAGCATTAAGTTGAAATTTATTCTTAAAAAAAGTAACAGAAAAACCCAACCTAAAACTGTTCTCTTTCCAGCTTCTATTTCAGCTCATCATCGATTACTTGTCTGACTTCAGCTTTACCCCAGCAGTTTTTGAAATGATAACAGAGCAGCTGAAGAAAACATACTACAACATCCTCATTAAACCTGAGACTCTGGCCAAGTGAGTTCTGGGGCAGGGCAGGCCATGGCTTCACAGCAAGTGCTGAGGCTGAGCTGAAGAGCTCTGGGATCCCTGCTGCTCTGTGCTCACAGAGCTTGTTCCAGGCTTTGCTCCTAGCTTAGGGAGCCCCAGCAGCTCTGCCAGCAGCAGGTCACACAGTGGGTCAGAGTGCACACGCAGGGAGCTGCTGAGGGAGGGCAGTCAGCCGTGGGGTTCTCTCTCCCTGTCTGCAGTCAGCAGTGGCATCTGTGGCATGCAGCAGCTGCTGATGTGCTGTGGTTTGGTTGCCCTCCTTGCCCTGCAGGGACGTGAGGCTCCTGATCCTGGAGCACGGCCGCTGGTCCATGATCGACAAGTACCAGACGCTCATGAAAGGTCTCTCCATCGAGGCTCTCTCAGCCTTCGTCAAGGCATTCAAGTCCCAGCTCTTCGTGGAGGGCCTCGTGCAAGGCAACTTCACCAGCAGAGTGAGTACAGCCAGGGCAGCTGGGATGCTCACCTGGTGCTTGAAGTGTGCTTTAGCACTCTGAACTCACCCTCCAGGCTGTCTGGGGTCTTCAGACTGGGCAGCTTCACCTCTTAACACCTCCGGAGTGCCTCTGTGGATAAGCTGATGGCAGTCCAGAGTTGCCAGCTTGAACAAAAGTTTCCAGGAATTTGGATTTAAACTGCTGATGGGAAAAAATGTAGTAGATACGTGCCTGTAATCCGTTTTTCCTGTTGCCGCTATTTTTTATATTGTTTGGTGTATTGATATATTTGATATGGAAAAGTTCCCACAGTGGTGCCACAGGGAGAGGCTTCCCTCGAAGCACATTTATCCTGGGAATTTGTCTGCATGGTTTGGTTAAACCTCATTGAGTGGCAAACACATGGAATACTCATTGAAGGCTTTTAAGGATAACTGGTGCTATTTCTTTGGCTCGTGTCTTCTTCTTCTGGAGAAATTACAGTGCAAAAAACGGTGTGGAGACTCCTTCTGTGCAGTGTGGTGCAGAGGAGTCTGGAGGGACTGGGATGTAGGTGGCAGGACAGAGCTCAGCTGTTCTTTGCTTGGGTGTCACCCTCAAGTGCTGCTCTGGGGGGTGTGGTTGTGAATTGGGGTGATAATTCTCTTCTAAATAAAACTTATGTCTTTGATTTCTTCCCTAGGAAGCAAAGGATTTCCTGAATTATGTTGTTCAGTGAGTATCTCTTTAATCTATAATTGCTTATTATGTGGAAACTAAAATCAAGATTGTTTTCTGGAGGAGGGAGTCAGAGTGGGAGTGATGCAGAAATTCCCTTTTTCCTTGTGGAATATATTTGCAGGAGGTGATTGTTGATGGTGGCAGTTTAGGCAGACATATTCTGGTCTGGGGAAGGGGAAAATAACAGCAGACAGTGTGTGTCAATGTCTGGGTGTTGCTCTGGTTTTGGCCAGGATGGGAGCAAGTGTTTGATGCTGTGCTGTTTGTGCTCCCCAGAAAGCTCCAGTTCTCTCCCCTGGCCCATCCCTGCCCTGTG
Organism: Entomyzon cyanotis; assembly: GCA_024500445.1. Taxonomy (NCBI): domain Eukaryota; kingdom Metazoa; phylum Chordata; class Aves; order Passeriformes; family Meliphagidae; genus Entomyzon; species Entomyzon cyanotis. Next base: position 5,863,906 of record JAKEPQ010001020.1, read on the forward strand.
CAGTTCCGGGTGGTGGATTTGCCAAATACCCACCTGCTCTGCAAGGTGAAAACTCTCAACAAGGGCGATGCCAACTCCGAGGTGACAGTCTATTACCAGGTAACGTGGGCTGGGAGCGTGCTGGACTCTTTCCTCTGCCAGAGAGCAGTTTCCTTGAGAGGCTCTGGACAGGGATGTCACAGAGGGGACATTCACCCCATGTGAGCACTGGCCCTGTCCCTCAGGGCTAAACACTGTGGGTTCTCAAGTGTGTGGGGTTCCCTGAAACCAGCACCTTCCCCTCCTGGGCTAGTGCTGGGACCTGGGTTAGTGCTGTGGTGGCTTCATGGGGTCCCCAGCTCTGATTTTGGGAGCTAGGTTAGTGCTGTGATGGCTTCCTGGTGTCCCCAGCTCTGATTTTGGGGGCTGGGCTGGCATCTCCCCTCAGGAAAAACCAGAACTTCCCCTCTTGTCCCTGCTGTGAGTTGTCCCTCAGTGCTGCAGACCAGGCTGAGAGCCACAAATCACCTTGGCCTGAACAATCACATTAAGCCCACCCTGAATTCTTCATTCTCTTTCTAGTCAGGTGCCAGGAACCTGAGGGAATACACCCTTATGGAGCTGCTTGTGGTAAGTTGGTGTTTGTGTCTCCTAACTCAGCACAGTGCTTGGAGGGCCATGGGACTGACAAGCCCCAAGTCCCTGCAGGGTGGGAGCCCCAAATGTTGGACAGAACAGGAGTGTTCTTGTAGCTCCCAACCCCCAGCACTGAGCCCTCTTCCTGCAGAGGTTGTGGCTGGACAGGGGCACTGCAGTGTCCCCAGGCTCTGCAGGAACCCAGAGGCTGCAGGGCAGTGGCACTTCTGCTGTAACTCTGTGCTCTTTCAGATGCACATGGAGGAGCCTTGCTTTGACTTCCTGAGGACCAAGCAGACCCTTGGGTGAGTTCACTGGGGAGGAATTCTCCTACACCTGCTTTTGCTGTTCTCTAGTGGTTTTGCTCTGGAAATCCTTCCTGCACAGTGGCTAATTGCTGAATTATTGTAATGGAAACAGCAACATCACCTCAAAACCAAAACCATCCATCAATACAAGCTGCAAGCCAAGTTGCTTTTGATTTCTGTAAGAATTCCATCTATTACCAGTGTGTTAACTCAAAATCATTCAGCATAAAGTTGTTCCTTCCACTTCCACCCTCAGCCCTCCCTTCCCCAGGGCTGTTTTCACAGCAGCTCTGTGGTGCTGAGCAGCCTCCCTCAGAGGCACCCTGCTACCTCAGGAAACTGGAGCAGGCTTTTCACAGCTCTGGGTCTCTCACTCTCCTTAGATTAGTTTGCAGGAACACAAACACTCTGCCAAGCTTAAAAGGATTTCCTAAAGCTAAGAAAACACTTAAAAGCAGCAATGCAGAAAATAAAGGAAATAAGACTATTTTAAATTTAGATCTGAGATTTTTCTGTCTAAAGTACCAACACTATTTTAACTTGCAGCATGTCCTGTAAATGAACAGTTAATTGTGCTTGTGGAGTGACTCTATTGCTTTGTCCTTTTTTCCTTTAAGCTACCACGTGTACCCCACCTGCAGGAACACTTCTGGGATTCTTGGCTTCTCGGTCACAGTGGCAACCCAGGCAACTAAATACAAGTAAGTGCTCTGTGGGGAAAGTTCTTCATTACTCCCAGCCTTGGCTGTGGGTGTCACCTGCTCCCAGTTAATGGTTCACTCCTGTTTCAGGCCATGGAGGGCTTTTTTAATTCCAGGGAATGTCAGAAGGGACACTGCTGACAGTCACAACATCCTGACTCAACACCACCACCTGAATAAAGCAATAGCCTTAAGCTCAGTTATGTGAACTTTGGGACTTTCCTGTCCCAAACCTTCCCTCATCAGCTGGGGGCTGCTCTGCTACTTTACTCCTCACTATTGTTTGAGGGTTTTTTAAAAAAATTCTTTTCCGGCCTGATTTAATTATTTGACTCTCTTCTAGTTCTGAATTGGTTGACAAGAAAATAGAGGAGTTTCTTTCTTGCTTTGAAGAAAAAATCAAGGATTTAACTGAAGAGGCTTTTAACACCCAGGTAAAACTTCATCTTGAAAAGCTCTTCTTTGAATTGCAAGATTCAGTTACAGCTATCTGGTGATTTTCTGAGGTTTTCTGGAAAAGGCCTCACCTTTTAAATCCTGCCTCTTGCTCTGTTCTGCTGTTGTTCTCTAAGCATTTATTCTCTGGCCATTTGCAGTTAAGGTCGAAAAGCAAGCAAGACCTACCTTATTACTGTAATTTGATTTTTCTTTCAATTGCAGTGAATAGCATGGTAAATTAAAGTAGTTAAGCCCTTTGAAACTAACTGTGTTTTTCCCATGTAGGTAACAGCTTTGATAAAACTGAAAGAATGTGAAGATTCCCACCTTGGAGAAGAAGTGGACAGGAACTGGAATGAAGTGGTGACCCAGCAGTACCTGTTTGACAGGCTGGCCCGGGAGGTTGGTGTCCTGCAGCTGTTAACAAAAACCAGCCTGGTTGTGCTGCAGTTTCAAAAGCATGAATGGGATTTATGCTACTACTGGGTCTAAAATTATGTTATTTCTTTTATCCAAGGGGGTAGAGGTTGCAGAGTAACCATTTTTATGTTTAAAATTACTTGAATCACCACTGTGCTGCTAAAACCTCATTCCTGTGGGTTTCAGATTGAAGCTCTCAAGTCTATTACACAAGCAGACCTGGTCAACTGGTTCCAAGCTCACAGAAGAAACCAGAGGAAGGTGCTCAGTGTACATGTGAGTGTCTGTCAGCTCTGTTGCCAACTTTGATAATCAGACTGCAGTAATCATGTGGGAGAGGAGATCTGTAATGTAACTTTTACTGTGATTATCCACATTTTTTATAAGTATTGTTGTTTGAATTGCATTTCAGTACCTGAAGATAACTGTCAGGACAGAGAAACACTGAGTGAGATCCAAATTTCTCTTCTGGTACCTTTCTTCCAGGTGATTGGATATGGAAAACACGAAGGGGACTCAGAGGTTACAGCTGTCTCAGGACAGAATTCTTCATCTAATGAAATACCTCATCTTGTTTTTTTGCCCCCCTCCTCTTTGATGAGCAACATCACTTCCATCAAGGACATCAAAGCCTACACATCAACTCTGAATGTTCTCCCTTATCATAAAATATTAAAATAAAACTGCTATCTTGCCCTGCCCTGCTGTGTAATACAGGTGCTTTCTGCAACATCAACATTACAAACCTATTTTTATTAAACCAGGGCTGTAGTGGTAGCTGGGATGAAGATGCCCATTCAGACACTGAGGAAGCTTTCCTCAAGTTTCCAGCCAACCTCTCATCACTCTTCCACCTTCATTAAGAAGAGGCACAGCCCTGACATTCCCACTGCACTCCAGCTGTCAGGAGCTGTGGGTTCTGCCTGTGTGTTCAGCCTGCCTCGTGCATCCCTGCAGTGCTGCAGCAGTGGCTCATCAGCAGTGACAGCTCCTCAGCAAAGGATCTGCAGCTCTCCCAGAGCAGTGACAGTGGGGGGCAGGGGGAGAAAAGCCCAAGGCTTCCATCTCACACTGCTTTTTTTAGTTTTTCTGTATGTGCAACATAGACGAAAATCAAGATGAAATCAAATAAAAGCTAGACTTAACTGTGGAGAGAAAAGTAGTTTGATTGCTACACCCAGCTACTTACTTACTCAACCATTAGTAACTGATGCAAAAGCACAGCAGTACAGACATTCCTGAAGTGCTGGCAAGGCTGGATGTAGAGTCCAGAAAAATTCTCCTGTGGATGCTGCAAATGCTCGTTTTGCTCGTTCATTAACTACTTTAAGAAGTAGGTTTAGCTGCAAGGATTATTCCAGTGGAAAAAAGAATAACGCTCATACACTTGACATAAATCAATTTATCATGACTCAACTGAAAAACAGTCTTGCTGCAAAGGTTTATTATGAAATAAATAAAAAGTCCATAAGAGAAGTTTGAAAAATCTATTTTATGAAGCTTTAAGATGCATTGGGTAGAATTATCTATGGTTACATTTCAATCTCAAAATAACAAAGTTATTTTGGGCAAGACACTGAAATGCCAAAAGATTTGATTATCATACAGGTGGAAGATAACATTTATGTAGCATTTTCTAACAAATTGTCCCATCAGAGGAATCCTCATATTTACACATTGCAAACATCAGCGAGATTTAAATGACATCTTGCATTTTGTTTCTTGCTCTTTAAATATGTAGGACCCAGGAATATTATGCAACTGCTACCACCGCCGTGGCCTTCACAGTGGTTATACAGTGTCTGTGCTCCAGGACAGCCTCTCCCTGCTCCAGAGGCAGCAGAGCAGGGCCTGAGCCTGGACACTGCCAGCAGAGCAAATCCCTGCCTGGAGCTGCTCAGCCAGGCCACTTCGCCTCTCGTGAATTGCTTGTCTGTCTCAGTAAGTCCAGTATCCCTGAGATAGGAACCACTGCAGCTGGAGGGGTGGGGCTCTCCCCCTGGTACATACTGTGATCGCTGGGGACTGTCTGGGATCAGCTGTAAACTCTGCTCAGCCAAGGCTCCAATGGTTGCTGGCTTTGGGATCCCTCAGTGCTTGCTGGCAGCCAGGCGCTTCAGCAGAGGCTCATCGTAAACCCAGCACTCCCCGTCCTCATGGAATAACTGCAAAGGAATAATCGCCTGTCAGCTTTTCCTGACTCAGCTGGAAAGGAAGAAATGCCACAGGCTGAAGGGCATTTAGCCTGCTGGAATAAAGCTCACCCTTGTTTCCCACGAGGTCTCATTCTCCTTCCTGGCCCTGGCCTCGGCTCTCTGCCGCTCCTCAAGCGCGTGCTTGGCGGCCGTGGCTGCGTCGATGTCTCTGATCTTTAGGTTGTAGGTTACATCTTTCCACAAGCTTGAAAGAGAAGGGGCAATGGAGACTGTTTTATGGGAGCAAAGTGCTGCAAGTTGTGGACATACCAGTGACTAAAGGCAGATCTCATGTTAGAGGAAGGACAGAAAAGCCCCCAAGATCTATTGAACCACAATTGTGCTGTTATGGCAGGAGGGAGGAGGCTGTGGTGGAGCTCTCCAGACCTCCCTGAACATTTGATCCCAATTATTTGTGACTGAGAACTCCAGGTCTCCTCTTGCCCCTTAAATCCCCAGCCTGCCTCTACCTGGGCTCAGGGAAAGCAGAGCATGCAGTGCCTGCATCAGTGCACCACTGGTCTCAGCATTGCAACCTGGAGTTTAACTAAAATAAAATCTTAATGTTCCCAGTTAACTGAAGTTCTTACCAGCGAGACTCAAAGTCGTCTTGGTCCTCCAATTTCCTTACCTTCTTCTTAATTGTAGGCATTTTCTTGGTATCTATAAAGACAGCATTCTCCTGGAGTGGGAGATGAAAAAAAAATAAACCTATTCAGTTCTTTAGCTCAACTTTAAAGTTGTATACCCTCACACTCTAGTACATTGGTTGGCAGGAAATACATGAAAAATGGTAATTCTTTAGATTCTGTTCTTGTATAAAAATCAAGGTTCCTTAACAATAAATGAACAAAGTAACTTCAGGACTTTTATCCCCACTACATTTGGGGATTGCCCAGTATTCTGGGCAGCCTCACAAGAGCTTCCAACTATTAATGTTTGTTTAAAATAAAAACCCAAACCCACGAAACCACCCCAAAGCCCCTTATTAAGCACAATCTTCTATTTCTGATGAAAAGAGAAAAAAGAAAGCTGTGTTACCCCAGTGGAGTACTTTGCATACATGACCCCATTCCATTCTCCTTCAATGGAGCAGAAGGGTTTCTTGTCATTTGGAGAACTAAGGAGAAACAAACAGTCATTTCTCAGCTGTATTACAGCAACTGAAAAATCCTGAAGGATCAAAACTTGATGCTAGTTGCTGCACAGTCTGGTTTCTATCAGCCTCACAGTGTCCCTCCCCAGTAAGAGAGGAGGGTTCTGTTACAAAGGAGTAGTTTGGCAAGAATGAATTACACAAACCCTAACAGGAAGTGCTGAGCAGGGTGAGACAGGCCTTGCCCGAGGCTGCATCTGCATTTAGAGTTTAGGAAAGTAGTTGCAGACCTTCCACACAGATTCAGGGTGGTGAGTTTAGGCTTGAAAATGTTTCACAATCAGCTTCCTCCCCAGACTACAGGTAAACACAGGACATCAGTTCTCAAATGGCATCTATCAATGTGTCAAGACATGATCTGAACCAAGTTACAAACCTCCTTTTGTCAGCATCCCCTTACTGACATCACAGCACATCTCCAAACACAATGGGAATCTCCATGGAATTGCCTGTGCTGGGTGTGTGCACAGGGTTTAACCAAAATCCACCAAACCACAGGTAAAAATAAGTAAAGTTTGCAGCAGAGCTTTAACTGACTCACTATGAACAGTATCCCAAGGCTTGCTGCAGTATTTGTATTTTTAGGAGAGGTAACGATGGAGACACTTCTGATAATTCAGGAGAGCAAAGTTCCCTTTGGGAATCAGCTGAGGATGGTTTTGAGCAGGATAAAGTGGGACACAGGCAGCTTCCTCTCACAAATTTGGCTTTAAATGGCATCCCATGACAGGTAATCATCAGCTAAGTTCTTTTGGGTGTTGCTGTTTCAGTATTTTACACTCCTGACTGTCTTGTTAAAAGTGCTGGCACTTAAAGAGAGGAAAAGTGAGATGAAGAAAGCTGCTTACAAAATTTCAGCTGTAACTCTGTGCTTCTTTCCTCCATAAAATGGTTTTGTGTGGAAGACAATGGAAGCATTGTAACTTGTCTTTGAGCAGCTAATGCTGCACTCTCCACCAAGCTCTATCCATGGCACAGTGAGAATAGACCTGCAATTATAAATGCATAAATGCACATTTTTATAAGGTCTTGACCAATAAATATTAAGCATGAAACATTACAAGGCATTAAAAATGAAAATACCAATTAGAGCATTTACTTGCCTTCCATAGCCATTAGGAAAAGTCAAAATATAGTGTTCGTCATGATCTAGGCATGTGACACACCCTGTTGAAGAAAAACAGATTTGAAAAACATTATGCAAAACCTCTGCAGAACTTTTCACAATGATCTCTTGAAATATCCCATTAAAAACAGGTGCCATGAAAAGGAAAGCTGAAGAGCTTTATTTTTAACGGATGCTGAGAATGCTCAGCTTCTGGAGGAGGCAGGGATGGCTGTACTTTTGGGAAAAACTGGGCCCTAAGTGATTTCAGCACACAGAGTGTGTGGAAGGAAGCTCTGATTCCCAGATACATAAGCTCCAGTTACATAAATTCAACCATTGCTAACGTTTAGTACAACGACTTTAAAGAATTTACATAAATTATTCTGTGAAAAATCCCAGTTGCAGAATTTAATTTCTCTTCTACTGTTAAATTGACACACACATACCTTGCCCTATGTTATGGACCCCAATAGACATTCCTAAGAATTTGGACTTGGTCCATATGTGAGCATTGAACTGTATCCTCTTGCTAAAACACTCGGCGTAAAATGCTGAAACTGAAGGAAGAGGTATTAGGAACAGCAGCATGAGACATTGATACCTTTGTTTCCAAATTCATTCTCAGAAGGTATCTCCAAGTGCTCCCCCACTTATGTGGCAACAGAGTTTGCAATTAGTTTCTCACAAAAACGTTTATAATTTTTCAGCTTTTATCAATTTTCAGCTTTTAAATGTGGAGAGGAAGTGTAAATCTGAGATTTAAGCCCAGAGCTGATTTTATTGTCACCCTTGTCCAGCTGCCACCTCTGCTGGCAAAGGCACTTTCACAACTTACTTGGAGGATGGTGAGAGACCTGCTCTGCCACAAAGGTGACGTTGCTTTTACTGACCCAAGGGACTGGTCCTTCCGAGACTGGCTCCTAAAAATATATATATTGCAGTGATTTTAATGGATTTGTCAGTTGCTGATGGGCAATAACTCCTTAGTCCTGGAACTATGATGCTTTCTAAAGGATAGAGTTCCTATTCTCTTATTTTGAAGTATAAATGTCTTTGTTTTAATTGTCCCCAAATAAAACAGTTAAACTGAAAGACTCATGTATAAAACCAGTTACAAAATAATATTCAAGTGGCAGAAAGAGTTTTCATTTTTGCTTCTGAGAAAGTCTGATCTGCATATTAATCTTGATCAGATTTCATGTACCACACAACCATAAACTAATATTCATTTCCTGTGGCAAAGAATGTAAAGTGTAATTAATTCATAGTTAGAAGCAATGGAAGCACAAATACAACATTTCCTTTATGCCAGCAAATTGGAGTGCAAACATTTACCTAAGAAACAAGATTTGAGCAAATGAAATGGGAAAAACACATGGTTTATATATAAATAATCACATTTACTTAGATGTACTACACTGAGGTTACATGAAGCATCTCATAACAGCACGTCCCACATCATCATTTGCAACTTCCCAAGGCGAGAAGCCTCCATGTGGTGTCAAAAAAGAAAAACCATGAAAAAACCCATTGGGCTGCAATGATTTAAAAAATAAAAACAAAAAAATCAGAACTTTAGGAAGAAAGGATATAATAATCAGTGCTATGAAACAGTTCAGGACAAAAGGACGTTTTCAACATGTCAAGTAATTCTTTAAAAAATAATGAATTTTGTTATGCAAGGTATTTTAAAATTCTGTCCAAAGAAAACAAGGAAGGAAGGAAGAAAATTGGTTAAGAAATTGCTACAGTTTGTTGATTTGCTACTTAAGCACAGCGGAACCCATTTCAGTCAGTGACTGAACAAAGCTTTGGGATGCATCTCTGCATTCTAGGCACCAAAAAAAACCACACAAGAAACTCACCATGTCATCATCTTCAGTGCCAGGCAACACCCAGTGGCATCGGAAGATCTCCCCCAGAATGGGATTGTAAGGCTTTTTAGCAACTGACCCTTTTCTTCCTGCGTGGAAAGCTGAGAGGTACCATTTAACCACTTGAACCATCCTCTCCTTGGGATCCTTCTGGTCACTAATGCTACAGGGGAAAAAGAGAGACAGAAAAAAAAAGGAAGATAAAATGAAATATAAGCAGGTACCTTGGATACAGGAAAGTTTTATGGGTGACTGGTTGGTTTAGAATTAGAAATTTGACTGTTCTTGAAGTTTAAATCAAAATCTAAGCAATATTCTTCAAAACTACCAACTTCTGGCAGCCCACAAGGGCCACAACCAATATGACAATCAGCAAATGCTCTTGTTCCAAAGTCAAATACCTGACAAACAAGTCCGGATGTGCAAAGAAGTCAGCATACATTTCCAACAGTGACCTTCTTTCCAGGATAAACGTTGGAAGCACAACCTGAGTGAAGAAAAACAACTCATCTGGGTGAAGGTATTTGAATATCCTGTACAAAAGCCAGCTGTACTCACTTTGAAAAGCAAACAGAGAACCCACAGTTTCGTGTGCTCTAAGCTGATTGTGAACTCGAGCTCACCAATGAGTTCTGACATATGCAGGTCACTTGGTATCTTCTATAAACCACAAGATTTAAAAGGAACAGTCTCCTCCTACATGGATTCCAATCCCACTCAGAACGTATCAAAAGCTGTTCTGAATTACAGTATCACTGGTGATTTAATTAATCTCTGTGAACACTCAATTTTCAGCTACAGACAAATACTCACTCTTGCAGTGCCCTCCTGTTATGTGTCTCTATCAAGACGAAGGTTAAGCTCTTCCCTACCACCTCCCAAAGGTTGCATTCTTGTGGATCTGCTCAGTGATCCAGTCTCAATTACTGTTGCTGACAAGGTCCACGCTCATGAAACTTCCTGGCAGCCTAACTTAAGATCAGCAATTTTCAGCTATTCCAGGAATTCCCAGACCAGACACAGTTTGGATCAATTCCCACTCAGAACTGCCAGAAACCTAGTGCAGTTTGCTTGTGAGCTGCTGGCTGTTTCCCCAGAAAAGTGTTATCCTTTTATTATCTGCTGTTCATTCCAGACTGGACAGTTCAATTCAGCCACTTAAGTAACCTTAAGGATAGGATTGATGTCTCCTACCCTTTTTCAGTCTGGAATTGTTTAAATTTAACCAAGCTGCCTGGAAAGACCAACACTTTCAGAATGCTGTTCATTCAGCCTTCAGACAGACACCAGCACGAATCCCATTCATGGAAAATTGAACCCTTTACTTGCCAGACCCAACTGTAGCATTTCAAAACACACAGGCAACTTATTTACTCATTGAGATCCCAATTAAGCAAAGCATTTCACTATACGGTTCCTTCTCCCTTTTACTTTATGTTTTATTGAATGTCACCATACTTTGTAGATCTTTGTTCTAGGAAGCTAAAGACAAAAGTAACATTTCAGCATTCCCCTTATACCAGCTTCACAAGCACTCCAAGAATTAGGTTCAAAGAGAACAAACAGCTACTCTCCATAAGAAACTATTTTCCCAAACAGGTTTTAGCACCTAGATATACTCATTCTGCAGCTACTTTTCCCCTTCCAGAATTCCAATTCAAAAACACCATACTGAAAAGATTACAGCTTAACTAGCTCTTAGACCAAATATGCAGTTAAATTATTATGTAAACTTTTTTTTTACACAGAACTCAGGGTTTACTCTCCCTCCCACCCCCAGGAACACCCAGCAAGTTTACCTTGGTTAGGTCCATGCCTAATCTCACTTGTGACAAGAGATGCATGATAACACTTTTATGCTCCTCCACCGACTCTCCTTCCCCATCGTCTTCTCGATCGTCGGGAGGATCGAAGAGATCTGAAAGACCAAATGGCTTTTGTTTTATTCCAAACCTTCAAAGACAGACTGTGTTTAATTAGCATATTGTAACTGTCAAAAAATACAGGTTTTAAGTCCTACAATTCAGCAATCTGTCCATTAGTAAAGCAACAGGAGATAAACCACTTCCCATAAGTACCTTGTCATATACATATATATACGATCCTGCATATATTGACCCATCTTACACACAGATTAACAATCAGTATCTCCTTACTGAAAGTTCACACAGGCCACCTACCAGCATCATTTGTGCCATTAGACATGGAAGAATTGAGGGACTCTGTGGTATCTGGACGTTTCAAGCTGCTGCCTGTGCTGCTCCGAGTCAGGACTGCAGCAGACCCTGAAGAACTAAAGAAGAGTAATAAATTCTCACAGTTCAAATTAAGTGATTCAGACCAAATTATTGTAATTTGATATTCACAGACAAGAAATTCAATTATAGACGTCAATATATGTGCAGTGACAGACATTAATACATGTGGTGCATGCTAATTCACAGAAAGCTCAGAATGGATTGCAGCTGAAGGAATGGGACAACCTGCAGCCTCAGATAAAACCTGAAGGCAGAAAACAGTCTGACTAACTCATCTCTGGAATATGCAGCATCTCTTAAAATTAATTTTCCAATTAATAGAAAAAGAAGAGATTTTGGGAAAGGGTGCCACTTCAAAAAATGTCTTTTTAGCAAATGTGGGAGGGAATTGGCCATTTACCAAAGGCTGCAGCAAATGCACATGAAATGCACTGTGGTCTCAGAATATCACTCTGAGCTGGGGCCTTCCAATGTTTGGTTTGTTAGAGTTTGTCAACATATATCTGATGGAATGGGAATGAGCAGAGGAGGAAACTGCCTCCCTCACAGACACCTGTCTGTGGCTGAGGGCAGGGGTAATCTCACTCTGTTACACAAAGTGGCTTTTTTGCCTTCCCCACCTTTTTTAACCAACTTCTGTAAGCAGACAAGCCGTGCTCTTGTAGATGAAAACTGCACTGAGCACACATTGCACACTGCCAGCTACTTACTCCATACATCGCTTTGGGGAAGAGCTGCTCTGGTAGAATTCATCAGCATCATAGAACTCATCCTCACTGCTTGAGTAAGAAAAATCTGGGACTGTATTTGGAGACAGGTTGACATGGCTTGGAGAGGTGAGACTGCTGCTAGGTGCTGATTGCCCACTCCCTGTGGAGTATTAAAAATTACAGACTCAATAAAAACAAATGCGTTCAAAATCCACTTACAACGAGAATTGTTCAAATCAATAAAGACTGATGTGAACTCAGAAGAGGAACTTAGAGAATTAAAAGCAATAATTAGGCAGGTTCATACTGAGTTTAACAGGCAACAAAAGGAAGGTTACAAGGAAAATCAAAAGCACAGAACACCAGTAAAGTTTAGGGGACATGTTTTCCCCAATTACTGCAAGAATGCAATGCTGGAGAGACAAAGGGAAGCTGGAAACACTCATACATATTGGGTATACAGGGTGGGGAGAAAGAGCAGCATAACTGATTTTAACAAAACACTGCAATTGGTGTTGATTAAAAGCAAGATGTAGGCCAAAATATTGTTGTATTAATAACTACTCACAGGGTTTCTTGTATTCCAATACAAGTTACCCAGAACTGTACCTGTACTATTTGGTGTTGGAGTCTGATTTCCCAGTGATGCTACTACAGGTCCCACTGGCAAAGAGGAGGGTCGCTGCTCTGACTTGCACAACTGAGCAGGTTCTAGGGGATATTTTGATATGTTAACCCCAAAATTCAAAAGGAGATTCCACATTATTTCACCTCACCTCCAAAAATTGTATCATTTTCTCTAAAAGCCATTCAGACAGAAAACCATGTATCTATCACTTTTAGCTACCTCCTTTTTTATACTAAGCAAAGATAGTATTAAAAAAACCCCAGACAACATTTAGGTAGAAAGCATTTGCCTTTTCTGAAAATTATAGTTTCATTTATTTTTCAAAAGTATGTTAGAAATGTAAACCAGTAACTGAGAGCAAGCAAAATACATCAGCTTCTCCACAGAACCAGATTCAGCCAATGGCTGAGGATGCTCAGTGCCTCCCACTCCTCCCCTTCCTGAGCCCCTCTGAGCTGAGGGTGCAGCACTAAGATCAGGGTGCCCTTGTCCTGTGGGACACACAGCCTGTCCCCTCTGCCCCTGGATTGCAGCCACTGCTGTGCTCATGGCTGTTTGCCAGCCTACCTGGGAGTGTGACAGCTTGGGAAGGCATGGTGCTGATTGCTGATGGCTCCAGAGGGCTGGGCTGAAACACGGCGTCCACAGGGTTTATGGTGCTCTAGGCAAGAGAAGGAAAAGCACTTTTTTTTTCCCCCTCAATTCAAGCAAACTAAATAAAGCATAGACAGAAAGAAAATTGTGAGCACGAGAATTGCCCAAATGCAAGATAGCAAATTCCTGAGAGAGGAAGTAAAACACAAATTGACAGTTGAGGACATGAGAAATACTTTCAAAGTGGTAATATTTTAATTCTTTACACAGACTGTGCACTAAATTGAATTTGCTACAGATTTGAAGCGTCCTAGAAAGAATTATTATTTCAAGTTCTAGCTTCTGGTATGCCTTCCAATGTGCATTAATTAATATTGCATGCAAAGAGTGGAAAGTTAGATGCAAATTAACTGGCAAAAATTAGAATAGGTAATCTGTATTTTCAATTTTTAATTTTTTTATCAAGAATTTATTTGTCCAGACCACAGTAGATCAACCCATAAATCAAAACAAGAATTACTGACATGCTTAGAGCCATGAAGCAGCTTTGTTGCCAAAATTCTCCCCAAAGCAAGCTGACAGTGTTCAGTGCTGCTCAGTAGAGGACATCTCAACCTACTTCTGAATGTGAGCACTTGGGAAATGAAGCACCAGGTCAACTCAATGCTCACAAAAGTCACTGCCTTCAATGCATGTTCTTGGGTTTTGTGTATTGAGTCCTTGGAAACCTAAACTGCCAAGTCTTTTAATCCAAACTATCATCCAAGCACTGTTTGTTATTTGTGTTTACATACACCCATGAGAATTTCCTGGTTGTTAGCTGGGTAAAAGGGCACATAAAATCCTTTTCCAAATACCTTGCAATTTAAACCCCTTGATCTGTCAGAACTATGAAAATCTTTGCTCAGAATTCAGTCAGTATGTTCATCCCTATCCTCTTTTTTAGAATAGTATTTAAAAGAAGTGTCTACAACTGTTCTCTCCCTTTAGTCCATTAATTTCCATTTGCACTCAGACTGAGGGAAACAGGCTCATTTTAACCTTCCTCCCATTTTCCTACAGAAGGCAGATTTCTTTCTTGCCTCCTTTTCTGTAATTCAGAACTTCATCCTACATTTGGATGTTTGGACAATGCTCTCAGACACATGGTGTGATTTTTGGGGTTGTCCTGTGCAGGAGTTGGAACACTATGATCCTAGTGGATCCCTTTCAACCCAGGAAAGTGTATAATTCTCAAAGTCAGTGAAGAGTCCTGTTACTTTTTTATATAGCAAAGGATTTATCTCACTGAAAACAGAACTATTATTGTCTGTTTATCTCTCAAAAAAAAATCTCCATGAAAAACAGGCATAAAAGCAGCTTTCTGCATTTTCATTGGTGTTATTAACCAATATACAAATAATCCAGTACATATACTGTTACTCCACTGTATTCCAGCATAAAACCAATATCCCGTACACATTACTTTACCTGCTAGTGGAATTATGCCACAGAGCTCCCAATTTAAAATTATCATCCCATCTTAGGAGTTAAGACTTAAAAACCAAAATGGTCCTATGATAAAGAGGATACTATTGCTATCTCTGTCTCCCTTATTTTTTAGGGAAACTAATAATCCACATGATGCAGAACACTGGTGTGATAAAGAAAGAACCAAGTAACTCTGATTTTGTATGCAGGACTGTAACCTCCTCCTCAAACAATTCTCCATGCTACAACATGAACTGGAGCTTCTTGTTGGATATTTTGGGGGATGCCTTCATGGGTTAGAAACAGATGGAGGCACATGTGAAAGTCTCCTACTCTGAGTTTTGTAACAATTTAATAACAATCACACAGAAACAAAATTCATCCCACCATGGCAGCAAACATTGATCATATTTCTGCCTAAATTTAAAGTGAAATCCTGCCCTTTAGCCCAAGCTGACGTTGACCTCCATAGCATCACAATTTTAGACTTCACAATCACTGATCCATAGTTAATATATTCTTACAGAAATATTTTTTCCTCCCCAGTATAAGCCAGCCCACAGATAATGAGATGAGTGGTTAATCAAATTCAGACTATACCAAGCTGCAATATCTCTATCAAATTTCTGAGTTGCAGACCAAATGCAGGTCACTTGTCCCTGTGGAAGTATCTACCTGCACAACTTCTCTTTTCCAGGGGACATCACAGAACTTGCTCCCTCACACTGAGACCTGAATTATGTGATATCTGCACGGCACATAGTAATTCACCTTGTCTGTGATAAGCATGCAACTAAAATGTGTATCTTTACTCCAAAGTTCACACCAGAAAATCCTACTGTTTGTAGTGGAAAGACAACTACGACCTGAGAATTACTGTCAGCCCTAATGAAAACACATTAGGATTTTTAGAGATTTTACTGAAACCAATCTCCTATTAAAAGTATCTGAAATGTACTCAAGTGACAAAAAAAGAACAAAGAAAGAGGAATCACATGTGACCAAAACCAAAAATGACAGAAGTTACTTTAAAAATGCAGAAGCTCTATTTAAGAAGAAACATTGCTTAGACAGACATAACACAACTCTGCATCAAAGGAGCAGCACTGTAGGAAAGACAAACTACTTGAAGCACACGGAGAGCAGATCTATTTCCTACACAAAGATACCTCAGATGGAACACAAAACTATTTCTATCTACCCCAGTAATTTCCCTTTCATCTGTTCACATGGCAGATTTTTATCTAAGTGTTCAGTCACAACACTGCTGTTCAAGACACTCCATACAAAACTGACCACTCTATTTTCTAAAGACAAGGGTGTTAGCCAACCTCAGGAGCTAAGGACTCAACAGGAATTTTAACAAGACACTGGAAGCGGTAAATTAGAGAAAGGAAGAAGCATGTTGCAAAGTGAGTGGAAATTCAGGTCTCTGTTCACATGTTCTGCAGAATTAAAAGGAGATAAAGATTAGATTTAAACTTACTATAAGTCCATCTGCGTGCTTCTCCTCATTATTTTGGTCCTTAAGGAAAAAATGTTAAAAATATCAACATAACAATCTTGCATGACTTATCAGGTCTGTGCTAAGTGAGAACAGTGAGTTTCCCTCAGGAATGTTTACATTTTCAGCCATAAAATGTTCCTCATCATGTGACACGCTAACTAAACCTGGAAGACACAATTCCACACATAGTCACTGCACTTCTGCAGATCAGCATTCTCTGAGGGCCTGTCCACATGAGTGCAAACAATTTTAAAAATATCCTTTCTTCACTGCAGAGTACAGTTATGCTTTACAATGTGAGTGCTTCCCAAATACCTATAAGCTACCTAAAATATACTCTGCAGTTCCCATAAGTGCCTGAAAGATGAAGTTCTCAGTTTCTGTTATTAGCACACAAGAAAGGCAGAAGTAAGTTAAAATAAGTTGAAAGGTTTTAACTTTTGCTTTTTGGCATCCACTAGATTTTAAATGTTTTTAGATCATTTAGTATCTCAGATTTTGGGGGTTTTTGCCTACAAGTATATGTGAAAGAGCAGGCAATGCAAGGAATGCAAGGAAAAACATCTGTCCTCAGGGGAAATGACATAAGCAGTAGACCAGTTAATGCCAATCTACAGCAGTTTTGACACTGTACCAGCAACAGTGTAAATTTTACTGATTTTAAATTTACTTTTACTAAGGCAAATCCCTCCTGCTGCAAAGTTCATATTATTAGTCAATATATCAATCCATAACTTTGCCCAGTGTGAATCCTAAGATTTGTCTGCAGAACGTTTCCCCAGATTTCGTTACATTTAGAAGGAATAAGAAAAAAAACCAAACTGTAAGTAGTATGAAGAAAGTTAGCACATATTTATATTTTGATACTTAATACATCCTTCCTTAGCTTATACAGTTGGCAATAGGCTGTCCAAATTTCTTGTCTACTAGCTGACGTTTTTGAAGCCTGGCTTTCCATGATGCAAATTTACAGAATACGTAAAATTTTTTCCAACATATAAAACCCCCATGTTGTGTCCACCATCTCTAAGACCTAAGAAATAAACCACAAAGATGCTGCATGAGTACTGCTGCTTGCTATCCCCCATCAGTAATGCACCAGCAGCAGCAACAGCAATAAGGTAAGGAAGGCAGAAATTCCACAAAACTGGGCAGGCAAGACTGCCAGAAATGATGGAGTGAAAAAGAGAAAGGAAAGATGGAAAACTAAATATCTGAATTCTAAAAGCTACTTCACGATACACATATTTCTAAGCCTGAGGTTTACCACATTGCTGGCAGACCATTACATATATTTTACATCACACACATCAGCAAAGCTGGATACCTTCAGCTGCCAGACACACAAAGGGGACAACACAGGTCAAATGCTTCTCCTGCCCATCCCACTTTGTTTATTTTGATTGCTTTTGGATAAGCAGTGAATGCATTATTACATAGTCCTGCTTAGCTGGTATTTACTTCATTATTTTGAAAATGCCATGGGTCACCTCAGTACGAGTGGCATAATTACATACTTGATTTACCAGCAGGTTAAATCCAAATTTAACTGTCCAAATACTAATACAGGTACTAAACAGAACAACTTAACACACAATTAAAAAAAGAAGCAAAACAAAACTCAAACAACCAAAAATCCAGGTTTGCTTCAATGTTCCAAAATAATCCTAATAATAAATGGCTGTGTGTTTGAAACAGAGAGTTCTAAGTATACTGAGAAATGGTAACACTCTCAAGGTACACAGGTTGGCAAGTCTGTCTCCTAATAAGAAAGGCACTGTAGAAGAAAAAATGGGTGCAGGGTGGTGTTAATATGATTTATTTTCAGTCAGCAGCCATACTTGCCCTACAGATTTGGGAAAAAAATCTTGCAGAATCTAAAAAGGTTCTCTACTGGAGAGCACAAAGCTACAGTCAGGCACAACACATTTTTACACACAGATTGCATCATACACACTCAACCTGCAGAACTGTGAAGAAAAACCCAATAAACCCCCCTGTATTACAAATTTTCTGCAGCAGTAGGAAATCAGGATACCAGCACAGTTTATAGAAAAGGTGTAGGGGAGGGATGATGACAGAATTCCCTTGTAGTCAGCAAGTACAGTTGCCTGAGAGATAAAGAATGTGAAGAGATGAAGCAGGAAAAAGGTAATTAAAGAAGTGGGAAAATTCTTTTGACTATATGGTGATCAATATCTTCCAGTTAGCTGTGCCTAAGGCACCCCTTTAACCCACCTTGTCTTCAACAGCTCCAAAAGAGCTTTAGATATGGTTTAGCAAAAAACCAAACCAAAACCCCCACTCCTCAGTGGATAAGCTCACCTATTTACACTGGTTAATATTTAGTGGTACTGAAAGAAGGACTTCAAGGTCTCATTTAGTGCAACAAAAAGCAAGTGTTAGTACCTTTGGGGGACTCAAATTCCACCTACCTTTCCACTTACATGGGAGTTGGAGCAGTAGAGCACTGAACCTGATCTAAAGGACTACATCTGCCACAACCAGTTTTGTCCATTATCAGCAAACCACCCAAAGAATTTCAAAATATGCTTTGCATCAGCATAAGATAAGTGGTCATGTTTGTCTATCCCCCAATAAACTCACACAGAGCAAAACCAGGATTGGATATTCAACAGAAACAAGAAAAAGAACTCAGCCACCTATTACTAGCTCTGATCAACAGCCTGAAAAGGAGATTATAATTCTGCAATTTCACAACTGCTAATTACATAGCAGAGCTTTTTAAAAAGACTAAAATTTCATAGGAATTAAAACCCTGTGAAAATAAGAACTACTAAATACATTTATATAGTAATTAAGAAAAAATGAGCAAGTAACTTGTTGCAGTTTCTCCAACAGCTTCCTCAATCCAGTAAATTAC
The DNA here is from genome assembly GCA_024500445.1 of Entomyzon cyanotis. Classification (NCBI taxonomy): domain Eukaryota; kingdom Metazoa; phylum Chordata; class Aves; order Passeriformes; family Meliphagidae; genus Entomyzon; species Entomyzon cyanotis. Next base: position 5,882,772 of record JAKEPQ010001020.1, read on the forward strand.
ATATAGCTAAGAAAATCCACATATTACCATCTAATTTATCTACCACTGACTCCATCAAATCCCTAAAAAATGACATATAGTCTACTGACTTCACTGCACTAAGACACCTCTAAATATACCTAGGACTAAATAACAGCAAATTAAATACTGACAAGGCTTTTCTTGCTGACCTTAAGAGAAGGATTTAAGTAGTATCACTGCATGTTAAATAAAGACTGTTCTAGCTCCAAATTCATTGTGGCACAAAACTATTTCAGTGTTTCAACCCTCCTACTAGTAAAAAAAAATTGATTTTGTACAAACCTGCCAATTAACAAACATTTTCTTCAGAATTCTTAAGTCATAGATATGATACTTGAATTTCACAAAACAGGAACTGATCCTTTTAGTGAATGACTTTTGATCCTAAGATCCTAAATACTTTCATTTTCACTGCACTCAAAATTCTGTACAATATATCTGGCATCTAAAATGAAGACAAACAGCAGTATTGCATTCAAAAGCTACAAAAAATAGTTAATCAAGATTACAGAAAAAAAAAATTGAAGAGCCCACACCTATTTCTGGATAAATCAGAATGTGTTCTGATTATATCAGCCTGAAATTCTGAAAATGCCTTTATTTCTTTGTAAAATACCACCTCCCAGCACTTTGGTCACAAGATATAAATCAGCAGTTCATAATTAACATATCCTAAATATAGTATGTTAAACCTCTAAGGGCAGAGCTTGCCACAAAGTAAATCCAAAACTGCCTAAATTTTAAAATCTAATGAAACATGTCAGTGAAATTGTAAATGCATTACCCCTACTGAATTCTCAAATAATACAATTCTAACTTCAAGAAGCTCCAACATTATCCTGACCTTCAGACCTGTGACAGACCTTGCCAAACTGGTTTAATTAGCTACATCTTGTTTTCCCCCTTTTTACTCGTTAGCCACATTCTTAAATGAAGCAGAAAGAAGAGTTTTAAGTTCCTGTTCTGTCACCCTGACATTTGTCAAAGTTCTTCTTTAGTCTAATAGCAAACTCTGCAAAAGAAAGTTTATCTGAAAGAAAACTCCAACCAACATGAGTGTTATCATGAGCATTAACAGCACTGTCTGCTGTGGAACTCAGTATTTCAGAAACTTCATTAAAATAATAGCATAAATCAATTTAAAATGTTTTCTTGTTCCTGGATCATACAGAAGGCACTTTTAGGTTTCCATCAGACTAATGTTGTTATCATTAAAATTCAGAATAGATTACAATGTACTTACTTTAGCAATCTGTAGCAACACAATGCAGTGTTTTATTGATTCTACCATGCTCTGGGAAAACAAAAATATCAGACAAAAATTTTATTGCTTTCCCTTAATATTTTGTAATTATTAGTTATACAGAATATTGGGTGTGAACTAAATGACACTCCCTCCTGTAAAACCCCCTACTTTCCCTTCCCTTTTTTTTTTCCAGAGACAAAAGCACAGCAGCAGAAAGCTGAAGTTTCCAAAGCTACACACAAACCAGGCTGTCAGGGTGAAATGGAGGTCACCTCCAAAACCCCAGAGTGCTGCAGGCAGGTAAAGTCATGGGAAGAGAGGCTCAGGGAGCTGGGCTGGTTTCATCTGGGGAGGAAAGGCTCAGGGAGACCTTATCAAGGGCATCAAAATCTGACTGGGGTGGCAGGGGAAGAGAAGAGAGCAAAACACTTCTCAGTGGTGCCCAGTGACAGGACACACAATGGCCACAAACAGAAGAAAACCCCTTTTATTCTTTTATGGATATCAACCACTGGAACAGACTGTCCAGAGAAGCTGTAGAGTCTCCAGCCTTGCAGTTAATCAAAGCCCAAACTAGATTTGGGCCTGAGCAACCTGTTCTAGCTGCTGGTGCTCCAAGCAAGGGGTTGGACTACAAACCTTCAAAGTCCCTTCCAGCCTCAACTATTCTATGATTCCAAGGTGCTGGACAGAAACCTGAACACAGCACCAGAACCAGGCTGCCTCTGCCATCACAGCGTTGGACCTAATATGGATTCTCATTTTTCTGTAAAAAGGCTTTAAAAACTTTTCAAAGAAAATATGGTGAATTTCAGAATCTATATATCCCAGATATAAAAATTAAAGAAACTTACACTAGTTGTTTCTTTGAGGCCTTCAATTTTCTGTAAAAGAAAAATCAAAACGGTGTGGTTAAAGACAAAATTTCTAGCATCTGGTTTGACCTAAATACTGTATAAACACTGTATTTTAATTTTAAATTGGGAGAGGTAAAAAAGCCCTTAATGAACATGTTAAAGACTATCTCCATATATAGACACAATTTTCAAGACAAGACTGAAATCAAACTGATAATTAAAGCTTAAATATGACAGGGTTAGGAGTTTCTAAGCAGCAACATTATATACATTTACCCGTTAAAATCTATACTTCATTTTTGCATAACATCAACACAAATGAAATGCAGCATGAAGATTATAAGGATACAAAGTGAATTTAGAAAGTGCACTGAATGGTGGCACATTTCAACACAATTATATGAAATGACCATCATTCAAGTACAATAAACATTTGCAGTTAAGCACAGTTTAAATCAAATCACAGAAAATAACAGCACACACATGTTCTTGCTCTTTCTAAGCCTCCAGTAAAAGTGCATCTGGAAATCTGCCTACTTAATTTTATCTAGAAACACTGGTTCATCAAGATTTCCTGTGTGGAACTGCACCTCAGGCATGCAAAAGGCATCTGCATGCCATGTTACACATCAGCATGACCTGGTTCAGGAGCAGATGCTTCCTGTTGATGTCCTTGGCTCTGCCTGCAGAAGGCAAAATCACTAAACTGGACTCAGCACTGCACCTCTACTAATGCAATTACAGGAGCTCTTTGTTGGGATTAATTTGAGTGTCTCATGTGACTTGAGTCACAATATTCTTGATTCTTGGGTAATCAAAGTGTGCAAAGGATCCTTTTTCCCCACCAGGCATTGCAAGCCAAAGCCTACACCGTAAGAGAGGAACATGCAGTTATAAATCCACAGCAATGAACAGTCCCAATTTGTGGATTAAGAAGAAAACAAATGCAGTGACAGCCTCTCAGGCAATTCCTGGGGGAAAACTTTCAGTTATGCCCTAGATATTACTCAAAGGATGCTGTACATTAATTGGCAAGAGCTGGGCAAACAGAACCCAGACCCAGCCCTTCCTACTGGAAAGATTGGACCATATTTATCTACTAAGTGTAGATAAACATATCAGGGATGTTATATCATGAAGTTACATTATATTTACTCCTGCTGCTAGCAGAGAAATATGCCAACTGCTCAAATATCCTTTGCTTTGTTTTTGTTTGTTTTTCACGTCTCTATGATACTTCCAGTCTAAACTTTATCAACACATATCGAAATAAGAAATTTCAATATGACAGCTTAGAAGTTTTGTGCCTTTTAGCACCAAAACAGAATAGGCAATGTACCCAAACAGACAAATCTTGTTGGATGAAAGATGATACAGCTGAAGGAAATCATTCAGTCTCAAGGCTTTACAGCCAACTGGAGGCAGCCATCAGCAGCTTTGATCATTCTTTAATTGTTTTTCCCCCAACATGTTATAGAGTATTTACACACCAAATAAACTCAGATCTCAGTCCCTGCAGTGACATCACCCTTACTGAAAATAAGAAAGTGATCTCAGGCCATGTGATGCAATTCAGTGATGCTGGTTTCTCCCCACCCATCTGTAATTTTCCAAACAAAACACTAAGACTTTGTTATTCTTAGACACAGGTACAGACAAAAGGGTAATTTGTCAAAGATCACATGAAAGATCTGAGAGGGAAAAGACCTCAGGACAACCGGGTTTCCAAGGCCTTTCCACAAATTACAGAACCACTATTTTTTCCTCTATGGAAATGACTCCTTTGTGAGCTGGCCAAATTAAGCAGTAACAGTTTGCATTGATCCAGTATTTTTCACATTTGTGCTCTGTGACCACCTTGCAAGAACACAGCACATGGAACTTTAATAATTTTGACAACACAAAATTGTAAAGAAAACCATAAGCAGGTACGTTGAAGATAAAATATATTACCAATAAAAAAACCCCAAAAACATTTACTACTAGCATTTATCACAATTTTCTCTTTTCATCATCCCTAGTCTGAAAACTGATGAAGATAAAATTTCAGTAAGACAGTTCCCCTAGTTTTAGGTAATGAATACACATATTTTCATCTGAAACATCAATTTCCTGCAGATTTACATTTGCAGAATGCAGATTTACAATTGCAGAATGCAATTTGCTATATTTAATCCAATCAAATTGCAGGCTGCTGCTGAAACTACTCCATCTACTTACTGCTTATTGCATCTGACTTTTTAGGAAATCACTGAGAAAGCTAATTTTATCTCATCCAACATGATTTTTGCCTCATTCAACAATCATGTGACTACAGAGGGATCAGTTCATCCAGCACAGAGGCAGCAGAGGCAGTAGGGGTAGCTGACTCATGGCTGAAATCTGTAAGGTGCAACCTAAATCTGTGTGCTCAGCCCTGGATTTGCCTCACAAAAAGCACTTGTTTTGAACCAAACAGCTTAAACAAGCTACACTTCCCTCTCAAATCCTGTTAGGTAATGTTAGCTTTGTTCCAGCTGCAAACATGCAACTCTTTGCTGTTCTGATGCCTTTGAGTGCTTTAGCTTTTTCTCTCTGATGTGTGGTCAAGATAATTGTATAAAACGGAACAGAAAAGCTTTCCTGGAGTTCCCCCCAGTAATGTTGCTCACACTCTAAGAAAGTGTCCTGTCTTGTCTTCACCTTGAAACACTCTCAGATCACAGCACCCTCAGATCACACCCCCTCCTCTCCTTCCTCTGCAATCAGATACAAACATTGTACTCAACCAGGAGATTCAGCAGAACTGAAAGCACTGCTGGTTGTGCATGATCCCACCATATCCTGCTGGCTGCACTTTTGCCAGGAATAGCAATATGGCACAGGGATTTCACAACAATCCCTATCTTCTCAGTCTTCAAAATTCATTAAGACTACATTTGCACTGCCTTCTTCTAAACTGAAGAGATTACCACATTTCAGAACACCTATATATCCCTATGCCATCATCTTCAAGAAACCAAATATTCTGTAACCAAAAGCCAGCTCATTCAATGCTCTGTGAACTTGCAGAAATAACAGCTCAGGCTCGAAACCCCTGGCCTTAAATAGTTGCAGAACAGCACTCGGCTGGTTGGGAAGCACCCAAAACTCAAATATCCACAACTTGTTTCCTCGGAGGAAAGAGCTATGGGTTTGATGAAAGTCTCCTGCAGACTACACTCAGCTCATAATTTGATAGCTGAACCCTACTTCCATAAACAAATAGGGAAACTGCTAAATACTGTCTCAAAAAACCTCTCAGTACAGGAAGAGACATGATCAAAAAAGAGTGCTTTGTCAAGTCTTTTTCATTTTTAATAGAGAATAAATGGAATCTGTAGTAATAGCAACCCTCATCAAGATTTAAAACCAGAGGAAGCCAACCTCTTCTAAATGAGCCTCCTCCTTTCTCTATAAAGTCAATCCATCTGTTCCATAGATACCTTGCAGAGATAAATAAAGAAGTCAGCACAACATGTGGATAGTCTCTAGGGATTAGAAGTGCCACAGGAAAAAAGAAAGTACTGCCTGATCTGCAAAGTAGCATCTGGAGGGAGGTCAAAATTGAAGGACAACTCTTCCCAGTAAGACACACTGAAGGAGAAATACCAAATCCTTAGACCTTACTGCTGTGGTCAGTTGTTTACAGATTAAACACTGACAGAGATGCACTTCAAAGCTCTTTTAAAAGCCTGTACATGAGAAAGAACTCCCCAAGACACCACCTAACACATCAGGCAAGATAAATAACACTTGAAAGGTCACAACCATTATGAAGAAGTAAACTAATCACAGAAAGCATCAAACAGTTTTCAAAACAGGAACCAAACACCAAGAGAACACAGCTTGTTTTTCATAAGACTTTGAGGGAGGGAACTAGGATGAAACACACACTATATGATATTGGGATTACTGCATTTGCTGAAGAAAAACAACTCCTCTGTAAAAAACCCTTCATAAGGAATTGTTAAATCCCTCCTCCACACCAGTCAATGCTCATCCTTGTTAAAGATTAAAAAAATAGCAAATTTAAGTTAAAATGTTTTTAACTGTTGGATAGCAGAGGAGCAATTATTACTGACAGACAAACCTTTTCTAATGTTACAACACCCAGTATTAGTAAACTTTTTGTTTGCAACTTTGTCACAACACAAATGTTATCAGTTATTCAAATTGCATCGGATGATTTTGACAACTCAATAAATATGTACTTTGTATTTCTACAGGCTACAGAAAACTGATGTACAAAACCATCTGATAAACAGGCAATTTTTAAGACAAAATATACTTGCTTTTCTCTGTTCATCATCTTTGCAGTTCTGGAGTTTTTCATCAAAGAGCTGAAAGAAAGAGATACTTATGAAAATACTGGAAGTGTTATTTTTTCATATAAAATCAGACAGAAACATCAACATTTCAAAACCAAAAACATTTAATAAGAGCTAAAGTTATACAACTGTGGTATTGTGATCCAAAGTAGTTTTGGCCTAATATTTCTTTACAGCATTTGTGGTGTAACAAATTTGTTACTAATTTCTCACATCATGCCATCCTGCAAGAGACCAAATCTCAGCTCAGCCTGGCATGATTCTACCATGATTTGAACAAAAAAATTAGGTTAAGTAACAAAATTGATGCTCATCAAAACACCTCCAACTGCCTTTTTTCTATTTCAGCAAAGACCTTTGGGGCATATGAAGCATTTAACCTAAAAAGCCTCAACCCTCATCAACCCTTCCAGGTTGATTCAGGTACATGATTCAAATAATGTAAGATTTGTAGGCACTTTTCTTTTTTTTTTTTTTTTTTTTTGGAAGAGACACAGTGACTTCCTAGCATTAATTTATGTTTATTTTCTTAAAAGTGGGATATGAGATGCAACAAAACAAAGTGAAACAAATCCTCACTGAAAAGCCTGCTTGTGCAATTAACAGCTGAAACAGTTAACAGAGGCCTCTGATGGCACTCTAAGGTGCACACAACAACCATGAAGTTGTTCAAGGAAGAGAAAAGATTACATGTAATGCCAGAAGTTCATCACATCCACCCTTGCCCAGAGAAGAGGATGTCATTTTTAGAAGTGAGCTGCAGCTCTTCATTCAACTGCCTGCCTCAAACCTACTCATGTGTTCCCTTTCCCTTGAGGGCTGATTTCTAGTTCTAAAAAAAGACTGATCTTGGTCTCTGTCCATCCTCAAACTGACTCATCTTTCATTATTAATTAATTTCTATCTCCCTCCCCCCAGCTGGCCTGAAATAACAATTAGAAGGTGTAAACATTTAAATACCTTCTGTCAGTGAAGTGATGGCTCCAGAGTGGCAGACAAAGACAACTCCTGATCAAGTCTTTGCAGGGCAGCTTTGAATTTTGCTTGCATCTCTTCTGCCCACCTTAATTTTTGTTGCTGTGCTCGTCCCCCTCTCTGCCCTACCCTCCAACTGAATTTTTTGCTGAATATCCCACATGCAATACTTGCACATTATATCAGGGGAAAAAAATCCAACCCAGCAGAACTGAAGCAATTTAACAGCAATTTTAACCTGCTGAGTCACAGGCAAAAGTGTCCTAAGCAGCAGCAGAAAGTGTTATTCTCAATAAGGTGAGTACTGAGAGATGACCTCATTGTTCCTTGCATTCCCATCTATTCTTAAAATACCAAGTTTAAAAGAGCTGTATTGTACAACATTCCTACAGAATGTTTTCACTCAAGGACAAAGCATGGATTATCTACCACCACTGCAATAAAGTCTGAAAATATCTGCAACTGTAGTGACACATCACTTGACAAAATCTTCTCAGGATAGATTCTAAAATGCTATGAGCAACACAATGATTTCGTTATATTTTGAAATGAAGCTTATTTAACTTATTTAAACTTGCCATTTCCATAAAGGTATATATCAAACAGAATCTTTCAGCCACTGCAAACCATTTAATATAAATCTGCTTGAGCTATTCTAGTTTTTATCTCCATTTTATCAATCCTAAGAGAAAGACATTTTCATCTTGACTGACTCTCTCTGTTGAGTTTCCTTTCAACCTGGCCTTGAAATCCAGCCTGACAAACAGACCCCCAGCACAGTAAATGCAGCATTTAATTACCATACCTTCAACTGGTCTATCAAGATCTGTAAGTAAGCATCAGCCTCAGTAAGTTTCTTGTCAAAATCATGAACGCTGGGAACAAATCCTGAATCCACACCCTAGAAATAAATAAACAGATTTAAAAAATCAAATATTTAATTAGTGCTTCAGAGGAGGAAAAAAAAAGTAACAACAATATGGTTTAGTCTGCCATCTGATTGAGAAAATGCTGCCTTGCCTCTCATCCTGCCACGTGCAAACACAGGCACACAGCTGAGCACATTTGGCTTCTAGTTGCAGCTAAATCAGTAACAGTAAATTGCTGCACATTTTCAGAGGGGGTATAATCATCACACACCAGAGTATTTCATTACTTATGATTGAACAAATCCTCTTAAATTACACTGATTAAAGTTTCTTTATAAAACATAAAGGAGAATTCACATTTTTCTGAAGACTGTCTTGTGATTCTGTATCTTTACACTTCAGTCAGGGAAGCTCAAACCATACCCAATGGGATAACTGCACTTTTCACAGTTCAGACGGTATTGCTCAACTCACAGCTCCCTAGCTAAGAACTGCTAAATCTCTTCTTAAATACCTTTGAACTGAAAAGTTCAAAATTATTAGTCCTGGTTGTCCTAGTTCCTTTACAGATCTAATGATTTGGATCTTTGTCACTGTGTTGGAATTCTGAGATTTTGTTGCACATACACCACCAAGGACAAAGTATCAGTGCCACAAGGATTTCTTTTATACTTTCTTCCTTGGAAACTTGTTTCTCCTAATAATATAACACTCAGAGCACACTTCTGCACATGACATGACCCCTATCTTTAAAATGATACATGACTGATCTAAAGCCCCAAATTTCCACATCTTTAATTAAACAAGAGAGGATTCTTGATTACTTCTGCCTTCATGCACATATGCTATGGAAACACATTAAAGGTATAACACCTTTAATGCAAACGGAACTGCCAAACAAATACTGAAGCACACCCAGTTTGAAAAAATAGTACACTGTAAGATAAATGCATATAGGAGGAAAAAACTCATGAAAGATAAAGAAGCAAACATTAGTTAGAAACATAACCCTGAGAACATCACAGCAGTGACAACCTTCCCACCAGCCTAAATATTTTCACCTGTATTCATACTGATCTCAAACACTTCAAACTGTTATGAAACCATCAACTGCAGTTTTAACTGCTGAGAATCTCAAGAGTCTGGATGTGGGCAAAAAGCATTTCACGTGGGGCAAGATGGTCAATCTGTATTTGTAAAATTCCACATTACTGTAACATTTTCTTTGGCATTGTTTGCTCTGTCAGAACAGACAGTTTCTCTTATTTTTGTATAATAATAAGCCATCATGTGAAGAGCTTTACTGGTGGCTCTTCAGAGGTGTGAACACTTGAGTGCAGCAGTGGAATGACTTGCACAGTATTTATGTAAAACATAAACCCATCTACTGACTGTAGAAAATATTATTTTTTACTCATTTGCTACAGACTGGCATGCAGGTCTTGACAACAGCTCTAGAAGAATAAATCCATCCATACAGATGGGCTTTTAAACCAGTATTAAAAAAAATATACTTCACCTGTATTAGACAGTAAACACCAGTCAAATTTAGAAATAGTCTTTTGAAACAAGGAGAGAGAAGAAAAAAAAGAAAACATTTTGGATATGACAAAAAAACCCAAAGAAAATACAAAAAACACTCAGTGTAACAAATGATCAAAAAAAACTAGTAGGCAGAAGGGAGAGTGTTCTCAACAAAGAAACTTTTGATACTCCCTCAAACGAGTTTAAATTACTCTGAAACTACATCTGACATGATGTGAAATTAGTATTCTATTTCCTTGTTGAAAACGGAACTGTCTGTGCAGCTACCAGCCAACCCCATCAGCTCAGCAAATGGTCTTGCAAGCTCAGTTCAAAATTCTGGAGGTCAGGTTTCATATACCAAACCATGTGAACTATACAGGAAATTTCTGCTGAAGATATCATATACAGAAATACAGTTTATAGTGCATGTTATCTGCATGCTGCATCAAAATCCTGATTTTTATTTCAGTCATCACTCTATGACTACTAATATGTAACTATCTGGTATTTTTAGTGGTGGCTTAAAGATAAAATGCCATTCTTAAATTTCAGGCTCTTAGAACTATGGGAAAAGCTGATCAAGACATTCAGTGTTCCAACTGAGCAGACACCCACACAAAACACAGAGTGAAAATTGTAACCTAGAAAGTCCTATTAGGAAATTAAAACTTCAATCAATGTAAAGATAAAGACATAAAACCAGGTATAGTGTCAACACAGCACAGAGATGAAACATGAGAATAATTTTTCAAAGCACAGGTACTTAAAGCTGCAGCACCTCACTAGTTTGCTCTTGGGTTAAGGTGAAATTTGATAATGAATCTGAGCAAATTTATTAGTCTGTGTTATACAAGATTAGGTAAATAATTTTCAGGTCTCACGTAGTTTTAGAATTGAAGACCAAAAGATACCTGGAAAAGTTAGACAAAAAGTCTAGCAATGCCATAGAAAAAAACAGCATAAATTGCATAAATAGCAGACAAAATCAATCAATATTTCAAACCCAGCAGTAATTTAGAACGAGCATATATACAAAGTGCAAATTTGCATAACAAATGCTTAATTCTTGATTATCTGGTCATTTAAAGACATAGTAAAGGTAAAATGGGGACCTTTTCTCTCCTTCCCTGTCATGAAGGAAATGAGGCTTCAAAAGAAACTCCTGAGCAGAGTCACTAGAATGGCATTTAACAGCTTGTTAAACTTGCACATTAGGAATCTGCACAGGTAAACGAGCAATCAAATTTTTATGAGGAACTTGTAAAATACACTGCTCACCTATTCATAGAACTGACAAAACAGGTTGCCTGCAGATATTGTTGAACCTCCACCCTTGGAGGGCAGAGTTCAAAACTCAACTGGATTTGACCTTTGACAACCTGATCTAAGGTACAAGTTTGTCTTGCAGTGAGAAGGTGCTTGGAACAGGTGATTTCCAGAGGTCTTCTCCAGCAGAAGTCATCCTGTGATTTTAAAATAAGTCTCTCCAAATTATGAAAAAGAACAGGAACCCAGACTATTTTTGATCTTCAGAAATACACTGACTCTACTGTGAGCAGCTATCTGAAGTAGTATAAGTTGTTTTTCCATTGAGTAACTACATCTATTTGTAAGTACACTTTATTAACCTCAAATAATGACCGTGTGTTCACAAAAGTTTAAAAGAATTAACAGTTATAATACCAGATTAAATAGCTGCAGAAACAAGTAATTAAAGAAAATTTTAGTCTGCCCAGCACCTCCCAAACCAAGATGCTTCATGTCAAAACAAGTTGTTTAGTGTCTGACTGCTCCCCAACAAGAAAACCATACTGATAAGAACTCTAGAGAAAAGAGAAAAAGGTACCATAGCATTCTTTCCCTCATCCTCCCTCCCTCCCACAGCTTCTGGAATGTCCCTCCTCTTCAGGACATATCAGAAGCTTAAGGAGCAGACTGTACAGGGCACATCTCAATGCCAGTGTTTGCAGGAGAAAATAAGGCCCAGCAGCACAGTCTGAGGTGTCCCAGTGGGATCTGTGTGATCCCCAGGGAGGTGGAGTGAGTAGACAGGATGGTTTTCCTAGGAAAGGGTTTCCATGCTGGTCTGGAGTTGAGTAAACAACTCTCATGCTAACAGTCCTGCAAAATTATTCCTTTCATACACAATCCTTTTTTTTTTTTTTTTGGAGGGGGTAAACAGGAGGGCAACAACAAAACATAACCCACTTAAAAATACATATTATGAGCCTTATGTTCACTACAGAACTGCTAGCACCAAGGGGGTTTACATGTTGTGTCCTTGTCCTCCAAATTAGGAGTCACACATATTTTTAATGCATTTGTATTCAAAACTTGTCCATGCTGAGAAGTAATTCAGCCTAATTTAAACCAGTTCTTTCCAACTCAGATGGGATGAAAAGACTGCATCATCCTTAGAAGAAGCATACCAGAAAAATTCAAATATGTTTCTCAAATAAAAGCATTACAGTAATAGCTTTCCTGGAGGAGGGAGACAGAAAGCTGTAGAAAGCAGACCTTCTTATCTTTTTGAAGACATTTCTGCTACATTCTTCGTCCAATTAGGATTCCAAATACAACAAAAAAATCTTGTGTAAGTTAGTTTGAAGGACTGAATATTTTCCTTTCATCCACAGTATCTCATCAGAAACACATCCCCTGCCTACATCATGTTTGATTTTGAAGAGTTGGACATTGCCTGTAAGCCAACTTGTAAGCCACTAAACAAAGGGCACATTCGTGGCAAAAACAACTCTATTTTTTCCTCTGCTAGATTTTTATGCAATATTCTAAGCTCAGAATATAAATGTTTGAAAACAAATATATGGGTTCTGGAAAGCATACAACCCTTCCAAACAGAATATTGCAATTCTGACAGGAAAAAAAAAAGTTCTACTTTGCAAAACACAAAATGCTTAGCAAAGACTGTGTAGCTATAGATATTATCAGATCTTCTAAGAAAACAGAACGTTTAGAAAACAGAAGTATTTACACACTGATGCAAAATTCTGTCTTTAAAGCAGAGGTTACAATTCTGAATCCTCTCACAAACACTAAGTGTATTCTATAGCCCCATTCCTTTACCCTTATAATTTATAATCAGAGTAGATAATGCACAAGTTCTAGGGTACTCACCCACTATCCTGTTAATTTTGTTTGCAAAATCTGAATAGGGTGACATGGCTGGCAACACCATGCCCTTCCACCAGCACTTGAAACACATCTACACTGGGTATACTCTTAATGTAGAAGAGCCTGGTTTAAGTTCTATGCAAGCATTCTTGACTCACACCAGAAGCAGCACTGAAAAGCCAGTGAAAAACAACATAATATACTTTAGAGTATAATATACTTAACATATAAGAAAGTTTTACTCCACCTTGTATTCTTGGTTGCAGCTTTAGAAAAGTCATAAAAAATCCTGGTTAATGTGATCTTAACTGAGCTGCCACTATCAACATTTCATAAATACTTTGCACCAGCACAAATGAACAGGAAACAAATCAGTTCTCCTTCTATTCACTCACTCCTTTACTCTGCTCTCTCTTTTCAGTCAGCATAAACATTTACCTTGTCACATAAACAACTCAATGTGGGAACTTATCAGGGTTAAAAATAAACTCAGTAAGAGAAAGCAGCAGGAAAAGCAATTTTAAGTTCCAAATTCTACCCTTCTTGCCACAGTGCCTCTTCCCTTTTGCTAGGAGAAGTGAGACAGGACTGTTTCCAGCAGCAGCACCAACTCCCAGTTGGTGAAGCCATGGTGTAACTCAGTGTTTAAGCCATTGTATCACTCTTCACAGCAGCCAGCACAGACCCAAAGTTTTCTTACTATTTGCTACTTAGGAAGTAAACATCTTGTTTAAATTATGGAGTTATCAACTCACAAAGCAATTAATTTTTACTTAATTCCTTTCACTTTTATGGTGGTAAGAAATGGCCCACCTTTGGACTTTGTAATTTCAGTTCCTTTGCCTCCACAGAATCCACTTAGAGGCTGAAATAGTTTAGTGCATATCAAATAAGAAAGCTACTGTGGTCCTAAAAGACATGAGCTATCCATTATAACTCACAAGACAATTCCAGAGCCAAATTCCCTAAACAGCCTAAAAGTACTTGTAGCACTCAGGTGCTGCTAGGAAGTACTTGACAGCAAGGAAACAGGACAATTAAAAGCATGTCCTGTCTGAATGGGACTGCTGGTTGACATAAGATGCTGCTGAGGAACTAAAGAAAATGTGAGATAACTTATCACCCCACACAAACAAGAAACTTTAGCCACAATATGCCTTCACCTCATGCACACCCTCCCCCTTATGTCCCGTGGGTATGAGACAACCAGTGTGCTGCCACTGCAAAGCTACAGGCCTGGTAATTCCACAACAGTAACAACTTGGAGAGAGAAGGGGAAAAACGCTGGGGGGTTCAGAATGGTATTTCCAGTAGTATCAACACCATCTGTTCAATGACTTTTCCATAGACAAGGCTAATACTAGAACAACTACGTATATTTTTACAATAGCTTTAATACAAGTGTATACAAAAACACAGCAAGCAGAACAACACACTTCAGTTTCAAAATTCAAACAAATCAGGCTTTAAGCAGATCTGAAACATTTCCTCCCTATTGTTGCTCCCTTTGGATACAACATTACTAATTGTCAGCCCTCTGGACAGTTTGGGTCCCTTTACTCATTCTATGTATTTATGACTCAGTTCCTTGACTGTAGCTCATTTTAGCCTTGGGGAGAGAAGGACAGAAGAAGTATGTTTTATTCTGTGTTTCAAAACCAGTTCCATTATAAATACTGAATGACAACACAATAGAACATTTAGGCAAAAATAAAACCAGCAAGATTAATCAGACTAGAGAACACGCAGACACCACTTCACCTCTCCACCTCGCATTAACTCATAATCCTTCCTGCTTTGGTTCACACAACACACGAACCACCTGGGGTTCGGTACAGTTTCTCACAGCTCAGATGAGTGCTTGATGCAGTGAAGTTAACTTAAAGTCTGACTTTCAAACTTCAACACTCCCGTACCAGAACAGGCAGACTGAAAGCAGCATGGAAATATAGAAAAAAGGCTCTGAAAAGATACAACATTTTGGGCAAAACCAGATGCCTAAAGGTTTTAAGTGGCTGTCAACCACGTTTCGTCAGCGACAGAAACTAAGAACCCAAGAAAATGCCTTTACAGAAAATAATCTCTGCCGCGGCACTCAGACCCCGCCAGCCAGCTGAGCCAATAATCCCCCGAAGAACCCGTTTCGCTGTTTTGTCCGAAGGAAAAGGAAAGCGAAAGAACAAGTGCATGAAGCGCCGCTCTGTTCAAAGGCTATCGAAGGCTGTTCAAAGGCGTGTCTGTGTACAACGCGCTCCTGTATCCGGAAGGCAGCATCCCTGCTGGCGCACGGACCTGGCGGCACTCGCTGCTGCCCGGAGCCGGAGTGTCCCCGGGGCTCCGTGCCCGCAGCTCCGCTCCCATCCCCGCCGCGCCTTGCCGGGTGCCCGGGCAGGGCAGAGCAGCGGCTCGGCCGCCAAAGGGCAGGGGATCGCTGCCCGCCCGGGGCTGCCCCGAGGGCCACCCGGAGCCCCGACCCGCGCCCCTCCCGGCCCGTACTCACACCGGCCATCCCTCGGTGCCGCGAGCAGAGCGGAGCGGAGCGGAGCGGAGGAGCGGGGCTGGCTGCCCGCCCGCCGGGCCCCGGCAGCACCGCCTCCAGCGGGGCGGGAAGGGGCGGGCAGGGAAGGGCAGGGAAGGGCAGGACCCCCCGGCCGCGGCCCGCCGAGCGCGTCACCAACAAGGCGGCCGGAGATTGGCGCGGGGGCCAAGGGAGGAAGGGAGGCAGGGAGGGGTGAAGCCCAGCTCGGCCTGGCTGGCCATGGAGGCTGGGCGATGTTTCTACCCGGATTCACCCCGCGCTCGGCCCTGCGAGCATCCCCCGAAACTTCAGCCCCTGTTCGTTCCGCCCGCACGGCCCACCGGTGAGGGAGAAGAGAATGGAGAGCACTCTTGCTGACCCGTGAAAGAAAGAGGTTTGGCAAAGAGCTGCAGTCGTGTTTCATTCTTAAATCCCTGCCTGCTCAGCGGCTCCCGTGGCAAAGCTTGGCAGTTCCTCAAAGGGGGTGTAAGTGATCATTACTCCACCGAATCCACCAACAAGGGTCAGAAACGAAAAGGTTCCATGACCCACACACTGAAGAAAGCTCTTGAAAAGGAGTGCTGAGCACACAGCAGTGGCCACAAAGTATTCCATTCAATGGTGAACATATTTACAGGGATGAGGATATCTTTCTTAGTACTCAAATCTGGTTTTTTATTTATTTCCTCAAACTTTACTAGATAAATTACTAACCTGGGCTTTTTTTTGTCTAAATGCCTTACTCGTTTGAAAATCTCCAGGAATGTGAACAGTTATGTAATGGGAAACAGTCCCATTACTAGCTGCTATCATGAAATCTATTTCTGCTGATAAAACTACACTCACAATTTCAAGAGGGCATGGAAGTGAATATTTTGATATAACCAATGTATACTCTGCTGTTTCATTCCTGTATCTCCAAGCCATAAAAGGTGGAGATACCTTTTCTCCACCTTCCAGGTGGAGAAAACAGCACAGATTCCTTTTACTTTGTTTCAGATCCTAAATAGGACCACTCAATTTAACCTATTCACTTTTCAAGCTGTGGATGGGGAAAGAGACATCCCTTGGGAGGGAGCTCAGCCCTTCTACATCCACACATTTTTCCCTGGGTAATCCCTGTCTCCTCACATCCACTGCAGAGCAGGGTTCTTCAGCCCTTGGGCAGCTACTGTGTCCAGATGGAGAGATTACTTCTAACATAGCCATGACACGTTAGGAGGGATACAAAGCTGATTGTCAAATGCGAATTTTTATCCAGGGATCTGCTATTCCCTAGAAAATCTGTAATGGTCTTTAATAGATAAAAAAAGGTGGTAACTCTGTCTAACAGGTGAATTGGCTGAGATAGTACAAGTGTCTGAAGTTGGATGGGACAAATTCAGGCTTGTTCTAAATCTTTAGATTGGGCAAATGTCATCTAAATCAGTCTGTATAAGCTTCTCGTTATGTGATATTAGATATTTTACTCTATTTTTCTTTACATTGAGTCAAATGTTAAGAGACATCATTCTCTTGCCCTAATACAAAAGCACAACCAAAGCTTTATTCAACACAAATCATGAACAGCTGCTTTAAGATTTCCACACTGTCACCAGACACCTATATGGTACAAGCCAGATCCCTTTCATGAGAGTTCAGATTTCTCTCCAGGGCAAAAATAAATGTTTAGCAAGTCTTATAGACATGTGTAGCTCTAGAACATCACCAGAAACTGATCTTAGATCACAGAACCACAGAATATCCTGAGCTGGAAGTGACCCACAAGGATGACCGAGTCTCCCTCCTGGGACTACATAACTAAAGCTAAGAATCATCCTCAACTCAACCTCAACCCATCTGTTCTTAGTACCAGAAAGCTACTGATATCCAACTTACACAGTGGATTCAAACACAAGCTATTGACCATTTTTGTCATCCAGAAAGAGGGTCAGTGCTGCTGTCTCATTTTAATTTCCAAGTTAGGCGGCATATAAGAGGCTTGACCCAAAAAGGATTAACTCCTAGTTTTAAACAAAAAACAACAAAAAACCCCAACCAAAACCCAAACTAAAAGTACAACAATAAATCCAGAACCTTACCATAAATATACATTATAAATAAATAGAAGTTAATTACAACTATATATATTATAAACATGAGTTAATAAAGGAAAGTCTCATTCTGGCTTTTCACTATGGTAGGACAAGAAAAAAGTGACGGACTCAAAGATAAACTGATGTTTTACTATATCCAATTGCATAGACTATAAAACAGTCAGATATTATACAGGATGGGTTGGATATTAGCAGTCATGCCATTGTATTTCATTGCTTTGAAAAAAAAGTAAAACAAGTAAAAGTAAAACTGAAAGTGAAACTTGCCTGAAGTTGGAGGGTATGGCGGAGGATGGTGTCCTCTAAAGCATGGATCCACTTCTCCCTCTCATCTGCATCTCGAGCTGAAAAAAGTATTCAAAAGATATTGTTAAATTACAAGCACCCTTATATACTAAAAGGCATAGGCAAACAAAACTCAGGTCCACACTAAATATGGAAATTGACCATCCTGTCTTTGTTAAATCACCAAGCACTTCATTCCACAGTTGCCTTAATATTCTGTTTCTTCTTCTGTGGTTACAGCTCTGTCCCTTGTTCAACTTTAGGGGAACACATGCAAAGTGAGTTTGCAAAGACATTCTTCATTTAATTGATTAAGTAATTTTTAAATTTTCTTGTTTATAAGAAAATGAACAACCTGTAATAAATTCTACTTCTGTGTGGACACAGAAACTTTCAGGTATGGATTCATAATACAGGGCAAACACCTGTAACAGGTCACTGGTGTGAATAATGAAGCACAAAGAATAATCTTAAGTATACAACAAACATTAAACTGAAGAAAATCCTACTCTACAACTGCTTTCTCTCCCCCCTGCCCCCAGCAGAGACACGCCCACCTTTCCTTCACTAGTCTGAGAGAGTTCCTTGCTGTGCTCTAGGAGTGCTTGAAAAACAAAGGAGCAGAGTTCGTGGACACCAGGTAAAGAAAAAAGAAAATTCCAGAGGCACTAAATGGACTGTAAACAAACTGGCCTGCAAATGGATTTAGAATAGTTATTGACAATTGTTTTCAGTTCCTCATTCAAATGGAAGGTATTTAAAAGAAACAGGAAGCCTGCTAAAAGCAAGGAAAGCTTAAGTGAGCTAGCACCTATTATGAATCAGCGAACTGAGATTCCTATCTCACTTATTTGTTAAGGAGTTCAGAGGAAATATCTGTAGGTTATACTGAAATGTACTCTCCAGCTCAAAATGCTTTTTTTCAGTGTTCCCTTCCTCACCCTTTTGTTTCCATTGTTTTTATTCTTTGGCATTCTGCAGCTTAAATCTATCAGTACTTAAAAATGCCCCAAGCCTTCTGAATATGTAGATTTTTCTGGATTCCCCGAAGATAACCCTTCCAGTATCAAGATAAACATACTGCACTATTTACTTCAGTATATGTACACTAATTATGTCAAGTTAACAAAACCATTAGGAAAGAATTGGCAATGATTTTGTTTGTGAGGAATAGTCAAGAATGTCCTCCCAACACATAAACTTGCTCTGAGCCTAACTGATGAGGTGGCCTCACGAAGTAGTGGAGCAAAACTTTCATTACACACTCTGTAAAAGTTTGAAATCTATCTATTTTTTTCCTAAAAATACACATTTTCCCCATCTACTGCAAGTCAATCCTTACTCATTGTTCTTTTTAAATAGAGCATGATCAACTGCCACAGTATTTTGGTCACAATACCATTACCCTGAACAAATTAAAACTAGACATAAGGGAAAGTGGCTATCAAAGTGCTTTCAGATGCACAGAGAAAGTCTGCAGGAAGAAGTTAAAGTAATTAAATGTTACTCAGAACAGCAGGTGACTTTCCTGCAGGAAATGCAGCAAGTATTAAAAAGCTGCATTTGCCATTGTGATACTCTCAATAGCTCATTAGAAAGAATGTCTGACTTACACGACTCTTCTTACTGGTGATCCATATTTTAATTGAGAAGCTGAAGCAGGCACTGAGGACAAGTTTATAATGCAGGGAAAGCAGACAGGATGGAGGGACAGAGGCTCTGTGAACTGCCCAGTGACTGCATTACACTAAATACATTTTGCAACACGCAAATTACGAATTTTCTTTTCACATTCTGTACACACATGCACACAGAAACACCTTGTTCTTTTTGCACAGCATAGCTTACACCTTCACACTAATTTCAATTACTGAACTAGTAAATTAGAATAAATTTTAATGCTTCTTAGTTGCTTTGGTTCTGCTTAGCAAAACCAGGCCCCTTGGCCTCATCCTGCCAGACATATCAATCAAGTTTATTCTTCTAATACCAGTCACCACTAAACATACATAGTTACCTGTGTCCTTAATCTAACAGTATTTGAAATGTATCAGTGCTTTCACTTTTTGAAAGTGTGTCCAAAATGACTGCTTAACATTACTTCAGTGTGTGCAAGGTTTCTTGTGTTAGTTTTCTATTTTTCTGTGGTGTTTTTTTTAATCACAGTCTCCCAGTCCCAAAAAACATCTTACTGGGGAACTGGGGTACAAGTCACTGAGGAGCTATTAAGTAATTCATGGGATACAAATATCCCATGCTGAAGGGTTTTTTCCCACGATTATTTAAACTAAAAAGGAAACAATTAAGCTGCAGACCAGTGAATTAATCCTGGTACTGCAGCAGGATTCCTGTGATCGTCCATACTGCCAGCAAAAAGAGGTCACGGTATTAGTTAAATACTAATCTCAATATACAGTAGCCCATTAATAAAGGTTATCACATTCTGACTTCTATCTGAACCCCCAACAGAACAGAGAGGCCTCACAGCAACATGGAAGACCTAAAAACCAACCAATCCATACAGTTCCTAAATGGAACTGACTTTCCCATGCTCATAAATAAACCACATTTTTGAAACTTCTGCTTCTTCAATGACCCCTTTATAGCTCTCTCTACCAGGGCTCAGCAGAGGGGAAAAAGCTGTATTTTTTTCCTCATATCCTCAACATTGCAATCTTCTGGCATAGCATGATCAGTCCTTAGGGAGAACACATGAATCCCATCAATCCTGCTACTTAGATGAAGTCTCGGGCACGATAAATCCAGGAACACTGCCATGAGAAGATTGCTTACGGCATGGAAACACACAGCATCAAACCTTTTAAGCACTCTCTGTTCAGGACATTGGTTTAATTTCAGACCATCTATCATCAACAGCAGATCCCCCTGGCTCTCCTCCATAGCGTTGTAAGAAAACCATGGAGAAAACCAGTAGGGTGCAGTTTTTAGTAAAGTAAGATGCAAGAAAAGTTATATTAAATCTAATCAAAATGGCTGCTGTGAGATTAGGTGCAAGTAAAAGCTCCCTAATGGTAAAAGCAATTTAGAACTGAACAGCTGCCAAAAGATCACTGATGAAAAAAAAAATCAATGGGAACATTCAAAAAAGAGATCAGTCGACACACTCAGAAAGAATTTATGGGAAAAATCTACACACAATGGTCAGAGATCATTATCTACCCATCTGTAGGGAAAGCTAAATATCCAAGCTGTTTTTCATTTAAAGAAGGCAACTTTGGTCAAAGAAAAACCTCTAATACCATTCCACCTAAGAAGTTTGTGATGCACACTACATAATATCCACTCTGCATCTGCAGATGCTTTCTTCAGCAGGGAGGGACAGGAACACCCTGATCATTAGTCCTGACCCTCAAGTACCCTGAAACTCCAACTTTCCATTATTTGATCAGATTCCATTTTAAAGTTAATCCTTTCCTCAATCCATATGTAAAAGCTACTCCAGAATTTGTTTCTGGCAAAATATTTGGGATAAGGCAATTCTTATCTAGCCCGAGGAATTACACTGGTATTGTGCTTATACAAAAATAGAGGAATATTATCTGGTCCCTCCTGACACAAAACTTCTTAAAAGAGAAGAAGGGCAGAGGGTAAGAGAAAGAAAATCCCCTAGGCTGATTCTAGAATAACAATATTACAAAGGACAAACAAGAAACTCTGGAGGACATCTGGACGTGAGAAATACCTGACATTTAAAAACATAAAGATGGTTCTTAGTCTGAGGGGTTAATGCAAGATTTACCTGGTTAGCTGAAATTCAAGTTGTGCTAGAACATCAACTATCCACAAAAATAGCAATGCTATGTTTGCAGTTGAGAGGGCACTAACAGTGCCTGTGTTTTGCTCTTAAGTGCTAGAATTATGAATTCAGTTTTTACTGCAATTTAACAGTGAACATTTGCACGTGAAAGAAGCTAAATCCACACAGAGCTGCATAATCACTGCTGTGTGCAGGAGACTGGAATCATTAATGACTGAAACATTGCAATTTACTGTGATTATGTCAGTTAAGCTATTTTTACTTTTTTTTTCTAGTAGAATTAGTATTTATGAGCTAGATTACAGTTTGTTCCCATATGCCTAACTCTTCACTCCTCTATGTCTATGGTGCATCCTTTGAAAGACACCTATATAATTTACTGTGACATCTCAGGCATATCTAAGACAACCAGAGGGTACTTAACATGATCACAGTCCTATTTATGACTAGTTCAGAGCAACACACTTGAAAAGTATGTCATTCATTACAGTGAGTTTTAATATGGCAAGAATATTTTTTTTAATGTGTATTTTTTGTGATCTGTCTGGTTGAGCTTATTTCTAAGATATTTTAATATCAGTCTTATACTAGAAAAAAATCTGAACTCTTTCCTAGAGAAGGCCCAAAGGAAAAAAAAGCAATTATTTGACAAAAGGGAAAATTATAGAATGGAAAAAAGTACTAAACACAAGAATCATTCCTTCTACTAAAGAATTTCTGTTATTCAGAAAAATTGTGGTTTAAAACTCTCTTTTATTTTATGAAATAGTCCTTTATCTCTGAATTTCCCAAACTGCTAAGTCAGATGTGGCAGGGATTTTTAGTAGTTCTGTTCTATGAGGATAAGAAGGCAAATGAAATACAACTACATTAGATGCTCTCAGCCTCTATTAATTTCCCAAATAGAGAATAAATTTTATAATTTAGAGTTCCTACAATATTTACTTTGCTTTGGAGAGATTATATGTGTTTATATAACATATACCAAATGTTAAAGTACAGCATAAAACAGATTACTTTTTCCAGCCTAAGCTTGACAGCATCTAAAGATTAGATATAAACAAGTTTAACAACTCTGCTCCACGACACAGCATTTACCACCAGCATTTCTAGGTCATGCACAGCAGTACTTGGAAGACAGAATACACAAAAAATATATCACCTCAGAATCTGCATACTGATGATTTTTTTGTGTGTGTGTGTGCATCTACATGGGCATTAGGATGAAAGAAAAACCTGAAGAATTAGTGAAAAAAAATTTACGAGATTACTTATAAAAACACCATACTGTCACAAAAAGAAATGCATATTTTATTTTCATTCACTGTGACCTACTTACAGGCAGAACTCAGTAAGAAGAGTCTATTACACCCACAGAGTCAATAGAGTCAATTATGCAGCCTTCATTCTGACAAAACTTCCACTGATTTGTATGCAAAATTCCTGTATTTCCTCAGCCAAGTGCAGAACTAATGTAGTATCTTTACACACAAATAACCAGATAATAGAGATGAAATCCTGCCTGCACTGAGATCGAT
Source organism: Entomyzon cyanotis (assembly GCA_024500445.1). Lineage (NCBI taxonomy): Eukaryota > Metazoa > Chordata > Aves > Passeriformes > Meliphagidae > Entomyzon > Entomyzon cyanotis. The sequence goes on from JAKEPQ010001020.1 coordinate 5,905,963, forward strand.
AGGATTTTTGCCACCAGTCTCAATGGAGAGAGATTTTATCAGTAGTGCTCAATAAGGTGGAAAAGTCACGCATCACAGGACTGTTCCATGGCTAAATAAATTGCTATTTAAAGCAACTGAAGGCCTTTCAAACCATAGAAAAACATGCAAGATAAAGCAGGGTTTCATACAAGCCTAGCAAAACACTGTACTTCCACTGCTTACAAATAGCCTTCTAACACATGCAGCTCCCACATCTGTCAGTAGGTTGAACATTATTTCCTCTGTATCATAATTTTGGAGTTGTCACAATGATTATTCTCCCTTCTGCTAATCCTCCCCAATGCCATTCTCCACCCACACATATAAATCAAACCTCCTTTTGTTCTGCAGGTGTCTGACCAGCCTGATCTCCCCATCCCTACAGGAAACTCCTGTGCAGTCACAAGACACAAAGTCATTAGATTTGCCCAAACAAAAAGCATTAAAATGTCTCCTGTGTACAATGTGTTAGTAAGATTAATCTGTGATCTTGAGAAAGCAACTAAACTGCTCTTTCATTTTTACCTGAGCTCAAAAGCTTTTTTAGCAAGATTTATAATCAGCCCATAAACATAGCTTTGGGTGGAAACTTCTGTGACAAAGGAAACACATGATCAAGTTGCTATTAGTTCTCTCTGGAAATCCACATATAAGGTGTAATTTTGTAATTAAACATTTCTGAATGTGGGACAAATCTGCAAGTATCTGGTTTTTTACTAGAGAATAGTATTAAAATATTAATACTAGTAGCACTAAATAATACCTCATATGGTATATTCTGTGAAAATGGCTTTTAGGGTATGTTTGCATTTAAAATCAATCATAGAATCACAGAATGGTTTGGGTTGGAAGAGATCTTAAAGATGATCTTCCTCCAATCCCCTGCCATGGGCAGGGACACCTTCCACTATCCCAGGCTGCTCAGAGCTCCATCCAACCTGACCTTCAAGACTTCCAGGGATGGAACATCCACAGCTTGTGGGCAACCTGTGCCAGGGCCTCACCACCCTCACAGTAAAGAATTTTTTCCATTGCAGATCACACTGATAAAGCTCTGAAACTACTAATTGGAGGTAGAAACCATATTTTGGTTTGAATTGAAAAAAAAAATCAAACTAGAAGAATTTTCTTAGCTAATAAAATAGTTATCAGTTTAACATGTCAAACTTGAGTTTATTGCTATTTGGAATTTCTTGTTAAAACAGAAGGAAAAGAGTGTTGAACTACTCTGTGTCCCTCCACTCCTTATAGTGAGACCTTTTCTGGCCATTCTTCCCCTTCCAAAGTAGCTGCCATGTATCACATATACAGTTGAGATAACAGATCCATATTGATGCCAAAAGTAACAAGCAATAAATATACTATTTCTTCCAGAGGAAGAAAAAAAGAAAACAAATCAACACATTATACAGCTACTGTTTCATGGTATTATTTCTTTGCTACTCTCAAGTTTAACACATATTTTGAAATCTGCAGTTTCAGCCTCAAGAAACAGAAAACCAGGAAGTGTTTATACATGAGTACAGAGAGTCCCATTAAAAATGGTATAACCATGGGGTGATTGGAAAACAGATAATTACAACACAGGATGGTGCTGGTGCAAAAATGACCTGCATGAAACGGGAAAAGCACAACCATGCACCATTCCCTGCACTCTGGCCACATGTTCCAACTACTCAAAATACCAGTGTAATACCTCAGTAGCAAAAAGGAGGCAGAGGGAAGAGAGAGGAAGGCAGAAAAATCACTGCAAAAGCTAAACCTAGTTCTGGATTGCAGAACTTTTGCAGTTATGTCAGTCAGGGGAGGATGTGATGCAGCCCAGAACTTTGTGCAGCCCAGAGCTGGACAGGATGACAGCTCAGCTTTACTCTTAGCACAGCTGCTCATCCTCCTCTGCAATATGAAAGCACAGCTGAGAATAGCATAGAGGAATTCACTGTTTCAGCATCACCAGGACCCTAAAAGACCCTGAAAAATGTTAACTTAGGACAAACAATGTGGTCACAGCAGTTATAGACATCACTGAGGAAACCAGCATAGGCCAAGATTTCACACCAAAATCTCTCCCCCAACATCAAATTAAAAAAGCTCTAAAACTTTTCTTTTTAAAGGCTGCAATTTATGAATCGTTATTTAAATCAGGTAATGTGATAGACTTAAGTGCCTCTTTTTACCACAAGAGCAGTCAGCTTCCTGTTATCTACTTGGTGGACAATGTCAAAGATTTATAGAAGACTATAAATATTGACTATTTCTGCAAGTAGTGTTGAAACACAGGTATAAAACCAATATAATTAACTTTGATATTTAATACAAATACTTAAAATCTCAAATTCTGACATTGCTCAGCAACTAAGGCCTTTGTAGACTCCAGTATATTCTCAATAATAATGCCTCCCATATTAACAAAAAATCCTTGCTTTTACAGCATGTCTCCCTTTTTCCTCAGCCAGGGATGGTGGGCAGACACCAATCAAGCTACAAACTGGGGAAGGATGGGAAAGGAGAAATCTACCTTTACCAGCTTTCATGTAATAGGAGAAAAAGTTGCACAGCAACGTTCATGCTTCGTTTCTCATACTCTTTTGCAGGAATAGGAAAGGAAAGACAAAAGCTACAGCAAAATCATCTCAGATCAATGCACAGGACTGCTTCCAATCTTTCAATCCTTTATTACACAGAACAGTGGAGACAAAACTGATTTGCCTTCCAAGGAACTGTACTGCAGGCTGTAAGAGTAAGATCTGGGTTTTCAGGTAGGAGTTTAAAAATCTGATTTAAAAGAATAATAATTTTTTTTCTGCGTACAATGCGCGTTTAGCAAAGTATTTCAGTCCAAATAGAAGCTATTATTGCTTCAGGTTAGACAGCAAATCAAATATCAAGAAAAAATACAACAATACCCTTGCCAGAGTCTCTTGAACATCATGTTCCCACTCTTGAATTTAAGTCACGAGCATCCCAGTGAGGAGAAAGAACAGCAAGTAATGTGAAGGACTGAAGAAGTGAATTTCCAAATGGAAAGCACTTACGGCTTGGTGATGGTATGAAGATGTTAAAAACAAAACAAACCCCCACAGTGTTTGGAAGTTATGGAACATTTAGAACAGGGACATGTACTGCAGCAAAGAAAAATACATTACCAAGAAGAAGCTTCCTGACAGAAAGGTAAATTAAACTAAAAGTATTATCCCAAATGTCTTACAGCAACTTGAACGGATTTTTGCATCTAATCTGAAAAAACCCACAAGAGAATACTTTAAGATCTGCCTAATTCAGAAGCCTTACAAGCAAGCCATGAAACTGGATATTCAGCATGACCAAACGAGGACCAATCAGGAGATAAAATACATTACTTTTATATCTATTTTAGAATGTCTGAAGTCATTCTACCTCCCCTCCCCCTCCAATATGAACAAGCATCAATATAGCTGTACCTAACAATAAAATACAGGGAAAAAAATCTGCTGGGCACTCTGGCAGAGCTAAAGTTAAGCTGACAGTAAAAACAGTATTCAATAAACTTCTTTCCTTTACCCAGGTATTAAGGAAATGGTCCCATTTGAGATGTACACAGTCATTGTTCAAAACCTACAATATTTTTCTGAAAAAAACCTTTTAACTTTTCCTGATGTTCAATACAGGGGTGGCCACTAGGAAGCACAGCTGAGAACAGAAGAGGGGGAGATTGTAAGAAGCAGCAACAAAATATGAACTCTATACCAGAAACACTCAGAATTCATCAAGATGAGTTACAGGCAGATCTTAGTGGGAGACACTGGAGCTTTGGCACTTCAGAAATTCAGTTACACAGACACACAAACATATGGAATCAACTTCACATAAGAAGTTGATCAGACATTTTTAAATTACTTATTTGCCCTTCATCTCATTACTTACATCTCTAGAGCGTTAGTCAGATGTGCAATTTTGAGCAACTGACATTAAGAAATAATTAATTAACCCAGAATGAAATTTTTCTTTTATTTTTCACGAATTCAAATTCTATCACTGCAAAATTTCACTGAGGTACCAATCAGTCCTTAAAGTCTGAGTAAATGGAGAGCCTGAAAGAGAAACTGTTCCACTGCAGATGGGACCCAACTTAGGTCAGCAGATCTTTGAAAGCTTGGATTTTTAAAGTTCTGTTTTCTCCCCAGTGAGGCTCCAGGTTGTTTGAATCCCTGTCTGTCCTTGAGAATGAAGGAAGGCAGCAAGAAGGAAGGAAGGAAGAATGTAAGCTGCCATTCCTGCAGCCTTCTCTTGTCCAAGACTTCTTTTATATAGGGTGAATGTATTTATAGCTATGACTATCTTGCAGAACAAAAGCTCTATTTTAATCAGGTATTAAAAGTTAGGAAGAAATTGTTAGGAATTTTGTATGTTTTCTTGGATTATTCCCAGAATCTGCCCTACATATCCTATGTTGTCTCAGCATACATTTTGTAATATTTACATTACCCACTCGCTACTCATGACTGACAGTGACCTACATTTTGCATAAGTTAAAACCTGTGTAATACTGAATTAATTTAATATAATGAACAAACATTTAACATAAATGTGACATACAGGCTGCATGAGGTGAGAATGCATTTACAGTGGCTGAAAGAACTACATACACAGTTCCACAGAGCTTTTCTTACTGAAATATCACAGGACTGTTATCTTACCTGCCTTTATACATTTTTGCATTAATCCACATATATTAATACTGTGCTTGTATCAATACAAAATCCTGGCTATCAGGAATGTAATCCTCATAATATGCTAATTCATAATATGCTAATAGAAAAAGCATAGTACAGAACATAGTGTACAATATCTTAGTTGTACACTAAAGGAGCATAAATAAATCCTGGCCTAATATGAGATGCAGAGATAGAGAAATTACAAAGTACAAGGTGTGACAACATTGCTGTTCAAAAATTATCAGTATTAGAGTAGAACATTACTTGTGTCAAATACTATCAGCTTTCTTAAGACATCTGACCACCCAAAGCAGAATACAGATATAACAAGACACTGAAAACAAGATGTATTAAAAAAGATTTATCTTAGTAACTAAAGATTAGAGATTTCTAGATTTACCTGTATCAAGTTCTCAAATATTCAGCAGTATTTAGCCTTGTAGTACTGAAAGACTGCCCTAGTACAGCATTCCATTACTGCATTAGCAATTAGCTTGCATTTTATCAGTTATCCTTGGGAACAGTAGATTTAAGTATTACTGTGAGCTCAGCATTATGAAGGTATATTTACAAGGCTTAATGCAGTGAAAAGCCAGAGGACAGCAGCAGCATTTAGGAAAAACTGTAGCACAAGGAATACAGAAGCCAGTGACAATAAGGTGTACAATTAATATTTATCATTAGAAATAGTCTCACAAAAGCAACAGTATTAATGATAACTCCCATTTGCAAATCACTGATTTTAAAATATGTGCAGTACAATATAGGTTATAGAATTATTTCAGTTTACATATATTAAAATGACTGCTTAAATGCAGATATGCCTCTTGGATATTTACAGTTTCCACCTCTATACAAAGCAATTAAATTATTTAGTCACTACATTTTAGAGGAAAAGCAAATGGACTAAAAAATGCTAGTTGCAAAATATTTTTATCACACTTTCTAGGATTTTAACATTCAGAAAAAGGAAGTTCTCTACTCAGTATTAGCACAGTATTTTCAATATTAGCACAGTATTTTGTCCTGCTGCTGCAGATAAAATAATTTAAGGAGTACATAGCAATTTTATAGAGCCTTACCCTTTCTACCGGTGAGCCATAGCATGCAATGACGAAACATAGCAGTGGCAGATGGCATTGGTGTTAGGAAATGTGAATAAAAGGATAATAGCAGAGAAATGGTGACTGGCAGACAAGACACAGAAATGTAGATGAAATGAATGCAAGCTGGTAAATCTTGAAGCAAAGCTCCACCGTTAAGCCAAATGCTGCCTCTAGTCTCCTCATAATTGAGCATTAAGTTCTATTTGGATACAAACTGCAACCTTCAGACCAGTCTTGATTCTCTTCATAAAGAAATGCATAATTGCATCTTGATAACGAAGATCAGAAGCGTTTTGTAAGCGAAACCCATACTCAGATGCACATTACTTTCTCTCCCCTTGAGTGATTTATTCTTTACATTATTAATCTCCAAATCCTGCCAGAGCTACAGTCTCTTTCTAGCACATATGTATCCACTGCAGATGTAAATCCCTGCCTAACCTGCAGCACCCCTGGATCCAGAATGTTCTCAGTGTGCTCATTCATGCTGTTCTGTTGCCAAACATTTAAAATCATCCATCAAATACAAGGGGAATCTATTATAAGAAAAAAACAATCTCTTCTTTCAGCTCACCCTGAAAATGGAAGGTTTTCTGATCAACAGTTATTGTGAAGGTGCTGTCGTCCTCATCGTCTATACCAATCACAGCTCCCTGTGAAACAAAGAACAAAATCCTGATAAGGCAAGCAGTGACATCAGCAGCAGACACTCTATCACTACACCACTGGAATTTAAAAAGCTTTGACAAATTAGAAGCAAACTGAATACAGTAAAGAGCAGAAAGATTCTCTGTTCAGTCATAGGATGCAGTCAGTTCTTTAAAACAATAAATTTTATTGCAGAAAAAAAACAGTAAATGTTTGTAAAGCTGATTTTCTGGATAATAATATGCATCTTTTATTTTTGTAATGGGGGTGGCTTTATGCTGCAGCAGCTCTCTACTACATTCCAACTTATATTTTAAAGAAGAGCAAGGAGCAATATTTTATATGTGTCTTCTGTGTATAAAAATAATAATTCCTAAGGACTCTACAGAAAGAAGCTCTTGACCTGATTTTATCTACCAGCCTGTAATAAAAAATAAATCATTCTAGCAGAATGAATTTGGCCCATCATGTCATGTCACTGGTACACTGCATTATCTAATTTTCAGTCCCTAAGCAAATATTAACAGTAAGTAATAAGGATATATCAAAAGCAACTAGCTTTGTCTTCTAATTCTTCTCTAATTATTACAAGGAAATGCAAATAAATTAAAGACCATCTGTGCTTAGCTACTTACAAATCTATCTGCATTTTCATTCCTGCCCCCTCCAACACTTACAATAAATAACAGTTTCACCCAGGAGAAGACACAAAAAAAGGACAATTCCAGGTTTCTGCCAACTCCAATAAATCATAATATTTAGCTCAAAAATCACCCATGGATTTACTCAGTTTCTCTTCTCCTTCTCCAAGGAGACACAGCACCAAGATCTGTTGTATCCTTCCCCCTCCCACAAAACAGACATCCCTGCAAGGTGCCCGTATTTAAAGGGTAAATTCTGCCCTTACTCTCAGACTACACAAAGAGTAACAGTACTACCAGGACCTGTGAGTTAATTCCAACCAGTGCTTCCTCTCACTCAGCCAAGCATCCCAGAGCAGCTGCAGGGGTCAGGGATACAGGAGGCTGGCTAAAAGCCGAGGATGGTTTTGGTACAGACTTGAATGCAGAGGGAGCTGAGTCAGTGCTACCCACAGACACTCCTCACAGTCCCTACAACAGAGCAGCAGGAACAGTCCTATGTAAGAACAGCACCAACCATCTGATTTCCAAGGCAATATACCAGGAAAGGAGAGCTCCAAAATGTTTTTTTTTTTAATTTCCCTCCCCTGATAAAATGTGCCACTTAACTTCTCCAAAAGTGTCTTCCATATAGGCTTTTCACGGACAGCTCTGTGATCACTATAAAAGAGGCACCTAAAAAGTGTATCCAAGCCAGTATAATTCTGAATACTTTTAGTGCCGCACAACAACCACCAGATTTTTTTAAAAATATACCAGTAGATAAAAAAATATCTGACACACTAAGTACATGTTTTGCTATGCAGTAAATCAGAAGGTCACTGCAAGTTGTACAATATCATTCTCCTCAACTGCTGTATCATAGAATCACAATGGATGGAAAGGAGCTCTAAGATCATCAAGTCCAATTGTTAACCAGCACCACTGTGATCACCACTGAATTATCTCAGCAAGTGCCACATCCACACATCTTCTGAACACTTCCAGGGATGGTGATTCCACCACTTCCCTGGGCAGCCTGGTCCAAACACTGACCACTCCTTCAGCAAAGAAATTTCCCCTAATATCCAATCTAAACCTCCCATGGTACAACTTGAGGCCATTTCCTCTCATCCTGTCACTTGTTACCTGGGAGAAGAGACCAACCCCCACCTCACCACAACCTTCTTTCAGAGAGCTGTAGAGAGTGATAAAGTCACCCCTGAGGCTCCTTTTCTCCAGGCTCAGCACAAAGCTGTGTCCAGTGCACACACTAACTGCAATGCTGAGGCAAAGGGTCTCAGCCAGAAGCATAGAAGATGTTTCTGTTGTCATGCTGATAATACATATGAACAAGTAAAATTAAAAATAAGAGTGGGAAAGATGATTCAAGAAAACTTTAGCAGGACTTAAGCACAGTGCAGATACAGAATCCTCTATGAATACACTTTCCCAAGTACACTAAGACAATCAGCAAAAGAATTTGAAGATGAAACTTCAGGCCTCTGAAAAGTGTATCAAGAGCAAAAAGGTGAGGAAGAAGCTTTCAATAATCCATTCAAGAGAAAAGGAAGTATTTTAGCCAAATTGCTTAAATTACATGTTTGTTTATGTTCACACCTACAGTTACAAATCAACAATTACTCTAAACAGAAAACCTCTTTGACAGAATTTCAGACTGCAGAAGCCCATCTGTTCCACTATCAGTATCACTGTCATCTGCCAGGGGAGCTGCTTTACAAAAGCAGAAAAAAGGAAGATTCCTTCCTCCCTCACAAACAACAAAAAAACCCCAAGTAAATCACACATATTCAGAGAAAGGCTGGGGGAGTCTATAAATTTTTAGAAAACTCCAAAGAACAATTTGGGATGGAAGAGAGGCAGACAGAAGAGAAAGTGATTGTTTTATGTTAAACACATATAAAGATGGACCACGCAATATTGAACAGATTGTTCACTTTTAATATTTCCTAAACCAGCAGGCTGAGGCCAACCTCCACACTGACAGACTCACAGCACTATTAAAGCAGGCATGGCTTTTCAGACTGAATTTTTCTGCACAATGAAAAAACATCCTCATGAATCTTTGGGAATGTTTTGCTCTAGACAGCGGTTCGAGCTTACATTACTCTTAAATAAATTCTGAGTAAGATAAGATATCAATACATCAAGCTAGGCAAAGTGCAAAGAAGTCATCTGGAATCCAAGTGAATGGGGATTCTCTGAGTCTCACATACATAACACAGGTACCCCTGCAAGAGGCCCACAGAAAGACTAGAAAGGACTAGCAACAGAAGGAAGGAGTAACTGGAAAATGCACAGTTCTCCTTCAACACTCATCACATTGTTTGTAAGACCACAGACCCCCTTCCATAGATTTCTCTTAATTCAAGACTCAAAATGCTGCCATTTATACCGACTGAACTCCTGACTTTTTCCCTCTGCTTGCATCAGCTCTTCACAAGATTCTTGCATGCTGGAACCAGACATTCTATGAGAAATGGGCAAAAATATAGGAAGATTATTTGGGAAAGAAATAGTTTTGGTACAAGCATGACCACAAGGTAGAAACTGGGAATGTGCAAAGATATCACAGCATTCCCATGTCACTTCAGTACTGCCACTTCCAGCTACACCAGCAGCACTCCAGGTTAAATGTCCAAGCCAGAGAGCCTCAACAGGTAATGCTCAGCTTTCTCACTCTGCATCTTCTACCTCTCTTTCCCCAGTTTGTATCCCACCCCTCCAGCCATATTTCAAATGGTTTGCTAGCAGCGTTCTCCCCTCCCTTTCCAGTTCTCCTGTGTTTCACTAAGCTCAAGCCCAGTCAAGGGGCAGGCCTAAGAAGTGTCCACACTGGCAGGATGGAGGGCACAGTAAGAGAAGAAAAATGAATCAGGACAGAAGGAGCAGTTTCACAATGACTTCTGCAAATACAGAACAATATGTACACATACATATCTGTGAATATACACCTGTACCTCCACACACAGAGAGATGAGAACTGCAAACAGCAACTTCTTCATAGCATGCTACTGCTAGCACCCTCACTCTGCCATAGAATACTTTTTAATGTCATATAAAATGTATAATATTTTTATACCATATATAAATTATAGAATGTAATTAGCCCAGCATGTCACTTGACCTCTAATGTTTTCTTTCTTTAAATACTTTCACTATTTCAGTATTTTGCAGAGTCAGGAATAGAGCCCAAACCTCAAAAGTCTCCTTGCAGTTCTCTCCATTAGGACATATAGACAGTAAGTCATTAAGTACTGAATAAACTTAAAACAACACTTACTCTGAGTCTAACACATCCTCGGCGTGAGCCTCTCATCATTTTGTCTTTTGACTGAAACAGAAACAAAACAGATCAGTGAGTAAACAAATACAGTAAAAAGAAAGTTATTCAAAGCAACAGAGAAAGAATAAAGCATTTTTTGTACCATGTTTTACTGACTGATTAAACAAGATGCAACTTCTGTTACAACATAGGTTAGTTCCCACACAGAAGTACACCACTATGGTTTGGAAAATGAATCCTTCAACAAACAAGAATACAATATCTAGAAAACTTCTTGAAGTGGGATATCTTTGAGAAATACTTGTAAGATGCAGTCCACGCCTTTATAGAAAGTAAAAAGAAGTGAAGAAAATTACTTGGGAAATATTAAAAATCAGCAGTATGCTGATTCCCATCTTCCTCCTTTCTCTCCTACTCTCAGGAAAGTGTCCATAAAACAAAATCCAGCCACTGCAGGCAGAATTGCACAAATGAAGTCATCCATCTGTCAGATACAAAATTCATGTTTAGACATATTTGTGTATCTACTTCTTAGCTACTACAGCCCGCTGTCATTATTAAAATTAGGAAAGTTAATGTTTTTAACCATTTAAGCAGTTGGAGGCCAGGTCAGAAAACAAGATTCCCATGTCCATAACCAGTGCTCAAACCTGTAGACTAACCTACCTTGCAAAATTACTCAATCTCTTCTTTATTATCTGTTACAAGCATTGACCAAAAGGCCTCAACCCCCCAAGAAGGGAATTCTAAACAGTCAACTCACTTCCAGCTTGAAATTGTGATACTTGAGCTTTCAGCTATTCCCACCACTGTCTCAGGCAAAGTTCTCAGTAACCATTGTTATTGGGCAATAGTGGCAAGACCAAGTAGCACACACACAAACTATTAAGGTAGAGAAGAAAACATTTAGGTCATCCTAAATACTCAATTTTTTGATAAATGCAAAACATTTGGTGTTTTTTAAGTACACACATACAAACACCCTGTTTTTTAAACGATAAATTACTTGCTACTGCAGCCTTCTCTGAAAGGCAGTACTGTCTAATAAAACCTCTTCTCTCTTGCCATCTAAATATTCAAACTACATTCTTTCAGGTCAGGAAAACAACTGTCACTGGTGTCTCATGAACAGATTTTCTTACTGTCCTCTTCTGAAATACTCACTTCTTTCCAATAGTGTATCAAGAATTCCATCAAGACTATATTGATGTTATTAGCACCAGATCTATTTTCACTGAAGCTATTAAACAATAAAATCTTGCTGACATCAATGGAAAAAAAAAAGACAGGAAAAGAAGTATCAGTCTTAACAGTAACAAATTATTCTTCATCTGTGACATGTTTTAGATATGGCTACAAGTGAAGAATGAAGCAGTCCTAGCAAGTCCTATCCACTAAAGATAATATAAAAGTACAGCACTTGGGGGGCTTCAAATAATGTTTTAGCTGATCTCTCATTCAATTCAGGCTCTAATTTATCAGAGTTGTCTTCTGAATGTTAGAAGCCATCAGTATTACTCTATTTGTTTTCACATCAGCATATATGAGCAGGTCAAAGTGAAATGGAAGTAAAGACCAGCAGTGCATCCATAATGTATTGTACAGATATATAACTGCTTTTTAGATTACCTGTACAAAAAGAAGACATTTTGGAGGGTTGTTTTGTCTTGTGGGTTTTTTTAACCTCAAACCCAAGAAAGGATCTAGTAACAAAGTTTCTCCAATAATTTCCTATGAGAAATTGTGGATATTTGGGACATAGCTCACTAGTGCACACTTTTATTTTTTATATTCACTGCCTTGAGAGCTCTCCTAAAATGGGAGGACACTTCTGAGAGCTTATCACTCCCTCTGGTGGTTTCTGGAAGAAATATTGGCATAATCCTAGCAGGAAAGAAAATATCTGGACTGAGGCTGCAGCTGTGCAGCAGCTGCAGGGACCTGAGCAGGTCCAGCTGCCCAGATCACCCAGGCCAGGCAGAGCCCTCCAGCTCCCTGTGCTGGGCACAGGCACAGAACCACAGCAGGCAAAAAGCAAAGGTAGTGAAGAGACTGGGTTTGGCTGGGTTTAGACCCCACAGCCAGCTGCACGCAGGGAATTCGAGGGCTTGTCCCAGTGCAAGGGAGGGCAGAACCCCAACAACCCCTTTTCCACTGTGCAGACTGACCACCAACTCTGCTGCAAAAGATATGGTAAAAGCCTCCCTTTTTCTTGTGCACCACATTTTATTGGAATGGAAATTAAGTTTAAACATTATAATGTTCTCAGTCTGCAAAAAGATTCACGAGATAAATAATGGGTCAGAGTGTGTGGGCTTGTATAGCTACAGTTTCACCATCTTCAGACAGAGCTTTACTTGGTTAATACCAATTATAAGAAAGCAGTAAATCGAATTCATTCCACCTAAGTGCAATAAAGCACCCATCATTGCAGTATCTGAATTCCCTGAGCTCCAGAGCACACAGATGTCATCACACACAGTGCTGTATTCTCTCACTGGCAGACACCACACCTTCCACTGTTGCTGCAGGTCAGTACTTTAAAACACAATTCAGCTGCCATTTCAGATTTGGCACCCTCCCCAACTAAGATGTATAAAAATACAATTCAAATAATTTCAGCTTCTCCTTATTATCTTTTGGTTGAAATTAGGTGTCCAATATATCCTATTATTAAAAAAAGCCATCCCATAACTGTTTTGAGGAATGGTTTCATTTCACTGAACAAAAGCTTATACTGCAGAAAGACATCTCTGAATGGCTAATAAAAAAGCCACATTTTACTTTCCTTTTATATTTAAACCTTTAATATGCAGCTATCTTTTTTCAGCGATCAGTTTTATAACCAGACAAAATTACATTTTCTATAAGCTTTTAATACACACTATACTGATTTGATGATAAAGGACTTGAACAGGTTATAAGCAGACAGCAATATCAGATAAATTTCAGCTGAAACTCAAATAAAAAATTGTAAAAATGAGCAAAGCTATAGAGTATTACTGCAGGGGGAATGTGGTATCTCCCAAAAAGATGTGACCTTTATTGGTTTCTCTTTTACATCCACACAGCGAAGCTGATCACATACAGGACTGATCTAACATAAGGCATTTCAGGTAACCTACAACTTCTTAAGAGAAATTGAAAATATATGGGCCTATTTGAAGAAAATAAAAAGAAATTGGAATCCTAACCCAACCCCCAAGGGCCCCCAGCTCTCCTTCACCTTTAGAAGTACTACTATTTCATTTAATTTTTAGCTGTTGCACGCAAAGTTTAAGGTTTCAAATAAAACCCAGCTGCTCTCTGCCTCCAAAAGTTCTCAAGCACGAGTTCTGCTTGTGCAGAAGGGAACAGAACTTGAAGAGGTGCATTTCTGACTCACTCAGTGCTGTCATGGAAATCCCTAACATAAGTACACAGATGAGCAAAACCACTTGGGACATTTATTTCCCGTTAGGGATGAAGAAGCTGGAACAAGCTGTATCTATAAACAGTAATCTTCGCAATTTATCTACATCTACAAGAGAAGCTTAAATTTGGATCACTTTCCACAGTAGTCATTTTTTCCCATCAAATGCTAAGGCAATGCTAATTTTTCAAGCAGAAACAGACCTGAACAATTTAAAGACTTTCCAGGCTGTTCCCAGCCCACCATGCCTCCAGCTCCCTTGCAAGGCACACGCCAGTCTCAGAGGAGGAGCTCCCTGAGCTCAGGGAGAGCATCTCACAGCCCTGTTGTTCCTGCAGCTAAAGCTGGGACTTCTGTGGGTGCAGCCAGAAAACAGGAGATAAAACACTGCAGTGAGAGCTGAAGTGCCACTGGGGCATTTAACCCACACAGATACCAGGTATATATGAAATGGGTAAGGCAACATTTATGGGACCTGGCACAGCAAAGCATTATACTGCTTAGAGGATCTTATGAGAAATTAATACATGTGAGGCCTTGACTGGATCGGGGTGTAAAAGATACAGCATAATCCTGGAACCCTCCCCTTCAGTTTCTACTCCAAAAAGCACAGCTACAAACCAAACAGCCCATAGCTGCAACCTAACTACTAAAGAGGAGTCAACTATTTAAATTATAATCCTTTAACAGTGTATTCAGTGCATCAAAACCTCTGATACGAGGTTTAAACTATGTAAAAAATTCAATTTAGTGTTGCATAATAATCAACAGTATTTTTTATTCTGTAGCCATAAATTCAGAGTTATTATTATTATTACAAGTTCACCTACAGATTTGTCTGTTTTTAATAGACTCACTGAGTTGTTTGCAGGGCATGTGACAGATCAAGTTATTATAGGAAAAAAGTGTAATTTCATCTGAGAATGGAAAACAGAGACCTCAGAAGGAATGTTTGTGCAAAAGCAGATGTGGGTTTTTTCCTGTTTCTTGGGATTTTTGCATGCAGCTGTTGATTGAGAAACTGTATTTGGAAGAAGTATTCAGCTGGAAGTCTCTACCATAGCAGCACTGAGCCACAACTGCAGCTTTGGAGGCATCATCTGAAATCAAGTCAGCAAGGCTTGTTTTCAATTCACCACCAAAGCTTCCTAAAACCACTCCAAAATTTGAATCCCCCTCCTTAATAGCTGGGTTGTTGAGCTCACATGCAGTTCTTCAATACAGTACAACCAGTATTAAAGTTGCTAACTAGTTGTAGTAGCGAAAAACATGAGGGGAAAGATACTTTTACACGACCACAAGTACTTTTCCTAACAACTTATTTCACACAGCTCTGGCTCCTCAAAGCATTCGACGAACACATGTTTTAAAAGTAGTTTGATGGAATGATGAACAAAAGAACAGCACTTAAATCTATTCTTGAGGCATTCACTGGTGCAAAACCCACTAAGATGATGGGAGGCTCTCCAGTTTGGTTTCAAGGACACACAATATGGAGCTGTCCTACACAACCATTTTTTCTGGCAGCCCTCATTCACTATGCAAGTCAGTCCTTCAAGCCTGCAACATTTTGAATAATTCTCCTTTCAATACCACCATATGTCAAATATCCACAAAGTTTGAAAATACTTTAAGGAACTGACCTTCCTCTGGTGCTGTTTTTAGCACTGTTTGCACAGCTATGCCAGTTCTGCTTTCAATTTATTATACAATTTAAATATTTATTTAAAGAGTACACTTAAAGCTAGAATTTAAATCAGATTTTCAAACTTGAGTGGTTCTCTGGATTATTTCTACAGGATTCCCAAGGGTTATCAAGGCTATAGCTGATGTGTATTTAAGACAGTGCTTCTGCCAGAAAACACAAACAAAAACCAAATTGCATTCAACTCCCTTCCTCCCTGACCATTTCTATCTCTTCATGCTCTCTTCCCAGCACGGTGTCAACACACGTTTTCACACTGACATGCTTAAAACAAACAACAGAACAACTTCAGCTGAAAAAATAAATCAGCACAAAGCTATTTTTCAGCTGGAATCCAGCTCATGGAACAACTTTGCGGCTCCTGTGCCAGCAGAAGGCAGGAATGAGCCACTTAGAGACTTGTCTACTAAATATTTCAGTGCAGCCAACAATACACTGAAAACCCACAATGCTCCTATTCCTTTGAGAGAAAACATTGGTGGAGTCACAAATCCAAGAACACTGAGAGGAAAAAAGAAATAATTTGTCAAGCCATTGGTCAAACTGATCCAAAATGTCACTTAATTCATATTTTGCTCTTCAAAAAAAAAACCCAAAAAAACCCCCCAGGCCCCACAAGTGGCCATTTACTGATAGCACACAATCATTTATTTGAGCAAAACCATGTAAAAAGAATATCTGGATGACAATTCCAGATCATACGCTCTCAAATATAGAATTCATAAATAACTTCACACAAATGTAATTGTTAGCAAATACACAAATTTGAGGATGAACATTTGAATTCTAAGAGAGGAAAAAAACTCCTGAACTAAAGAAGTGGAAAAAAAATCAAACAATTTTGCAAATTGGGTAAAAAGCCTTTGTTAAAATACCTGGTAAATTCTTGTGAGAAACTTTCCCATTCACACATGCACGTAGTACTACTATTGTTCTATTGTTCATTGCAACACAAGTACAGAGGATGGAATACACAAATGAAAAAAGTGTCAACATGAAATTTTCTTTTTTTTTTCTGACTCTGACTTGATGTAAAATCTTTTGCCTCGTTCCTTTAAAGTTCTAATCATTCCAGAAATGGAAATTTTGTTGAATTTATTTGCTTCTGATGTATGTATCCAGAACATACTTAGGTTAACAGCTATTCACTTCACCAAAAGACAAAGCATACCCATTTTTTACACCAGAAGTGCAATGTTATTGCACACTAATTCTGTTTGAATGCTTATTTCACATTAAGGGTGCTTCTCTGCACTCTATTTTAAGTAACTACCAAAGATAAAGTAAAAGAGTGCAAGAACATGCCTGTGAAGAAACACGTTTGTGGCTCATGCTCTAATGGAAAGTTCAGCTCCATCAGGAGTTATTTCCCTGCAGTTTTCCACAGCTCCCCTGCCAAAGGTTAACAGGCTGTGGCATCTGTTGGACAAAGTGTCTCCTCTATGCAGAACTTGCTGAGGAGCCTGAAGCACCAGTGAGCAGATCAGATAGCTGTAATTCCTCCTATCAGCAAAAGTGCTCCCAGATTGTGTCCATGCAGCCGGGCTGAAACCATCCCAGCCTACCCCACCCATGCACTACTCTGCTGGGAGGAGCCAGATTGAGGCTCAAACACCAACCCAGCCACACTCACCCAGAAGAGTGAGGCAACTTTATTGCTTCAGACTGAAACTGGCTCAGAGGGAGCACAATCCATGGCCCTGACCCACAGTTAACTCCAAACACAAGGCTGCATATGCTGAACAGGTCCTTTTCCCATTTAAATAGAGCCCCCAAACCTGCCAACATTTCAAATTAATGCTGTTTATGAGCCTCATGAACTACCAGTCAGGAGTTACAACTCTAACACTGAAGATGTACGTGTAGAGATACCTGGTCATAAGAAATAATTAAATATAAGAATGTATTTTTATTAAACAGGTGAAGACCACAGAATGAACGTCAGTGCAATATCCAGAATTATAATTATACACACTAGTCATCAGCAAACGTTTCTATTTCTGTAGCTGAGCATCAAATGACTTTGCACCTTGGACTGCTACTTAGACATACTTACTAATTCATCTCTGTCAAGCAGCTGACATTTGAAGAGCCATTAAATAGCAACTATAAAAGCACTTTCATTTCTCCATCCACATCCCAGGTGAGAGAGTTTGAACCCACATGAGCAAAACTGAGCGTGTGTGACAGTTCTACGGCAAGAGCTTTATCTCTTGTGTCTGGGGAGATAAGCTCTCTCCCAGTATGACAGAAACCCAGATTTAGGGAAAAAAGTCTTATATGCAAAGCTTCTGTATGAACAAAGCTTCACAGACAGTGTGATATGTGAAGTTATTTGCTGTAAATCTGTTAGAATTTACTACAGGTTTAATTTGTATGTTTTATTCAGTCTGATCCACTAACTGCTCCACGAGAAGAAAACCTTGGAGCATGGATGCTGTTCACCCACTGAGTCTTCTCATTTCGGGGCACATCCTTGAAAAAAATTAATCCGCACCATTAAAATACTCGGAAGTTATGTAAAAATATGAGTAAGGAAGCTGAACAAGCCAGCAAGGCAGGATCTGTCAGAGGTTATGCAAAAAAAAAAAAAAAAAAAAAAAAAGTTAAGGCAAACATCACTGTTTCTTAACACACCGCACTTTAAAAGTTCGTGCTGGGAAGTGGGAACTCCTGAACGGAACCGAGAAAGTCGGTGGGGCTCTGGGCAGCACCTGCCGGGCGGCAGCGAGCGCGGCGGTAAGGCACCGCGAGCCTCGGGCAGGAGGCGCCGGGCGCGGCTGGGCGCACACGGCCGGGAAGGCAGGCGGCACCGCCCCGGGCCCGCCGGCCGCGCTGAGCCCCCAGATCGGGGCGGGAGCGAGTTCCCGCCGGACAGGACGGGGAGCGCCGGGGCAGCGGGACCGAGCGAGGCGCCGGAGCAGGGTGTCGCGGGCCGCCCGGGGCGGTTGCGCGGCCCCGGAGCTGTCGGCAGAGCCCGGGCGGGTCCCGCAGGCGCTCCCACCGGCGGCGCCGCCCGCCGCCAACAACAACAGCGCCGCTCGCCCCCGCCGCTCGCTCTGCCCGCAGCGCCGCCCCATTGGCTGCTCCCGCCGCCTCCTCCTCCCCCATTGGCCGCTCCCGCCGCCTCCTCCTTCCCCATTGGCCGCCCGGGCGCCCGCACGCCCCGAGTCCCCTCCCCGCCCCCACCCTGCGCCTCAGCCGGTCTCCCCGCGCCTCCTCGCCCGCCCGGCCCGCCCGCCGCCCCTTACCGTGTAGTAGGAGAGCAGCCCGGCGTTGTAGTCCAGCACAAACCAGCGATACTGCCAGCCCTTCATCACATTGGTCCATTTGCTCAGCGGGCCCTCCATGATAGACGCCATCTTAGCACCGGACCGGCACCGCCGCGCACGCCGCGCGCTCGGTGAGGGGAGCGGGGGAGAGACTCGGCGGCCGCCGGGCGGGGAGGGGCGGGGCACGCAGCGAGGGGCGTGGCCACGGGCTACTCTGCCCTGGGGGCGGGGTTTGCGCGCGCGGCGGGGCGGGGCCGGGAGGCGCGCGGGGCGTGAGGGGGTGAGGGGGCGCGGCGGGGCGGGGCGGGGCGGGGCGGTGTCCGGAGAGATGGAGTTGGGGATGTGCGGATTGCGGGCGCCGCCTGAGGGGTTCCGTCCCCTCGGCCTCCCCTCACGACCCGGGGAGGCAGAGGGCGAGGCGCGAGGGAGGGCTGTGGGGTGGCAGCGCTGCGGTGAGGGCACGGCGCTGGCGCTGTGGAGTGTGAGGGCGGGAGGGCGTCATCCTCTCCCCTAAAGCGCTTTGGAATCTTTTAGTTCCTTTCTAAAACATTTGACACCGCTTGGAAGCTCTTAGCACCTATCGCTGTTGTGCTCGTCCCTCTGCCTCTCGGTTTTTTGCATGTCCAAAGTGCATTCAGTGCTAAACCAAAGTGGGCTTAACAATGGAGTCCGAGGGGCTTCTCTTCAAAGTGCACAGTGTATAAAAACCATTCACGACTCGAGATAACCTTTAAAGGCTGAGGCTTCAAAATGACACAGCTTTCCTGCGGACTGATCCAAGAATGTGGAATGAATTCCCCGGGAGCTAGGGACAATTGCAAAGCTGTTCAGCACAAGGCATGGTTTTGGCAGCGGTCTCCTCTGACATAAGTACAGAACTTGAGCTATGCTTTAACATGAAAACTTCAAAGGACCCATAGGGATACTCATGTTCGTTCCTAGGGATCAACAATAAAGCAGCAGAAACAGTGCTTTTACCATGAGGTTTGTGTTTATCATGCAGTCTTTAGCTTATTCATTAGTGGCTTTTTTTCCCTTCCCCCCTATAGCCTTTTCTTATTCTTTTACTATAAAAATGCCTTTATAGTAGGGCTGAAATAGGTTTAGTATCTCACAACACTGCCACTTTATACTAGTTAAACTAAATTTAACAGAAAATCACCCCCTTTGTGAAAAAGAATCACTCAGAGGTAGTGTGATTGATTTTAGAAAATAAGAAATATTCCAGATTTCTAATTGTCTCCCCATTTCACATTCACATCGTATACTAGTTTGTTACCAATTAGAATTTGGAGCATTGGTAGTCCTTGGTGTGTTTATGGTAGCCTGGTGGTGTGTTTATGCGTGGGGTTACCAGTTTATGGTACCTAATGCACAGTCTGGTTTTGAAATCCGGCTTGTTAATTTAGATAACGTTCTGTTTCGAGCTGCATATGACCCTAGTAGTCTGTTTTGTTCTTTAGTTTCACTGACTAAACAAAGTGGGGCTGCCTAGAGATTATACCCAGGCAAGCAAAACAAAAAACATCAGATGGTGCCAGAACATTACTAGTGCTGCCAGTTAAAGCTGTAGCTGGGCTGGAGCTTTATTATCTCAGTTCACTACTTTGGCTGTATTATGCCACAGGAGTTGAAACAATGCGAAGAACTCGTGGAAAAAAACCCTCTTGGCTTAAGTCTGAAAAACCTGTGTGTGTAGGCAGAGCATCTGCAATGAGAAATTCTCCACAGAAGAGCTTTTTATTTACCTCGGTTTGCCAGAGGCTGAATTTCCTGAACTTCGGCTTACACTGAATATCTCACTAGTTCTTTGTTCTCTTTGACTCTTTTTGAGGGGTAATGTGACAAAGACTTGTATCCACTAGAAAAAGTATGTATTTTAGATACCTCGTTTTAGCTAAAAGTTTCAAGTAGGAAAAATTGTAACAGGTATAAAAGGGGGAATTCAGCTCAAGGTTTCTTTCAGAAATATAGTGTGGATATTCTCCTTAGGTAATTTGGCAGAGATCAGAGAATCATTGCTTTTCAAAAAGCCCCACACAAATTGAAATAAATGCATTTGAAATTACAGTATTTGAGCATCCAGGATACAATGTCATCCAGGTTTATGTACATTCATGGCATGCCAGGATGCTCTGTCTTCTGTGTCTGTCAGATTACTCTCCTATGTTGAACATGGATCATGAGGGCACTGCTGAAGGATTCAGGCTGAACTACTTAGATCCTTCTGATAAAGATTATCAGGACCCATTCAAATTCTTTTGAAAGATCAATGCAAACAATTTAGGTCATTTAAACAAATCAATAAACTGAAATCAGCCACAACTAGGCTATAACTTCTCTTTATATCCTTTGTATTTGAAATCATTAGCATCAACGATTTTGAATTAAAAATGACTTCAAATGGAAGTTAGTGAGTTAGAATTTAGAGAGAAGAATTTAGTTTGCTTTTATGTATTCCAACTGAATCCATTCTGGACCAGTTACAAATAGCTATTATTTTCTGTAATAAATGTCAGTTTTAGTATGATGTTCTCCATATTTTACACAATTTAACTCAGACTAGAGCATCATCCTCTGTAACATTACTGTCATCTGAGAGAATAATGTACTACAGAGATAGCAGAACAGGGCTGAAGGCAGCAGCTGTTACCTTGTGCTGCCTTTGTTTCATGCACTCCTCCATCAGCTGAAAATCTTGTCCAGCACCATTCTCTTGCCACACAGAGGTGTCAGTTAAATTATCCTGCCATAGTGTCCCAGCCACACACAGATTCCCTGACCAGCCATAATGTTTAGCCCACGAAGTGGCCTCTGAGGTGCTCAGAATGTCCCAGCAGGAATGTAGGGGGGAACCTCAGATATGCCCAGTCGTTCCTGTGTTTTCCAGGACACCCTAAAGTGCACTCTACTTAAAAAAATTTCTTCTGTGTTATTTTTCTTTGTCCACGCTTGTCCACTAAATTGCATTTTTGCCCATCACAGTTTAAATCCGCGTGGTTTCTTGCCAAAAGGAAGATACTGCTGAGCAGAGTAAATACCAGTGAAGGACCAGGGTAGACAATGGAAGGAAGAGAATACTGGAAGTCTGATTCTTTAAGAGGAAAATGCTTTTCTGCCATAAATTTTGCTGCAGTTATGGCTGAACTAACTTAGAAGAACCTCAGTGATGAAGTTGTGGCTTGTGGGTTTCCTTAAGGGTGTCTGGGAGTGTGACTGGCAGCAGTGAAAGTGGCTTTAGGTTTGCCTAACAGCTGCAATTGCTTGGGGTTCTGAGGAACATAAGGAAGGCATTTGACAAGAGAACAAATAACATTTTGTTTCAGTTTCTTTTCCAACTTCAGAAATGTGCTGGTAGTTTAATTTTGTATTGCTTGTCCTGTAAGGTCACTGTGTGAACTACTGGCAACATAATAATCATAATTAAGAATTTGTGTTTTAGCCTAATAGTGGGTGATTCCTTTTTTTGCTTATCGATAGCAAGTAATGTCTTTTAGTTGTACCTTCAGGAAAACATTCCCTCCATTTTATTTTTTACAGGTAACAAATGCAGTAATAAACTACAACCAAGTAGAAGATGGAGCATTATGTGTCATCTTCAGCCTCCAGCTACTGTCCTTTGCAGGTATTTTCTAGTCTCTCTATTCACATCCCACTAAGAATAGGAGCAATGTCAGAGCCTAAATATTTTTTATTTTATTTC
Organism: Entomyzon cyanotis; assembly: GCA_024500445.1. Taxonomy (NCBI): domain Eukaryota; kingdom Metazoa; phylum Chordata; class Aves; order Passeriformes; family Meliphagidae; genus Entomyzon; species Entomyzon cyanotis. The sequence continues at coordinate 5,928,451 of JAKEPQ010001020.1, forward strand.
TTCAGAATTATGTTTGGTTTAGGGGATTACAGAGAGGAAGATAGATGGGAGAGAATCACCTTCACCCTACAAGCAGTCATTCTTCAAAGAGGATAATTAAATCAAGTATGACAGTAAGTGCCATTGTAAGTAGATTTTCTGAATAGATTTATTGTGCTGTTACTGGTTTTAATACAGATTTTTATGAAAAAAATCAACAAGACAGTGGAAGGACAGTAGTTGGTTTCTGAGGCAAACAAATAATTCTCTTGGGCCTTTCTTGCCAATTCCTCTGTGATTCTACAAAATAAAAGCCATTAGCAATAAATTTTCTCAATTCAGTCCATTTTAATCTAGTTTTTCTCTGATTTTAATGAATTGTCATAAATTCCTCTAGGTCAGGGATGAGGAACCGCGTTGAGGGTTAAAGCTTTCTGAGTCTTCTAAATGACTCCATATTAGCATACTCTGGGAAAAAATCAAATTACAGCAGGTTGTATGGAATTCAAGCCATTTGATCTCAGAATCCCTGTTCTGTTTCTACTTAATATTTATGGCTGTGTTTGGTGTAAGTTCACATGAGAAGAGACTTTTGTTTTTGAACATTAGATCTTCCTTCCTATGGTTCAGAATCTCATCCTTCCACGGCATGTTTAGAGCTGCACTGGAGAGCATTGGAATATTGGAGCCATTTCCCCAAAACACGTGGAATATGTTCAGCAAAAACGTGATACCATTTAAGACAGGGCTGAAGACTATCTCTAGCACTTAAAATAGATAGAGATGATTCTGAAACTCAGCCTTATTCTGTGTTTAGTTATTTAATCCTCTCTGGTAGTGCTGTATGTCAGAGGGATGATGCAGCAAAGACGCAGCTGACTCACCTCGCTGGCACCAACACTTGGCAGGACTGGGAGGAGTTTGTCAGATGTTGTTGCAGTGTGTTAAAAACAGGGCGTGAAGGTACTCAGTTAAGCAACTCCAGTGACTCACTAAATGGCCAAATCCTGTTACAAGGTCTACAGAGAAACATATTTTAAGGACACTATAAATTTGAGTGGCTTTGAAACAATAACAAAACTTAAAATTTTGGTGTGGTGTCTTGAAATTAAGTTCAAGTTTTGCAGGACAAATATTTGATATAACATTATCTGGGAGTTGCAGGAGTGTAAACTGACACTTTAGGACTCAACATTTCTTCAAGAAGTACATTTCTGAGCTTGCTGAGGGGCTTGGCCGTTAAGAAATGTCATTATCTTCTCTGCACTCACTTTACACAGAGGGCAGAGAATTCCTCCCACATATCCTGGTTACACTTGAGATCTTTCAGTGTTCTGAGATGAAGGTCTTAATAGCAGTAAAAAGGTAGTGGGGAAAGCACCTTGTAACAAATTCTGTAACTTAATCACAGTATAAATCTAATCCAAAATAATTTTTAAAATTGCCCAGCCTTTATGCTCAAGAAATAGTTACACAGGCTATTTTCCATCTGTACAGTGGCTGAGCTCTGGTAATCTGAAAATCAATCCAGCAAGTAGAAAAATGCTGGAATTAATGTTGTACCCTGAGCAATTCACTGTAATCTTTGTATTATTTTATTATAAAACTTACAACATCATAATTTACTCTTGAGATCAACAGGCCATGGACACCTTTAAAATTCAGCTGGACAGGGTGCTGGGCCATCTTGAATAGTCTGTACTTTTGCCAGGAAAGAATGGACTATATTATCTTTGAGGACAATATGGTAATTCCAGCCTGGTATTGTATGAGTCTATAATTCCTTGCTGAGTACAGGAGTTTAGAATTCACAGCATGCTGAATCCCATTTCATACTCCTAATGCATTGCTTAGATGGGTAATGTCTCATCATTTGATTTAACATCTTATCATCCTCTGGGCAGAATGTATTTAAAATTTAATGCAGAAGTCCCTGCTATTTTCTCAACCGCAAATAAGTGATTCCTACTTTAGCCTCCACAGAGACTTTGAAAAGATACAGAGGAATGCTGCTCAACTGGAATGTTTCCTTCATTGCAGCTGTGGTATGCAGCCCACTGATACAAAAAGGCAAATAAGCACAATCTCTTTTCTCAAAGCTTTCTCACCATCACCTTTTTTCATGGTGTTTAGCCTATTAACATGTTTCAAGTAAGGTTACTTGCTCTTTGTTGTCAGTTTTGCAAGAATGCAATACCTCCATTGTCATCTTCTCACAAAATTTAGACTTATTTGATATGTAGCAAATCTAGCAAGGGACAAGGTAAGAACTCAATTAATATTTAAGAGTATTGTCACTAATCATAAGGATTATATGCTGTGTTTATTTTCAGATAAGGAGTGTTTATTTTTTTTATACACCATATTTATTTGTTATTAATAGACACAGCAATATCAAAGGTAGTATTTAAAACTAGTGTATATACATACAAGTAGGTTCCAAAATATATTAATATTATCAGGCTGTTATGAACAGTATCTATGCTCTGTGGTACAAAGTGATATTAAAATCTGGAGGAAAATTTTTTCCCCTCACTTTTTTTTTTTTCTGTCTTGTTTTGTCCAGGTAAATAACAAGCATCTGACTTTGGTAATTTTTATGGTATTAAGTAGGAAATCTAAGGTGATGTAAGTAAGGATAAAAGGAAAGTCAAGGAGACCTACAACTGAGCAATCCATCATAAAGCACAGGTACAACATTTAATTTCCGTACCTAGAAGTATTAAAGGGGTATCTGTTAAAACTAAGTTTCCATTGTGCCAGTTTAGAATCAATTTCTGTCTCCTCTACATTTTCTTGTGGAATTTAAAGTAAAATAATTTTTCTTTAGGTCTAGCATCACTCCCAGCGATTTGTATGTAGGAGGAGTCCATGTACAGTATTAACCCTCATTTAATACTGACCTGATTTTGGGATGCCAAAAAGATTTTTCTTTAGGGTTGCTGTTTCTTGTGTAAGAATGAGAGACAAAAGTAGCAGGGTTAATCCTACCAAAAATTGGAGAAGATTTTTTCTTCTTATCTGAGAATGAAAAAATCCTTTTTGGTGCCTACTTAAAGGATTTGCTTCCTCCTTGTTCTGATGAAAGCGAAAACGCAGATTTTTTTTTTTTCATCCTACTCAACTCTCTCTCTCTGTTCTATGAGAAATGAAAAAAAGAAGGGGAAAACTAATCTAGTAGAAGAAAAATAAGTAGCCACCAGAATAGGCAGAATAAACCCAGATTGCTCCCCAAAAATCATGATCTGCACTTGGACCAGGATTTAGAAAGCAGATGGGTGCTTTGCTACTGTGTCAGCTCTCAGGAGCTGTCAGGAGAATATTCCATTTATGTATGAACTTGCAGACTCGTACAGAGTGCGGCTACATGTGATTTCCAGATGAAGTGAGACTTCAGTTCACAGCAGCACCTCCTGCAGCTCCATCAGGTTGGTACCAGCAGGAAGAAAACCCAGGTTCAAGGATCAGGGAAAGCCTTCACACACCCTGCCTAGGTGTCCAGTCTTGGTAGTATGAAGACAAAAGCCTGGGACTTATTATTGGATACATTAAGCTGCTGTCTAGACTAAAACAACACTCACAAAAATGAACTCCAGCTCAGGTGACTTCTGAACTGTAAATCCTTGGAAGTTTGGGAAGTACACCCGGTCAGTCTCACTACATTTTCCACTCCTACCATTTTCCATACCTACTAGCTATTGCCAGTGCTGGAGACAGGATATTGGGCCGTTCAGACCTTTCTTCTGAGCCGTTACTGCTATTTTCATATGATGTTCTTATTTTCATTAAGGGACTTATTTTCACTAAGGGACTCTATAACTATTATTTCAAGGTTTGGGGTTGCTGGGTTGGTTTTTTTTTCAGTGAAAGAGTGGGACTTCTGCAGGATCTTTAATGATATCATAGCCTAATTTTACATTTTAATATTCAGACCTTACTTTGCCCCTTCTCTAACATGAACATTTTTGCTGATTTCTGCTGAAGCTGAAATTGCTGAGAACTGTTGAAATAGATCCAGATGTCATGGACTGAAACAAAGGAAATCCTACTCAGCTTGTAGGCAGTAGCACACACAGGGCAGCTCTGTTACTCACTTTGTAAGCCAAGAAAATCCAGGCCTTGTTGCATCTGTTTGCTTCCAAGTTTCAAAAGTTCAGTCTGTGAACTTCCCAGTGCCCTGATAAACTATTGCAGCAGTAACTGCAACATAACTTCTAAGAAAATCCTACAATAACATTAATATTAAAACCTCTAAGTGCTGCTGGAGTTAGCCAAATTCTCTGGACAAGTGACAAAATGGAGAGTTATATCATTTGCTTTCCATTGCCCAAGAGAATTAGTTTTCGAAAATAAGCTTGTAAGGAATGTACTTACAAGGAAGTCTAACAATAAAAATAGTCTGCAGTGTATAGTGAAACTTTGATTTTCATGGCATAAGCTGAGGTTGGTGATGTTTAGGACATTGTAGTTTCCTACAGTGGTGTGTTTACTTTAGCTATACACAGTAAATAGTTTGTTCTAATTTACTGGTCAAACGTACAATACAGTTTGTAGGTTAGCAGCCTTAAGCCTTTGGAAATAAGTTACCAGCAAAGCAAAGCATGACTTTAGTTGGGTTTTTCCAGTTCAGGCCGAACAGCCCAACGTTGTTCATACTTCTGTGTTCCTTTGGTGTTGATGTAGTTACATGTACATAATCAAGAGCAAAATTTATCACATTGACTTAGAGATTAAAGCATGTAACTACCCAGTTAAACTCTGCTATTCATAATGCATAAGCAAAAGAGGAGGATCTGAGTGTATCATTAGCATTACACTCTCTGGTTTATGTTTCTAGTCTGACAACCACAGGACAGATACAGCTCTTCTCAATATAGCAAAACCAGTAGCAAATGAGCTGTTGTCTTATCTGTTTTTCAGAGTTTGGCTTACATATCTGTCAATTTTAGACAAAACAAAATCCTACACACAGTTCTCCCTGATCCAGCTGTCACTTACGCACTGATAACATTAACCCATCTGTCTGTAGAATATTACATCTATTTGGCTTTACACTTTTGAATGGGAATTTAATCTGCTAAATATCAGCAGTGATGTTTTACATTTAATTGCTACAGTGCCTGCATTAAATTTACTCATTGCATTGAATTTCTAAAACACAGAGGTGACAATTTTCTTTTTCTTGTAGGTGGTGGACCAATCTTATACCCTTTGTCTTTACTGTGGAGTTAACTTACAATTCCTTTGTGTTTTTTAGCTTGAATCTTCCTCACTCACAAATCCTTAACTGTAGTGCTGTAGTACTTTCAACATTTCAGGGGATAATCAGTGCGGTGTCAGCTGGTGCAGTGTGAAGCATAGGTAATACTCTGCAGTGTGACTGATCTCAGTGGTGCTTGGCTGACTGAAATGATGGCTGTCATTTCTGTTCCCAGCAGCAACATGGGCATATTCTGTACTGTGAGTGCTCAGACTGTGTAATTACTTTTTGGAAATGTTCAGTTTTTTTCATGCACAGAGAAACTCTGCCGTGTGAAATCTGCTGTTGTCTGGGTTTTTTGAATGTATTTAATAATCCTGTGTCAGGATTCCTGATGCTAAGAAATTCAGACACCTAGATACAGAGTTTGGGGAGATGGACAGATTAATAGACATATATATATGTACATAGATGTGTGTGTGTGTGCCCTCAGGAAAAAAATCCAGATGGAAAAAAATGGCCTTTATGGGAAAATCAAGGCAAATGGTAGCTTTAAATCAGGTTTGCTTTACAGGGAAGGCATTGCCCAAGGCATAATAATGCCTGCAGGAACAATGCCTGCACTTAGACAGGCTATGGACCAACGATTGGGCAGGGAGTTCTGTGGAAAGGCTAGAAAGTATTGCAAGCTGGGGAGAACTCTCTGGTACCATATATCAGAGTGTTTAAATGGGAAATCAATAGACTTCATATTCCATGCATTTTAAATTATTTATTTGTGCTTAAGCCCTGCCAACCAAAGCATGAGTTAAAAAGGAATTTTGGTTTCTGAACCTCCAGGGTGCATATTTTCAACCTTTTCTTTGCAACCTTGAAGGCCAGAAAGTTCCTATGTTTTGCTGTTTCTTTGTTGCCTTTTTTTTCTTTCTTTTTTTTTCTTTAATTAAAGCTCAAATAACCCATGCAAGCTCTCAACTCCAGAGTATGGAGCTTTATTAGAAGAAAACCCAAACAAGAGATTGGAAAATGTTGGCAGCTGGTAAAACTGAATTTGTTTTCTAGAGCATGCCATATTTGAAAAGAATAAGTAGACAGGCAGAAAATGAGAAAGGATCATCTTCCAAGCAGATAGACTCTGTTTATCTAAAGTGGGACAAGGAAAACTTTTATCCCACATAACTTTTACTTTTGGATGGCATTTGAATTGGCCTTGAGTGTTTGGCAGCTCATCTGTTGAGCCATCTGTTTCAGATTATGCATGCTCGGAGGGCACATTGCACCCAGACTTACAATTCCTCTGAACACAAGAAATTTGAATTGGATTTGCAGTTTAGTGATCAGTAAGCATGGATGTGCATGTACATGTGCATGACACAACTAAATAAACTTTGTTTATTTGGGACAAATTGAAGCATTTGTACAGCTGGAGAAAGCTGAGGGAGGTTAGAAGGGGAAAGCCTTAGGCTTGTTCACTGGCCTGTGCCACCTGTCAGTGCTCAGGCAGGGCAAAACAAGAAAAAAGTACCCAAGGTCCAGGAAATTTCTCCTCTAGACTGAAAAGTTCTGAATGAACTAAGAGGTAATATACTACCCAGTTTTACAGCTCCTTTAAAAAGTGTCTTAAATGGATTGTAGGGTAGAGAAACTGCAATTTGGCTCCCTCTGTTAATGAATCATCTCCAGTCCCATCACAGTGCCAGAGATGCACTGGGTAGTGAATCACAAAGCTATAACCAATACTCTGAGAGTCTTTGTTATGCCTAAGTACATCGTGGCCAGGAAAGGGGTTTTGATCCATAAACTTTAATGGTGCATTATGTGAAGCTCATATTATTTATGGCATACTAGTAGCACTTATCTTTTTCATGTTATCTCCTTTGAACATACTTTTTTTTTTTTTTAAAGAATATACTGCTTGTTCCACCCCTCCCTTTTCCTTCCTTTCCCCAGAATGCTGACTCAATTCCTTTTACTCTTTCAGTCAGCTTGCAATTTTAGGCATTTCCTTGTCCAGTTTTCAGGGGAACACTTTACTTCCCTCTCATGAGCACTGTGCAGATCTCTTGTGGCTGTTGAATCTCATCCTGGCTGGAGATGGAGGAGATTTCTTTGCAAGCAGTAGCTACTGACACAAGACCATCTGCTCTTCATGAAATTTTCTGAACCCATGGGCTTGGGTAGCAGTTGTGCAGTTATGTATGAGAAGAAAATTTGGCTCACATAATACAGTGATTGAAGGAATGGTAAATCTAGAACCAGCCAAGAGATTTGAGGGATAAATGCAATTTCGTCCCAGATTCTCTTTCTAGATAATGATATTTCTTTTTTACAGGTTTTCACATTAACCAAACCCCCAGACTGCATTATTAGCAAAGTTTAAGTCCTTTGGTAATGAGGATCAGACTTTAGGGTAGTTTATAATGAATTGTGAACAGAACATTGACCAAATGTAGATATATTGTATTGTTCAGGCAGATCTTATTCAATGTGCATAGAGAGTTAATCTAATGTCATTAATTATGACATTAGATTGAGTTTGCAAATATTTCTTCTTGCTTCAAGTAACACACATAGCGCATTTAATCAAATAACTGCATATGTGCAATTAAATGTGCAACATCTAAAATTTTAGGAGTTTTACTTTTTGTAATATATTTAATCTGCTCATCTGATCAAAAATAGATCTTTATATTACATTGCTTATTCAAGTACTAAATTCTATTACTTTTTAAATTAGTACTCCCAAAAGAGCTACAGGAATTGATGAATATTATTTCATCAATTTAAAAAAATTGAGTTACCTGAAAGAAAAAGAAGTCTAATTAAAATATTGCCTTGTTGAATCCTCTAAGTAGAATAAGTTCTTTCCTCATATGAGAAATTTATGAAGTTATTGCAAAGCTGTAAGAGCAGGGATCAGAACTGCAGATATTATAAAAGTCAGCTGTAGGGTAATGGTAAAGGGAGACAGAGACAGATTCTGTGCTGGTTTTAGAATCTGCCAAGGACATAGGTGCTATATTTTGGGCAAGAGAACTCTTTTAGCCTGGAACCATCTGGCTGGCTTTCATCTGTGCCAGTTGTTGTACAGGCCAAGCTGCCTGTCCTGCCTCTACCACATGTCTTGAAGGGGGAATTAGATTTAAAATACCATCATTTCCAGTAGCCTTATTGGAAATATATATATGAAGTGACTTAGAAATCCAAGGAAGCAATCTAAGCTTCTATCAGAGACTTTGATCAGAAGTTTCCTCATCCATGTCCTGAAGTAATCCTTAGATTACTTCAAGCTTCACTGGCAGCAAAAAGTCCTGGCTGTAGGATCTGCTTCAATTTGTTGTCCAATGCACATGATAACTACAGTTAAAACACACATAAAACCTCCACACCCAAGGTCTTCTGTTTCATTCTTTTAATTCGTAACTATATAGCTGTATTTATAAACACAACAATACAGGTTTTCCACACCTGATCCCTACAAGGTACCTGCATGATTTGTATTTTTGGGCTGGCAGTTGTGCTATCTAGCGAATGGATTTGTTCTGCAGTCCTGTGTAGGAGACCCACAGCTAATTTTTAGCCTGGGATTTATTTCCTACTTAGAAGAATTGGAGTTGAGCTAAATTAAGTAACTTATCTATATATTCATTTTACAGTTAACTAAATAGCTCTACTGATGATTTTGTAGTATTTTTTCTCATGCTCACCTGTATATATGTAATTTACCATCACTAATGCTATCAAAAGGAAAGGAGAGAGAAATTAATTAAATAATTTTGTGCAGATATTTCTGTAAGGAAAATCATTACAGTAAACTTGATTTAAACAGGAACAAATTATGTGTCTTCACTAAACATAAAGAGACTGACAATCAAGAATGTTTCAGTTTTAGATGCAATTTGAATGTCTTTTGAATCATGGAGATACTTTCAGGAGGAAAACATCTTCTCTTTCTGTAAAACTAATCCAGCTATCTGACCTCATCTACCTTATATGGCTTCTGCCTCTGTTTTACACCTAAAACCTTGATACTTTTCTCCTTTGGAACTCAGTGTTCTTTTTTTGTTCTTTGTTCTCAGTTTTATACCACATATCTATTTGTCTTGTGAGCACTTTGGGGGGCGTTGTTCTTCTGGAGAAGGTCAAATTTGTTTGCCACTGGACTGATTCAACAAATTCAGTTGATATGGGGATCTGAAAAATTGGTGGTTTGACACTTGTGCATCATCATCAATAATTTTGGTAATCTGATGTAGATATTGATATAGAAATATACTTTATATAGAAAGATACATTGTGCAATTGCTTCTCATATTTTGTGAATATCATTTAAATTAGTATTACCAATAACAGTGGAAGTTAACAGAGTCTTTCGGGTTCTGCAGTGCATTTTAAAGACCAGAATATATATGAATGGAATTTTATTTGTAAAGAGGGCAAGTTTGATTGAAAAACTGTTGTGAAGCTTGTTAATCCATGATATATTTTGCAAAGTCACAGTGATGATTACACTGGAATTATTTACTACAGCTTCTTTAAATGCTACTAAAACTCATTTAAAGAAATATTTTTTCATCAATGGTCACCAGACTTTCACAGCTGTAGCTGCTGCATAGCTATATCTGTTTATAGCTCTATCAGCTTCACCTGTTCAACAGGTGAAATATCTTTTATTGCAGATAACAGGACAGGAACATAAGGTGACACAGAGGTAAGCAAGTCCTTGTCAGCTGATGGAGTTCAAATTCCATTAATGCTCTTTTGCATTTGATAAGTCACATGCACACCTTAACAATTCCATTGAGGCTGAATCACTCCTGCATTACTTCTGCAACTTAATCTTTTAAAAAACCCAAACAAAATCAACCAGCCAAACAAACCAGTAAACAAATCAGTCATTAAAAAAATAACTGGGTCATATTTAAGGATATTTCTTGTTTTAATTGTATTGTGTGTGCAATCAAATGAGAACATATTTTGAATTGTGAGCTATTTACTGCTCTTGTACTTTACAGCAATAAGAGAATATTCAGTCTCTAATACTTAGCAATGATATTTATTGTATGTGTTGAAAACATTTTTCATAAAGGCAAATATATTGGTACTATCTCATCAGTCAAATTACATTCTGTCATTGATAGTACCAACTTGATGTAGAAGAGTGGAAAAATATAATTACATGTCAATTATTCAGGAGTCAAAAAAACAAAGAAGTTTTAAGGGAACATCTCTTAGTCTTTCATGTTGACACCAGTGGGATTATATGTTTTGCACTTAAAGGAACATTTTGCCTGCTGATGTGCAATAGTTGGCCAAGTAACAGAACACATTCCACTCCCTGCTACAGGGCTGTAAATAAAAAAAAATCCCACATGGTTGTTTCTCATTTATGGACATACAGCAGGATTGTGCTTCTGAGAAGGGGAAGTGCAGCAGGAAGAGCATCTGTGGAGATTCCTACAGACTCACAACAAATTTCTTCTGCAGAAAGAGCACTGCAATTTGGTATTTGATAGCTGTCACAAAGTGCAACCTGCAGGCTACCTTACAGCTCTCAGCACTGATGCAGATGTAGACAAGTAATGATTTGCTCTTGCTTCTAACTGTATTTGTCAATAATTTGTGATCTTTTCCATAGCAGCAAAACCAAAGTTTTAAATGTCACTTGATCAAGGTTAACTGAAATGGTCGAATCATCTCTGTCCTTATCTACTCTGAGGGCTAAATCATTAACACCTTTTCAAATATGATGGATTTTCCACTATTGTTGAGGCTTTTGTCCTCACTGGACCTTTGGCACTCACTACCATAAGCCAGCTGAGATCTCTGTTCTTTCACTGCAGCTCCCATGTGTGAGAGACTTCATTACTGAAACCAAGTGGAACATGATTTACATTTAGGAAAAGTTTTAACTACTAGTGTAAAATTAAACATAAATAATTGTGTTGTCCTGAATAAGGATGAATTTTAAAATGTGGTTTAAATGTTGGTACCTGAATTGCTCAGCTTGAAGAGTGGGTTGTGGTAGTCAGTTACTGTGATTTGTGAAAGGTATTCCATGTCTTATGACCACTGTTACTGCCTCAGTGTTTTTTCCTTTTAATACTTTCTGAAATATGTTGATGTTGTTATGATTGTAATCAAGACTAGATGAAAATGAAAGAAAGTGGAGAAGGTAAGAATATATAAGAAGATGAAAATAATTGGGAGGACAAGTAAGGAAATCTCAAGAGGAAGCATTTGCTAGTATCAAGAGTTACAGCAATGCCATAAAAATGGCCTCATGCCATAAGAAATCATAAGTTTGTCACAAAGACAAACCATTTAATGAGAAGAAAAAATACCAAATGCTCTTTTTTCTAATTACTTCATGTATCTTATTATTCCGAAATTAATTAATAATCTTTGTGAAGGGCAGAGTGAACTAATTCTAGGTTAGGAGAATGGTGGGAATTCACTGTGTAGATTATATTTTTTAATATTTGCTGTTTTCTTAAAACATAATAATCTTTTGCTTCAGAAAGGTAAGCAATGTGTTCTCTGGATTCATAGTATAAACAACATGCCTAAGGAAACAGGGAGCAGAAGAAACTTGGTAAAAGCTTTTCTGCCTGCTTCTTTGTAAACAGATTAGTTTTCAGTCCTCATTTTGGTTTAATATACACTACACACTCCAGTATTGATGTGTTTAATTTATAATGAAGACTGATGCTGTTTCAGCAGTGGTATTGCTTTTATCTATTTCTGTCAGAGCATGTATTAAGCTGTTCAAGGAACAGCGAAATCTCCAACTGCTACATTAGCTGGACATGTCAAATTAATGCCTATTGAAGATTTTTCTGGGTTTCAAATATAGTCTTAAATGAAAATGTCACTCTGCTGTCTGTCGTCTAGCTAATTATCTAGAGGTCAAGTTGGCCTCTTGTATATATCTACATTTTCTCTTATTCTTTTGCAACAGGAGGTGTAGCCCCATTAAACTGGCTAATATAAATTTGTTTGAGAAAATATGCTTACAGTCCTAGTGAAAAGATAAATTGTGAATGTTTTCAAATAGCATAGATAGGTCTGTACTGCTGCATTTTGGATTTGCCAACTCTTCCATTAAATATGATTGAAGAGATTCACTCAAACCCTATTCAGGTTATTTTCAATTTTAACATTCTTTTAATAAAAATTCAAGATTGCTCTTTCTAATTACTACCGTTCAAAAATAATTTTAGCTTTTGGGATTATACTTGCAATATAGATGACACCATTTTACAAAAACAAAGAGGTGTAATTATTCCATACTGTACTCTCTTTCTGCCAGATGAAGAAGGTAAATTCAGATATATTCAAATATTTCTGAACATCTCAACAGAAATCACTTTAAAGATGAAGAAATATGCAAAGTTACTTTAATATCCTAGTTTGTGTTTCTTTAATACTGCTACAGTTTTGTATAAATTTGGTCATCCCACAACCCACTTTGAAATACTTTCAAGGCTGCTATGACTTTAAAAGTCTGCAAACCACCTTAAGCCAAAAGCACAGCAAAAGATGAATTAACAGATAATTCCCATGCAGTTTTCATAATGATCAATGCACATACTCTAGTAACTAGACATCCTCCTAGGAGATACACTGTAGGACTCACAGATGACATGTTTTATGCAAAAGAAACCCATAAATTAACAGATCTCTATGGAAGGTCTGATAGAGTCAGTCCAGATAATTGTGGTGCTCTCTTGTGGCCTTAAAACATAGCAGCCTATCTGTAACCCTTTGTCTAGAAAACTTGCAGCTGCATAAAGTGTAAAGAGCACAAAAAGCATATCCTGGGGTGTATTTCTAGAGAAAGGCATGCCTGCAGTTGTGACTTCCTAAACCAGCTTGTGTCACTAGTCCTGGAAAGTACTCTGAGATTTCAGATAAAAGGTCCTCTCAGTCCAAAGGTTGTCAAAGTTTGTATGATGATCTTCCTTATTTCTCGGGAGGGATCTCTCAGTAACCTAGGTGTGGGAACTGCTGTTCTGTATCAGGAACATGGGTGTTGTTTGGCTCTCTGAAACCTGTGCAATGTAAGACAGTTTCAATTTGCCTGTGGGCAGGTTCCCTTGCATTGTATTCTTTGATCATACAACCGGGTTTATTTTTTGATCAGGATTTTGTGTGTTGATGCATATGGTTCCTTTTGTTCTGTAAAACTCAAAGTGTTTAATCCTTCGACCTTTAGGTCCTTGATCCCGTATATGCAATGCTGGAGCTACTGCTCTGCTTTGCACGGGAACTCCAGAGAGCTGGGTACCTCATTTCATGTTCAGGAATGCAGGAGACAGGAGTGAGTCATTCCTCTGTCAGCCTCCGGAGTGCTCATGGGCTGTAGTAACCTTTCCTAGAACGAGCAGAACAAGTCATATTAAATGCCTGTGTGCTGTTTTGGGCTTCCTGTGTGCTGATCCACAGGGCAAACAAAGCTCTAAGAAAGGAAGGGGTGGACACGTAAGGTATTATTTCTAGGGAGACCAGTGGATAGATTAAAATGTTACCAGCTTTTCTAACATATTTGGTGATTGTAAGAGATTGATAAAACACAGAGGTCGATCGTGTTTGACTCTGATTGGAGTAGGGTCTTTCTATGCTATCTTGCTGCAGCACATTTTCAAATTCAAGTCAGCTGTACCAGAGCAAATCACTTTATACTCTTACACAATGTCTTAGAGTGGAGATTGGCACCAAAGTGGTTGTGCTGCTGCTGTGCTTGCTGCACTGCTGCAAGCCCCAGCCTTCCCTGGCCATTTGGCTAGTTTTGATTTGTTAGCAGTCCCTTGTTTGTCCAGTGTAGACATAACCTTGTGCATTGTACTTTTAAAGAAACAAAAAAGAACACTGAGATCTGGTACCTATTTGTCAAAATGCCAGTACTTAGAATCACAGAAAATCCTATTATACTTATAAATAAAAGCATGCTAATGCTGTTTTCCATGTTCTCTGGGTATTAAGTGTACTGTAATAGAGGATCTTATGACAAAAACATCAACATAAAGCAGTTATTACAGAGCAGATTACAGATAAACACATTTCCTGCAGGAGAATTCATGCTGAATGTGAAAAATATAAAATGAAGCTGTTAGTTTAAATTCTTGCAGTTCATTGACCTTTTGACTTTCTTATGTTCTTAACAAGCTTTCCCAAAAATCCAGCACAGAATCCCACGACTCCTTACACAATTCACAGAAGATATTGCAAAAGGCCAAGATTCACAGGGTCAGCAAAGGGAGAGGCAGAAGAATGGGGTTCCCACTGAGGAGCCAATAAGAAGAGAGGTATGTTTAGAAAGTCCCCCAGTTGCAGGTTTCAGGAGCTCTTCCACCCTTGGTAAGCCCTGGTGAGCTGCTCATGGCTAAGCCAAGAAGGTCATTGGAGGGCATTGTTTTGCAAACCTGCCAACAGTTTGGGGTAAATTTTAGTAGCTGTAATTTTTCTCTTGACAGAAAGAAAGTACGAAGTCCAGTTTTATGATCCAATGTCAGGTGATGACATTTTAATTCCAGCTGAGAAGCAGAGAGCTGTTTTCTTCTGGGAGCTGTCATTCTATATTCGTGAAAATCTGCAGTACACTCATTCACCATCAGCAGGCTGACAAGTGCTGCTGTAATTGTTACAGAGATGTCTGAGGCTCTGAGCTGGTTGTTTTAACTCAGCTGGTTAAGGAGGCATCCAGGACAATTTGTCTGTGAGCTGCACAGAATGATCAACAACAGCAAAGATCTACGTGACCACACTAATTCAGCATTGATTGTTTGGAACTCATTATTATTTTAATTTGTAGAGGCCACAGTGGTTACCTTGAGTGATTCTTGCCCTCTGACTGTGGACACAGTGGTCATGCCTGATGACTGGGAGTGTGCACAGCCAGGGTGAAGGTACATAACCACGTACCTGGCACTGCCTGCTTGTTCCTGAGCTGCAAGGGCAGCATGGAGTCTGCATCAGCAGCTTCAGACAACAGTATGGGAAGGCTCTCTGGATGCAGACTGCTGTGCACTTCAGATTGAGGGAGCAAAATGGGAGGGGTTGTTGTGTTTATTTTCTAAGCCAAAGGCTTTGGGAAGGTCAGGCTCTGAGCAGTAGTCATTCAGCTGGAGCAGACCTCCCTCCTGGACAGGTGTTCTGCTCAGAGGGGACTTGGGGATTTTAATTGTGCTCTGGGTAACACAGCTCTGCTGGTTGACCTGCACAAGTCTCTTGACTCAACACCCTTATTCCAGAACCTCACTGCAGCTGTGGGTCTCATCCTGGATCTCATGGGAAATGTTTGATGCAACACCCAGGAGAGAAAGGGAACAGGAGCAAGAGCACTGCTGAGCCAGATAGCCTGCCCACAAAATCCTGCTCACAGCAGCTCTCAGCATCAAGCCTCTAACTCCAGAGCCAGGTCCCAGGTCCCTGTTTTGCATTTTCCTTCTATTTGCAGTGAGAACACATCAGCCTGGGTGTAACCTCTCTCCTGAGAGGCCAGCAGTCCCTGCCAAGCTGCAGCAAGACTGAGAGATGGAGGAAACAACTGACAGAGCAAAGGGCATCCACATGAGCTCACAGCAGCTGACAGAAACCCAGGCCCTCCAAATGCCTACCGAGGGGCCCCCTCCCAAAAATACTGCTGTCCCCAGGAGACACAGCTGTAGCTTTACAATCTTCCAATTTAATTTCCAGGTATTAATTATTCTGGAATAGTATTCCAATTTTAAACAAAGAAGAAAAAAATCAGTGTAGAAATAGAAAGTCTGTGTTATTTTCTAGGGATTTTGCTTATGAGAGAAGTGTGAGGTGGAGAAGAGATGTGACAGTGAATATGTGAATGGTGTGAATATTTTTATATCTATTCTGTTTGCTTTTTATATTCTTCCCCTCCATACCTTTTTCCTGCTGAAAAAAATGACTGAGAAACAGGTTGGTAAAGCAGAGCTTCTATAAAACCTTTATTAAGGAATAGGTGGGAAGGAGGAATCCCACGTTTCATGACAGATGATGAGCACGAACAGCTCAGGATGACTGCCAGCTGAGGAATGACAGGATGCAGAGGTGGGGCATGAGCATACAACTGAGCTGAGGTGGACAAAAACAATGCAGAGGGGTAGAGAATTACCAACAAAGAAAGAAAACAAAGCATGTTGGGAAAGCTTTCCAATAATCAAGTATGACTTCAGCTAATTTCCTCTTATTGGTCCGAATGCATATTTCAAGTTTAAATGTGTGCCTAATCCACCTTGGGGTAAAGTATAAAAATAGGAACGTTTTCCCTCCACCCTTGGTGACTGATGTATGCTGAGGCAGTGTAGACCTCAGAGTAGCAGTTGAGATAAGCCAGTGGGAAGAGGAGAGCAGGTAGAGGAGGAGCAGGAGAATGAGTGATGACATGAGTATTGCTTTCAGCCAGTCCGTACACAATTGTTTCCCGTGGGTTTGGAGAATGTGGTGCAGTTTATTCCCCACTCCAGCTTGCTCCTTAGTCCCTTGCTGCCTGTGATGTCTCATAGTTTCTCCTGTCATAAGGGTTGCTCATACCTTTTTTCTGATTACCCTCCTTCAGAAGAGCCACTGTTCCCCTGAGTACAAACAGACAGACAGACAGAAGGATGGGTACTACCATGAGTTGTCTGGGCAGGCATCTAATTTCCTGCGAGTGGAGGGAAGCAGGAGGCTGAGCCCAGGGCTGCTCCCCACTGCTGTGGAGCCAGGAGAGGATGTGTCAGGTCAGGACATCCTGCTGCGTTCACACGCTGCTTCCTCCTGGGCCTTGTGCCCAATTTTGCTGCAACCGAGCCCAGACGTGGTTCACCTCCTGTTTTGGGACTTCCCCCACTTGTGTCATGACTAGACTGGAGACCTGCAACTGTTCACCATGCTGGAAGCATCTCCAGCAGAAGCAGGGCCAACAGGGCAGGTGAGGGAGAGGCCAGGAGCCGGCAGTGGGGGATGTTGACCACCGTATCAGGCCGAGTACTCCGGCTCCGGGTTTTCGCTGCAGCTTCCTCGGGCGGGCTCCGGCTCCGGCGCTCGCGTTCCGCGCCCGGTTTTGCGCGCGGCCGCGCTGCCGTGTGGCGGCGGGGGAGGCTCCGGCTCCGTCCGGCGGGCGGGCGCGGATCCGGTGCCGGGATTTGCCCGGGGCCGGCTGGGGAAGTTGCCGAAGTTGTGCGGCGAGTGGCGGGGCCCGGCGCGTCCTTCCTGCGGCCCGGCCGGGGGGATGGAACAGCATGGCCGCGCGCCTCTCCCTGGCACAGGTACGGCGGGGCGGCGCGCCCGCCCGCGGCCAAGGGGCCGCCATCGCCCGCTCCCGCCGCCGCCGCGGCCGGGCGCCGCGGGGCTGCCCGGGGGCCCGCGCTTTGTGCGGCCGCCGCCGCCCCGCAGCGCTGCCCCGCCGCTGTCAGGTGGCGGCGGGGCGGGGGTGTGTCCGCGGCTGCGGGAGGGAGGGAAGGAGGGAGAACGGCGGCGAGGGGCGGCGGGTGGGCAGCCCCGAGCCGCGACCCGGGGGTGCTACGTGCGGGGAACGGGGTCCCGCCCGACCGCAGGTGCCTGTGCCCGGGCTGGCAAGAGCCGGCCGGGGAGCGGCCCTGGGCGGGCGGGGCTGCGCCGGCGGCGGTCGCTGTCCGCCTTTTGTCTGTGCAGGACTCGGGGCGCCGGGCTGGAGCCCAGCGAGCCCCGTCCCGTGGGCGCTGAGGGCGGGCGGTGCGCTCGGGCAGCGTTCGCGGAGGTCTGAAAGGCGATAGCGCGGGTTAAGGTGTCCGTGCCCCGTGCCAGCCCCGGCTGCCCTCCCGGCACCGAGAGGTTCTCGGGGCAGCGAGGCCGTGGGCAGGTGAGCCTGGCAGGGACAGCCCAATTCCTTGTTCTAACAGAAACCTGTCTCCGCGGATACTGCTTGGCAGTCATTTACCTTGGTTTTGGCTCCGCGGTGTGGGAGCACTGTTGTCACCGCTGCCCATACAGGTGTCTCCCAGTGAAGAGCTGTGCAGTGATAGCCCGAAAACTTGGGGACTCCTGGCACGGTGTGATCTCGCTTCACCTCAGTCCTTGTTGCTCACATTTTTTCCTGACGGTAATGGAATCACTTCACACAGGTTATTTTATACCGTTAGGATCATGTCTTATTCCCTAGGGCTGCGATTGCTAATGAGCTGCACTTTTTGATACTTTTTAATTTCATGTAGCAGTGACATGAGAAATTTTCATTGCTACCTGACATAAGGCTGAGGTGGGCCTATTGGTGCACCCTCCTGGCTTGGAATGCTTCGATCTGGTAGCCAGTTGTGACATTTACAGAAATTAAAGATGGTAAATAAGCTTAACGAATTGCTTAAGCACATGGAAGTAAACTTAAAAAGCTGGCAGCAGGGCTGCTCAATTTGCAGTTACTTACATTGTTCACTTTTGATAGTATTATCAGCCATTCGGGGAAAGAAGGGAGCATACCTCAGTGAAAAAGTGAACAAATATGTGGAGAAAACAAATGTGTCTTTAGGAGTCTAAAGGTATGGAGTTGTGAAGTATGGTACTTTTTCTGAAAGCTCGCTTTTTATTGAAATTGCTACATTAGCCTTGTCTGAGTCTCTTTTTCAACAGTCTTCAAGCAAACAAACTTTAAAACATGTACTTTCTGAAGGGAAAGAAGTTTTCATAGAGCTGTTTTGGCTCTTGATTTGGGGAGAGGAGTGGGTTGTCAGCTCTGGTGTGTTCTACAGCAAGACATTATTGCTTACGGGCTGTGTAATCCTTTCATTGTAGAATTTATTTACTTTTTTGGTCACATGGATGGGGGACTAAATACAAATGTGATAATGTTGACAGAAGCAGAAAAATCGCCAGTATCCTTAAAACTATTGTGGCTGCAGCTTACATCAGTGGTTAAACTGAGGGAGCTATTTCTGTGTGTTGACCATTTGTGCAGGGATTTCTTTTTTTGGCTTGTTTGTTTTTTCTTCTTGCGTTGCACAAGAATCATCTCAGCAAGTCAAGCAAGCCTGAAGATAAGTTTTTTTCAGTGTAGGTTCTAGCATGCGGACCTTTAGGGTTATAAAAAGTCCTCGCAAGTGGTGAAGTGTTCAGAATCTGTTGAAGAGCATGAGGAAGTGAAAATGAGAGCTGGGGGTGGGGAGTGCAGTGGTGGCTGCGCTGAGATCAGTTACTTTAGCAGCAGTAAAGGTGTGCAGATCAGTACGATCTGCTCTGGGTCACATGCAGAGAGCAAGAGGCACATGAACCTGCGCTCAAACTCACTGTTAGGTCCGATTTTCTGTTCCCTTTCCTGTGTTTGGTTTAACAGTACTTTAGCACGGCTGGGACATTGGGTATTTCCAAGTGAGATGAGGGTATTTTCAGATTACTTTGCAGCTGCACTGTCTGAGAGGGCTGCACATCCTTTATTTGAATATCAAAGCTGTAATTTCAGTAATTTGAAACTTTTTGGTGCTAATTGTATTCTCTTAACTGATTAGTAAAAATACTTCAGGACTGTGTAGCTGTAGTGAACTTTATTACACCAAATATGCTTGAACAAGGGTTGCAAACTGAAGGCGATTATCTCCCCCTCCTCTCTCCCCCTAATAGTAGTCTGAAGTATCTTTTATCTCCCCATTTTGAATCCATTCTGCAACATCTTGTTGCCACTTGCATTTGCTGGGTGAGTTTTATGGTCTGAGCATGACTGTGAATTTA
This sequence comes from Entomyzon cyanotis, assembly GCA_024500445.1. Classification (NCBI taxonomy): domain Eukaryota; kingdom Metazoa; phylum Chordata; class Aves; order Passeriformes; family Meliphagidae; genus Entomyzon; species Entomyzon cyanotis. The sequence continues at coordinate 5,948,324 of JAKEPQ010001020.1, forward strand.
ATGTGGAACTTCTAAGGGGATTTCTACCACGGGAGTGTTTTGTTGTGGTTGCCTTCAGTTTGGAAACAAGCAAACAACAGCAATGAGAAGGAACTGTCTGATCTCACAGATTGTCATCTGTTGTTGGAAAAGTCAGATTAAGCTATAACCCATATTAAATTAAGCTATATTTTCTGACCTATTTCTGACCTATGGTTGCTTATCTGACCTATTTCATATGGGGAATTTAGGGAGGAAGAATAGAAAACGGAAGGTGTGGAAAATGGATGTTGGGAATGGGGAAGAGGTGTTTCTTGAAAGGTGGACTAATGCAGACATTCAGTAACTTCTTGTTGCCCTTGAAAATCGCACTTATTTATTCTGAAAAACTGGCTGTGATTGAAGGGGAAGCCCACAGTTCAGGGAAGCACTATAAAGAAATATTCTGGAGGAGAAGGAAGATAACTTTGTGTTTGTCTTCCTGATGAAATGCTTTTTGAGAGAAATGTGGTAGTTGTCTTGAAGTAGTTACAAACCGCTTTGGTGAACAAGACAAAATCATGTAATATCAATTTGCATCCTAATTAGCTGCAAGTCTCATTTTAGACTTGAGTATTGTGTCACAGAGTTGAGAATGCTGTGCTATGTTGTTGAAGGGAAACATGGAGTATTACACTGAGGCTGAGCTGGATGAATTCCTGTCTCGTGCACACATTGCCAGGATTAATGTCTTGTTACTGGAATACACAGGATCCAAACACTTGCAATATGAATGATACTCTCATATGTACATGTTATGTATAATGAAGAGCCACAGATTTTGAGGTCTCTGTGGCAAACTTCTGATTTTTTTTTTTTTTTTAAGGGATCAGCAAAATGTTCAAATTAAGATCATAGTTTGTTATTTTTAGTGGAATGAGGAAGCTGTTGTTCCTCTTTCTGTCCTCCAGATGAAGAAAACAGAGTGTGCATGTGTGTGTTTTAACCTGCATGTAGAGGAGGCTGACTGCTCCTAAAGCAGATAGCACCTGATTTTTTTGATTGGTATTGCATTCACCATGTTAGAGAGAAGCTGCTTTTAAAAAGGCAGTGGAGCTACTCTTTCATGTTGCACAGGCTGTGTTCAGTACTGATTAGAAGATGGTGGAGATCTTCTGTAGCAATTTGAAAATTAAATGGAACCATCTAATTATGCAGTGACAGACATCTCTGCAGAGAGAAGATAGCAGTTCTTGTGCCTGCTTCAGCTGTTCAATGGGAAAGAAAGTGCTCAATTTTGAAGTACTTGGTAATAATTGTATAGAAATCTATAGTAAATACTTCCTTTACTTTTGTTATTGCTGTAGGAGATGTTCTTGGTTATGTAATTGAAAGTGGTAGAAAGCTTTACCATGAAACACTTCAGATAAGACAATAAAACAATAGAGAACAAAGAGAGAAGTTAATTATTGTTTTGAAGTGGCATTGTAAGGAAACCAGCTTGCCTTGAACTTACCTGCATTTTGGCTGGCTGACTACATGAAGAACATTTAAGGCCAGATTGTGTCTTTTGGAAACTCTTAAAATAAGTCCTAGAGCTTTGTGTTTAGGATTTTAGTCAGGACAGAATAGCTTGTTTCTCCCATGCTGTCTCATTGGGGTTGGAGGGGGAAATTACTTTGGTTTTCTCAATAGACAGCTTTTGTTTGTTTGTTTCTAAGCCAATTTGGAAGGAAGGTTGTGGCTGGATGGGGTGGACAGACTGGTAATAGTACCTTACTGTGCCTAAATGGGAATGTGCCAGTGGCATGAAAACATGGGGATTGATTGGCAACAGAAGATGAAAAAGCTGGGTGTCCCTGGAGGTGTTTTTTATTTCCTAGGTTAGCATTCTAAAGTTCATTGGTTTGTATCAAAGGTTGTAATTACTACAACACATATTACCCTTGTGAAGTGATCAACTTTGAAATGGAGCCATAATAACGTCTTTCTATTTTTGTACGCTGTGGAATCTGACCTTTTCTCCCACCCTCCTTTTTGCATTTAAAACAAGTTGAATTTCCTCTGCAAATGGTTGTTACAAATCCCATAAAAAGAATTTTGCCAGGTAAATTCTACAGCAGCACTTGGAAAGGTGTTGAACTGTATTTTTCTTCTTATCCCAGAAGAATATCTTTGATTATGTTTGCATCTGTTGATTTATTGTGGGGTATACTTTGAAGGAAAAACAAGTCTATTACTAGTAAAATAGGCTGGGAAGCTTTTTTACTACTGTTGTTCTATTCACAGGAAATTCCAGTTACTGCAGTGATACTGATGTTAAAATGAATATTGGAAACACTAATGAAATAAGTAAGAATTATTGGCTTGTACCCCTAAGTACTGAATGAAAAGATTGTTTTGCACTTGGTGTTTCCATTGCAGGACTTCAACACGATGTTTCCTGGCCAAGAGTGACAATGATCAGTTTGGCTGTGATAAAGAAACATTTGGCTGAACAAAGGGTGATATTGGGCAAGAGGGATGATGCATGGGAATTGATGGTTCCAGCGGATGCTCTGGCCAGTTCTCTTCTACTTTTCTGCTCAGAGCTTTAATTTTGTCCTGTGCCTAGACTTTTACATTCTAATGAAGTAACACTTAGTAAATCAAATACTTGAATATTTAGGAGAACTACCCCTCTAGGTTGCTGTGCAAACTGTAGCTGAGGGGTAAATAAAGCATGTGAGGTTTAGGTAAGAAAGTCCAGCATGCTGTGGGGTGCTGGAAAACAATTGAAAGTTGTTTGTTGTATTGGTGTTGTGGTAGTCTGAGGGCTGGCAAAACCTGAATATATTTTGTCAGGCTATTTTAAGGGATGTGTAACTGCATGCTTAGTTGATGGCTGAAATAATAAAAGTCTTTGGGTACCAAAGCAAAGTCAGAGCAAGGTTAAGCTATAAAAATCGAAGTATTGCAGTGAATACCAATGATGGTTTCCCAGCATATGTAATTTTTCATGTCTGGCTATGAGAGAGGTATTTCCCACCCACACCCCAACAATCAAATTAAACCTTGCCAGTTGTGTGTTCCTGTTGTTGCCCCCTCCCCCCAAAAACCAAAAAACCCATAACAAACAACAAAAACCCCACAAAAACCTCAACTAGAAAATTAGAAACTCTCTGGCACAGTGTACTTGCTGAATAAGCTCTGAATGGAAGCTCTCCTGTTATTTCTAGCTGTACTGTATAATTTGCCTTTTAGGACATTCTGGTGATGCTGCACACTTTCTGTAATTAGATAAGATCCCACTAAACTAATGTCTCCCAAACATCTTCTCTCAATATTTTCTGATAATCTGTGAATGGAGTATGCAGCCAAAAGAGCAGTTGTATTAGCTGCTGCTGTAGGAACATGGATGTGGTTTTATTTAAGCTGTCACCATTTATACAACCTGTAGCAAAGATTTTTACAAGTTTGTGATTGACAAAATATACAATACTGTTGGTTTCCATACTTCCATTTGAACTTCTAAATTTTAAATCCAGAGAAGCTGCTTTATTGGATTCTCTTTGTACAAAGGTCTGCAAATCCTGGGATCTAAGATCACATTCCTCTTAAAGGGGAGATCTCTGGTTTTGAATGATATTTGAAGTTACATGCTCTGGGCTTTTTTACTAAGTATTGTGTAATTAGCTTCTATTATGCTCAGCTGTTCCCACAGGGTTTGTGGGGGCAACACACTGAATTCTGGGGTTATTCTCTGCATAAATGGCTTTAGTTTAGGCAACATGCACTTCATGGAAACAGTGTCTGATCTTGTGCCTGTTTTTACATCGGGGAAGAGAGGTAACCCTAACATTTCATTTCTGTTGTCCAAGGGTATTTAGTGCAGGCCAAGAGATGAGGTTTTGCATTGTTTCAGGTCTTAAATTTTTTAGAGTTTCTAAGAATAATTTTAAAAAAAGGAAGAACCTTTTCCAAAGAAGCTGTTTTATCCTTTTCCACTTAACTTTAGGTGAGCCCTGAATGTCTGGTAGATGGCAGTGGAATGAAGGCAGAAGTTATCCCCAACAAGGGTTCAAGTTCCAAACCCCCAAGTTAGAATATTACTCTATTTTAATGTGGTACTGTTGCTGTGGATTTAGATGTGAATCCAGGGATTAATTTGGGTAATAGAAAATTTTACAGACTGGTTGCATATGACACTAAATTCTAAAGAATGATGCAGTGGATGGTGAAATAAAATTGTATTGCTTTGTACTCTAATATTAGAGAGCACTTCCTAGCCTGAGTTTCAGGTTTCTGCTTTTGCCCATAGGCCATGTTGCCTAAGAGTTCCTGTTTCACACAGCCTCACCTGGTGACCTGGCTGAGGGAAATCTGATCTGGGGTGGTGTCAATGACTGCAAGACAAGAAGTCAGTCTTCTAAAAGTTACAGCACCAAGAGATGTCATAGTCCTGATCTTTGTACAGAATAAATCCTTAATGCTTCTTTGAAGACCAGTGGAGAGTGCTTTACATCTTTATTTGTCCATGGAGAGGGGAATGGAAATATGGATCTTCAGGGCTAATTTTCTCCCTGTCTCTCTTTTACAGCTATCGAGTGCAAATCCTGTGTATGAGAAATTCTATCGACAGGTATGTATATTCTGAAGGAACAGACCTCATTTTGATTTTGAAGAATTGATATTCTTTTGCTATGGACTCAGCCTGGCCAGTAGTGTGTAAACAATAAAAGTTTAAAAAAATTATAGTGCTTTAAAGTGTATTTTTATAGTAGCTAACACTTAGGTCTGAGCTGTATAGGTATACATTTAATATTGATTCTAAGGTGACCTTTATTTTCTAGAGAACTGCCAGGTATGTATGACATTCATCACTTCACAGTTCTAACAGATTGTGAGGTCTTGGAATGGAGTAAATTCTTTAAAAATGCTGTATTGATATGTTCTTTGTTGCTTTTTACAAGTGAAGATTAATTTTTTGCCTTTGTAGCTCAGTTAGCATCGTGTCAGCCTTGTATCTCTCTCGTATCTCGTACTGAATATCCCCAGAGTTGATTACAGGATGTTGTAAGGAGTGAAATTTGGGTAGAAGGCCACTGAATGCAAATAGAATGCCTGTAGTTCTTGCAGCTTCACTCAACAGATGTAAATCTTTTGACTTTATTGTGTAAAAACAACAAAAAATACAAGAATATAGCTTTTATTTATCACTTGTCTTCTATATTTTGCCCCAGCTATACTAAGGTGTCTTAATTCCTATAAATACAACTTTAAAAAAAACAAACTGTTTCACCTATTCTATAATGGTAGTATTTTCTGTCACATACGTGTGTATGTGTATGTACAATAATGTACTTTATTGTGCAAATGTAATGTAAAAACTTGCAAGGACATTAAACTACATGACTGTATAAAACAATTAAAAATAATTCTGTTTTGTAATAGACCTGATGAGTAATTGATGAACCCTGTAAGAAAACAACTTTATAGGAAGGGTTTTTTTGCTTTGTGCAGCTGGTAATGCTCCTGTCTGTCCTAAGACAGGTTATAGTGTATATGACCTCCTTATTTAGGAGCTTCTTTTGTGTGTCAGTAACAGAATGTAAACTTACCCGCTGGGGAAAAGACAAGACCATGATTTCTATGCATGCTCTATTTTTGGGTTGTGCTTAGAAGATTAGTCCCATTATCAAGTGCAAAAAACTCACCTCAATGCCTGATGCCTGAAAAGTCTGAGCTTTCCATTGTACTTTAGTAAGGGATTTTCTCCACTACAGGACAGTAGCAGATTTGAAATTTCTAAAAAGAAGAGTTAGTTTACCTTGATCTAAGTTCAGATGTCTCCTGGTGGCTGAAGGAGATAGTATCACCCTCACAAAGTTTTCCTTCAGCTGGACAAATCCACTGCGTGTTTATCTCTAGGCATTGGATTAAAAATCTTAGGAGAGTCCCTTATCATAAGGTGGCATTACAAGGGCACAAGAAAAGTCTGGGAACTGATTGTTCTGCACACTGTGTTTCCTAGCTCAGTCCTTCTGACTCTCACTGTCATCTACCACCTTTGCCATGCCTGTCTGTCTCTTCCTCCCAACTCCAGGGGCTTAACCACTGAAGTGTGGAGCAAAAACTCCAATAAAGGAGCAGAATTAAAGCACAAGCGTGATCCTGGTTCCCAAGTCAGTGTCTTCCATTTGTTGGAAAACATAACCTAGTGAAACTGGAGCACTATTTGTTGTCCAGTGGTTTCAGCAGTGTACAGGAGCAGGGATTCCTTAAACATGATGTTACTGTTTGGGAAGTGGTGCCAATGGATTTGTTTTCCAGAGGATTACTTTTCTGACTTGCTCAGATGAACTCTTTGCTGCAAACATTTTTCCTAAAGAGGACTCTCAAACGTGTCTAAAGACTTTCAGTTCCACTAGGGAACTTTTCCCTTCCATTCCTTAGATAAGGAGATGTCAACTTACAGAACAGAAATGTTAGAAAGACCACTTTGTCTTGTGGTGCTGGTGGAGCATGTTTTTAAATGAATAAATTCACCTGAAACAGCTCTGATGCTGAGTACACTTCCAGTTCTATCACAAACTTAAAGGAATTCATGTGGCCCAAGGTGTGTTGTGAAATGGGTGTAAATCCTGAGCTTTGTACTTAGAAAGAGATTGGAATCTCAGCCTTTGAATAGAGACTCTTTTCTTTCAGATAAATATTTTTCTATTTAACCTTTTATAGACTGACTCAAAGTAGGGTGAGGTTAGAAGATCAATTTAAAAACATGTCATAAAGCACTAGGAAATTAATCACATGGTGCAGTGCAGCAGGGAAGCAGTGCTGAATTCTTGATAAATCCTGAGCTGAAGCACTTCTCACTGTAACCTTCTGACCCAATCACATCAGATGTATGTTTGTAACTTCTGATAAATCCTGGTCCTACAAAAGACAGGCTGTAAGAAGGGAGTTGCTGGCTGAGGCAGCTGTGGAAACTGCTTCTTGCACATCAGGGAAAAAGCTCTGCCAAGCTGGTGTATAACTGGCAAACACCAGCAATCATCCCAGTGCAATAATCAAACATAAGTACCCCCACCCCAGCATTCAAGAGTCAGTAATTTGTACAGAAATGGAAATCAGCCCTTTAAAAACATAGTTACTAAAATTGAGATAATTAATTGTACAAAAAGAAACTAGATCAGTATTGGATTAAGTAAGAATCCTGCTTAAATCCCTTACAGTCACCTTCCTCTGGCTTGGACTTGGAGAACTAAAAAGTAAACATGGCTGATACTGTGGTGTTTTATGACTTTCTTGAAGGAGAAGTCCTAGGCTGGAGGTTTTCTGAGTGGATGCCAAGATTGCTGTGCTTACTTGCATGCAAGGTCGACTCCACTATTTATGAAGGGGGTTTGATGAACTGTCTTGGCAACTTTGTTCCTATAGGATGAACAGCTCTCCCCTAACTCAATTAGCCTAACTACTAGGTTGCAGTGTTTGTTACTTCATTGCCCTGACCAGGGCATCCTCAGTTACAGGGAAAACACTCTCCTAATTAAAATCATACTGGTTATGTTGAAAACAAAAGATGTTTTCACTTTGATATTAAATTATACTTTCGGGATTGCTTTCAGAGTGTTTTGTTCCTTTTCAGAAGTGTCTACAGACAACTGCTGCAGCATTCTTTACAAATGATAGATTCCCCACAGTCTTTGAGTAGCCAGTTCTAATCCCATCTTGGGAAGCTGCTAGCTTTGAGCACCTTGTGTGTGCTGCACCTGTGAACTTGGGCAGTTGGTCTTGTGTTCCAAACACAATATTGAATATAGTCTTTGTTTTAACACAGAGCTATGAGACTGTAAATGGTGCAGTTGTCATTGTCATCACCCTACATGTGTGATGTAATAAGGCTGGCACTCTGAACTGACTGAAGATACCCTTAGTTCTATTTTCCATACTGTGCCCTTTTTAAGAATCCTTTTCTTTAGGCTTTCAAGGACTCAGCTTTTCCTCTATTTCCTTTGTCCTTACATCACCATGTAGGTGATGTAAGTTTTCCTTCTTGCTTTTTCCACTTGAAAAGATTTCGTTTAGGTACCTTTTCCACTGAGGATCTTGGATAACTCTATTTTAATGATCTCCCTATTGATCCAGGGAGAAATGCATGCTGATTAGTATTCTCCCAGTATCACCAGCTGCTTCATTGTGTAAATAAGTTTCACTTTAGGGAGTAAGTATTTCCCTCTCCTGTGGTGGTAAAGGTATCTTCAAAGCAGAGCCTTCTTTTTCAGACCCCAACAGTAATGAATGCAGATCTGAACAACGAAATGTAATCAAACTCTGGGATTCTCTGTTCTTAAAAATCACATTTTGATGGCATCAAGAGGAAAAGCCTGTGATTACAAAGGGCTAATTAGATAGGATCAGAAGATTGTCCTCAAAGTGACTGTTAATTTGAGCATTCTTCTTTGATAGCTTTTTGAGAGCCTGTGTAAAGAGATGGCATTGATTCAAAAGCTAGTTTGTCATGTGAGGGTTTTTTTCCCCCCAGGTTGATTCTGCTAATGCTGGAAGAGTATTAGCTTCTGATGCAGCTGTTTTCTTGAAAAAGTCTGGACTGACAGATTTGGTACTTGGAAAGGTATTTAATAACAATTATTTATTTCATTATCCTGTCTTCTTGCTTCAGCTAGTATCTTGTTCAAATTAAAATACTTAGTAGTACTACAGGATACATGATGTTCCCTGGTGTGTTTTCAGTTCTATCCAGTAGTTTCCAACTTCAGAATCCTTGCTAATTCTACTATGCATGTAGCTTGTGGTGGAAATTAAAGCAATATTTAAATTTGTCATCACAAATAAGAGCTAAGGAAGCACTTAGGGAAGTTAAGATGTGAACTTTCCTCCAGGATTCCATTGTTAAATGGAGGGAGGACTTGCCAGCTTCCTCTCAGTGCTGTGAACACTTTGTTATTTTTATGTTTTAGATTTGGGACCTAGCTGATACTGATGGCAAAGGTATCCTCAACAAACAGGTACGATTATTTATGTGGTGTATGACTCTAACCATTAGCCAGCCTTGAAACAAGATGAAAGTTAAGATTCCTGGTTCAGGAAAGCAATTTTTCTAACTGATTTTTTCCCCCCAGATTTTTCTAATTTTAACTAGCTATGTAATTCCCATTTCAGTGGAAGTTACAATAAATTCAACAGCCTTCAGCTGCCTCATCAGCTTTTCTGCAGGTCATAAAATGGGCTGATGTGTAGCTGTTCAATCTGCTGAGAAGTAATTTAAGGTTTAATGTACTGTATTTACTAAGAAGGTGACTTTTTCCTCATGATCTTGTGAGAAACGATGCAGAAGTTAATATTCTTGTAAAATTTTCAAAAATCTTATTTCTTTCATTTTGGTGGACTTGACAATAGTCCATTCTATTTGGAGTTGTTCTTCCCAAGCTGTGGCAATGAGCAGTGTGGGAATAGACTTTACATCTCAGTGGTGCTCCCACAAGCTCTAATGAGTGTTGCTGTTTGATTTGAAATATAGTTCCTTAAATAACTAAATAGTCCATGGAGAGGGAACTGCTTCTTGCCATGGTAGGAAGAGGAGGAGGTTGTAATGTCTACCAAACAGTTTTGGGTTTTTTTGGGCTTCTTTTGGTTCATTTTTTGGTTTTCCTCTGCTTCCATCAACCATCTTTGAGATCAGCTTAGTTCCTCCAAGAAAAACAGCTGTCATTGCACTTCAAATTTGCACTGTTCTGTCATAGAAGAACTGAGTGCTGAGAACTGACTACCCTGGCCAGGAAGTTCCTAAATTCTTTGAAAATTAATTGCAAACTTCGTCTTAGTGGAGGAATCCAGCAGTTGTTGGCTGCTGCTTTTTCTCCTTCTGTCCCCCTTTGAAGCCACGTGGGACTTTTCATATATACAGCAATACTAGAAAAGCTCTTAATTCTTCTGGAATGTTACTATTTTTTAAAAATCATATTTTCATATAATACATTCTTCAAAATGTAATTTTTTTTTCTTTGTAGGAATTTTTTGTGGCTCTACGACTTGTAGCATGTGCACAGAATGGATTGGATGTTTCCCTGAATAGTCTTAACTTGCCTGTTCCTCCACCAAGATTTGTAAGATTTCTCTTCTAATTGAGCATATTAGTAAGGACTGCTTTTAAGTTAACAATTAGGAAGGTTTGGTATAAATACCAAACACTTCAGAGGGTGATGTTGTAGGGCAATGGGGCCCTACAACAGGGGATCAAGCAATGTGGAATGAGCTGCTACATGTTCTAAGTGGGGATTTGAATATCAAATTGTGTATAATTTGAAGATATGTGATATTTGTTCTAGTAGTGTTGTCATTAATGGAATAAGCATTTTGAATTTTTTGCTCTAAATTTTGGTATGAATGACTAAAATGAAGTTCTGACTTTGAGAAGCACCTTTTCAAATAAGGGAGTGGTTTTGCACAGTCAGAATCATCTTTTTTAATGTGTTTGGTGTTTTTTTAATCTTGTTTTTCCTTAGACTGATACTAGTAGTCCTTTGCTACTCAGTGGAACAGCATCAAGTGATCTACCATGGGCTGTAAAGGTAAACTAAATATTAGCTGTTACCTAGAACTATTATCTGGTTTGCAAGAAAACCTTTCTGAGAAAAATCTGATGCTACATTTATGATGTATGATAGTTACCATTCCTGTCAAATCTGTAATTGGGCTAATAGACCTAATTTAATAAGAACACTTGACCCTTGGGAAATCTCTTCATGTTTAGAAATTTAAAATAAAGGCAAAAAAAAAAAAAAAGGGATTTTTACCTGAAGCCATGAAAATAATTGAAGAAATCTCACAGGGTTATGATGAGTCTCTAGCTGACTTAAAAATAATATCTTTTTTGATGTTTTCGTACAAGCATTAGGAACTGCAGTGTGTGTTTATTTAAAAAAAAAAAAAGTTAACACTTTTGAAAGAACTAGTGCTTCTTAGGCTATGAATCTGACTGTTTGCATAAGTAATATTTTTCTTCTGCCCCTGCAGCTGGAAGACAAGGTCAAGTATGATGCTATTTTTGACAGCCTGAATCCAGTGAATGGACTGTTGTCAGGGGATAAGGTGAAACCTGTACTCCTTAACTCAAAACTGCCAGTGGATATCTTAGGACGAGTAAGGAGATCTTTCTTCTTAATTATCAGTTCACAAATAATACCTGTGCTGCACTCAGCAATACCTGTTTTTCAGACTGAAGATTTGTAGTAGTGAGCCTAACTATTAAATGGGATCTTATGGAGTGCAACTATTAAACTGAAAAAATAAAATTTCTTTTGTTCTTTGGGTAAATCACCTCCTACTGCAGTGTATCAGTTATGTGTATTTTTTAACCCTTGGGTCAGAGCAGGGTGCTTCTGTCTCCAGCTTAAGAACCTCTCTGCTTTTGCATGGTTTATGTGAATTTACCTTGCTCACTGAAAACTAATGCTGTTATTCCAAATAGAACTTGAGATATGGTGGAAGGGGGCTGTTCTTACATTGTTTTTAATGGGGTTTTAAGTAGGAAACTGCTGCAGTTTAGTCAAAGATCCCTATATTCTGCTTTTTATTGGTAGGTGTGGGAATTGAGTGATATTGACCGTGATGGAATGTTGGATCGAGATGAGTTTGCAGTTGTAAGTATTTTCTGCCTCTTGGGATTTTGAAAGCCTGATGGCAGGATTTAAAGTAGATGCACTGTGTATTAATTTCTGACTGTGTGGTTCATTTCTTATCTTTATTCAGAGTCCTTAATCAAGTTTTAGTGCTGTTTAATGTTTCTGTCAGTTTGTTGAATGTCTCTCAGTATACAGCAGTAACTTTTTTTGTGGGTTAAATGAGCCATTAAAAACTTACACCTGACATCTGCTGTCCCATGAGACACTGAGTGTTTTCACTGTGTGAGTTTTACCTTAACCTTCAGTATTTATAGAACTTGAATGCCTCAAGGTATCCTTGAGGAAAGTTCATAGTAAGTTAGAATTTTAACACTATTAATGCCAGGGCTAGTGAAATAATGTGGGAATTGTTAAATAAGAGTTGGCCACAGAAGAATAGATGCTAAGTGGAGCAGTTCCTGGAGAAAGGGTGGTAAAGTGTTTGGAGTCTTCTCTCAAATAAAATTCCACAGGTACTGGTACAAGCTTGGAGAATTATTTTAATGTTCTAAAATATACCAAACTTCACTTGCTAAGCACTGAACCTCAAAAGAAAGTAGTAATTAAAAACACATTTTAGAAGGGAATGAGCTGCATCAGGTCAGAGGCTCGTAAAGGGGAAACACAAGGAAAAAATGCTACAAAGTTATTAGTTACCTAATTCTTCAGTCTCTCCCTGTTTATATATATTTCTGATGTATATACATCCACACACCTTTTTTTCTCTTTCAGGCCATGTTTTTGGTATACTGTGCTTTGGAGAAAGAGCCAGTGCCAATGTCCTTGCCTGCAGCCTTGGTGCCACCATCCAAGAGAAAACCTCTGAGTGTTCCAGGAGCAATGCCATTAATTCCATCTTCAACATCCACCAAAGAGTCTCATCAGTCCTTGCCACCTGTAGGCATTTTAGCTGCCAAAGCACCATTAACACAGGTAGAGTTCTGGAGTTACTGGGGATTAGAAGATTTCTGTTCTTAATGCTGTGGTACAGAGACTGCCTGTATGAAGAGTCTTTATACACATTTTCAGTTTGCTTCTTGCCTTGATTGATGAGTTTTAGGAGGCTGATGGGAAGACCAGATGGAGAGGTGTAAAATTTACCATTTTACTTTTTCTAGATGTCTTCAGATATAAACAGCTGGATAAAAGAATATTCTTTAGTACAGATTTTGAAGATATTTTAAAAATAAATTATTTCAAAGCATCAAGCTTAAAAAAATAGTCCAAGTACACATCTGCAGAGCATAAACCTTCTGGCTGAAGAGTGATTTGAGTATGGACAAGTTCTTAAAACAAATTGTGGCAGTCATGTATGTGAGTGCATGTGTGCAATTTGGGGAAGACATTAATGAAAACAGAATAGATAAATGCAAGCAATGGGAGAAGTAAACAAAAGAACCAGAATATCCCCCTCAACACAGGAGATTCTATTTTTGTTCTGAATACAATTACTAAGAAATTTGATGCCTCTTACCCTCTCCAGGCATCCTTTTTGCCCCTCATCATTTTAGAGTCTAGAATGTGGGAAATGTCTTTCCTAGTAGATTATAACTTGTTCTATTCAAAATAAGAAAAAAAATTGCTAAGGGTATTTCAGGTAAGAACTGTGGTACTTAATGCATCAGATGCATCTTGAACATTTGGGTACCCTTATTTGAGTAATCAGTAAGAAACTGACAGCTTGATTTTGGAGATGCCAAGGTTTTAATCTGGAAATTTCCTTGCCTGAGGATAGGTCTTCCTGTATGTATTACAAAGCAGTGCCATCCTGGGTGACTTTGTATACAATGTTTTGTACTCAGCACTATTTGGGAGTCATCTGTTAATTGTCCATTTGCACTGCAATTATTAGCATCCATACATGCACTTGAAGCCATTTTCACTCAAAAAAACCCAAACGTCTTTATATTAGCTGAGTGCTGTGAAAAATTGCTCAAGTAACAGAAGTGTCTCTAATTCCCATGTTTACCTTGTTCAGATGTAAATTCTACAATTTAGAATGTGCCAACTATTAACAACCTGGGCTTGAGCAGCTCTCCAGTCCCTCCAGCTAAAGCTTCCCAGCTGTGTAAAGCAGAATAAAATTGATAGAGCCAGACAGTGAGCAGGACTGTGACTGAGCACAGTGATGAGGGAGGAGATGCAGCCTCCAAGGAATGCCTTTGTTGCATAGGCAAAGAGGCAGAGCAGCACTGAGCAGTCTTGGTGCTTCACTGAGGAAATGCTTTGCTTCTGCTTTTGGAGTTGCTTGAGGGTCTCTGCATGTCTATTTTGGAGGATAAAACTGGTTCATGAACTAGGCACCTGTATAATTTTTAAAATTCTGTGCTGTAGTCCTTGAATTATGTAACTCTGAACTGGAAACACAACTTGCCTGTATCTGAGTATTGTGGTTTTGGTTTTTTCCCTTTCATCCTCACTGCCCTTCAGTGGGTTGTATCGCCTGCAGACAAAATTAAGTACGATGAGATCTTTGTGAAAACTGACAAGGACATGGATGGATTTGTGTCAGGTGTGGAAGCCAGAGAGTTATTCCTGAAGACAGGACTGCCTTCTGCTCTCCTTGCACATATCTGGTAGGTTTTTTTTCTCCTGTGACAGCCGTGTGGATGATGGCATCGTTCTCACTTCTTGCTATGCTGACGTTTCTGGAAGTGAGGTTTTTGTATATAATAGTATGGCCTTTGTATAATCACTGGTAACTTACTTGCTTGTGCTTTGGGACAGAAATGGGGAGAAAACAGGTTTATGCCGAAACACAGATTTTTACAAATACTGTGCTTCAGCTGTCCCTGTGTATTTAAGACATCACATCATCACAGGATCACAGGTATCTAATCACTGATCCTACCCATAGACTGGTAAAGGAAATGGATTCTATAAAATTCTTAGCATGCAAGGTTTGTGTCCCATCTCATTCTACAACTTGTGTTCCCTTACAGCAATGCATTCATTACAGCAATGCCTTCATTACACTCACTGCTTTTTTAATTCTTTCCCCACTATGAGCTGTTACAGGGTGCTCTGATAGGAGCTTTTTTTTTCCTTCAAGTTATGGTTAACACAGCCTCTAATTTAGAAAAATTAGGAAAATGTAAATAAACTTGTGGTGGCTGTGAAGGTGTTGCTAGTGACCTACAGACCTGATTGTGCCTTTCAGCAGAGCAGAGCTGTGGGCCTCAACATGCAAATTGAAAGTGGTTGTGTGTGTTTTGAGTGATGTTTCCTATTTAGTACCGTGCTTTTTGTCAATATTGTTTTGTTTTGGAAGAGGAGATACACCCTAGCAATTTCCACATTTGTAAATGGCAGCAAGTATATAAATAGGGATATCCTTGGAGAAATGAGGATTTTTTAAATTTCATGTGTATATCTGTGCAGGGCTCTCTGTGACACCAAGGACTGCGGAAAGCTTTCAAAGGAGCAGTTTGCTTTGGCTTTCTACTTAATCAATCAGAAGTTAACAAAGGGCATTGATCCACCTCAGGCTTTGACTCCAGAGATGATTCCACCTTCAGACAGGGGTGTCAGTTTACAGAAGGTAAGGACTGGTTTGGCATTTTTGCTGTAAATCTTGGACAAATAATGGTAATTTCAAAGGCTACGCTAGAAGCAACCTCAAATGCTAGCATAACTTAAATTTATCATAATATCAGGAAGAAAAGTCATAGGTGCAAAGAATTGACAAAAAGCTTCCATCCATATTTCAGAATTAAGCTTCATTTATTACACCTGCCAACCAAGCGGAGAGATCTTATGTTGGGAAAGCATTATTTTCTCTTTTGAAAGAATAATCCTTCTGCTGCCATTTTAAAGAAATTGTAGTTTCCATCTGGAATTACATGCACAAGTTCCATGCTTTTCTCCTAATGTGTTCAGTTACCTTTTTTACATTGATCTTTTTTATTAAATTTGGAAACAATGTGAACTAAAAGTTTACAATTATATCTTTAAAGTTTTAAAAGCAAATGGTCCTCTATTTTATACCTCACAGATAGTTTAGATATCTCCATAATCTGTTGGTTGCCATTTGTCTTAATCCAGCAGTAAACTGTACCTCAGCTGTTCAATTAGTAGTTAGCAGAATGGTCATCACAAATTCTTTGTGTTTTACACATTATGAAGTTTAATGTGAGTTGCCTTTTCTTGGTTGTGCAATGCATTGACCTAATTCTACAACTTTCTTAAACAGAATGAAAAATTCTCACCTGAAAAAATGAAACTCAAAATTTGGCACTACTTTTTTGAGTTTCTATAACTGATATCTAATTCGTTCTTACATTCTGTTTTTAAAAAGTAACTGCTTTATTTGCAACTCTACTAATCTTTTTTATATGTTTGCTTTCCTTTCTATGTCTCTTTTCTAGTTTGGACTGTTTTTTCCATTCTGCACCACTCTGCTTTTCATCCTTATTATTCTGTCAGTTTGTTAACTGCTTTCTCAAGGTTAGAGAAACTTTGCTTTTCTAATATTTACTGTCTGTTGGTTTAATAATGAACATCCTTCTAAGACTCTCACATAATCACTGAATTAGCTCAGCACTTCTCTCAGGTGTCACTGTGTGTTGCGATCTCAGGTTCTGCCGATTTCCAGGGTTGTTCATCTGGAATAACCCCGAGGTTCTCCCTTGAGCCCAGACCTCTGTGGCTGTTCCTGCTGGCAGCATGTGCTGCTTAAACTGAAAAGAGAAAGTGATGTGTCTGCCTGGTGAAATGGCTGGGGAAGTGGTGGCAGAGTAGTAGCCCAATGTAGCATTTGGCAGTTGTCATTAGGATTAATACCCACAGTTTTACTGAAGGTATTGCAGAAAATGTAGTGATTAGAACACGTTAGATGAGATCAGTGTTGGTTACTGCTGTTCTGTGTAAATTGACTTTATAAAGCTCTCAAAGGCATCAATGTGATTATTTCATTACTAACTTAAATGATGACTAAGAATATTGCGTAAAAAGGTAAGTTAGCTTTCAATTAACTCTGAAAATCCTTAACAAGAATTTATTTTATTAAATTGAGCTAAACCTTTAACTCATTTTGAGCTTTTTCAAAAGAGGTGTTGTCTTGTTGATATGAAAGAACTTCTTTGTCCAAGATTATTGCTCAAGATTTGAACTCAAATGGTAAGAGCAATAGGCAGAGCTAGACTTTCTACTAGTTTTCTTGATGTGCTGTGGCTTACATGGTAAAAAAAACAAACCCAAAAACCAGCTTAGGCTTCATCTTCTGAATTGATCAATATGAAGGTGATAGCAGAAAGATCAGAAAGTAAAATGGGATTCCATTGTGGTTTAAAACTTGTTGCTGTGTTTCTTTTCCTGGAGCTGTTTGTAGTCACAACTTGCATTACAAGCCACAAAAATGAAACATTTTTGTAAGGTCCTCTCAAAGAATTTTGACAGGAATTTCCTTTATTATGACTTTGAGTTAAAAACTCAAAGTGCTGTTTGCATGCAAGTTGCAGTGTAGTAAATGACAGCCTATTGTTCTAACGTCTGTCCTTGTTAATATGTTTATTGGAGCTGAAAAATGTTGCCTTTTATGTTCTTCCCCCACACCAATTCTCCTGAAAACTGAAAATAAAATTGAACTACATTTTTCTCAAATTTGATGCTGACGTTGGTGTGCAGAATTTCTTTAACTGATGGAGGAAGGAGGCCTGGAAGAAATTTTAGTTGAAGCTAATAGTTCTGCGTCTTCCTTCTATCCCAGTCCTAGGAGAAGTACAGTTTCCCACTGGAATGCCATGATGAACTCTACAAAACTCCTGTGTAATTCCTGTGGGACAGAATTAAACATCATTGCTAGTTTGCCCATTTGCAAAGCTGTACACTAACCAATTTAAGAATAGCTGTTTGGTTGGTTTGGTTTTTTTACTCCCTGTTCATACCATTTATGCTAGTAAAATATGCGTGAATACTTTGTAGCTCTGCTGAATAATATTCTCAGCCACAGTGTGCTCACACTTTAGGTCTTCATGGCTCTTCGGTTTTTTTTATTTTCCAGAGTATCAGTTTGAGTAAGCACATAGTTAATAGCATCTTGACTTATCTGTAGAGAAACTTCAGATTTAAAAACATCTGTGTTATTTTGGGGTATCACTTGCCTTTTATAATTATATGTATATACTGGTCCTCTGAATGTTGTGTTTTTCCTGGATGACTTTATTCAAGGCTTGAAGGAACTGATGTTTTTATAGGAGGTAGCTACAGTGGCTGTTGCTTTTTAAGCATATTCATGTTGTGACAAGGCACAGAAGAATAATTACAGCATTTGCTAATTTCTGTCTTCAGCATTTGTTCTCTACCCATTTATGTGCACTTTTTTTGAAACAACTGATTTGTATTACAGTCACTGTCTTATAAAGGCATTAAGTAAATGGGAACTCATGGGTGTGAGTTACCCTGTGACTTTGTATTGCCGAAGTTTCATTCAGTACTCTGGAGGTTTGTGTTAAATGAGCTCAGTATCCCTTAAAGCCTTGCAAATCAGTGTCTGTGCTCTGCAACATGAGGATCACCCAGGTGAAGAAATATAAAAGTAGTAAGCAAACTTCTCTCAAACAAATGCCAGGAAACCAAATAAACATGAGCTGTAAGAGAAATCTTATTTTAGAACAAGATTATATGGTCTTTTGGATGATCAGGTAGTCCTGTGCTTTTGTGGAAGGTGTCTTCAAGGGTTTGCAGGAGACAAACGCTCTTTGAATTGAACTCTCTCCATGCTTTGGCTGTATGTTGTGTTCTGCTGAAACAGCATCTGTACTGTTTTGGGCTTCTAAGACTGAAGGTTTGAAATACGACTCTGCCAGCAGTTGTTACAAGAGGATAGCTCATGTTGCCACAAAAAGTAAAGTGAATGTAGTAATTGGACAGCATAAGCTCTAGACTAACAGTTTTTATTTTTTATCTTTCAGAGTACTCAAGGACCGAATTCTGTAGCAGATTTTTCTGCAATTAAAGAACTTGATACATTAAACAATGAAATTGTGGACCTGCAGAGGTAGGTAAAGGAGGAATAGCCAGAGTTACCTTAGATTCAGTTGTGCTATTTACTGCTTTTAAAAACCAATTCAGTGCGTAAGAGAAAAGCAGGTGGTAATAGTCTGCTTTGCTAAATAAAGGATCAGCATGTCCATAGTACTTTGTGACACTTCTGCTCTCGGTTCACTCACATGAGTGCACTTAATGACAGCAGGACTGTGAAGGGTCAGTCCCCTGTGCCTTCAGGGTGTGTTTCAGAGCTGTGTATCTCAGCATCCTGAGATGAAAGTGTTCTCCATTGTTCATCTTCATTGGCAGACA
Organism: Entomyzon cyanotis; assembly: GCA_024500445.1. NCBI lineage: Eukaryota > Metazoa > Chordata > Aves > Passeriformes > Meliphagidae > Entomyzon > Entomyzon cyanotis. Next base: position 5,967,244 of record JAKEPQ010001020.1, read on the forward strand.
TGAATGGAGCACATCTTTAGGATGCTGGAACCCTATATAGATGGGTGTTAGTTGTCTTTTATTTTTAGAGGGAATTCTGAGGACTTGTTTCTGGTGGCAATAAGGAAGTGAGATGGAAAAGATCAGTAATTATGCAGGCTAGGGAATGGTAAGATGACTGTGCAAGGACCTCTTCTAGGGCATGATGGTGGTGAAGATGGGGGTGCTTCTCTTCTGTGTATTAAACTGCTGGACTGAGAAAAATTGTTTTGATATCTGCAGACCCTTGGGTTCCATTAATTATTTCTAAGGTAATGAAGATGACTTCAAGTGACTTAAGAAAATCAAATTCATGTATTTTCTATAGTCTCCGTCCTGCTCTTGAGACAGCAAATATTTTTCTTCAATGTTTTTCTTGTTGCTGTCATAAATCTACTGAAAATCCTATTTAAAAGAGTAAATTCTCATATTTTTTAAGTGAGGGTGCTTTGTCACGATGAAATCTGCCTCTCTAATTCATGTCACTTGCGGGAATGATTTAACTTGGCAGTGTGTCAGAGCACAGTCTGTTTCCTAAATGCATAAATATTTTTTCACTTCACTTGCTTATTCTCTCTTACTACTCCCACTGCCTCCTTACTTCTCCCTGCTCTGCCTCCACTGTTCTTTGGGTTATATTAATTCCAGTTTTGGACACTTACACTTATTAACCTGAAATATGATTTGTAACTGTGTATATTTACTGTTGGTATCTTAGAGGGAAGTAAATTGTTGGCTGGCACGAATTTTTAGATGAAGTTGGTTTTCAGTAGGTGGGCTTGCAGCCTAACATGCAAGCCAGGCTGTTTAAGTCTTGTTATCTTTTCTTACTGTGAGGTGTGAAGGAACCATGGCCATTGAAAAGTCAGTGCTTCCATTTCTTCAGTGGCAAATAGACATTGATAATTATTTAAAATTAAATTATGTTAGATGGTTCAAGATAGGGTAAGGGCAACAATTATTGTGTATTTATTTTTCAAAAGGGGAAATTTACTTCGAGATTCTTCAGAGGTTCAGAACTGAATGGGATTAACAATGTGGTAAATGTAGAAAACTTCATCTTGGTGAATCCACATTTCTGTTACAAGTGGTGAAGTACACTTTCAGACTTGATGGTTGTCATATAAAAATGTAATTTAAACTGAAGTTTTGTTCATTATTAAACAAGATAGATTGTTCGGCTGTTGGACTCAATATGTAAGGATTCTAGTCTGTGATTCCATTGAGAAGTGTCCAAGAGCTGCATTTCTGACACCTAGTAATAGAAATTGAATCTATTTTTGAAGTGCACTTCATAAAAAAAAGAAAAAAAGCAGGAGAGGAAATGGCCAAAAGAATGACAATCTGTGGAAAACAGCTTTTGGAGAGACTGTACAAAGAACAGAGAGGTAATGTCTTTGTGGCTCAGCACTTTGTGTGGGAAAGATGTCTGGTAGCCAATAGCTTTGTTTATCTTAATTTGGTAAATACAGTGTCAGGAAGATGGAGATTGAGGATCAGTTGAAGGATAAAATGCAGAACACTTATTAGGGAGGACAGTTCCCCTCTGGTGGGAGGAATGATTTGCCTCAGGACATTGTGGAATCTGCATCATTTTGAGCCTGTTAGCACTGCTGTCTCTAAATTCTCTTCCAGTTGCACTATATTTTTGGAAAGCTGTTTGAAGTTTTGTTGTTGTGGGTTTTTTTATCAGCATTGTGGGAGGCTGGACCAGATGTTCTTAATATTCTTTTTTGAGCCATAAAACCATTTTCTGCCCCAACAAACCCAGCTTTGCCTTCTTGCATTCAAAGTTAGCTATGGCCCACAAATTGATGGAATTTCTTCAAGCTTTACCCATACTGCTTTCCTCTCTAAGCATGTGAAGTAGTTGAACTTAACTTGGGATATCTCACCAGAGATGTCATCCTTCACATATGCTGGATAGCAACATTTAAATGGTCTTGAATTATAAATCAGGTCGAAAGGACCATAAAGCTGCTAAGTTGGTCTCTCAATAGCAGTGAAAGAGCAAAATGTTCCCCAGAAAAACAGGGCATTCTCTCCCTGCCATACATTTGCATCAAACCTCTGTTTCAAATTTCAGAGATCTACATCACCTTAGTAAAGCAAAGAATATAAATGTAGGATAGATCATTTCTTCTAACGTCTGGTTTGGAAGTAACTGAGCTGTTGCAGCTGAAGAGGTTTCGAGTAACAAATGTTAGAAGAAACAAAGTAAACCCTTGGCACGTTTTCTAGTGTTGCCGAACTGAAGTACTGCTACATTAGGAGTGCCCAAAACTATAAATATATATGAAAAGAAGAAATACTGGGCAACTATGAGTGTAGATAATGCTACCAGCTCTGTGAGTAGTCATCATCTTATTATGGAAAAGAACTATGATTTTTTGCTTTTATATCTAAGGTGATTCAGCCTGGCCAGGGTTGAATGTTTGGCTTGAACGCCTCTGCTGACTTGGGGACTTTGCAGTTCTCAGCTGTGACAGATATTTGCAATGTGCTGGCTCCCATTTATAAATGGCTCCATTCACAAATTAGTATTAAATTTAGGGATTTACTAAATCATGAAGCATCTGCATGGGAGAAACCATCTATTAGTCATTGCTTTTAGTTTATTTGATATGAAGTTCTCCCAACCTGACTACTATTAAAATGCATGGGGAAATTGTATTGCTTTCAAAAATGGACTTGAATTGGTTACAAGTGTCCTTTGTTGGCAAGACCACAGTTCTTTTTGGGTTGTTTTTTGGATGTAGTAAGGAACTTTATGATCCAGGAAGTCTGTCATATCCAATAAATCAATTTTGTTACTTTTTTTTGGTTCTTTCAGTTGCTGAGCATTGCTACAGGGGCTTACCAGATAGTTTGTAAGAGAAATGGAGGCATTCAGAAGAATTAGTGAATTAAGTAGGTCTGTGTTGTCTTTTCTTTGAAACAAAGAGGCATTTCTGGGGGGAGGAGGGGATGTGTTATGTGCAGACTATATACACTCAGCTTGTTTTCCTTTGCCTGAGACTGCTGCCTAAGCTTTTCTTGTTCTGCCTGACAATACTTCTTTCACTTGATTCTTTCCAATTCATTGTTTGTGCTCTGACTTGGCTCATGGAAGTGCCAGTGGGTGGGTGTTATATCCTGTTGCTTAGTCCAGATTGCAAGGATTTAGGTACCTGGCTTGTGTTGAAGTACAAAGGAAGTGATCTGCATCTCTGACAGTGTCTTAGGCACATCAGTGACAGTAATGTGGAAAGGCTGTATATTAACCATACATACCTGCTTGCAGTTCTGTTTTTTTCTCAGTTTTCCCGCCCCAGAAAGACAAATAACAAGCATTTGTTTTTCTAGTCTCTTTATTGTCAGTCAGGAAGAATATGTTTAGTGTTTGAGGGCTTGAAGGTATTTTTCAGCCTGATTTGTACATAGATCTGTAGAAATGCTTTATTGAGACCTTTGTTCATGGAAAGGTATGGAAAGCAAAGCAACAGAGCTTGTTTCAACCTTGTGTTGCAATGCTTTAAATATCTAAGTACAACTATGCTACAGATGTTTATTGGGCTAGAGGAGTGTGCTATAGCTGTGATTGAAAAGGTAAAGATTTTTTTTTTTTTAGAATTTCCAGTTTCTGATGAATGGAGAATGAGGAATTTTATGAAACTTGAAGGATCACATTTAACAGAATAAATAGCCTTATTGTTCAAAGTTCCTCTTTCCACATCTTTCCTTTTCCTTCCATTTAAACTTTCCCTTTGGGCATAATCAGGAAGTCGCTCTTTAATCAGATAATGAGGTAAATAATAGCAGAATATAATCTATAGTTATTATTTGTCAGAGCAAATGTTCATTTAACATCTGGGTTCTTTTTATTTTCCATTGTGTGTGGTTTAGCAGTAAACAAAACTTTCTCAGCTTGAATAAAGAGAACTTAAGAGTAGACCTGCTTAACTTCGGACACAGAAATGCTTTCTTCTGTATTAAATGGGAGCAAACAATAAAATAAATAGTTTTAGATTGGTTAACAATCTGCTGCTATTAAAATATGAAGTTTCTTAATTTCAGTATATTCCAGTAATATAATCTGATAGCTCTTCACTATGGTATTTCATTTAGAAATGTTAGGTTTAATGTTCAAATTCTAACTTTTAATGTGTGTTCATTTATTAACAGAATCATTATGAAACTAAATATCTACAGAATATTGTGTAAAAACTGTAGCACTTAAAGTTTTTCTGCATCTGTGAAAGGAGAAAATATTCCATATGCTGTCTAGAGAGAAACACTCACGATTTTATTTATAACAGGAACACTTCTGAGTTGTATGGGCTTTTTCCCTTTCTTAAAGCTATTGTTAGCTATTGTTATGTCTGACTGATGAGAATTTATTGATGATAATTCCCCTGTCATCAGCAGTCACTTAAAGTTGAATAAATGTCTGTAGAGGCAGGCTTGATATGACACAGCAAATCACTCCGTGTGGAGCGTCTGAGCAGATCGTGATTCCAGCAAGCCAAGCCAACCTTCCTGCTCCTGCCTGAGCTCCCCAACAGATGTATCCAAAATCTGACAGGCAAAGGCCATTAATGGGCTCCACTGGCCTGTGGAAGTGTTCCCTGGCTGCTGGGAGCACGAGCATCGCCGTGTTTGCAGGGGTTAATAGATGGAATCTGATGCAATCCCTCCCACTTTTCCTAGCAGTTTTCATTAGACAAGTGCTCCATAGCAACAGTGAGATCACTGGAGACAGTATTTCATTGATTTCTCCCTCCCGCCCCCTTCCATTTTTGAGCCATTCTTATCACTGGAGTGCAGTTGGTGGAAAGACAGGGGGGTTTATGCAGAGCACTTATGTGGGCTTCTGACTTGTAAATAATTTGGAAAGCAGAAATCCCTTACATCTTCTGTGTTTCATGTTTCACTATGTATTTAAAGAGAGATACAGGCTTAGGGGGCTGGATAACTGTACCTGCTGTAGCTGATGTTCTTAAGTATTCTTGCATTGTTTGCTGGTCTTCCAGGGAAAAGAATAATGTAGAGCAAGACCTGAAGGAGAAAGAAGATGCCATCAAGCAGAGGACAAGTGAGGTCCAGGTAAGTAAAACACCAAATTATTGTTCAGACACCTAATATTGCACCATGTGCTGTTTTAATGACAGTGGGATTACTGAGTCTTTAGATCATGTTACTTATACAGTAAAAAGAAAAAAAAATTGGTGGCTAAGAAAAAAAATGTACTTTGAAGTGTATTTTCTATATAATTTTGGGATGGTGTAGGTGTGTGTATTTATATAAACGTGCAAGCTCCTATAGGATATATAGCCTGCATGGAGTTTTAAATGGAAAATATTTAAAAATAATAGATTTTTCTCTCTTTCTTTTTTTTTTCTTTAAGAAAGTCTATCTACTGTGTAATTAAAACTAAAGAGGACACTGTAGCACTGTAAATTAATTAATAAACTTAAGTGGCTGAATTAAAAGGGCTTGTGTATAGGGCTGCTTCTTAAGAGGCACAGTAATTACCAGCTTGGGAAAAATGTTGCCTCAAGTTAATTTTGCCTAATGTAAGTGAATTTTAAAAAGAATCTGTTGATTTTTATTTGAAAGGAGATACTGAATTTCTAGAATATCAGAAAATTTAAATTTACAAATGTTTTGCGGGTGTTAAAAATTATGCAGTCAGCATCTGTGTTTAGGGCGCTGACAGACTAGCCAAGCTCTAAATTAAATATTACAAAGCAATATTTCAATTAAATTTTAAGTTGCTGTTTTATAAAAAAAACTTTGATGTGATATCTGACCACTTATATTTATTTCTAAATTTATTTTAACAATCTCTTATTTTCCACAATCTTTATTTAAGAGTAAATAGTGCAAGATTTCTGCATTTCAATTTCAGTTGGGCTGAAAAGGAAGCTAATGTGTTACCAGAGTTGTGAATTTTATGCTTGGCTATTTAATATCCTTGGAGCCTGGATGCTAATTAATAGTGTGACCTTTGAGGAGATAATCAGATGCTGGCCTGTTGGTCAGGCTGGCAGCAGCTCCAGCAGCTGCAGGAATGCGTGTGGAAGTTGTCCATGCCTGTGCTGCTCCATGGTCATTCCCCTCCACACCCTGCAGATTCCCTTTCACACTGTTCACACAATTCTCAGGGGTATTCCTGGCTTTGTACTCAAGATTATTTTGTTGGTGGCTTCTGGAATCTATGTGAGAGTTGAATTCTGTGGTGCCTTTGCAGGAAAGGTTTGTAAAGCTTGATAAAAACCTTCCCTTGAATGTTACAGTGTCATCTGTGTGTGTTTGATAGGCAGCAGCATCACAGAATCCCCTGAGTGTCTGTGTCCTGAGCAGGGATGGTGGAAGCAGCTGTCTCAGGTCTTTAACCTGTTAGTGGTCACACAAGCTGTTTGTTAAATATAGTTACAGAGTTCTGTCAGGCTTGTCAGCCAATTTATTATTGGCTTGTCAGAAAAATGAGAAACCTCCAGGATCAAACAGGAAATGGCTGCAGCACTTATTTAAGCTGATGGCCCTTTACCTTTTCTTGTTCCTGACTGTTGGAGCATCTCCATGTTTCAACAAACTTTCTAGACCTTCAGAGAATAATGTCACAGACTAAGGATATCTTTGCCTTGTGCTTTTTTCTTCTGGTTTTATTCTAATGGGGACATTTCTAAAGATGGTGTACAAAACGAGTTTGCTCTAATGTGCCACCTTGCTTCAAGCTAGTTTTGTGGCATCATACTTCAGGGTTTCTGATACCAGAATTCCTTCTGTGGACACAAGCTGTAATCTCAAGTACAGCCATGGTCAGTGATCAATCAAACTGATTTGGATAGGAGGAGGGAAAGAATGACAGTTTTTTCTTCCATAAAATAATTTCTATGCTATGTAAATAGGTACTAAAAAGCAAAGAGAGAAAAAGAGTTGTAAGGAAAACATAGCATACTGATGAGCATAAATGTGTTTATTAAAATATCAGCTCTTCAAAGTTACATGCTCTGAGTATCCCTCTCAGCATCGGATTTTCTCTTTTCTTTATTATTGCAGTGCACCAATGCCATTAGGAAGTCAGTGAAGTTTAACTCTTCTGTCCATTTCAGGCTTAACATTTCTTAGCACATGAATTGTTCTGGGAAGAACTGGCTGACAAACTATTAAATCCATTGTTTATGGAAATACACATTCCTAAACTTTCCTAATCCTACACTATATTGGCATAAAATGTTACAACGATCATAAAGCTAATAGAAGGATTACTATTACCATCAGAATGCCAGTTTGTAACACCTCAAATATCTTAGTAGTTTTCATATAGAATCTCGTTCAATGCTTAAACATGAAGATGCTGCTTCTATGCTGAGGGTGTTCTTTGAAACTGAACCTTAATTGGAACCTGGTTTACTTCATGAAGAGGTATTTTTGAGTATTTTAGCCAGTTTTGTGTATTGTATGTACTCCAGCCTTTAAATTTTGGAGTGGTTAGGTCTATATATGCATTAGGTTTTCTGGTTTGGTTGGGTTTTTTCCTTCTTTTCTCTTCTGGGAGCCATCAGGCTTAGTTAGGTTTCTTCAGTGCTTCTCTACTGCTGTGCCTAGGACAGACAAAAGTGGAGCTGATCTATATTTAGCTTATGTGGATGTGAATTCTTGCTTCCTTTAGGAAAAAGGAGGCTGAAGTCTCTTTAAGCTGTTACTTTTTTCCCCCACTGCTTGAGTTAAGTGTCAGCTGATCCTTGCTTTTCAAAGCCATGTAAAAAATGAATGCATCAAGAGTGTCCCAATTATCCAAGTCAGTAGCTGCTCTGAGAGCTTTTTTGTGTGCACTGGTTTTTATCTCATGGATTAGAAATAACCAATAGTTCTCCAAGTCTGCTGCATACTGACATACTCTTTACTGAAATTCAAATTTTATTTGGGGGAGTTCTGTGAGGGGCTTTTTGTGGTTTGGGTTTTTGTTTTGTTTTGGTTTTTTGCTTGGTTTTGGGGTTGATTTTTTTAACATAAAAGCATCTATAATGTATCTTTGGGTAGTCTTCCAGTTGTCTTGAGGTTACCTAATTCCCCAGCATCTGACTGCTGCACCATATGCCTTTTTTATTTCTATCTGGCTTTTTGTCCTCATTACGTGGATGTGTTAGCACACAGCACATGGATTAACTGTCTCCCTCTCCAAAAAGAACCCAAACAAAACACCCCTAGAAAAGGAGAGCAGGATTGTAGCTTAGAGCAGCACACAAATGTAGGATCTGAGCAGAATTTCACGTCTGCTTGTTTTCTTAGCCTCCTTAATTTTTTTTTAATCTGTGTTAATTTTTTACTGTTGTTGATGATTCTTCCTTCAATTGCCATGTTTTCTCAAGAAAGGCTGCAATCTTCTCTTTTCATCTAATACTTTTCTTTTTGTATTAATCCTTTTTGATCTCCCTGTATTATCTCTTCCTCTTGACTTTGATGATTCTTTCTTCTTCCTAATTTCTTTTCTTGACATGTTTTTCAGTGTTATCTCTGCAGCTTGTTGAAGTGTAACCATTCCTGTTGCTCAGAAATGAACTAATTATTTTATGATGTTTCTTAATGTACTTAGAACACAAGATGCATACTTGCTGCTGTTTTGTAAATCAAAAGATTCCATATTGTTGTGTATGACGTGTGCATTTCTTACTCATACTGGTACCCAGAAAATAAATTTTTGGCTCTCAGGTCTCCCTGAAGCCTTCACTTCTCCAGGGTGAACAACCCCAGGTTTCTCAGCCTGTCTTGATGGCAGAGGTGCTCCAGCTCTCTGACCATCTTCATGGACTTTTCTGGACTTGCTCCAACAGGTCCATGTTCTTAATAAGAAACTCATAAAACACAATGCTAAAACATAGGACAGAGACAGTGTAGCAGCCTGAATAAAGACAACATCAAAATTCAAAATAAAAGCCTGACCTCTCTGTGAGGAAAACAGTTAATCTGTGTGTTGGTGCATGATCTCAGCACTTCAGTGAGATTTGTTTTACTGAGGAAAAGCAAATGCAAACAACCTGATTATTTTCATGTCATTGAATTAGAATCTGAGAATATTTGCTTGTCTGGTATCCATGCTGGCTTCTTGAAGATAATTTGTTGATACTTTGAAATCTGGGTTAGCACTGCAGCTCATGCTGCACAATTCAGTGGTTGGGGGGAGAGAGGGAACAAATGTAAAGCTGATGTGTTTTATTTCAGGATCTCCAGGATGAAGTAAAGCGGGAGAGCAGTAATCTGCAAAAGCTGCAAGCTCAGAAACAGGAAGCACAGGAAACCCTTAATGATCTTGATGAGCAGAAAGCCAAGTTGGAAGAACAACTTAATGACATCAGGCAGAAGTGTGCAGAGGAGGCCCATTTGGTAAGGTCTGATGGCCAAGGCCCTTGGAAGAGTAAATAACTTGTTTTGAAGAGCTCAGCCTTGCAGAGTTACAGTTGTTGGGGCTGGAGAAGAAGCTTTAATGAATAAATAGCCTGAGTGTCAAGGTTTCGTTACCGACAGCGCATAGGAAACACATCACTCACTTCAGTGTTCCTAATTTAGTATCAGCATGTCAACAAACATATTCAGATGTACTTGCACATAAATAAGGTTTAGAGCAAATGGTTAGCAGAATTATAATACAATATAAATGTAGTTACAAGCACTAATTACAGGGACTGATTTCGTAGTGGTTTAAAAAAATATGTAATTTTTTTCTAAAATAAAGCTATTGTATTTCTTTAAAGTCTGAAATTATCTTTTCAGTATTAGAAATATCTGTGTTGGTCAGAAGAACAACTAAAATACTCTGTTCTAATTGAGACCAGTAGATAATTAACTGTTCATTCGGGTATGATCTATAATCTCTGCAATGGCTATGAGATTTTTACTTTTTCTGGCCGTAAATAGTAGTATTTGGATGTGTTGTTTGGGGTTTTGGGTGCAGGTTTTTGTTGGTTTTTTTTTTTACTTGAAATATTGTTCATGCTTTAGATTGCCATGCTAAAGGCTGAAATAACAAGCCAGGAATCAAAGATTTCAGCATATGAAGATGAACTGACCAAAGCCCAAGAGGAGCTGAGTCGCCTGCAGCAAGAAACTGCAGAGCTTGAGCATTGCATAGAGTCTGGGAAGGCACAGCTGGGACCTCTTCAGCAACATCTGCAGGAGTCACAACAGGAAATTAATTCAGTAAGGCAGTGTGAAAGACCCACCCCCCAGAAAATATTTTGAGCTGTAGTGTGGTTTGTCTTAAGGGGAAGGCGTTGTTTCCTTTTTTCTTCACTGTTTGCTCATGTCTTTAGTTACTCACACATGTGTTCTGTGCTAGTAGTTGTTAGGATTTTTAGAGGCTGACTTAAGTCACTCAAGATTCTTCTTGGTCTTTCTCCAAGTTTATTAATAAAAGGGATTAATTTATTATACTGCATGAATAATTTGTCATAATGTAATGAATGAAAAATGGATATTGCAGACTTAAATTCTCTGTGTCCAGTGGTTATTTAAGTTTTCATCCTTAGCCATGGCCTGGGGCATGCTCTCACTATTCTTTAATTGATGTTAAGTTGGTATAAAATTACTGATAACATTTACTTAGTGCATTGTTGGAGGGGGAAGGTAAGGTGGATGTAAGAAATTGGGTTGAGATTAGACACTGAGAAGCAGAGAGCCCTGTGCTTTGAAGTAGCTGCTGTTGCACAGAACATTTTCAGTTTCTCTATTTAATCAGTGATGCATGAGCTTGCACACCCTTTCCTCATGGTTCTCCTTCCCTGTTGCCAGCTGGGTTCTGTATTAGCCACTCACACTGATACCAAGTTGAAAACAAAAGGCAAAGCCTACCTTTGAACTCTAGAAATGGCTGACTCTTTGGGTCAGTCGTTTCACACAATTCACATCTGTAAACTTGCTAACCCACCTTACAACATTCACAGTTTTTAAAGATGGCTTTTAGTTTTAGAAACTGAGAAGTGAACAGACTGATTTTTTTCATCCTTTCATCACAGGTGGAGAGAAGGTTATACTATTTCAGTGGTTTTATGTTGGCAAGAGGTGCTTGCCATGAACAGGTTTGAGACTGATTAGTGGTTATGCTTGACTGTACTACAGACTTTTTTTTTTAATAGGTTTTATAACAGTACTCCTGATTTTATTGCTCTTGACTCACAAATAAGGAACAGTAGGTGCTTTGGTGCTTTCGGCAAGATTATCTAATGGCTGGTCTGAGGTCAGTTAATTTGAAAGACATCTGATGGTGTTTTTGCTGACACCCCAGAAAATCTATTAGGTGACTGACCTAGCAGAGTTCAGTGGGACTTAGGTACCCAGATATCTGAACTAAGTTTATTCTTTTACATAACCTGCCAAATCCAGTAATTCCTTCATAACTAGCAGGTTGGTTGTAAATGTTTGCTGTAAGGCACTGCATTAAAGATATTGCTGAAATAATAACATGTGGATGTGTCTCCTTAGGAAGATACACTTGACTTTTGTAGGCTTCAAAAGTCATGTGGGAGATGATAAGGAGTTTGTGATGTCCCTTCTTGGAAGATGAAAATTCTGATAAAGCAGCCTTTTCAATTTCGAGTTTAAGGAAATTGCAAATACATAATCTAGGAAAAAACCCAAACCACACACACACACACACACACACACAAAACCCAAAACAAAAGTAAAAACAAAAAACCCCAACCAAAACTCCCTAGCAAAATTAAACAAACAAAAAAACCCTGAAACCTTTGCAACTTTTCTTAGGAGTTTAAGTAGCAGCAAAGCAACAATATTCTTCCTGGTGAAAGATGTGTCCTCCAATCACACTGCACTTCTGCTAAATAAGATTTCTGCTTACCTTTCACATTTCACCCTTTGATTGACAGAACTGTATTTTATTATATTTGCTTTTGAAAATAACATTTTCCAACATATATCATCCACCTTATATTTAAGAGGGGGTGGTCATTTACTGGCTTCCATGTGCTGCCATACTGATGCAAATACATTTATTTCTGTTCACAGGTGCAAACAAAGCTTCTTGAGCTGAAAGAACTGGAAAATAACCAATTTAGTTGGCACTCTCAGCCCCATAGTACACTTGTTAATGGAACTGTGGATCATTCCAGTCTTAGCAACAGCAGCAGTGAAACTGCAAACCTTAATGAGAATGCTGAGAGGGAAAGTGTAGCAGAAGAGGAACAAACAAACAGTGTGTCTCCAGTGAGTAGTGTTTTGCCTGCTTGATCACGATGCATTGCAGCTGTGAAGTTGGAATAAGTTAAGAATGTACCAAGATGGATTATGTTTTTAAATACTTGCACAACTGAAATTTCAGGGTGTTTTTCTGAGAGACTGTGTTTGCACATATCTGAAAGTTCATAAGCATAAAAGGAGGTGATTTTAGCTTGTCTGGAAAGTGGCAATAACATATTTTCTGTATTTATTTCCAAAGCAAAATATCATAAATTGAATAGCAGAATTAACATTAAAGGAGAGCAGCTGTCTCCATTTGGTGCAATGAGAGTGGAATAAGGAAAAGTACAGGAAGTCTAAAATTGTCTTGCTTTAAATGTTCCTCCTTATGTTTCAGTAGATCCATGATTGATTTATTTTTTTAAAACTTCAACAGGGTTTATGGAACACTAAAGTATGTGCTATAATAAGTATAAATCTCTTGAAGTATGCTTTAGTGTATTCTGTGATTCTGTTTAAAACTTCAAGTTTTATTGTGCAGTCTTGTATTTACTTATTTATGGTGAATTGCTTTTATCCTTGTACAGATAAGGAATAGTCCAGAAACAGCACTCACTGTTGTAGAAGAGAAAGAGACCCCAGCTGCAACTGCTACCAAAAAAGTGAGTTCCTTCAGGTTTGGGGGAGGAAAAAATAAGTTAAAATAAAATCCTGGTTAAACTGTTTCAGGCTTGCATGATGGTCATAAAGCAATACAGAAATAATTGTCACTTCTGACTGGTTTTATTTAGTGTGATGTCTTGAAAACATTTCATCTCATGTAGCAGGCAGGTTGTTGAGAAGTATTTTGGATCTCCATTGATGAATTATATAGAATTCCGGCTGTCTCTTTGCTTTAAGCTTTAAGAAACCGCTAAATGGTAACAGGAGATGACATAAGTGTTTTCCATCCTGCAAGTCTTAAAAATTTAATATGTTTCTCTCGGTCTGCATTGCCCAGGAAGATCCATTCGATGCTGAATCTCATCCGCTGCCTGATCTAGTTTCTGAAGCCAGCTTAGAGTTCTTCCAGTCTGACCCTTTTGTTGGCAGTAAGTAAACATTTCTCTCTTAAGTGCAGATTTGCAGGAACAGGTCTTATGTGAACACATCAGACTAATCTTCACCTTGAAACTGCTCTTTGTAGAATAAATCTGAAGATGTGTGAGTGACAGGAGCGTGGAGGCAATAGCATTACAAAAATAGAAGTGATAGAAATGAGAGTTCTGGGGTTTCTCCTTCCTCGATCTGGAGTTCCTAATGAGCTGTGAAAATTGCTCCTTTCCCTTACTGCTCTTCCTGAGGAATTCTCTTGCCTCAGCACCTCCCTGCCCCTGCCCTGGTGGCATTTTGGCTGTAAAGGTGTGGGCATACTTGTGATACACGTGGTGTCACTAATCTAATTTACAGCCCCAGTCCACAGAGGGTCAGCAGAGGGTTTGCTGGGCTGTGCTGTGGGGAGGGTGTGGGTGGTTCACAATGAATGGCTGTGGCCTACTTCTGGTGAGTTTGGCTCTCAGAACAAGGGAATGTGGAACTGCACCATCTGTTTGTCTTGTGGAAGTGCTCAGCTTTATTTTAAGAGCTTGCCATTGACGAATGATGTTGCTCTGCTTTTAGTTTTTATGGAAGAAATGATCTGCCTGTATGGAGCCAGTTGGAGAAGGGGAGTTAATTTGAATTAACTGCTGAAGCAGATGTTTTCAGCCCCATTAATATGATTTTACACGCTTTCAGATCAACGTGGTCTGATCAATTTAGTGTGTATTACTTTGAAAGGAAAATAAGCTAAATTTGTTTCAGATCACTTAGCTTCTGAAAGAATGTCAGTGCAGATTTAATATTTTTAATGAATAAATTAAACTAATTTAAAACAGCTTGAATGTTTCTGTGTAGATGCTGCTTGATTTTTGTTTATGTTGAAGTGGTCTTGCAGCACATGACAAGCCCTTTCTTTCAGAAGAGAAAGGTATGTCTGTTTGAAACCAAACTTTTGGGCTTTGAGCACTCAGTATGTTGAGGGGTAGATACCTACAGCTAAGAGACAGGATATTTATATTATTAGATGTACATGAGAAAGTAGAAATGAGTTGAGGTCATGCATCCAAAAATGAACACCTAAGAGCTACCATCCACAGCATCTGTGACAATTAAAACAAAACTGGGACTCATCTCAGTGGTTGGCCTGGATCATTGCACTGGTAAAATACTGCACAGTGTGGGTGTTTGTGGACAATAGCCAATGAAAATGCAACTTGGAGATGGCTGCTTTGTAATACGCTGCTTAATTAATATTTGATTTTTTTTTTTTATTTTGAACAGATGATCCCTTCAAAGATGACCCTTTCGGAAAAATTGGTAGGTAACTTTATAACTTGCAATGTGTTTATTTTTCTAAATGGTTCTTGCTAATGTGTGGGGAGAAGTGTCACCACTTTCAGAGGAGAAGAGTAGGTGGAAATGCCACAAAAAGTCATGACAGGGTATGTATGCCATTAGCACCTGGCCATTTGTGCTAAAACTTTTCAGAGAAGTCCATTGCCAGTGAATTTTGATTTTGATGGAAGTTCCTTAGTTGGGATTTAAGTATGTGAAGGTGGTGGACAGAAGGCACCAAGCTCTTGGTGCCTGTTTTATATGCAAAGTAGTAGGACTGCACTCTTCACTCTTTTAAAGGCTCTTAACTTACCAATTTCTTTTAGAATCAAGTACTGAAAAGGTAGGAAGTCTCTGTTTAGACTGACTGTATAACCAATGTCATTGCATTGTTTGCTTGGTCCTGAATGGAGTTACTGGTGGCAAAAAACCCAAATAACCAGTGGGAAAGCAATAGTAAAATAATGTTGAGCACCAAGTGCCAAATAAGAAACATTTGGGTTTGGGGAATGCAAGAGAGGAGGGCAGGAGAGTTCTTAGAAACATTAGGTTCTGCAAAATGCTTCATTTTAAGGGACTTGGTTAAAGAACCTGTATGCTGAGATGATTCTGGAACTACTGTTTTCATGATGTGCAGAAAATGTTGGCTTCCCTGATGATCTGAGTCACGGAATACAAATTATTCACAGGCGAATTTCATTCTTCAAAGGTCGTTGGTCTTAAATGTGTCACTTTGTAGCAGAATGAAGACATTGATATATTGTTTAGTTTTTAGGGTATCAGCTAAGTAAAGCAAGCAGAAATGTTAAAAGAGGTGTTTACTTTTTAGATCCCTTTGGTGGTGATCCCTTCAAAGGCTCAGACCCTTTTGCAGCTGACTCTTTCTTCAAACAATCCTCCACCGACCCTTTTGTGACTGCTGGCACTGATCCATTTAGCACTGCAGACAGCAGTAATAATACCACAGTAAGTTTGGTGTCACACCTTTTACTGCTTTCTATATGGGATTTGGACAGAATAACCTGTTTTGTACATTTAGATGTGCTTTAAAAAATGGATATTCAGAAATCATATAAAGGTTACCTTTGATCGCCTGGCTCTGTCTTGTCTTTTTTGTGTCCCATTTTCTAGAAATAGTCACAGATGAAATAGAAGTAAAACCAAAAATATTTTAGAAGTATTTCATTGTGGATCCTCATTGCTCCACAGCTAAGAGTATTTGACAGTAATGACTTAAGCTCTGTCATTTAACAATAATGACTTAAGCTCTTTTGTTGAAAAGAGCTCAGTTGGTGGAACTTAACAAATGGAAAGAAACTCAAGATCAGTCTCCTCAAGTTGTGTTGAGACTTGATTTTTGCCTCCACATGCTATAGGATCAAGAAGTATGTGCTGCATTGTATCTGAAATCTGATGTGCTGTGTGGGTTTTCCCTCAGAAAAGTCAAATTGTTCTATAGGTATATGTTTGGGTTTTATGGTATTTTGTTTTTTTTTAATAAGAATCACCAAAGCTCTCTGATAATGTTGAGATTCCTGCTGAATTTACCTCTTTCAGGTGTACTTCAATGTAACTTTTAGCTTACATTATAAATGAACAGTTATTGAATAGTCTTGAGCCTTTAATAAGGTAGAGTTGGACATAAAGCCCTCTCTGGTGTAGACCAGAACTTGTTGAATATGTAATATTTAAAGCTGATAGACAAACAATTTAAGCAGCTGAAATTCTTCATATCATTGTTTGTCTCCATTCTTTTGCCATCCCCTTTCCCTTTCTGTTTCTGTTCATGCCTCACTTCCAGCTCTGTGTGTGCATAAAATATGCATAGGCATATATAAATGTCAAAGATACATGTGGATTAAGAAGCAAGTTAAGTGGCTGTAGAGTGTGCCTGAGGTGCACCCACAGCAGCCAAGAGTGAGAAATCACTGCACCTGACTGGTGGTCCTGCCCTTCCCCAAGGTGTGCACATTGTGCAGATCCCAAGATCATATTACACACTACAGCCTACCCCTCCAGCCTTAAAAATTAGGTTTCTACAATCTGTATTACTCAGCACCCTATCCTTTTCAAAGTCTTGATGTTCTAATGTATCTAATTCTTGGTCTTGCTGCAGTCCAAAAGAAGAAAAAAAGGGAGCTCAGGGCGGTGGTGTGGGATGAGCAGTGGATTCTTGAGATCTGTGCTTCAGAGCTGAAGTTATGCATTCATCCTAAATGCTTTTCCACACATCTCTGGAGTGTTGAAATCTTATATCTTTAAAATGCCTCTGATTATAGAAATCTGAGACCAAAATGAATAGTAGATATTCTTGACTGTTGGTGTGAGCTGTTATCAAGTATGTTGAATATATTGTACATTTTTTCCATCCTTTCAAAATATTAATCAAAACAGAGAGGAGTTTCTATTAACAGACTTGTTTACTGATGCTGATAAAAGCTATATCCAGAATGTGTTATCTTAAAACTTGTAAACTAAAATAAATCATGACTGTATTCTTAGATTGAAGAATCTTTTAAGCTGAAAAACAAATTTCCTCCAAAGGAATTTTTTATTTTAGACAGAGATATCAAAGAAGAATGACCCTTTTGCTCCTGGTGGAACCACTGTTACTACATCAAATGATCTAGGTAAAAGTAGATTGTACATATCAAGCTTCTGGGGGTTTATTTTTATTTGCTTTTACTTGTTTTTGTCTCTAGTCTTTTAACTCAATTTGCAACAGAGCATTTTAGGGATTTCCCATGTTTTCTGGATTTTCCTATAAAGTGTGACATAAGGTGCCTTTTTTCAGGGGGAATTTTATAAACCAAAACTGACTCTTTATCTGTAGTGTGTGTCACTAAAGCCTGATCCCACAAAAACTGTTCTCCTGCTTTACCTAAAACTGGGACAGTATTCTGATCTAAGTGTTTGGACTATTTGGATGTTTTACTATTTGGTTACTTTCTAAGTAGCACCAGGATAGCTCTGCACTACAAGAGTAGATGTGGAATAGAGTAACTACTTTGAGATTTTTTACTGCTAAAGTCTGCTCTGTTTTGCTGTGACCCTCTCTTATTTGAGGGCTAAAGTTATTTAGGGAGGCCTCTTAACTCCTGCTTTCCTAAGCTACACTGACAAGTGATAATCAAAAACATGAATGTATGTGTGATTTTTTTATTGTAAACCTGTTCAGTTTAATTGTAGGGAGTAAGTGTGTTTTTCTAGAGATGCAGAAGGGGGTATGGCACTTCCTGCTCTATAGTAGAGAAGCAGTTTTCACATATATTGAGGCACATGAGAATGAAAGGGTTCTGTTTAATTAGCCTGGGATGATATGTAGTTCAGATATTTGATTCCACAAGTGGATCTGCAGTCAGAAAACAGCTCTGGTTCATGTTCATATATATATATATGCATATATATGACTATATATGTATATTTACAGTTGTATGCACACAAAAAAATATCTGTGTGTGTATACATACATGTATCTCAGTAGAACATTTCCAACAGTATGGTTATCTTTCAGTGGAATTTAACTTTTTTAATGTAGGAAAACATAATACCATTATTTCTTTTGAATTACTTCCTGTTCAGGAGATTCATTATTCTTAATGGGAAGCTGACACTTAGAGTTTTGGAAAAAGGTGTGAATAACTTGAAGTGCTCACCTCATAAAATACTTCACTGGAATTGGTTTATGTTGCAATATATGTAACAGTTGCTCTTTGGTAGTGGGATTTCTTTATTTCAGTCTGTCATATTTAGCTTTTAATCTCAATTTGTTTGCTTGATTTGTCTGTATTTAGCTAGAGACCCCTTTGCTTCCCTGTTTGGAAGTGAATCCTTTGAAGGTGGCTTTGCTGACTTCAGCACGCTGTCAAAGGTAATAAGAAGCTGCTGCTACTCACAGAAGATGCATGAAACTGCAGTGACAGGACAGAGCTTACTCAGTTTCATTTCAGTTTTGCCACTACTAAACATTTATAATGGTTGACGTGCTTGAAAAAGAGGTCTTGAGAGCAAATTGTCCTGCAGTTCTGTGAAGAATGCAATGTAATCTTTTCAGCTTTATAAGGATTTTGTTTCTCTTTCCAGTGATACTATAATTTGTTTATTTATTTTTAAATTTGCTGAGTTTAGCAGCAAAAGTATTACTTTTGCATGTTTAAATGCTTTCCACTTTATAGTGCTGTACACAGTTAACCATTCCTGATTTTTCTTTCTGTTCAATCTTCTGAAGTATGTGTATATGTAGAAAATCAAACAAAAGTCTTTTCTTTAGTCTTAGTCCAGACTTTCAGGTCTGATTTAATACTGTATTATTGAAGAGAATGCAAAGTACCACTGCACTGAAAATGTGTATGTTGCTGTTTTCTTTGTTGAAGGCCAACAATGAGGATCCCTTTAGCTCTTCCACGTCAGGCTCTGTCAGCAGTGTCACCATAACTAAAAACTTATTTGAGGAACCACCAGCTAAAAATGAGGATGTTCCTCCTGCACTGCCCCCTAAGACAGGAACTCCCACCAGGCCCTGTCCACCACCACCTGGTAAGAGCTGAGATTTGGTAACAATCAGCTGCTTCAGCTGGGACAGAGGGACATTATTTATGAGGGGAGGGTGAAGGGTCTGAGTTTAAAATAAATGAGCAAGATGTGAAACAGGTCCATTTCTGATCTGTTGGTCTTGTCCTCAGAGTTAAGTTCTGCATGGTGTTTGGGATCACAGTTTGTTTGAAGAGACAAAGGATTTAGTAAAAAGACTTACTACAAGTGTGTGCAAGAACAGAGCTGTGAATGAAATTGTTACTAATGTGATACATTGTGAATCTTGAATTAAATTGTGCTTAAAGTGAGAATTTAGTATGTTTTATCCATGGCAAAACCTCTGGGTTTAATGGAAAATGAATTAAATAGTGTTAAATAACTGGCTTCAGGTTTTCAGATGAGCTCTTTCCAGGTGACCTTGCCAGAGGTTTGTAGCAGTAGCAACAATAAACCCAAGTTCCCTGGTCTGTTTTCTCCTCAGTGATAGAGGAGTGCTGTGGGATGCTCCATGGCACGAACCACTCTGCTTTCCAGAAAACGCCATGAGTATCATGGATAACAACACCTTCTTGTAGTTGCAGCATGCCCAAGTTACAACAGACTCCTCACAGTTTTTTTTGCAAAGACAGGAAAATATATTTCTAGTACTCCTTTAAAAATTTCTGTCATCTGTTTCATTGTCTTTATGAACTCTGTGTCATTTTTTTTACTGTTGCACTACATGGATGAGTCTTAAGGTGTTTGGAACAACTGTGGCATGAAACTTAGATGTGTATTCATCTTTTCCTCAAAAGGGGAACACAGTAGATACAGGAGTGCTCATCCTGAAGTTTAAACTCTGCTGGTTAGTTTCTAATCTTGGTGTGAGATCTGGCTCATGCTAATGTCTTGCAAGTAATCATTTACATTGTAAATAACATTAAAACAGCTGACATGGCAAGTGACAATAATTTGAATGTTTGATGTTGGTCCTTATTTCAACACAAAAAGGATTTCTGGCTTGATTGTATGGGAGTGAATGTGACATGGTGCACTTTTGGAATACAAGCTTCTGGGGTGAAACAGCAGCATCCTTAGCAAGAGATTACTAGAAAAAAAGTAGGCTGTTTTGATATACACAATTAAAAATGTGGTTATCTTTTAACCAATTAGTTCTTTTCTTGATGGAAATGAAAAATGGAGGTACTTAAATGTAATTATTTTTAATGACTCCCTTGGTTTGATTCAAAAACAGTTAAATGTTTTTCCAAAGAAATACCCAAAAATCTCTTCTTTAATTCTTCTGTCTCCTGGAAAGTGTGTAGAAGGGCTGTTGCCTCTGAATTTTGTTGCCTTTCTAAATACTGATAAATACTCCCATTTCTTGGTTTTGGGGAAGATTTGGTGATCGTGTATTTTATATTCTTACAATTATTAACCTTCCCAGGCGGAAATAAAATTCTCTGGATGTCATTTGGAGCTGCTTCTCCCACATTTTTCAAGAAATAGGCAGGCATTGTTTGCAAGTAACAGACTTGTAGAATCACAGAATGGTTTGGGTTAGAAGGGACCTTAAAGATGATTCAGTTCCAACCTCCTGCCATGGACAGGGACACCTTCCATTAGACCAGGTTGCACCAAGTCCCATCCAGCCTGGCCTTGAACACTTGCAGAGGTGGGACAGCCACAATATCATCAGCAGTGATGCATAGATAGGACATCATCAGTGAAAGAGATGGCAGGGTTATCAGGGAATTGTCTGAGTAAATCATATGTTCCCAAGGGGATGTTCTTTAAATCTCTAAATCATTGCCAAATGAGAATCTCTTTTGCTTTATGAAATAGATTTTAGACTAATTTTCAATAGTGATATGTGAAATAATAAGCAGTTTTCTTCAATTCTGTAGTTTTAATCTGAAATGGAAACAGAAGCAAGTTTTAAAATACAGCCACTGTGTGGAATCACTTGCAGAACACGATAGTAGCATTCCCGAAACTGCACTGAAAAATCTTGTGTAAACAGTAATAGACAGAGGGAATGGTGGAATGAAATTCAGCTCAATTATTCTTGGAAGTATTTGTGTTAATGTCCTCAAAGGTGTTAAAAGTTGACTGGGGTTAAGTGGAAAAAAACCCAAGAAGATAAGTGGGAGTTTGTCCCTGATTCTGTTTATTTGCAGCTGCTTAGGCAAGAATTAACAAAACAGCACAGCCTGTGATTGCCTGTTATCATACTCCTTGTACTAAACGACAGAAATTCCTGGTCTTAGCATAGTGAGAGGACATGGTGTTTTGAAAATTTACAGAGGTAATGTATTTCTGATCTCTGAATAAAATTGTGTAAACTTGATCCAAACAAATAGTAGAAGAGCCTTGCTGGAATGATCAGAGACAGCTGATAACCACAAAACAATACTGTGCTGATAGAACAGGTGCTCAAAACTGTTAGAAATTCTCTTTCCAAAATAGTTAGTTTATACATAACTGGGTTCCTGAATCATTAACATACATATGTTCCTTTTTACCTGATTACCCTTTCAGAAACTGTGGGCTGTACTCTCATTTTTTAAATCGGCAACCCTTCCTCTGAAACTACAGCTTTACTAGTTTGTGGGAAGAGGTTGCATTCAAAGCAGCTTTTGAATGGGGTTTTTTTTACTACTTTTGGCATGTTATTACCTGCTATCTTAAATTCATTTTAAATTCATTTTAATCTAAGGGAAAAGACCTATCAATCAAATAGACTCTTCAGATTCCTTTAAACCGAGAGATCCATTTCAGCCTTTCCCCACCCCAGACATTCCCAAAGAACAAGAAGCAGATCTATTCTGTGATCCATTTGCTCCCATCAGCATCAGTAAAGAGGCTGACCCCAACAATTTTGCAAACTTCAGTACTGTGAGTAAACACTTTTTACATTTGTTTCAGTATAATGGCAGCTTTGAAATGTTCACACTAATTTAAATTATTAAAATATATCCCATGTACGAAAGGGATATTGCTTCCAGTTAAAACAGTATTTACATTTAGTTGACAGCTGAGGCTGTCCTAAAAATACTGCAAAATATTGTAGTTAATGTTTAAATTGCATTGGTTTTATGCTTTTTTTCATGGAGGCCTCCTAGCTTTTAGAAAATAGAATTTCAAAAATACCTTTGTTGTAGGAATTATCCATTTTATCAACGTGTGCAGCAAATTTAAACTATAAATCTATACCAAGCACACTGTTAACTATCGAATTAAAAATAAATACAATTTTAATTTAGCTGTCACTGGACTGTTTGGTCATAATTTTAATGTACTGAAATATTGATAAACAGCCTCGTAACAGTGTATGTTAATGAAATATAATTTGATGAGTTTTGAATGGTTAGTAAATTCCAGACTTATGCACAATGAAGTAAAAAATAGTAAGTGTCTCTTTATAACCAGAATTCATTTCATAGAAGTCGTGGTGTCCAAGCAGTAGAAGCAAATCTAAAGGTTTGTGCATGCCTACATATTATTTTTTATTTCTGAGCTTTTGCAAGTAGAAGTTTTGAAAGGCATCATCTCACTTTCCAGCCTGATACCTGTTAAATGCAATTTGCATTTACAGTATCTTGACCATACTGCTCTTTTTCTGTTCAGGCCTAATAAGCTACGTGCTTGATTGGAGTAAACTAAGGATTGTCAGGCTCTCAAAGTAGACTTGCACTGGTTGGTGTGTCTTGTAGCATGATAACTTCTGAAATGTGGTTATCCATCTGTATTAGTAGTTAGGGGGACTGAGAAGCAAGTTTGGAGTAGAAAGCAAAAATGGTCATCGTCTTTGTGAAGGAAAAAGTGTTCTTTTCCAGCTGCAATTGCTGAAAATACTGAGTGCTCTTTGGAGTGCTCTTTGGAGTGCTCTTCCAGGTGTTTCTGCAGTTATTTTGCAGAGAAGCAGCTCAAAGCAGAGACCTGGAGTCTCTAACCTCTTACCCTTTCAGTTAATGCTGGGACATCCATGAAGACAGGGGCTTCACCTACCTCTTAATTTATCTGCATGTTTGCTAGAAACTTTAGCTTAATCTTTTGTATTTCATTTAAGATAATACTCTTTAACTGTCTCTGATTTATAATCATTGTACCAGAGGTATTTAATTTGCAATCGGTTCTCATCAATATACATGGAAATAATTTGTTCTTTTTTTTTCCCTTCTCATATCATGCTGACCTTTCTCTGTATTACTGCCACACTTACCTTATTATTTTGCTGCTTCTTGGTGGTATTTCTCATCTACACATTTAGAAACAATCAGTCTACAGCTAAATTTTTGCAGTCATTGTCACCTGGAAAAGTCTTCCCTGATGACAGCAGGGTAAATCAGGATGGCCTACGGTGTGAATAGGAGTGTGTTTTGCAAAATGTTCTCCTGATTTATTCAAGGTTTTTCTTGTATAGATTGTTTTTTATCCAAAATAAAACTGTGTTTGAATTATAGCACTTTCTGCTTAGTAACATTTTTGAAACTTAATACTGAAATTTGAAACATGGCATGTTTCATTAAAATCCCATCAGTTGGATGGCTTCAGTGCACTTCTTAGTAGTTAAACCTTAGACCGAGCCAATCTTAGTCTATTACAACTATAAAACAAGTAATATTTGAGGATAGAATATGTACAATTATTGAAAAACTAATTGTCCCTTAAACTGAGCATCTGGACAGTAATAATTATCACTGTATTATTAATCTGGTTTATTTTGTCTTTTAAACATGCAGTATTCTACTGAGGAAGACATGATTGAATGGGCTAAGAGGGAAAGTGAGAGAGAAGAAAAAGAAAGATTGGCAAGACTAAAACAGCAAGAGCAAGAAGACTTGGAACTGGCTATTGCACTCAGTAAATCTGAAATATCAGAAGCATGAAGTTTAGAATAAGAATTTATCATATGTAAACTGTTTTGTCCCTTTTCCTGAGTACCTAACCTATTTAAATGTTAATCAGAAAATGCATATATACAAGAAACTATGAAAGGTTTTAAATTTCTGAAAGTGATGTGAATGTTTCTGCTAAATTCAATCCTTTGAGTTATTGTTTGAATAACTGTTAAGTTTAGCATTCAATTTCTCTCGAGTTTTCAGGAGAACAAAGTACTTTTCCCAGCTGAAAGCAAATCAGTTTAAAATGCAGATAGAGATATTGGGGTTTTACTGTAATCTATCAGCAGTTGGTAATTGAGCATAAAGTGAACACAGCAATTATTCTGTCATGGCTGACTGTCTCCCATCAAGCAGTTAGTCACTGAAAACCTTTTTATCCTTCTGAAGAGGTTTTAGTAATGCCAGAGTTGTGGAGTGCTTTATTTTATATGTATACGTATTGATTTTTTTTCTCCTCATTGAAGATTTTATGTTGGATTTAACATAATCTTCGTGGAGTCTCCATCAGAAAGAGTGTCTCTTTCTGAAACCTTTATTGCTTTTCTTGCATGGTCATATGTTTTAAGACAGACCTGTTATTTCATTTTATAAAGCAATTAAGCTGAAGATTCATGTGCATTTGCTGTTGGCTAAAGTGACTGTCAAGTCATGAGACCCCACTGCTATTTGAGCCACTTTTGCCTGTGAAATATGCAGCTGAACTGGCAAGTTAATAAGTTCCATTTGAAATAGGATTGAGAATAGAAAGAAAAAACAGGTAGTCTGATTTCTATTTTTTTTAACCACAGTTGTTTTCTGTATATGTAATTTATTGAATGCCAACTGATAGTTGCACCTTAAACTGAATGATTTCTGAATGGTTACTGAGTCAGAGTAGGATTAATAGAATGTTAATGAAAATAACTTAATGAAAATAACTTATTGTTCATTGGAAAGAATTCTATTTGGAAAATCAGTTTCATTAAAATAATTCCAAAAAGAATAATCTTGTGCCCTGTATAAGAAAAATGATGGCAGCAGCAAAAACATGGAGAAGGGTTTTTTTCTTGCACTTTTAACCTGTGGTATTTCTTTTGAGGAAATTCAAGTGTTTCAACACACAGCACTGGGGCAAAGGGGGAGAACTCAGCCATGCTTCAGTATATTTTTAAGCTCTTCCCATTACCTGTCAATGCTGCTGTTGCATGAATTTGAGGGTTTTCAATTTTTCAGGAAAAAATGAGTAACCTGACTGGGATGTTTTTTCTTTTGCACTGGGAGATGAGCATTTAAACACCTGCTCCAAAAAAGTAACTTAAAATTTTGCAAGTATTAAATAGTTATAACTTATCTTATACATCTTTGTAATGAGTGTACACTAATCTTGCGAATCATATGCTTAACTGGATTACATAGTTTCTTATCTTTTGTTAAAAATGTATACTCAGTGGACCAACACAATATTATATGTATATATTATATATATATATATATCCCTGCTTTCCTTTATGGAATTTAAAGTTTTGAGTCATTTGATGTTACATTTCATGTTACTGACTCTGACTATAGGACTTTTACTCAGACTACCAACAAACCACTGCTGTGAGCTAAATGGCATTACTTTATGAAGTTTTAACTGTTTGGGTTTTTTTTTTTAAACAACTTGTTCAGGTGGGATTAGCCTCTATTTATAGACTTCCCTTTTGTTTAAAAATTCTAACAATAGCCTGTAATTATGAAGAAATAAAGTTTAAGTACATAAATGTGAGCTGTTTGCCTATTTTTTCAAGAGGGTGCTGTGAGATATAAAGCATTGTGTGAGTGTAATGCACTATAAGGTGTTCTGATTGTAGTTTGGTTTCTGTGCCTTTGCCACCTGACACACCTGCCAGGGGTGATCTTCACAGAAATAGTATCCAGTGTCAGAACTGTGGTGCCTTGTGTTGTTTCCCCAGTTACTTCTCACCAGTTTAAATTGGCTGTTTCAGAATCTGAATATTTAGCAAAATTATGACTTCAGTATTGGAGTGTTTTAGTCATGCTTTAGCCTGAACCTTCAAAATCATTGTGTGCACGGATGTGCAACGTCAGGTTTTTGCTTTTGCAATACTGACAGAATGGTAATTTAGATGATACTGGATTTAGATAACATAGAAGGTAAGATTGGGAAAGTAATGCACTTGTTTAAAATATTGGCAAGTAAAGTCCTATGTTTTCATGACAGAGTTCTGTATCATGTCAGTGGATACTCTTGAATTTAATTCTGGTGTTAACTAGAGTGAACATGAAGGTTGGCTTTTAGATGCATCCATTTTTTCTTGTAATGAGGAAGAAAACAGTAATTTTCCCAAATTAAAGATCTAATTAAAAGATCTAAAGATTTAATTAAAAAAACCTTTTTGATGCAAGTTTGAAGTTTGCTCTTCTGATAGGTATAGTGGAGCTTTAGTTGCCCATGTAGGTGTTACTGAACTCTTGAATTCTCTGCAAAGTTGTGTTTGCAGGAACCTGTGAGGCTTAAATTAGGAAAGGCACAGAAGTAAAGAGGAAGGGAAGGAAGACAGCGTAATGTAATCCCAGAAAAGATGGGAAGGAACTTGTAATTTGTCAGCTGACAAGCCATCAGTCAGTGATATCCTGAAACAGAAATAATTCTCACCCACGAGCTCTTTAAAGAAACATGAATAGCAAAACATACATAACACAAGCTGCATTCCCATTCCTTGCTCAGAATACTTCAGAATTCCTGTTGTGCTAAAATGGAGACATCTGGAGCTGCCTGGACCTTACATTTTAACCAAAAACAAAGAGCATTAGTTTTTTAGAGCAGGTGATCAGCTGACAGAGGGAGGTAAAGGCTGCATTGTTTTGATGTGTGTTCAAGAGGTCAGGATGTTGTTTCTAGTTATCTCTTGCTCATTTAATAAGTGAGTGGACAAACCACTTAATGCAAACCCATTTCCTGTTCTCTAAGTGAGAGCAGGTCTCATAGTTATGTAATAACTGCTGTAATCTGGAAAGGCAACCTTGTGCAGAGCATAAGGAATTTTATCCCATTTTACTTGTGTGTATCGTATAGGTAGGAGAGATGCTATAAGGTGTTTTCTCTGTTGGTATAAAGCGGCCAGTTGCACTCCAGGACCTTACAAATAACTGGAAATAGATTAAAAATTTAACAGAAGTGCTGTTTTAAACTATATTTGAGGGTTTAGTTTGCTGGTAATACAGGGAGAAATTCTTACTTTTGACTTCAGAGCTCTGTTCCAGCAAGAGATCCTGCAACACTTCTGCAAATTGTCAGTTGTCTCAGGTTTGCGTCTGACAGACTCATCCTGATCTGCTCAGACTGATTTTCCTGTGTGGCTAGACTTACTGTTTATTCTGTTGAGACTATGTAGCATTGAAGTTTTTGTATTCAAAGCCAGAAGATCTTTGGGATTGTTTTCCACAGAATGCAGTCTCTCCTGAGATAGCCATGTGAACAGGTGGTGTCACTTGCACAGGAAAAAACCCTCTAATTTTAAAAGACTCAGTGTGTTCTTAGGTAAAATCCTTGTAGAATTTGTTTTAATACTTACTGAAGCTCTGTTAATACCTCCTTTTTTCTAAAAAAAAGATCCTTCTTCTTAGGATCTTTGAGTTCCAAACAGGTCTGAGGATTTTGGAATACAAATTCATTTTGGGCCCACTTTCAGTAATAACTTTTACTGAATAAATAACTCAGTTGAGGTTCAAACCACTGAACATGAATCCTGAAAACTGCAAAGTACTTTTGTTGAATGTTAAACTCATATATTTAAATTTTATAATTTTCCTTAATATGCTATCCAATTACATTAAAATATTTAACTTATTTTACTCTCAGATGTAAGAAGCACAACTGTCCTCAAGCATACAATAATATGCTTTGGAGAGCAAATTTGTCCTTCTGTTTTAGCTTTTTTTGATTTTGTCTCTACAACATAGAAATTCTAAAAGTTGTAAAAAGCCATGTTCTGGGGATGGTATGTTCTGGGGTTGTGGGGTGGTGGAAAAATCCCATTTTTTCTTTCTATTCTCAATCCTATTTCAAATGGTTAGTTACAGGTAGCCTAATAAAAATGTCCTTTAGGTTAGCTGTAACTGGCTACTAAAAATGGTCTGTGCCTGAAATGCAGAACTACACAGGAAGCCTTGCTTCATTATGAGCACTGAGCTGGAATGTACAAGCCTCACAATCCAAAATATGAAATGTATGTAAACAGGTATTTTATGCTGAAAAGTGTGGGTTTGCATTTGTACCGAAACAGCTCTGGGAAGGTGCTTGTCACAGCTCGTTACGCTATCCCTCACTGAGCTAAAATGTTTGATTTAGCGAAGACAGTCATGACTTCTTGGCTGGTGTCAGCCGAGGGAATCATCCTTCAGTCAGCTGTCTGGCTCCTCTCTCGGAGCAGCTGCACCCCGAGCACTGGAGCGTGAGCCCGTCCTGCCGCCCAGCCCGTGTTCCTCACATCACGAGCCACATTGTCGGTGTGCAGCTAATAAATCCTTTCTTTTTTTAACCTTATACACCCACTGTTCCCGTTAATGTGCCCATTGTTTCTTTATGTCAACCCAGTCCTTCTGTTTGTCCTGCCACTCCCTCGGCCGTGTATACCTTTGCCTTCTTTGCCTTGTTCACTTCCTTCCACAGGCTCCTTTCTTTTGTTAATCGCCTCTGAACTGTTATCCTCATAGCCCTGAAACTGTGTGATTGATATGATTATAATATAGGTAATGGCCAAAGTAATGCAATTTTTTTTTTCAGTGTTACATATCTATTCGCAATTTCAATGGGTTTGGTTTTCATTAATGGAAGAGGCAAGTCAAAATTTTAAATATTTATTTTGGCCATGAATTTTACGTTTATGAACAAATTAAAGAATTGAATTATTTCGATCTAATGATTAGTTTATCTATTAATTTGTTCACAGCCTGGTCGCTGTGAGGTGTGAGCCCTGCGGGGTGTCACTGCTGTGGCACAGCTCGCTGACCCCCTGGCCAACCTGCCTTGGCAGCAGGGGGAGAGTGCAGCTGACTGAAAACTTGGCAAAATAAGAGTTACGTTTTCCTCGTGTGTTTTCTCTAGGGGAATGAATGACTCCAATTCCAGCACACAGTAGCCATGCCCGCGCTCCTCTCGGCCGGCTCCGCTGCGGAGCGACACGCCCGGGTCCCTCCCGAGCTCAGCGGTGGGACCGTAACCCCGGGCCGTAATCCCCTTGCACCTGATTGATTCCACTCCATCCCATCCCATCCCATCCCATCCCATCCCATCCCATCCCATCCCATCCCATCCCATCCCGTTCCTGTCCCCATTGGCGCGGAGGGCGGGCGCTGCCGCAGCTGCTCACCTGCGGGGGCGGCCCCTCCGCCCGGCCCGGCCCGGCCCGGCCCTGCCCGAACATGCGCCGAGGCTCCGGCTGCCGCCGCTCCACACACACCATGCGAGGTGGCTGCGGCGGCCGCCGGGGAGCAGCAGCACCAGCAGCACCAGCAGCCCTGCCCGCCCTGCCCGCCGCCCTCCCTCAGCCGCTGCCCGTCGCGACGCCTCCATGGACTCCCGCCCGGCCGGCAGCGCCGGCGCCCGGTACGCGGCTGGGGCGGGCCGGGGGGCCGGCCGGGGGTCGCCGGGAGGCAGCGCCGCCTCCGCCGGGCTCTGGGGATGCTCCGTCCGGGGCGGGAGGAGGGGCCGGCAGCGCCCGTCGCGGCGCCGGCCGGAGCGGAGGGCTCGGCCGCGGGACGGCGTGAGGGCGGTGGGTCCGGGCGAGCTGGGGGCCGGAGCCGCTCGGGGCAGGTCGGGTCCCAGGCTGACCCCGACGGGCACTGGAGCTGTGGCCGGGGCAGGTCGGGCCCCAGGCTGACCCCGACGGGCACTGGAGCTGTGGCCGGGGCAGGTCGGGCCCCAGGCTGACCCCGACGGGCACTGGAGCTGTGGCCGGGGCAGGTCGGGCCCCAGGCTGACCCCGACGGGCACTGGGGCTGTGGCCGGGGCAGGTCGGGCCCCAGGCTGACCCCGACGGGCACTGGGGCTGTGGCCCGAGCCGCCTGCGGCCCGGGGCCACTGACCACCCAGGCCGGGACCACCCAGGCCGGCACTGGGCCACCTTCGGGCCGCTCTGGCCAGCGGCCTGACCGGCTGTGGGCAAGGGCTGTGCCCACCTGAGCCACCCCAGCGCAAACACTGCCCGGGCACTAACTGCTTCTTGCACTTTAAGGGGCTTTTCTTTTTTCTGAGACAAAAGCATTAGCTTGAGCTAATTACATACCTGCGCAGCAGCCCTGCAGTAGCTATATGTAAATTACTTTTGGGCTTCAAAGGGCTGCTGAGGAGCGTGTGGTGTCTGTGGAAGAGCGGGGAAGACCAGGTCCTTTTGCTTGAGCTCCTGTTCGTGCAGCCTGCAACACACCTTGACAGGGAAACACTGCCAGTAATTACTCAGTAACTCAATACCTTCTTGTTCGCCCTCATGAACAAGCTGCAAGTGGAAAACTTTCTCCATTCCAGGTGTGCACTCCCACTGCCCCTAAAATACATAAACTTCCATTGTGTGCATGTCAGAGAGTTGTTTCTTCAAAAGCTGAATCAGTCTGCAAATAACATTCTTCCCCCATGATGATGGCGTGTTAAATTTTAGACATGGCTGCGTTAAAGGTCTGTTTGCAGATTCTGTGTTTGACATAAGACATTTATAATGATCTGCTTTATAATCTATGCAGGAGTGGAAGCTTTTAAGAATGCAGTTTTTGGAGAGGTCAGCTTAGAAGAGTGGTAATGGGTCTGCTCATGGTTCTCATCAAGTGTTGGGAGCAGTGGTGTGCTTTCTCTCTGGCTGCACACTTTCCCTTTATCTTAAAGTTGAAAACAGCAAACATTTACCGGAGACTTTATTTCTGCTGCAGAAACCATGATGGAAAGAAACATTTCCTGAACTTTAGATTGTATAAGCTGTACAATGGTGCTCTTTTTTTGGTGGCAATGATATTAGCTTTAGAGTTATTACAGAAGGGAGGTGGTCTAGCGGCATTTAAAGCAACAAAGTCCTGTGGGGTTTAAAAATACAGAGTGTTAGACTTGATGATGATCAAAAAATGACCTGTCTATTAGTATTTATATATATAACCCCCTACCTGGAAGTGCTCAAGGCCAGGTTGGATAGGGCTCTGAGCAACTTGGTGTAGTGGAAGGTGTGTCTGCCCACAGCAGGGGTTTGGAATGAGATAATGTCTGAGGTCCTTTCCAACCCTCACCATTCTATGATTCGGTGATTTTTGAGAGATTTATATAATTTTGTTGCCGTGCCCTGTCTTGATAATTCTTCCACGAACCAGCAAATTTTTTTTTTTTTTTTTTTTTTTTTTTTTAAAACTCCAGGCTGGAAAGGTGGACTCTGTGTTTGCAATAATGATGTTAAATGACATCATTGAATGACCTCCAGGTGTTGTGTTTGCACTGACAATAGCAGCAGGCTGAGACTGTGGTTGCATTGTGCCTCAGGAAGTTGTGAATGTGGGGAACAATGTGTGTGAAAATATTTAGAAGCAGGAAGGAGTTGGGTGAATTTTGCCAGGTTGTGCAAGTTGCCCTGAAAGTGTGTGTTACTGAAGCTGCTGGAGCACTTGCCGCTGGCTCCTCATTCCCTTTCTGGAGCTCCATCTGCTGGAACCAGCTCTCCCATTCCAGGGTGACGCTGCACTGGGATCTAAAGGGATTCAGATGTTTCTGCTACTGTGCTACAAAGTGTTGAAAAGTATGTATCAGGATTTTGGCTAGTTTGTGGAAAAAGATTACTATTTCCTTATTGTAGTTCACATTTTACTTAAATCAGTCCTTCCAAACCCAGATGGAGCTCCTCGACAGTCCGTTTTCACAGAGCTGGATTTGTGGTTTCTTTAGGTATCACATATGTTTTGGGAATAGATTGAGATTATCAGCTCATAGCTGGAGGACAGAATGATCTAGTGGATTGATTGGAACTGAAAAGTAAACAGGTTTTTTGAGTAGGGGTGATGAAAAATAATTTCCTGTTTTAGATATTTCCAGCTGTTGTCTTCAGCTTGATAATAAAACTTCCAGTCGTTTGTTGTGAAAAAGCAATTGTCAGAAGGAAGTCTCACTGTTAGGATGGTCACTGAGACATACTTGACTTAATGGGTGGAATCTCAAATGCAAACCAAACAGAAGGCAGTACTGAACTTGCATTCCATCTTTCTCTCTAACTAAAATTGCCATCCTGAGCTGATGAAATCTCACTGCATCTGCGTTAAAGTTTTTAATTTTGACCAATTGGTGTTTTCTGTCAGAAAGGGAAAAAATGACAGAAAGATCTCAGACTAATTGAATCTGAGTTCAAAATCAATCTTTCTTGATTCAGTGGGCAGGTTCAAGAGAGTTGTAAAGGTGTATTGAAGGGCCATGATTGAATTTTTATTTAATTGGTGAGAAAGTGGCATTGTCATTGGTCAAGGTGCTGTGAAGTATGCTTTGCAGATGATTTCTGAAGAATAAAGTCAGGTTGTTGGAAGTTCTCAGAGAAACATAATCTGAAATGTCACGTAAAACCATGATTAAAGGCAAAGCAATAATCCCCTCTGTTTTCAAGTATTTTGTGTCATCCCTATATATTATTTTTATGGGAGCCCAAGATACTGTTCAGCAGTAGAATGAATAACAAAAGCAAGATTTTTTTTTTTTAAAGTTGCAACAAAACATGTTACAGAGTAATTTATTTTGAAAATGCTTTACATCGATTTAATGGGAAAAAAGCCCAAACAACCAACCAAATGAAACCAAACCAAAAAAAGAAACGGTTCAACTCCAATGAAGTACTGCAGCAAAATGCTTTTTGGGCCAGAATGTGTATTTCATCCCTTCCATGTTGGTCACCCCACAGAAGTCTGAAAGAAGTGAATTGTAAGTCAGCATAAAGAAGTACAAACCAGACTTCACAAATGGCTGAAGAAAGATTCCCAGGTAATTCCCTCATTACCTACCAGTCAGCCTATATCGTTGCTAGGAAGTGCAGAATCCAACCAAAAGGGGGAATTGCCTGACATCCCTCCCTAAATTCTGAGTCTTATTTCAGAAGTATTACAGATCTCTACCTTGACCTTGCAGTCCTTAGGAACACAAATCTCACAGATCTGGTCTGGCTTCTTACCATGAATGTGGCAGAGTGAGTTTGCATTTTGCTTCATGCTTTGTTTGTCTGCTGGGTGCCTAAATGTGCTCAGTACCATTGCATGATAGTGGTCTAGTGCAGCTCTTGCTGATTTCTCATATGTTTTAATAAGATGAGAATCAGACCTTTAAAAATTGTGAGTAACTGTGTCAGAAGCGTGGGTGGACCAGAGGCAGTAAAACTGAAAATTCAGAGGGCTTGGAGAAAAGAGCAAATGGGTATTGTAAGGTTGTCTAAAGACCCTTAAAACCCCCAAAAGGCATGATATCAATCATATGTGACCTTCAAACTGACAAAGATTGTACATCATCTGAATTTTAAGAAGAAGAGCTATTAAAACTTGCTAAATATTACTGTGGTCTGATTTATGATGAAAATTTACTCTTTATTGCAGCAGTCTTGGTAATTTATGTAATGCTGAATATATTTGTTTTATTTCAGCGTTGATCCTATGTGAAGCAATTTCTCCTTTGTACATTCCAATAGATCAGTGCCACTGCAGGATGTTTGGGCTTATTTTGGCAATATGCCAGACTGTATTGTGTGTCTTTATATATATTTTTGTTCTGTTTGATGCAGCCAGTCCTAGTAACTTGGAGTGATCACCACAGTGGTGCATTTAGCCCTCTGAGCAGTGGTGCTAGTACAAGGAAAGGGAACTGTAGAAATGCCACCAGTGCATTTTATTTGTCTGAACAAACCTATCTTAATGAATTTATTGCATTGTTTGCCCATTCAAATACAGGATGAGAACAGTGAACCTAATGCAAGCTAGATCCTGCTTGGTCCAAGTTAAACATGGTGAGACCAAGGGCAGACCATGAGTCTGCCAATTCCTTGGTCTTTGTGCTGCTCACTGGGCTGCTTTGCCATATCCCTTTGTTTTGTGAGCCTTTGCTGGAACAGAAGGGCCTTTGAAAAGACCTTTGACATTGCTGAGGCATCAATAACTCAGTGATTTCAGAGCTGAATTAACCTCAGAAATAAACAGTGTCATACTCCATGTACAACTGACTAAGACAGCCTGAATTCCAGAATTGTATCACTGTTGTGTCTCTATGCAGAATAGTTGGAGAACATGAACATTGAAACCTTTCCAGTTGCTTTTTTTGTTGAAGTAATGGCATTTCTGCAGCACCAAGGAGTCTTAGACATGGGCCAGAGAAATGTTCAAGAACACAGAAAGATAAATGCTGAAGTATTACCAGCTTGGCACATGGAGCAGGAAGGGATATGGGAGAATTAATTTTCTTGCATTAGCTTATTTGCTTTTAAATTATGAAGACATTTCTGTATTGGCTGAAAACTGAATAGTAACAAATTATTGTGAGAACTGCTTATTTGTTCTTTTCATCCAAGATGATTTCTGATCTCATGTGGGTTTGGAAATGTTTGCAGAAGAAGAAAAGAATTCTTCCCAAGTGATATGCTTTGAGTTTTCTTTGACTGTAGAGATTTTTTTCAGGCTCACAACATTTGTAGTGACTGTTGCTCAAAGAAGTAAACTGTTTGGAAAAGTTTTAGTGAATTTGGGAATGACCTGGCAAACTTGAAAAGCCTAAAGGAAGTAACCCCAGGTGTATCCTGGTACCTCCTAATGTCTCTGTGATTACCCAACATTAGCAGAACAGAAAATGGTGTAATGGCAAGAATTTCTATATTCAGGGGTGATCTTTTTGAAAACAGGCAGTGGGAAGGACATCCTGGTGTCAGTGACCTACCATGGGATGTGAACTGCTGACCCTTTGCACAACAAAGGGCACGGGGAGAGACACTTGGGAACACAGCAGGGGCTGAAGACCCCCAGACATTTTCCTGTTTAGACTGTGATGGGATGAAACCCCAGGGGTTCCTTTGTTCAGAGTCCCTCCTCGGAGGCACCAGCTTGAGCTGTTATTCTGTTTTTGCACCAAGATTAAATTATTTTAAGGATTGGGACCTCTGAGGCTGATATGGGAAACCTGTCTCCCTGTGAGTGTGGGAGGTGCAGCTGTGAAGGGGCTTCAGTCCTAGCTCAGGTGATGGGAGTGTGACTGTCAGTGGCTCCTGCATGGTCAGACAGGGAAGTTCCCTCTACACTAAAATAGACACCTTTGAAATGTGCTTTGGGAGGCTCCTCACATCTGTGAATGCTTGAAGTGTTAGTACTGGTGAAGCTTAAATAGTGCATTATTCTTTGTATTTTATTCTCCTCCTCCTCCGAATGAAGTTACCCATGCATGCTGCCTCAGCTGACTTATGCAGATAAGGTAGATTTGGCAGAGAAATGCATCTATATTTTGGGATATGACTGATTTAACTTGCTTCTAGTATTTCACAGTGCTGAAGGAACTCTTGAATTACTATTAAAAGCATTACTATAAAGGCACAAACCTTAGATTTACCTTTTTTTGTAAAGCTCTGATAATTACTGAGGTTGAGTATTTTAGCATTTTGCACATTATAAGGTTCAAGATGCTTTTTTTAATTGAAGAAATCTGTAAAACCCAGCGACATCACAAAGCTTATGCAGTGCAAAGTTATAGTAAGAAATCAAGACAACATCATGTATACAGTGAAAAAAATTATGCATAAATATGGTAACTCCCATGCTCAAAAATCTTGTGTCCCTTTCCTTTTGACCATGGAAAACTTTCTTCTTTTTTTTTTTTGGTAAGTGCTTTACTGTTCACCAATATTCCAGATTTTAATTTTGCTTACTTCTGCTTATTAATTTTGTTAGATACTGCTGTTGACATAGAAAAGATCTAGTGCTTAAGTAAAAAGGGAATTGCCTGGGATATCTCAAGAAATTGTGCTTCCAACTGGAGACAATGGGGATGCAGTGGAGAAAGGAGAGCAGGTCTTATTGTAACTCCCAGGATATACTGTAGTTGTGATTTGTGAAGCAACCCCACTCATGGTCCCTGGGGCAGAGCATGATGATTGCATAAATAACAAAACCACAAGGACAACCATATGACTGTCCTTGCAAAACCTGCTGCCCGAAAGCAAAAAAGGGAAGAACCTTGTAAAGCCAGCAGGGAAATGGCCTAAATGTGGAAATACTTCAGGTCTGAGTTTCTAACGTTTGTTTTCTTTAGTTAAAAGAAAACATACATATGTGTGAGGAAGGAGAGGTTGCATACTGAGGGCTGTCTGAGTGTGTAATTTGTTTCCAGAGAAGTGGTATTTAAATAAAAATCTGCCAAATCAAGTCCTGAAGAACTTGGCAGAGATAGCCAAAGCCTTCACCATACAGGGCTTTAAAGACTGTTTGGAGAATACAGTATTAATTAGAAATTGTACAAACAGCTAGTGAGAGTGATGAAAAATCATTTCAGAGTAGCCCATGATCCTGCCATGGAAGCAGCCCATTAGTTTTAAGCTGTAAGTAGTAGTTATTCCCAACTAGGGAAAAAAACCCATTAATGTCTTTTATCTCCTGCTGTGGCCCAGGTACACAGTGCTGTTAGGAACATGTAATGGAGTCATTAATGAGGCAGCCTGTGGATCTATTACAGTAATTTTTGTACCAAATGCAGCACAGGCTTTTCCTGTACAGGATGCCATAAAACCAGCACGAGATTTAATCAGGTATGTTAATAGATTCAGAGTATCTTCCTGGAATTGTCCTTTGCTGGTTTATCATTTTTGGGTCTTCCTTCAGCGATGTATGTCTTCATTATTGGTACTGCTTTTTGTAATCTAGCAAAACAGATAATTTTTGATGTTAGATGCTCCTGGAGAAACTAATTTATCTAAGTTAGATTGTAGCTGATCAACTTCTACAGTCCAGCTGTCATAATGAGAGGGAGGACTGCTAATGCTGCTTGTAGTTATGTACAGGGCTGGTATTGCTGATGTGCCAGCAAAGCAGTTCAGGGCAATACAGTTTCATTTTGGGCGAAATCAGCCAGATGAGCTCACTCCACTGATTAAATTGTTAGTGCCTCATTTTCCATGGCATTAAAGAGGGATTGTTACAAAGAGCATGTAAAGTCTCAGTTCCTCCCAAAGGTGCGGGAACTAACAAAAAGCAGCAGTTTGGCTGCTGTGTTGAAACCTGTTTTGTGGAGAATCCTTGCTGGGAAGTACTTGCTTGTCTCTCTTGCCAGTGTGCTTCTCACATTTGCTGCAATTACTGCCTCAGTGCTGCCTGTCAGCTGCTCTAGTTTGACTCTCCGTTCTGGTTCATAGTTTTCTGATGTGGGCCACTGCCACATGCAGTAATTCTTGCTGTTTCAGGTCTGTAATTACAGGGGCATTTGTCTCCTGCCTGGTCTGGACAGAAGGAAAGGTGGCTGATGCTGCTGCTCGTTCCAGACAGGTCTGTAGCTCAGAGATCCGCTGGCAGCCTCCAGCCCCTCCTACATTAGAGGTATCCAGCTGTATTTATATCCCGTGGCACACGAACCTGGTGTGCCACGGACTGGCTTCCCAGTGGCTCATTTGTAGGCTGGGACCGGTGAATTAGCGCTGCTGCCGTTCCCTGGCAGTGTTCAATCGCTCGGTGTGGTGCCGCAGGCAGGCGCTGCCCTGCGCTCCCACCGGGACTGCCACTCGCAGCTGGCTCGGGAGCACCGAGCTGCTGATGGTCGAGCCTAAAAGCTGTGTGGGCTTACAATGACTATGTCAGAACACGCAGGAGACTCAGCAGAGAGGTAAGTAGCAGCACACAGCATTTTCCATTTGGCTTAGAGGCAGTTCTGATCCTGCTGTTGGAGGCAGGAGGGAATCTGCAGCCCACTGAAGCATGACTAATCAGTTTGCTAAAATGCTCAGCACCCTCGAGTTTAAAGTATTTCTGCCCTATTGTTAAGGGGCATTCATGTGAGGTGTGTATTGTGTCCAGGTCTAAAGCCCTTGACTTGGGAGCTACATCCTGTGGCAGGTTTCCTTGGAGTATGAGGGAAACGTGCAGCTTGTGCTTTGCTGCTGCTGTGGGTAGCACTGTGTTAATTGTTATTCCAGAAAAGATGCCAAGTAATTATTGTATCTTATTTCTGCTTTGAGCTTCAACAGTGGTTTTATTCTTTGTCATCTTTCTGTTTCAAAGAAATGTTTTGAAAATGTTTATTGGTATTGAATGGGGTAATTCTCCTGCATGACAAGAAACGAACAAACAAAAAAACCCCAGGTAAAATGTAAGTCATCTATATATTTTAAAACAGGTGAAGATGTCTTTTATATAACATTAAATATGCTGTTTGCTTCAGACACAGACTTAAAAAAAGGAAGGTAGGAGTTTTAATACAATAAGCAATAATTGACCGAGTTTTAATTATTAAGTAGGGCTCAGAATAGTTAGGTGGACATGATACTGCATTTTGTATGACACAGATGCCAAGAATTGGTTAATCAATGCTTGCAAAGCACTTGGAAATTGCCTTGGGTGCAGAAGGATTTGCAGTGGATCTGAAGTTGTGATGACAACAGCTACGAGGAACAGCATCACATAATGCTTCTCTCAAATTTACAGTCCTGTTTTTTATATATATAATTATACTCTTTATTTCTTTTCAGTCATTATTCCTAAAACCAAAACCAAACCACTGCTGCAGTGGGTGGTTATTACAGATGCTATCTGTCTGTGCTCTGCTCCCCTGCCTTTTCCTTAAGATGTTATCAGGACTTTGCTTTCTGTGTTTCATTCCAGCCTTCTGTGTTGTGCCATTTTTTAAGGAACTAACACAGTGTCTAAGTCACAAGATAGATCACATTAGTTAGAGCTGTTTAGAATGAGGAAGATGATGAGGATTTGTTTGTATTTTGTTGGAGGATGCTTTGTACATGCTTGTATACAATCTATTAGTGCAGTGTAGCCCTTTGATCCTTAGATGCAGATGTTTCAACTGTCCTAACACTGGCTAGGTGACCTTAACTTCATTAGTGCAAGGCTTTATTGTTTCCTGTGTGGATTTTTTTTTTTTGTCCAGCAGTCCTGGTGGTGATGAACTTGGGCCAAACTAACTCAGCTGGTCTGTATTATCCTGCTGCCAGTAACTTAAAAACCAGCTGAGAACCCTTGTGACAGGTCAGGCTGACATCTGAATGCTGTAAAGGAGAAGAGAACAGCCAGTGTAAGTCACTGGGAGTCTTCTGACTTTGAGATACAGCAGCAGATTTTTTTCTTTGAGTGCAGTAGCGCTTCTTAGGGACAATGATGTTCTCAGGAACATGCATAATGTGGAATTTTAACCCACCTGTGAGTTTGTAGTGGTCTGTTGCTCAGGCACCACACTCAGCATGAACTGAACTAAGGCAGATATTCCAGCAGCAGTCAGTGTAATATTGTGATGCAGATTGCCAATGTCTCATCCTTAAAATGATAACATGATCATGGTGTCACCAGCCTGGAGTCTGGCAGCCTTACAATCAGATATGCATTGTCACCCACTGCTTGTTTTGTTGGTACCTGAACTCCTCAAATTGCTGTGCTCCCACATGGCAAATTCTGCATGTCCAAGTTCTTACAAAAAGTATGTGCAGTTTGTCTTCTTTTGAAAGACTTCAATTGCTTTTCACATGATAAAAGCATAGTTAAAAAAAAAAAAAAACCAAAACCCCAAATCCACAAACATAATAGGAATCACTTTCACTTTTTGCAATCACTAGAGATGAAATAGGTTGTATGGGGGAATAAATCTGGAATTGAGGAAGAGGAGTTCAAATGTAGCAGTAATGCACTAGTAGAAGGAGAACAGATGTGCTGAGTTTATTATTTCTTCTGGCAGGTCATCTACGTCAGACCTCAACGTGGCACTGCGTGAATGCATGGCAGCTCTGGATTTATTTCTTAACAACGAGTTCTCGGATGCTTTGGCTTCTTTACAAGCAAAGTAAGTTGATAAGATTTCCTAGTTTTTCTCTGTTTATTTTTCCTTTACTTCACCATCTCTCAGGAGATTTTGACCAGAAAGCTGGTTTTCTGTTAATAGTTGGTAAGTTTGCATGGTTTTGGTTCAGAAGGGGGTGGTAGGTTAAAGTGTTAAGTGTTGGGGAACACAGGTAAGTGCTTTACACGTGTGTGAGTAAATAACAAAATTGATCAAGAGTATCTACTAAAATGATAGAATTGATGTCCAGAGAAGTAAACCCTCAGCTGTAGTGCAGTATGTGAGATTCTTGTTCCTGGAAGAGTAAAAGCCATCTTCTGTCACATTTTATTTTTGTCTCCTTTCCCATGTTTTTCTGCATACTGTGAGAATTTGAACATTTATAATTTTTTATAATTTTGTGTCTCAGTTCATGGTCAATTGCTCATTTAAGGTTTGAGAAACATTAGCTATGAATTCTTTTGTTGCTCTTGCAACCACTTGCAGAAACTTTCTCACAGCTTATTTTGCAATTCAGCACTGTGGTCATGTACTCTGTTTCCTAATTATGTTGCAGCCCAACATGTAATGAGTGGCCCAGCTGCAAGCAGTGAGGTCATAAAATAGTTTCTAAAAATTGTTGTGTCTTTACAACGTCTGTGATCTGTCATACCTGTGTTCCTGGCTTGTTGAAGTCTGTGGTTAATTTAAATTTCTCCCCCACCCACCCAATTTGCTCCATTTATTTTTTAGCCACCAGCAAATTACATCATGCCTTCTTTTGGGACACTGGAATGGGAAACAAGTAAAATTCATAGGTGATGCAGTAGTGTGTATTTGATATGCATCAAGGGTAACTACAATGAATACTACAGATCTCCTTTGCTGATGCCAGAATCTGTAGCTTAGCCATGGAAGTCCACTCTGGGAAAGACATTAATGATGAATTGTAGCATCAGCTGTATTAATAATACTGGGTTTATTCACAGCAGTATTGTTTAGTGTTTATATATCATTAGAAGATATAATAAAAATGGTAAGAAGAATAACAACTGTGTTTTGATTAAATTCTGACAGTAAAGGCCCTGTGCCCATCTGGGAATGTTCACTGAGTGCTTAGCATAAAATAAGGGGATATTTTATTGCAGCAGGTTTCCAAAACACTGCAAAAGCTAGTGAGGCTGTGGGCTGTTTTTTCTGCAAATCCATTTTTCTTCTGATGCATATGGTTTTCATTCAGCTTTCGTTGGGCTGTGCAGAACATATTTCATGAGCTGATACTCTGTTTTTGTACCTGACTGTATTCCACACTGCAAAACCATTTTGAAACTAATTTTTCATGTTAGCCTGTTGTTATGAGGAGGCCCTTATTCCTGTTGCCTTTGGCAGTGAGGGAAATGGAGACTTATGATCTTTGTGAGTGCAATGAAGAAACAGAATGCTGGATTTCCCCACACATTATATCCATAATGGACACACTCCATCTCTTCAAGGAATGAGAAGAGTTGCAGAGTGGGCACATGTGGTAGTACTGAGGATTTTGTTTAGGAGCCATCAGCTCCTCACTGTTCTCTTTTAGTGTGCTGAGCTTTGAAATTCATTTTCACAGTCCATAAACATACTATCACTGCATAGAGAAATACTTTTCAGTTTTTACATGCTTGTGAAGAATTTCAGATCTTAGATTTTTGCGGCTTTAGCGCTTCTGGTGTAGGACATATTCTGCTCTGTATTACATTATTGCAGATTCACTAAATTACTCACATTTGGCTTCCACAATAAGTGTATTTTCAACTAATTTGTACCATGTGAAAATGACAGCAGATTTGGCACAATGTGTGAGGCTTAAAATCAGAAGAGCTTTCCTAGCAGCTTAAAAATAAATATCTGAGGATGGTGTCTAGACTTGTGTTGAGGTAAAGCTCTTTTTTCCTGTTAGAAAAGCAAATCCATTGCAAAGAAGAGATCTCATTTCACAGAAAAAATATATCTGGTGTTTTTGTTCATGTTACATAATTTTCTTGTTTCCTGAGCTGCCTTTTAGAGTCAGTTTTCATTGTTATCATTAACAATCATTTTACAATAGTGAGTTCTGATTATCTTGTGCTTTCTACTTTAAATTTAATTAAATTTATCTTTTATATGGAGTACCCACACTGCATCTAAAAACTCCTAAGAAATTACTAAAGCTCAGTCACCAAGCACAGCAGTGATTTTCAATATGTAGCCTGTTAACTGTGACATGTGTAACAGTGAAACTCTCCAGTCACTGGAGTAAGGAAAAAAAAATCTCATCTTCCTTCTCAGCCCTTAGACATAGAGGAAATTCATCAAATGCTGACTGGATTTCAGCCCTCATGTAATTGCAAACAGACAGCAATAAATTAAAGAGTTGATTCTGGTGAGATGTCCCCTTCCCTTCCCAAGACAAATGCTCAATATTTTAATAATTATCCTGAAGGAAAGCATAGCATAATCACCAGATAGCTTGCTGATGTCAGCTCAGTTGGGAGAATGGTTAATGAGATAAATTCATGATAGAATTATCTGGACCATTGGATGAGCTGCACCACATATGTTACTGCTTGCAATATTATAGAAATAATACGACAAAGATTCATTCCAGGTAGTTGACATTATTCTGAAAATGGACTCCAAAAAAGCACTTGATGTTGTTTGGTGGAATATTATTTCTAGAATGACTGTGTTTTGAAAGCTTTCTCTGGGAGCTGATCTCCCAAAGATCAGGTGTGATTGTCACAAATGAAGATTGGTGACAGAACAGGGAGAGTGAAGGTCTAGACAGTGTTTGGATTAATATGTTGCACAAAGCTTGAGTTAGCCGTTTATTGTAAGGAATTTCATGAACATGAGGAAGGTTGTTATTTCTAGGGGGTTTTATCTCTTTATACCTGATGTCTGGAAGAACACAACTTTTATAGTCTTTGTAAATAAATTAATTGCTACCAAAACCTGACTAAATGGTTGGTTTCACCTCTTCACTGAAAAAAACGTAGTTGATTCGGAATTTTGGGAAATGGCTTTGATTGAAAAGGCTGAGGGGTTCTCTTGTTGAAGCACAGCTTTTTGGCTTGGGCCATCCTGCTTGCTTGTGGTAATGAGGGAGCTGGGCTGGGGGCAGACTGGAGAGGTCTTTGCTGGTTGTTAACTTATGGCTACTCAGGAATCTCAGCAGGAAACAGGTTTTTACCAGAAAATGTCAATTCATCAAATCAGAGCGTTTCTGTGGAAGCCTCTGCCTTAGGTCTAATGGGTTGTTTGGACATTGGGTGGAACTTTGGGTCAAAGATGAGGAAAGCCTCAGACCCCCTGTGACTACATTCTCCTGATGCAGGTTCATTTTGGGCATTGATCTTTCACTTTTGAGTCTTCCTGGCTGAGCAGACTGTTGACTGGTCTGGGGAGGATCTTTCTCGCTCCTTGCTGTTGGATTTGTTTTAATTATTGGAAGCATCTTGATACTAAATCAACATCTGAACTTGAACCTGAGGTTTCTGTAACTTAGTAACGCATGTCCTGTCTGCTGGATTACTGCTAAAGGATCTACAGAAATGATTTTGGGCACTGTGTTTTTCACAGAAGATTACTAGTCCTGGGTTAATTCTGAGGTCAAGCCAAACCAAGGTTTTGATTTTCATACTTCAGCTGGAAAGGTGTGACTGGTCTCACTTAAGCATTTGTTTTCAAGCAGGAATAAAAATGTTCTCCAACAGCTCTGAGAAAGGGCAGTACTGCAAGATGATAATGATTGCACCATAGCTGGAGAAGAGGCATGTGGCAGAACTCCATAAGTGCCTAAAGATATTACTTATAATCCTCTTATTCAGTCATGTGATACCAACTCCTGGGATAAGTCATTAATCACAATATTAGTTGTATTTGTGTCGTACAGGCTTGTTAACTCCAGCAATGTCCTGAGGAAATTGCTGCTGAGGAATCAAAAGAAGAGAAGTAAAATGATACCAAGTTTCATTCTGTATCCATCCATATAAAACCCAGGCCTTGAAACTACTGGCAGTATGCCAGGATGTAGCTGGCAACTTTAATTGAATGGTTAGTAGAAATAGCATAGACAAATTGCGTTTCTACCAACATCCCCACCCCTGAAAAAAAAAAAAAAGAGCAAATTTGAATGTTGCTAAATACCAGTTGGCTAATGATAGACATTAATTATTATCTCCTTTAAATACCAGAAGCAAAATAGATGAAACCATTGATTACAGAAGGGGTGGTTTGGTTTCAGAAACAAATTACTGCAGAGGGAAATCCCTCTTCACCACATGTATGTGAAAAGTACCAATTTTCCTTTTAATGTAGTGAATTCAATATTTATCTGCTTTGATTTTGGAAGCAAATTTCTGTAATTGTGAAAGGGTACTATTTCAATCACTTCCCTCTGCTTTGAATTTGAGCCTCTGGAAGGGTTTTAGTTTGATAAATACAAGATGAAGTGTGTTTTTCTGCACCCAGCAAGGCTGATGAATAATCAAACGAACAGAAACACTTCATCAGGCTGGCATTTTACTGCGTGCATTTTTTCTACTTTACATTATCAGTCTGCTGAAAGAATCATGATCTACGAGGCCAAGATAGAGCTGTCCTGACTCCACTGGCTTTTAAACTAATTTTTCTGTGATCTGTCTGCTCTTCTTAGCGTGCAAATCAGATGGATAGCAGCACAGTCTGGACTTATAGCACTTATGGCACCAGGTGATTTCCCAAAACAGCTTTTCTGCTAAATTGGTTTAGATGGTGAGGGCAAGTAGGAATTACGGGCAGCCACAAAGCATGGACTGCAGTGAAATTTAAAGATGTGCACTGCAAATTCCTTCAGTGCAGCCACCCTGCTCTGTGCCATGTGTGTTG
The DNA here is from genome assembly GCA_024500445.1 of Entomyzon cyanotis. Classification (NCBI taxonomy): domain Eukaryota; kingdom Metazoa; phylum Chordata; class Aves; order Passeriformes; family Meliphagidae; genus Entomyzon; species Entomyzon cyanotis. The sequence goes on from JAKEPQ010001020.1 coordinate 6,012,139, forward strand.
GAAAAAGGAGCCCTTCATCATCAGTGTGAGGGTTGGCAAGAGAAGCACCAGGTCTGTGTCACCACAGTGAGTTATTAGATCATTGATTAATGTAGGGTTATCTGAAATGATCCATTAAATTTTCTTTCAACTCAGTCCAGATATGAAAACTTGGGGAGGCAAGTGTATTTCCAGGAGGAAATTAAATGGATCGAAGTGGTTTTAAAGTCTGGCTCTTCTCCTTGAAACAAAACAACAGGATAAGAGGAGATGAGGTTGGAAGGCACCTCAGGAAGTGACATACTCAAACAGGGCCGTTTTGAATGCCTGCAGTACAGACTCTACAACTTTTCTGGATGATTGTGCCAATGCATGGTCACCCTGATTGTAAAATGTTTCCTGATGTTCAGACAGATCCTCCTGTGCTTCAGGTTGTGCCCATTGCCTCTGATTCTGTCCTTGGGCACCAGTGAAAGAGCCTGGCTGTGTCCTCTTTGCTTCTCCCCCTCAGGTATTTCTATATATTATAGGAACCCCCCGAGCTTTCCCTTCTCCAGCCAGAACAGTCCCAGCTCTCTCAGCCTTTCCTCATAGGAGAGATGTTCCAGTCCCTTGATCATCCTCATCACCCTGCTCTTGAGTGTGTCTATGCTCTCAGGAGCCCAGAACTGGGCACAGCACTCCAGGTGGGGTTTCATCAGTGTTGTGCAGAGGGGAAGGATCCCCCCTCTCATCCTGCTGGCAGCAACACTCCTCTTAATGCAGCCCCATCTTTGTCAAGGGCAGGTTGCTGGCACACCACTTTCTCCTTGAAAGCAAAAGAGAATGAAGAAGCACCTGAAGTAAACACATTGAGAACAGGTGTGCTGAGGGTGGAGATTTTGAAAGGATATCCTTGTTTGACTGCAAGTATTTTTGAGTATTCCCTGCTGTATAGAGCTATCTGATCTGTTCTAGAGTGTAAACAATTGAAATAGCAATTTTTGCTCCTTAGCAGTATTTGTCTTAAGTCGTGCTATTTGTCAGGTGTGCATTAGTAAGGTCTACAGAGAGTTTCTGTGTCAGGAATTTATCTGAGCTTGCCCTTCAACATATTTCTCAACTCGTCCTTATTAGACCTCTATGCCTGAAGATATTTTGTTTCACTTGCAGAGGATTACACCAGACATAGGTATTGGCTAAATGCTCTAAATGTGTGCAGTACATAAACCCTTCTTCCTGTCAGAGGAAAGGTGCCAGCAACGGCTGCACAGAGGAATTATTTGTTTTTCTGGCACTAATGCCAAAGTTTTTTACTTTCTCCAAAAGGGGCACCATGTGAAACCCTACAGAAAAATATTTAAGTTGAATAGATTGGGGTGGAAGATTGGCAGAAGGGAAGAGTAGGAAAAACCTGTACTTTTTGACATAGACTCTAATGCTTGTGGTGGGAAGATCTGTTTCAAGGAGATTCTATTTTGACTGTGGTTATAGTGTTGTGTTACTTGTCTCCTTGAGCCTGGGCTGAGTGTCCCAAATTAGAAGAATATCAGCTGGGTTTGTGTTGCGTGTTGTAGTATTTGTTAGATACTTTAAAAAAGCCCACCATGATTCTCTTGTCTCTGAATGGTGAGCCTTGTGGTTAATTTCTGTGCTTTATGTTTGTTAAATACCTATCCTCAGCTCAGCATTGATACATTTTAGCAGAGTATGTAGAACTATAAATTTGATTTCTTGTACAAATCTCTATCTATTACTGTTTCTTGATTATTTTTCATGTCCTTTGTGTTTGATTTCTTAATTTAAACCTTGTCCCTACTAGGCTGGTACATTTCTGGAATTGGATTTGGATTTGTTTTTGAAAGCAATAATACAATCAAATCAGCCATGCTTTGCACTTTGTGTTTTCTTTCAGAACTAAAGACAGCATGTATCATGCCCTGACTTATGCCACCATACTGGAGATGCAAGCTATGATGACATTTGATCCTCAGGACATACTGAATGCAGGCAACACAATGAAGGAAGCTCAAGCCACCTGTCAAAGGTAAGAGTGGAGGAATTCAGCCAGTAAACAGTTCCTCCATGGGAAAGTTTTGAAAGACATACTGGATAAAAAAGGAAATGTAATCTCACAGAAATCATAGGAAAACTGAGGTTGGAAGGGACATCAGGAGGCCATTTAGTCTAGCCTCCTGCTCAGAGGAGGGTCACAGCACATCAATCAGGGTGTTCAGCAGTCCAGTCTGGATAACTTCAGTTTACCACAATATCTGATTTTTCTTGTCAATGAGATTTTGTCATATCTGTAGTCTTGGTTCCGCAGTGTCTGAAAGTTATTGACAGTGTTCAAACACTGCAGAATGTTCCCATGGGTGATGGTTGTACTGCATTTCTCAGTGTCTGAGTCAACTGTGCTCCCACTTTTGCACCCACATGCACCCTACACACACAAAATAAATCAAAACACCTCCTTATCCCCCTCCTTTATCAAGGCAGATTTTGTGCATGAAGGGCAAAAGACAGATCCCAGAAGGACTGTGTTGACTAAGCTCTCTATGGATTGTGCTGAAGTTTGTGTGTGTGGTGAGATGACAGGGGGTTGGTGAGCACTGGAGGCATGTTAGTGACGCACCTGAAAGACATAATTCTCTGTCATTGATGCTTCTTGTTCAGAATGACCAAACTGACTTTTTGCAGATTTAGGAAGAAATCTACTGTAGCTGATTCTATCAACAACCTTGTGCACAGGCAAAGCCTTGAACACTTCACTGAAGGTAACGTCTTTCACATGCATCATGTTTTTCTTTTTTATTTATGCAGTTTGAATCATGTAGAATTTGTCACTCAATTTGCACTTGCAAATTGTGAATTCACTGGCAAAATCACTGATCTGGCATGGACCACATGTCAGTGTTTTGGCTATTGCTGTGTAACCAATCCAAAATCACTGGTTTTGTTGATTTCTGACTCAGCACACCCAAAAATTTCCAGGCAAAGAAATATCTAGAAAGACCTACTGAAATGCCTATAAAGATACTAGATCCAGGAATTTGTGGAAAGCACCAGAAAAATTCCTGCAAAGTTTCCGTAACTGTGTCTTTTCTGTTTGCAGTTACATCCGTAGTCTAGAACTGAAACACTACAGCAAATTTGGAAAATATTTTTCTCAGTTTGAGCTCTGTGATCTTATTCCTATATTAATGTGTTAAGTGTTTTTTAATTACTTTTTGACTGATTGATTTGTTTCTTCTCTCTGTCTGATGTTAGAGGAAATCCATGCAGAAATCTGTTATGCTGAATGTTTACTTCAGAGAGCAGCACTCACATTCCTCCAGGTATGGATTCCTGCATGGCTCTTGGGGGTAAATACCTTACAGGGTTTTTTTCCTAAATGCACTGGTAGAAGATTATAGTTTAACCTAATGGGTCCTTTATCTGGATCAAGTCTGAATTTTATCTGGTCTATCTGCTGATGAGATATTAAAATGTTAAGTTGTCCCTTATGATTATCAAAAAATGCTGATCTCAACACACAGTGCTGAGTGCCCTGTAATACCCTTCCCCACTCCCTTTTGGATGTGTGAAATGTAACTGCAGCAAGCACCAGTTTTCAAATGATGTGTGTTGGGATATCAGATTTGAAAAAAATAAAAGACGATGAGTTGGTCATTGAAGCTGTGCTGGAATACAAGCAAGACACTTGCTTCCCCAAGGCTGCTTTCTCACTGGTTTGTCCTTGAACAGCTATTATGGCCTGCATAGCTATTAGGCTCCACACATGCTTTCTCCTTAACAGTGTTGCCTGCCTTTAAAAAAGGGGAGCTCTCCCTCTTCTTTGGATTTTCTCTGTCTGTACTAATGAAGCTTGATTTGTTTGATGGAGCGACATTAGCAGTACTGACTTGGGCTCCAGCATGCAATTTAAATTGTTAGTCACAGTTGAAATAACTGATTTTTCTTCTTGATTTGGCTGTACTTGCTCTATGAAAGTGGGCCTCTTCATTTGTCAAGGGGATAATAAGAACCACAGTCAGAAAAAAGCTTCTGCTTCTTGGCTCAAGGGTGCTGATAGGAAATGGAATGCAGGTGGTGATTTTATAGTGTTTGGGAATTGCCAGGTGGGCTCTGATTTATGTTGCTTATGACAGTTTATGAACCGTGTAACCTTTTTCAGCCATCTGCTAAGTCCTTCTGCTAGAAACTATTGCTTCATGGCAACACCCATAATCAGAGGAGCTTCTAGTAGTTTCTAGAGTGCTGATGGTGGACTTTGAAATGGCCAAGGTGGAGCTTCCTCTGTTCATTTTCCTTTGTGATGGGTAGCTTGTAGCACTGGGGGCAGTTTGGTTGATATCTGAAGCTATGGAAGCAAGACTTTTCAGAACTTCTCCGTTACAAGAAAGGAGCATTTTAAAGCAGTGTCTCTTGGTTTTAAGCACTATTTTCACAGGTATCTGTTTATGAAAATGTATATAGACACATGAGAGATTCAAGAGTAAGAAAATAATTTCTTGTCCTCGTTAGCAAAGGCCTGTTTGCTTTCTCTTGTCTTCTGTGTTTAATTTTTCATGAACACCTGAACTAATTTTAAAAATTAAATAGAAGCACTTGGTTCCAACAGCTACTGAAGTAGGTTAGTTTTGATGCTTAGTGTAAGTTATCAATCCAGTTGAAAACACATAAAAAGTAGTCTCAGCATTTTTCAAGGACTGAACAATTCTCACATTGGCTGTTCCTGTTGTTGGTATCATTCTGAGTGTAAACATTTTAAAACCATCTTCCTTCCTTGCTCCATTTTCCATTAAAAGTAAAATATAACTGCATCTTTACACATGGTTGGGTGTGCTGCACCCCCCAATATGCTGTACTTAGTTATTACACCTGACTAATTCACCTAATCCATTTTCTCCACAATGCCCTCTTATGATTTTTCTGTGATGGTATCTTCTGTTAAAACATGTATACTCTCTGTCTTACACAAGTCAGGTACCAAAACAAACCAGAATGACAGGTTATATATGATAAGTGAGGCAAGAAACTGCCACCAAAAAGTTATGGAACTAAAGAGCCTCTAACTAATGGTCCCACAGATACTTTGTTGTAATTTCTCAGTTTGAAACAGCTTATAATGTAACATGTTATCATATTGGTATGGATTTCATATATGTACGTATGAATATTCAAACCAGAAAGAGCATATCCTGCATAATTTTACTGACCCTGCTTCCCTCTTAGGATATGAAACTATGTTCTGTAGACTCCTGAGGACAGGCAGTTACTTGTGAACATTTCCTGGCTCAGTACCAGATACATCTTAACTACACTCAAGGACAAATGAGAGAAAGCTATTTTTTGAAACAGCTGCAAATGCATATACCTTAGGTGACATCTATTAGCTTAGTCTCTGTGCTCATTAGTGCAAATTCAGATGGTCCAAAGGTGACAAGGGCTTAACTAATCACAGCAAGCATTAGAATAAAGTGCCTGTGTCTGAACAGAGTAAGAAATATTTTGATACAGAAAGGAAATCCTAAATCCATGTATTGTGTCTCAGAGGCTTATCTTGTCTGTGTGATGCTTGTTATGTTCCAGGTGTGTGTTCATCTTAAGAAGACAAAAGCCCTTTATAATGCTTACAAATTCATATTACTCATGTGTTTCCATTCCAACAGGATGAGAATATGGTCAGCTTCATAAAAGGAGGCATCAAAGTCCGTAACAGTTACCAAACCTACAGGTGAGTCAGAGTGATGATGTGATTAAATGCACTCTCTCAGTAAAAAGTGCTGCTGGTGGAGTTATCCTATTCACAAATTCATTACTGTTGTATTTATTGAGTCTGTATTATGGGCCTCATGTCTATGGATTTTCTCAGCCCACACAGATTCTTCTTTTGCATTACAAAGGACATTAACATTATAGTAGATTTGGATTGTGGAGATAGTGGACTCTAACTCTGTTAACTCCCAAGGTTTGCCTCCTTCAAGTACTATATCCTTGAAATCATGTCAGATAAAAACTGTTCTAAATGATGAATTATTCATTGTATCTGTACAGCACAGTTTGGAGGTCTTGTAGGCATTAGGCATAATGAAATGGCATTTCTTTATAGTTCCAGCTGCAGCTTTTGGGAGCATTTAAAACCAGTAGCTGAAGCCCAGTAAAAGTGAAGGCTAAACATGCATCGTATTTTATTTATTTTAGAATTTTAAATTGTGATTCAGAGTGGGCACAAAATGTCTTCTGCCCAGCAGACACAAAACAGCATCAAGTCCAGGTTCTGCAGAAGTCCATTGGAAGGGAGAAAAATGACAGTGTCCATATTTGTGTGGGTTGAAACTGATTTTAAATGCAGGTCCATTGTAAAGGTGGAACTTAGAGGGAATAGTGCTGGGTCTGTTGGCAATGACCATCAATGAAAATGTGACAGCCTGAACACAAATACATGCTTCCATTAAAACAATGTTTTTCCTCTCTTAATAATTAAACTAAAAAATAAACCAAAACAGTGGTGCAAAAACCACATAGCTGTAGAAAGCTTGGAGGCAAATTACTTTCAAACTGATCTGGATTATATGGGAAATAAAGGAACACTGCAAAGATGAGACCTATAAAAGTAGAAAAATAAGGTAAGGTAATTTCTGATACACCTGCCCATTTTAAAATATGTATTACAATTGTCTTTTCCTATATATAACAAAATGTTCTTTTGAACATGCACAAAAAGAGTTATTTAATCCAGGAATTAGTGAAACCCAATTCAAATTTGCTAATTTAAATTTAATTCTTGTGTACTTCCCCATCATCTCTTTTTGCAGTAGTAAAATTTGGTGCTTCTCCCAGCAGCCATCCTTGAAACATTTTCAGGCCAAAATGTGGTTGAATATTGGTTATGTCTGTTTGACAGGAATTCTTCTTCAGGACTTTTTAATTTATAGTAATGTGACAGAAACGGTTTATTGATAAATCCAACAATGTTGTAGATGTTGTTCACTTGGGTGAGGTGACAAATTGACCTTTTTTGAACTGCTCCAAAATTCAATCTAATTGGATTACTTTCTTACTGAATTGTAATTAATCATGTTATTTACTGAGAGTGTAATAGAATCTTGTGCATTTCCAGGGAGTTGGACACTCTCATACAGTCCCCACATTATGTCAAAGGAGAGAACCATCTTCACTTTGAGGGAGGTGTAAAACTTGGAGTTGGAGCATTTAACCTGGTATGTACCAACAGTTCTTACCCTGAACTGAAGTCCTGCTACATCCTGGAATTTGAATTCCTGAGAACTTCCACTGGCATAATTTCTGAAACATGCAAGAAGTACTGGAGTTACTAAGCACATGCTGTGTAAATATATTTCTGTGTAGGGCATCCTGGAGACACAAGGGGCCTATATGAAACAGATATTTCTATTTAAATTGTATGTAAAACGTAGCAGGTGTATACATTTACCCTGAAAATTGTTTTTAGTAATTAACTAAATTTTATTAACTATTTCTTGTGTTTAGAAAAATTGCAGGAGGCAGTGGGTAGCTGAAAGTCAGAAAGTTGGTTACTGCATAATTCTTGCATTTTTCTCTGTAGACATTGTCCATGTTTCCTGCACGGATTCTGAGATTACTGGAGTTTGTTGGATTTTCTGGAAATAAGGTAAATATGAACTAAATATTATTGGCACATTCCTCTCACACTTAAAAAAATAGAGACAGGAGTTTCTCTCTTCATCCTCACATTGGCTGTAACCCTCTGGTATCACACATACACTGTGGCACTGATGCTTTCATGCAGCTCAGTTTTGCTTTGTATTTTTGTCTGAACTATTGCACTTCAAAGGTTGTCATACCATTGTTCAGTGATGAACGCGTTGTGAAACACGGTAAAGGCAATGGTTAATACAGGGATGTCAGCTTATTTAGGTTTTTAGTTACTGGTCTTTTGATGTAGCCTTGGGCTCAGAAATCTGTAGCCAGAAGTGTATTTCTAGCCTTTGCTACATTATATAGCTTATTTGGTAGTTATTGTCATTATGGGGTCTAAATGGTCCTGACAGGTTCTTGCATGACAGGGATAAAAAACTCTATTTCGTTTTCACTTTAATAGCAGCTGGTAACTTGAGTGTGGCACCTAAATTCTCCTATTTAAGGGAATAAGTGCTTTTTTGCCTTTAGAGTAACCAGTCTTACTTATGTTGTTTGAGCAAGATGTTCAAGGAAAGAAGTTTAGTAATGGAGCACCAGAAAACACACGTGAGGATGAGAAAGTGCTGTGCTACTGCTTTGTGGATTTGTAGTTTCAAGAGAATACTAAATTGATAGGAGTATATTTGCCTTGATACCTTGTACCTGTCCTTGTCTCTCTGCCAGCAGAACATGAGATTCACTTAAAGCAGGGCTCCTGGATTAAGGAAACATGGTGAAGATTGTGATTCCTTTAACTTAAACCACTAGACACATTTTTCATAAATGCTGGGGAAGGTAAATCTCTGATGCAAGCACAACAAAACCCATAGAAACAAGTTAAGTTTTGACTCTTTTATAATGCCTTCTATTTATGAAACAAATTTTAGGGAGAGAAGTGTCTTTTTATCAGAGCTGAAGCCTTGCATGGCAGGTGAATAACAGCCATCACCATTTTATCAGTTTACAGGATCTTATATCTGAAAATTAAATGTCTTATTGAGAAACAAAGAGCAGAGTATGGATTACAATGTAAAAATTTCCAAGAGCGGACCAGGAGCTATTTCACAAGCAGTAAAGGCAAAAATCAAATAGTTCTACCTGTCAGTTTGAACAACAAAAAGCATCTAAAGCAAAATATTCTCTTAGAAATGTAAAGGCAATTCACATGCCAGCAGAGTTCTGAGAATACTTTGGTGAACACTCATCTTACTACTGCAGATGGAAATTGTCCCTCTAATTGAGTTTCTTGTGGCCCTGGGATTTCTTGCATTGGCTGTGAGTGGGCTGATATTTGTGTTGATGAGTCAGCTCCTATTACAGTTTCTTAATAACTCACTGAAGCATGACCCAGATTACCATAAATTTGAGCAAAACCCTGTTGTTGGCACACCATACAAAGGAGTATTTTAAACATGTTGATCAAAGTTCATTGATGGCCATTTATTTTAACACCCTAAAAAAGACCCTGCATTTAACATTTGTGAGTCAGGTGCCTAAAGCCACAAGGAAAATTGCAATTGCATGTGCAGTCCTTTCCAGTGGTGGTTTTCCAAGGCTTGCAACAAGACAGTAGACAAGTGTCTAGGAGGGGAAGAAACAGTGACAGAGGAGAGGAAAGTTTGTGTCATGTGCTGCACTTATCCAGAAGAAAGGAGTTTTTTATATACCTGTGTTTGATGTTGCAGTCTTTTCCTGTAAATGCTTACTCTGAGTATCAGATTGTGCAGGAGAGTCATGGTTAGTGCCTTGAGCTGTTTGCAGATTACCTGAGTGTGCTACAGGGCACTGCAGGACATCTTGATTTTGGTGTGGGTCATGTGTTTATTAAAATTGAATACAAAATTGCATTGTGTGATGTTCCATGATACCAGCCTGCCTTGAAGCCAGCAGCTTTGCCCCTGGGGACTCTCCTTGTCTGTGAGTCATGTCATGGGGAACAGCAAATGAGGATGTGCCCAAAGCTCCATTGCTTCCTAAGCCATTTACAGGCACTGTGGACATCATGATCAACTTAACAGCAGTCTGGACTCTCAGAATAGCAGGTGGGATAAGATCAAGAAAATCTAAAAAGTAGCCTGAAGCCATGTTTGTTCCCTTCCAGCCCAAGATGTGCCAGCTGTGCCCTTCGCACTGTTTAAACTCCTTTCCCTTGCATCATTAATCTAAACATTTTGTGTTCAGTAGCACAGGCCCCACATTTGGACAGTGAGGTTGAGTGCAGATTTGCCCGGTTTTGTGAGAAGTGCCTTGTGGGCAGAGCTGTGTGTCAGGCACACTGCTGGGGAGCACAGGAGCCTCACTGGGCAGTAGGTGGAGTGTGTGTCCCATCTGCACCTGGGTGTTTAACCATGACTAACTTGTGATGAGAGCAGGAAGCTCCTTGCTCTGTCTCCCGTGGAAGGCTGAATGCTCCTAACTGGCTCCTCTGCCAAGTCTCAGGCTAATATTTACTCTTGTGCATATTTTATAGATGATTACAAATGCTGTGCTGCTAAACTGTGCGGTTTGACATGAGCCTACCATATGTTAAGTGCAATTTGTCAGGGGGTCAGATGACAGCATGATTTCAGGATAAGGCAGGAGAACTGTCAGATAGAACCAATTTCTTTCACATTATACTTTTTTTTATGTGGGAGGACATTTTACCCAAAGCAGCTGAGCAGAAGAATATTCTTGATGTGTCAATTTGTAATAAATTGAATTCCAGTTTCTCACTAAGTAGCTCTTTTGAATTGCATTTTGGTCTCTTCAAATTTTAAATGAAGTTTAAATCTAATATTATTTCATGGGATCCATGCAAATGCCCTATCAGCTTAATTAGTCAGTTCTTTGTAAAACTGATAGTAGTATCCATCCTCCTTGCTAAACCTGCAGCAATGTGATCAGGTCATGGAACATGAAAAATTATCTTGCTTTGCTTTCATTGTCAAGATTCCTAATTAAAAGAAAGTAATTTAAAAATAACATCCAAGAGCTTTTGCTTCAGGAAAGTCGATGGATTTTAGTCAGTAACAGCTGAAATAAATACGAACCAGTCTCAGTGTTGTCTGATAATGATTTTGAGTATTGTCCTTGTCCTTCCTGCATCTGCTGTGAGAATCCCCACTGCTCACATGGGGAATCCTGAATGACAGAGCATTGGATGTCTTGGGACAAGAATTGAATCAATGAGATACTGATATAATGTAATGTAGTGACAGTCTTGGGAATTAGATTGTGGGGTGTCATGAGGAGCCTGCACAGAATGCTGAGAGTTGATCATGTCTGCTCTGTGTTATACCTTATGTCCTTCAGAGTAGTTTATGTTTTGTTTGAAAATAAAACTGAAATGTGTTAGTTTAAATTTAGGGAAATTACAAAAATGTCATTCTGGAAAAATTACGAACACTTATTGCCTTGACATCTGTTTTATATTGTCGCAATATGCCCTGTTGCAGACTTTGTTTGGAAGCTCATTCCTGGTTATGTCAGTTGTGACATAGGTGTGGGATATAGTTATGGGTTATTTACGGTTAGAAGGTGTGTCCTGACAATTAAATATAATGTACTCACTGGTGCCAGTCCTAAGTGAGTGCAGTTTGTTTGCAGAGTTCCTCCTTAGGCTCAAGTAGCTGCTGGTGATTTGGTTCCCAGATGCTCAGTCTGATCCCGGTGAGCACTGCATTGCCCAGCTCCTGGCACTCCCTTGGCTGTTGGGGTTTGTTGACTAATCCCTGTAGGCTCCCTGTGGAGAAAGGGCACTGCTTGGAAAGGTGATTCATGTGTCTGACCCAGGCTGCTGTGCCAAATTGTTCCTTGGAGGAGCACCTCTGCCTCGGCCAGGCACAGATGGAGGCCAGCTAGGGAGTGTGGGATGAAAAGGTGTTTCCCAGTGACACCCTTCTTATTTCTATTTTCTGGGTATTCCATTGTAACAGAAGCAGTTTGCAAGAGGTTTTTTTTCAGGAGAAGCAGCTTTGCTACAGTGTTTTCCACAAGCAAGTGCTGTAACAACTACTTCTAGATTTCTTTTATTTAGGCTGTGTCTACTGCTTTTGTTATTACTTTAACACAGAAAGTTTGGGATATTCGGATGGCAGAGTGAAAAGTAAACAGTCTTTAATAGCTCTGCTGGACTAGATAGGCTTGTGGACATTCCACAGAGTGAACTAACTTGCTCAGTGAGCTTCTCATGCCTGTGGAACGACTCAGTTCCAGCATTTAGAATTAAGGGTGTCAGATTTGCAGCCTTCTTCTGATGAATGAGCATTATTCTTAATCCAGTTACTGATATCCAGGGTGCAGTCCTGTGTAAGGTGGGTGTGGGTTCATTCCCTGTCCATACAGATTATAACTTTGGCTGTACTAAAATATACTTTTGAAACTAAAACATAATTGAGATAACTTGACAAAAGGTTACATTATTTTATATGACAAACAAAGTCTGTTTGAATAATTCTTAATGCTATTCCCATTAATTTTATATGTGTTTTTATATTATATGGAAGATACCAAATGCTGTAAGGCCTAGTGTCAGTAAAGGCTCAGTAAGATATCAAGCCTAGAAGATTTTTCACTGCAAAAAAAGTACTTTGGAAATATACTTTGGAATTCATTTTTTTTTTCCAAAATTCATTCCACAAAATGTTTTGTTTTACTTCTACCTTGAAGTGCTACTTTTTAAAAAATCCAAATATTTGTGGTTTTCATCTGGGCAGTTTGAAGAACCTGAATACATCCTATTTTGTTATTTATTTGTATCAATCAAACTTTTGCTCTTGGCAGAAAATGAAGTGGGTTTTATTTTGCTGAGTGCTTGATTTCCATTGATTTTCAGTAATGATCTTACTATCTTTTAATTTCTTCTTTAGTGACATACAAGTCAGTGTTTTCATTATTTTATCCCAAATAAGTGTTAGAATAATTTATCTGCAAATGTGAGTCATATTTTTCTTTGTAGCAGTGATTAATGTAATACACTGAATTTTGAAAATAAAAACAAAGAGAAGCAAAATCTCAAAAAATGCCATATTTATGTGAAAACAATTAACTGCACTAGTTAAGTGAAAAAATAGACATTTGAGGAAGAAGAGAATACAATTACAGGCTTCAGTGTTTGCACAGTAAGCAATAAAGGCATGGTGGTGTAACACCCCTCGGTCAACAAGGACACACAAAAGATGTAAATCTGTGCTGGGATCATGCTCTGAGGGCTCTCCCTGATACCTTCCCTGGTGCCTCTGCTAGACTTCCCTCAGGGTTCCTATTTATGGTGTAGCTGGTTTGAAAGGATGTCCTTGTAGTCACACACATTGTGTTCCAGTGACTTTCCAGTGCAGTGATGGAGTAACTTTTAAACTGACTTTTCCCCAGAACACAGTGGATGTCTTACTGTGCATATTTACAAGTAGGCAGATCTCTTGTTTGATACATTTGCATATTAATAGTCTTCCTGTTGATATCATGGAACTAGTCCTAGAAAGGGCTGATAAATGCTCTTGCTTGAATCTTTAAAGTTGGTTATCCATCATGCTGTCTTTGGAAATGAACACAGTGTTACATTTGATTGCTTTAGTTCTTCCCAAAGGGAACAGAAATAGTCTTCTTCTCATCATGTTTTTCCACTGGTGGTACTGGGCCAACATCATTGCAAAGCTCCTTTTGTTCTTGGCATGCTTAAAATTGTCATTTTGCCCTAACATATTTGCTCTGCTAGTTAGAGATTTTATTTTCTTGATGCCTTTAACTCTTCTGTGCAGCAAGCCACAGCAAACAAGGATATACTGTACGATGGTGATGTGTGGATTTTGTCTTGTTTTTCCAAACTCTGTTTTGTTTCTGGAATGCTGTTCAGCAGCACTTGATCATGGTGATAAGTTGTCTCTCGTTTTCTTATTTTAACCACGTAATACATCCCAAGTTGCTGCTCTGTCATCAAGTGTTTCCCAGGCTAAGTAACTGCATGAAAAGATTATTAGATAAATTAATATGTGTATTTAATCTTTGATTGCTCTGTAACCAAGATATGTCAGTGCCTTTTGGTGAATTTGGTGAGTGAGCAACCTGTAGCTGACACTGCAGAAGTTAAGCCAGCAAGAAAAACACTGCTCTGGTTCTTTTCCAACACTTTGTCCTTCTCACTCTGTTTGCTCAGGAACATGGTCTGCTGCAGCTTCAAGAAGGAGCATCATCATACAGCTTTAGGTCGGTGCTGTGTACCATGCTGTTGCTTTGCTATCATACTTTCATGACCTTTGTGTTAGGTAAGATTGTTTATAATAACTCTTGGATTTGATTAGTTCTTGTGGGACACAAAGGGGAAAAAGATGATTCCATCACTTATTTGTTGGTGAATTGTTTGTTTGTTACCAGATTAAATGTAACTCATTTGTGGGTCATTTTCAGTAATGATCATAACTGAAGAGTGTGTCTTAATGTTTAAGATGGAGGTTTGTTTTACACATAAGAAGGGAGATAATGGGGATGACCAAAAGTTGCGAGAACTAAATCTGTCTTCAATAGCCAGGTGCATTATTGAGGAGGTTAAAAAAGTGGCTGTAAATGATGAATGCTTTGATGATGGTGGACTTTTTTTGGGAGGTGACAGCTTCCCACTAATGTGTACTTCTGTGTTATCTCCTGCTAAATCATTCTGCAAAATGTGTTTGTCTGTGCCTGAGTTTTCAGGTCAGGAAGCACAATGTTATCAGGGCTTCCTGCTGCTGCCTTAGTGCAAAACCAACCTGTGTTTATGTCTTACTTAGTGGAGAGAGGAACCAACATATTGGCTCATTGAGGATGGATAATCAGTACTTTGTGTTCCTGTTATTTGTTTGTTTTGTCTTTGTTTTCTAACTATTTTTATCACTTGCATTTTTACACCTTATAGGGACAGGAAAAGGAAACGTTGAGGAGGCAGAAAGACTACTTAAGCCTTACTTGGCTCGCTATCCAAAGGTAAAATGAATCATAATTTATTTGGTGTGATCATTTAATGCTTCCTTGCCAAAAAACAAAGATCTAGACTGTATGGTCAGATTGAAAACTGTTATAGAATACTTGTATTTTTATTATTATTTATTACAGGGAGCCATATTCCTGTTTTTTGCAGGCAGGATAGAAACACTAAAGGGTAATATTGATGCGGTAAGTAATCATTTTGCTCTTGAGAAAATAAATTTCAAAAGCTTTAGAAAAATTCCTTCAGGGATGATATTTTCTTTTTGGCTAATGCTTCTCCTGGCTTTGGCCTACATGCAATTTGTAGTTTATTGAATTACAAATAGGAATTTTAAAACTATTTTGACTAACTTGTTTCTCCACCTCATTTTGCTACCCATCTCAATTTCTGGTGCTAATCTAGTCCACCACTATTAATCACACAGTTTTCTCATTGTCTTTCCTATCCTGAAGCAAGTTGTGTCTTTAATGAGATCCAGTGGTAATCCTTTACCTTCAGTGTGAGTAGAGAGTCATAAGAGACTTGAAAAAAATATTAAAATGAGGAATATATGTCCAAAGTACTCTGAGACAGAGTATCAGCTGGTTTGTAGGACAGTAAATCCCTTGAAATCTCTAGAAGTGCAGCAATAAATGTCAGCTGAACATCTGTCCTCTGCCTTCAGTTTCCTAATTTCCCTAGACACAAATATTCATTTTGATTATGCTTAGAAGATAATATAGCTTTAAGGAATGGGCAGCTCTGTGGCAGAGTGAACTTACTAACACCATGATAACCAGGTAGCCAAGAATCTCTTGAGTGAAGCCAACAGATGTGATTTTGGGAAGCACTGGGCTGTCAATAATTTGGAAGCTGCAAAAGCCATGCAGGCAGATCCTGGAGCCCCAGTGTGTGTTCCAGCCCCCTGTCTGTGCATTTATACATCACTGAGGTAATGTTTGGAACTCTGTGTGTGCAGGCAGTCAATAGGTACGAGGAATGCTGCGAAGCTCAGCAGTACTGGAAGCAGTTTCATCACATGTGCTACTGGGAGCTGATGTGGTGCTTCACCTACAAGCGCCAGTGGAAAATGGCTTTTTTCTACGCAGACCTGCTGAGCAAGGAAAACACTTGGTCAAAGGTAAGTTCAGCACAACAGTAGAGCAGAAGTGCCTGTAGTATCTACTAACTTTCAATCAAATTGAGTTGACTTTTTGTAGCTTTGAAGGTACAGACTGTAAAGTAAAACCTGGCCTGCTGTGGCTATTACAGAACCATGAAAATTGCAAACATTCAAACCTGAACAGGTTGTGGGCAAGCAGAAATCTTTTGGGCCCAACTGGTGGATGAAGAGCAGCCTGTTAAAATGCTGTGTGTTGACTGGTTGTGTCATCAAATGTTGCAATTGATGGTGCAAGTTGCCATTTCTTTCATTATACTGTGGATAAAAGCTCTTCTGGTGATGAGTGAGGTTAGCCACGATGGTGTCTCCAGGGTAATAAATACAATTAGAAGTGACAACCTATTCCTGGAAGGTAGAAGCTCTTCTATCCAGAACCCTGGTAGCTTTCCTCCCTTTGTCTTCCCTTTTTGCCTTTTTAGAAATGGGGATTATGTTTCCCCTATTCCAGTCAGTGGGAATTTCCCTGGACTGCCATGACTTCTCAAGTAATGATGGACAATGGCTTAGCAACTTCATCCACCAGGTCCCTCAGGATCCATGAGCTTGTGCACCTTCAGGTGCCTTAGATGGTCTTGAACCCAAACTTCTCCTGCATTGTGTTCTTTGCCTTTGCCTTCTGTGACTTGGGCAGGGAGGCTGGAGCACTTGATGGTGAAGACTCAGGCAAAAAAGTCTGAGTGCCTCAGCCGTGTGCAGATCGTGGGTAACCCAGTCCCCCTTTTCTTCCAGAGAAGGCCCACATTTTCTCTAGTCTTCCTTTTGTCACCAACCTACCTAGAGAACCTTTCCTTGCTGCTCTTGCCATCACTGACCAGACAGCAGGGCTTTAGCTTTCCTAACCTGGTGCTGGCTGCTCAAACAATTTCTCTGCATTTCTGCCAGGCTACCTGTCCTTCCCTTCACCCTCTGTAGGTTTCCTTTTTGTGTATCAAGTTTGACATTTTCCTGAGTTTTCTAGCATGTGTCCCTAAGAGTATTAAAAATTTACTTTACACAAGCATGAGATTTGTTCTTGGAATTTGGACACAAACTATAAGCTGATACAAAGTAAAAAAAACCACACATGATTTGAAAACAATATTCTATACTCACTTTCTAGCATACTTACCTCTTACTTAAATTTTTGTAAGACTGTGAGCAAAAGCAGCAACTTCTTCCTCTATGTTGTTGTTCTGTGTTTTATATTAATAAAAGTGATGTTGTAAATTCATTTTTCTGTACAGTTATTCTTTATTGCATTTGCAGGCTACTTACATTTACATGAAAGCTGCTTATCTCAGTATGTTTGGACCAGATGACTGCAGTCCTTTTGGAGACAACGAAGTTGAATTATTTAGGTAAAATTTGCAAACTCATGGTTACAGCAGTTTACTCTTTTCATGTCACAGTATTAGGGGAAGAGAGGCAAAATTATTCATTATGCAGATTCGAAGATCTGTACAAGTAGTGTTGGATTAGTAAGAAATTGCAGAGTTAAACATCCTTTAGACTAAAGTGGACCCTGAGTTCAGATAGCAGATTTCTCCTGGCCATACAGTGGCTGCTGCTGTTCCATGTAGCACTCACGTTCTTTTTCAGTTGTTTTTTTAAATCAAAATAGAAGGTAAGATGTGAAAACTTCCAATGGATTGTGCTGCAGGATGTGTTCCTCTTTATTGGGAGCCTCAGCACAACTTGATCCTTGGGTTCTGAGTCTCAGAGAAGTGACAAATGTTTAAATGTGCAAGTGAATCTGTGCATTATTAACACAGTGAGATAACCTCATTGTGTTAATGTATTATTTAAGCTCAAAAATTCTTGCTGGGGCAAAGAATATTTGATTAGTTTAGGGTTTACAATTTTTATATAAAATCTAATTTTTAAAAATATGCTTACATGATACATTTTCTCTGTCTTTTGTTATCACTATAAGCAGATTTCACTGAATTTGGAATCCTTTATGAAGTGAATAGCTTTAGTCTTTGGGAGAATGGGATGATAAAAGCTAGTTTGCCTCTTTCTTAGTCTGTGAAGAGAGATGAGCCCTTTATAAGTCAGGTGCATCATCTAATTTAATCTTTCAGTGGGGAAGAGTCCCTCTCCTCCTGCTTGATTAAAGAGGAAGCCTAGAGATAAACGTGCCCTGCATAAAGACAGCTTTTGTGAGTATGTATTGCTCAGCTTCCCCAAGGTAGCAATAGCCCAGTGTGTAACAGCTTTTTTAGTTCTCCTTGGTTTGATTTTTTTTTTTTTCTTAAGTTTTAATGTCTTCATCCCAGAGATTCACAGGGGAAAAATTCCTTACATTTTCCTTT
Source organism: Entomyzon cyanotis (assembly GCA_024500445.1). Taxonomy (NCBI): domain Eukaryota; kingdom Metazoa; phylum Chordata; class Aves; order Passeriformes; family Meliphagidae; genus Entomyzon; species Entomyzon cyanotis. The sequence goes on from JAKEPQ010001020.1 coordinate 6,030,179, forward strand.
AAACTTTCAGGATTGTTCCCAGTCTGAAACTGAAAATTGCAGGGAAATCTCTGCCCACAGAAAAGTTTGCAATTCGGAAAGCACGACGGTATCTTTCTTCAAATCCCATTCCTTTGCCTGTCCCACCTTTGGTAAGTTAGAAATGTCCACACTTACCCCCTTTTCAACATTTCTGTAATTTACAGAAATAAACCCGAGATAATTAGAATAGTGTCTTTCCATGTTTCTAAGGTAAAACCTCTGCAGGAGACTGGAATGTTCCCAAAGCAAAGCCAAATGAATGCGAGGAATGCTGTAAAACTGGGGCATGCACCAGCCACAGGGAACTCAGCCAGTTGTTTGTGACACGTAAATGTGTTGCATGTGTAACTCATTATTCCAGCTATAGACCAGCGTGCTCCCAACAGCTTTCTTTTGGTTCCCTTTGGGGGAACTTTGCCCTGGGTCTCTTCTGTCGTGTCGCTTGTTAACAGAGGACTTTAAGGTACAAGGAGGGGTGGTGTCAAGGAGACAATGGAAGGACTGGGGATTTCATGTAAGGAGCTGTTTAATGTGCCCCTGAATGTTTGCAGTTTGGTGCTCTCCAGAGCAGCTCATGGGTGCTGGGATGAAACAACTGACTCCTTTGGCCACTCCAGAAACCATTGGGACTGTTGGGGTTTTTTGTTTAATTTTCTTTCCCTGTAATGCTGGCCTGTTGCCTGTGGCCAGCTCAATGAGGCACCCATCGCCTCGTTCATGATGCACTTACAAAAATCTGTCTACAAAGAGCAGGTAAAAAAGAACATAAAAGGGTTTTGAGTCCAGAGGTTTGCCAAGTGCAGTGGTGTTAACACTTGCAGCGCTTTGAGCTGCTGTGTTTTTAAGAAACAGATGGGTAATTAGTAAATACTCTCTAAGAAAATGCCAGAACAGAGAGCCTCTTGGAGATCACTCCCCAGCCCAGCAGTGGGTATGTGACACTGTGCCTCTTGAAGAAATAGTTGTTACAGCAGAGCATGGGTAATCACCAGGGGCCACATGCCACTAATGAGGCTGAAGTGAGAGAAATAATTAGGTTACTTTGATGTGCCTTTCAGGTTTCAGAGAGGAAGGAGTGTACACACCTGGGGTTTGGCTGGGCTATGCTATTGGGATTTCAACAGAGAAGGTTTCTCTAGCAGGAGCTCTCTGGCTGGGCACTGCGTCCTTGGCTGCTGTGCAGTTGCATTTCTGAGGCAGCAGATGCCGCAGCTGAACAGATAAAAGCACTTTATTGATGTGGAATTAGGGGCAGAACCTCATCTCCAGGATTTTTCTTTTCATTATTAAGGGACTTGCTGGGAAGAGTGAGTCCTCGAGCAAGTCTTAGCTCAGAGATTTAGCCCTGAATAAATGTGGTTTGAGTATTTCTGTTTGAAAACCATGTTAATGAATCTGTACTAGGTACAGTAAGCTCAGCACAGGTTTTTCAATCAACAGAGACCAGATGGTGAAAGCAGCTCTGACTGAGGCTGACATGCTGTTTCAGCTATTCTAGCCTGACAGCTTTTTGTGCCATAGTTCCACAATTCAGTCCTTCTATATAGAAATCTTACCCAAATGCTTTAAATTATCACACATAGACAAGGTCATGTAAATAAATAGAATAAATACATCAGACACTGATCTCTTCTCTCTGGTTATCAGTGACAGGACCTGAGGGAATGACATGAGGCTGTATTAGGGAATGTTTAGGTTGGATATTAGCAAAGGCTCTTCCCCCAGAGGGTGGTTGGGCACTGAACAGCTCACAGGGAATGGTCACAGCACCAGCCTGACAGAGCTCCAGGAGCATTTGGACAATGCTCTCAGGCACAGGGTGGGATTCTTGGGGTGCTCTTGTGCAGGACCAGGAGCTGGAATCAACGATCCTTGTGGGTCCCTTCCAACTCAGGATATTCTGTAATTCTATGGTTAAATAACTGGTCATGAGGGCCAGTTTTACATGTATATAATACTTTCATCTTTCACTTTGGGATTGGCAGTAGCAATGGGCACATTTGGTGATATACTCTAAGAACCCCAATAACAAATAGGAATTCAACCAATAGTTTTTAATAAAATTTACTCTAAATTTACTTCAACTAGTAGTTGAATAATGAAGAAGTTACTTTCTTTGGGAACACCAAACAAACCTGAGGAATGTAACAGGTTTAGAGTTCAGATTTAAAATTCTGTTGGTTTGTTTGAAACTTGGCTTAAAGGTTAGAGGGTTTGTTTTGCTGTCCTGAGATTTCATGCTTTTTCCATGGAAGCAGTACATTGCAGTTATTTATAGGTATTAAGGCCTTGGCTAGGATAGAACTGAAAAACAAGAGGAGACCTTAATGAAGGGATAATTAGCCATGTGCCATGAATGTTTCAAGTCTGTTTTGTTGGTACTTGCCTTCTTCTAAAAATGAGATTGTTTATTCTGTTCAAGAAATCTCCTTTGCATGTCGTGCAGTAAGTGGCTCTTGGGGTGTCTTCCAGGGCTAATTTGTTCTGAAAACCAGTGTAACAAGTTTTCCGTTGCAATGAAAATACATTTTGACAAACTGACTTTATTTAGGGAACCTGTAACTTCTTCATCATGCAGAGATAAACTGAAGTATTTAACAACTACATTTATCCTGTGCTCTAATTAATGATGCTGTCATTTCTCCCTGACCCCAGGAAATGATGTATATCTGGAATGGCTATGCTGTAATTGGAAAATGTCCCAACTTAACAGAAGGCATGTTAGAGACTTTAAATGAAGCAGAAGAAGCATTGGCAAGAAGTTCAGGTAACCAGTAGTAGGGTCTAAGCAGTTATTTTACAGTGCAACAGCTAAAGATATTATCTGTGAGTAGAGAGACACTCATTAGTAAAGTTAATTGAATCATAGGAGGAACCTAGATAATGAAACCATAAACTGTTTATGCAGATAGGAATATTTTTTATTTTTAATATAGCAATAACGTACAATAATAGCAAGTGATTTTCCATCCACAAATGTGTGTTAGGAATGGTTTATGACATGTATTAAAGAACTGTTTATTTTGCTAGATCAAAATCAGCATATGCATTGACTTGATTACTTGGATCCTGAAGCTTTGTTATCCTCAGATATTTCAATTTTGAAGGATAAATAGGACAGGAGTTGTTTTTTTTGTTTTAAAAGTTCTGTCAGTTTATGACGTGACCTTTGGGCTGAATGTTCTGGTGTCACCAATATGCTGCAGAAATCCAGGACACCAGGGATAGCCTTCCTGTCAATGAGCACAATATAGCATTGAACTGAAACTCTGCTACCACATTGTCTGTCAGTCTCTTAATTAGCTATCCATGAGAAAATTCAATTGGTGTTTATTTCTTGTCAGTCTTTCCCAGTTCCTGTGGGAGTGCAAGCAGTCTGCTCAGTTTTTCTCCCAAAGTTTTCCCTTGACCAATATTTGATCTTATTACTATTATATACAACCTTCCTGCAAAAGGATCAAGCCCCTGTTGACAAAGGAATATAGACTAAAATACTGCATTGCAGTCTTTTCTAGGGCCTTGCTCTTCTGTGCAGTGAGTTACACAAGGTTTGAAAGAGTTGCCTGAAACACTAGCTAAAACTATCTATTTTTAATTAATTTAAAAAGAGAATGGGAATATATTTTCATTGAAGGTGACATCTTGGAAGGTGGCCTTTGACCTTTTCACCTTCTTTGTCACCCATTTTGTTTCATTATTTTAAATAAGTGAAGTATTTCTCTATTCCCTTTTTTTCTTAGTTGGCAAATTGTGGATAAGGCTGCATTTTGCAGGGATTTATAGCAGATTCTTGTTTCTAGAACACTATGAGGACATGTAATTGAAAAGTGGGATATGTTTTAAACATGTTAACAATTTAAAGTGTTGCCTGTTCCAAATACTGACTTGCTGTTTTCAGGCATATTTAGTGAATTGGAAATGAACAACCAAGCTGAAGATTTTGCTTGTAAACTTCTGAGAGTAAGCTGCCTATATGGATTGCCTATTAAAAATCAGATGTTTTCCTTGAAATGTATTATGCAGAAATTCTGATGGAGAAAGTGTTGATAGTAAGGACTTTGAGCTAGGTGAGTCTGGTAAGACTCTGGGCATTCAGAAGTATAAAGTCCAAAGAAGGTATGGTAAGATGTGAGGTACAGGTAGCAAAGTTTCATATATTTTTGTTTAGCCAAATAAAGGTGGAGAACTGATAAAACTCTTGCCCATGAATAGGCCATGTGACTACAAGTCAGGAAAGCAGAAGTGTTGTACAGGGCAATAAAGGCACAAGGTTGAGAGATTGTAAATTGGACTTCAATATTTACAAAATTAACACCTTAAATTAGTTTTTAGGTGTCAGAGCAGTAAGACTGTAGAACAACCTTTCAGTGGGAGTAGGGAGGGAAAGAACAGCCCAACTATTTTTGGGCAAAGTTTGATCACTTTATGAAAAGGTTGATGTGTAATTGTCTCTGTGTTAAATTAAATTCACCAACGGGTTCTTGCCTGTATTTCAGTAGGTGGACAGTGCTCACACTTACCTTTGTAAAAGTTTCCCTACAGGTAGGAGAGTCTCTTCTGTTCTAGAATTTTCTAAAATGTGCCATTTACTTCCTCATGCAGCTACAGAATTACTGGCAGATGACCGCTGTGTGATAAAGCTGTTAAAGGGATTATGCCTCAAGCATTTGGGCAAGATCTCAGAAGCAGAAGACCATTTTAATTACATCTATTTAAAGTAAGTTTTCATACCTGGCATGTAGGAGAGCTCTTGAGTTTCAAGTAAGAAGAGATGCAACCACGATATGAATAGAAGGGAGAGGACTGCTATATCTTTACTGTTTACTTCAAGATATTTCAGTTTTAATTTCCAGTGTTGTTAGCCATGTGTTGAAGAATTTAAAACCTACAATTTTTATTGAGGTATTTTCTCATTTTTTGGGGACTGTAGGTGCACAAAGCTTTCCAGATACCACTTACCTTTTTTTTCCCCCCTTCCTCTTCCCTGTCAAGAAGCTGCACCCCAAAAGCCAAATGCACTCTGCAGAGACAGGTGGGATGATTACCCTGGGAACTTCTGTACATCATGAGGTGAATGGCACCTCTAATTGTCAGCTCACATGGATAGAGCTCATGATATTGTCATCTTTTCTAACACTTCCCTGATAATGAAGGCATTATTTTCTAATCCTGAGATTATACATATTGTGTAGGATGCTTATGCAAAATACACATTTAATAACCCAGAAGGGAACTTTGGATAGAGAACATGACAAGTTTCATAATAGAGATTGATTGCTCCTCCTGATCTGAGCTAATCTCCTATTTATTTGTGTTTGGAGCTCTTAAATGAGGGAAACAATATATCATTTCAAGGTCTCTAAGCTATTTCTTTTCCAATGCAGTGAGAAGAAGATAAAATATGACCATTATCTAATTCCAAATGCCTTGCTGGAGCTGGCAATACTGTATCTAGACCAGGATAGACGAGAAGAAGCAATAAAACTTCTGGAAAAAGCAAAGTAAGTGTAAAGCCTCTGTGTCTGATGGGTCAGTTTGGTGTTCCACTGATTAGCAGGAAGCAGAATAATTTCATTAATATCATGGAAACTTATTTCACTTTTCCAGTGGGAGTTCTGTCCTTAGTTTTGGTTTGGCCTTTGGGAGGTGTTACATTTTTTTTGGGCCCCCCCCCTCTTTAAAAAAAAAAAAAAAATAAAAGTTAATAGGAATGTCAAAGGCTTCCATAAGAAATAATCCATGTGTAACAAAATGTAATCATCTTTGTAGTCTATTTGCTTTTTCATGTAAAATATATATTAAATTAAATCAAAGCTCTGTGCTATGGCTAAAATAGCATTACTTTAATTGATGGCCAGCAGTGCCTGTTTCTTTCCTTGATGAAATACATTTAAGATAATGCTTCAGGTTACACTTGGTATCTTTGTATTGTTTCATCTGCATCAAGGCAACTAAAACCAGCTTTTCCTCTTCTGTGTGATTGATTTTGCTAGCTAAGTAGGTTTATCAGGAAGTTGCACTTGATCATGTGTGTTCTTTATTATAAAATTAACAAAATACAGGGTTTGCCTCTGTTTGAACCTTTATTCCTCTGCTGAGCCAAAATTTTGGCAGTGCTGGGGAGGGAGGGAATCCAAACCAAACAACTCTCCCCCTCTTCAAGCATCCAGCAGCAGCAGGAAGGTAATTCATAATTCACCTCTGCCTGGATCCTGAATGAGTCCAGATGTGCAGAGTCACTGCCACAGGTGAGCAGCTACAAAACTGATGGCTGCCCCTGGTCCAGAGAGGTCAGGTAGAGTTTTTATATTGTTTTTTGTCCAAGTCAGGCCACTTTGCAAGGCAGAATAGCAAATGAAGCCTACCAAAGATTATGCCAAAAGCCTGTCAGCACAAAAATTAAAATATTGCAATCCTTAATCTCCTGTGCTTGTGAGCGTGGTTCTCTGTAGACTCATGGAAGATATTAAGAGCAGCAAAAATTGCATTAGCAAAGTGCAGTGGAAAGTGTTTCAATTCACTTCATGTTCCTCAAAACACACCTCTCCTGTCCTTATTTCCTTTATTCAAATCTCTCTTATGAAGAGGTCTAGAAATGAGGGATTTGGAGCTGCTGATTCCAGCTGGAACTTCTGTCATTGCTGCTCAGCCATTGCACCTTTCCCTGGCAGCTCTGGGTGTCTCAAGTCCCCTGGGGAGATGTTTGGCTTGAAGGGGTGCACCAGCAGTCAGCAGCTCTGAGAAATGTGCTGTTGCCCAGTGTGTGAAAGCTGATGCTCAGACTTGCTGTGCTCAAAGAACTCACGAAAACTGTGATGACGTGCAAAGAAAAAAAAAAAAAATCAAATCTCATTACAAACCCCCTTGTTTCAGTCAGCCATAAATAAAGGTGCAGCTCTTACGTTTCCACCTGTGGCATCAAAATGCTCTGGGTTTATGAGCTTTCAGCTACAAACACTGAATGTCTCAGCAGCCACGAGAGGGAGAGCAGAGTGTTGGTGGGGTTGGGGCTGCAGAATTCTATTTGCAGTTGGCAGGAGCAGGCGAGCGCTTGGCTGGTGCATGATGCTTGATTTGCCTGACCTAAATCCACATACTGCTGCTGGCTTGGATCCTCAGCTCTGGGAGAAGGAGTGGGACGAGATGATAAACAGTTTTGGCTTGGTCATGCATGGAAATATTTCTATTTGTATGACTGCAAACTACAAACAAGAATATCAGCGTGCTCATGAGAAATACGGGCCCTGCATGACAAAAGCTATTTAATTTAAAGGAAAAACTCCAAGGGGTTTCAGACCAGCACACAGCAGAACCCAGCCACCTCCTTTTCTCAGTCAGCCTCCTGGGTGTTACATACATAAAATGATAAGCTGGTGCAGAATGGGCATGGAATTCCTTGTTTTCACCAAGAGACTGGCACTGCCACAGACAGATACCACACTGCCATGCTTGGCTTGAATTATGAATTGTGAACTGAAATGCTGTTAAGATACACAGAGTTTAGTACTTAGTGTTATGTTTCTGTAAAGATGACAAATATCTTCTGCAAGAAAATTAGCATGGTCTAATCCTCTTTTGTATCTGGATTCTATATCCATCCTGTAGGAGCTGACATGTTAATTCCTACTAAGTAGGATCTGCACTTTCTTTGTGGTCCTGGGGCTAGTTTTCTATTTTTTTATATAAGCTTTTCCATGAAAATACAGAATGTCTTAGTAACTCTTTAGAGCATGACAGCTACTGGAAACTATAGGCAGATGACAGTGTGGAGTCAAGCACTGGATGTGTGCAGTGGAAATCCTGCCAGTCTTTCCCTGGGATGGTGAATTGCTCCTCAAAAGCTGATATGGAATGTGGTTTATGCCCATTTTCTCTTTCCAAGCTTCTGGAGCAGCAAATTGTTTGGCTTCATTTCCTACACAGAGTATTCCCATTGTTGGTAACCATAGGATGGAATGGGATGATTCCCTCCTCTGGTTCAGGATAGTTTCCCTTCTCTCTCTCTCTTCTTTTTTCCCCTCTCCTTTTTACTTTCTTAAAATGAGTCTGCCTTATTAAAATGATTTTTAGAAATGCTGAAAATATTTGTATTCAAATTTGTCATTTATACTTTGAAAGGGGGAAAAATTTCTAATTTCTGAATGCAAACCAAGTGGATGTTACAGATAATTAATATGGACTCAATATTTTGATTGAGTGGACCAGATTCAATTTCTTATTAAGCTATATTTTTCTGGTAATTGCCAGACAGTGGAACTACAAATAAAGAACAAAGAGCTGCATTGTGTGGCCAGGAACACACGCCTTGTATTTTAGAGTAGGCAACAAAGGATCTTGTGAAAAAAGGCTTTTTTGCTGTCTACAGTTGTTTTGCTTAAAACAGCAATACAAAGATAACTTAGAAATGTTTTAAAAATATATATTCATCGGAGTGGATCTTCTTTTGTTGCAGACAAAGCTACAAGAATTACTCCATGGAAACAAGGACACATTTCAGAATTCAAGCTGCCCTGCACCAAGCCAAATCCGCCCCAGAAAATGGAATGCACTGTGGAGCCTCAGCAGTGTCGTAACTTTTTCTTCTTTGATGTTCTGTTTGTTGAAAACTTTGGTGCAGAAAATTACTGACACTTTAGAATTATTTTTCCTTCTCTTTCAAGTCAGTGAAAAACCAAATAACTTAAAATTTCAAAGGTGATGCATAAAACATTAATCTAGTGTAATAACGTGGCAAAAAAATCTCACAAACCAACCATAACCCTGAAAAATATTGTTTTTCCAACAGTGGCTTTTTGAATACTTACATCTGTGTAATTAATTTTTCAAACATGTGCCTTTTTCTTGCGTTTGCAACATTATGTTGTAGCTTGCTTAGTGGAAGGGGAACATTTGTAAAAAAAAACAAACAGCAAAACTTTAAGATTCCCATATTTCATCTCAGCTCTAAGTGTTTTTTTGGATCCATTCTGCTAGGAGTTGAGAAGCAAAGCATTGCTTTTTCCCAGAACCTGCTTAGCTGGAATGTTGTGAGAAAATCTCACAGCAGGGAGGAGCTCTGGATCCTGGGCATTTCTAGCTCTGCACAGAAAGCTTCTCTTTACCAGCTTCTGCCAGGCACATTTTTGCTTCTGTAAGAAACCTGCTGGAGAAAAGAATGATCTCCCTTATGCAACTACCTTGACTTTTTCTTTAGTTTGGTTTTTTCCTGTCAAGTCTGCTGCTTGTAGCAGCTGAATTAATTTGCTGAGGATTGCGGGGGGAAAGGTGACAGTATAAAACTGCATCACTTCTTCTTTGACAATGGGAGGTTCTTAGGAAATGTTTTTTGTCAGAATGAACATGATCTGAAGCTTATGTCAAATTTAAAGCACAAGTCCTTGAAGGTCATTTAAGAGACAGCAACACTGTGGTGGCTGCAGAGTGAACAGGAGTTACTGTGACAGTCCATCCCTTCCTACAGGGACTGTTCTTAGGATTCCCAACCTGAGATGTCCATGTTGGAAGAGGCCAATGTTCCCTGTGGGAGGAAGCTGAGGCTGGAGAAGGTTCCCTCAGCACAAAGGACAGCCCTTTATCTTTTTGCTCTTTATTGATCCTTTGGGAGATTTTCTGTGTGAGGGGCTTTGAGAATTGGGCAATGAGCTGCTTTCCAACTCTGCCTGCCATGCAATTCCTGCTTTGCTGCAAAACTGGTGAAGTCAGTTGTAGCACAGCTTTGACTCGTGTTTGCTGTTCTCCAGGCTAGCTCCATGTCTGTATGCCTCTGGGGTTTTGGGGCACAATTCTACCTCCCTTCTGAAAGAGCTTCTTCCCCATAACCCATTTGGATGGGTGGAGATGGGAGGTCTTCTGACAGCCCTTTTTCTCCAATGGAGATGTTTGTCAGGAAGATTCATATCTATGTACCTCACAGTGAATATTCTTTCTAAAGTGATTGTTCCCAGCAGAAGAGAAAATTGACAGTTTATAGCTCTGCTTTTACCTCCTCAAAGGAAATTGTTTTATAACTGTAAATTAATATGCAAGGAGACAGAACCACCAGTTCCTCAACAAGGAGAACTTGCATTGTCTTAAAAATAGATACCCTTTATAAAAGTCTTTCCAAGTTAAAATCATAGATGAACAATGCATTTTTTAAAGTGACTTTCTCAGATAAATTCAGTTCAGATAAATGTCTCGATTCAGATAAAATCCAGTATAAACAGTTATGCTATTTACATGCTGCACATCAAAACTTCAGTGTAAAAATTCAGTCATTCTTTGTATAGAATAAAAAAAGTTTCTTGTTCTATTTCATGCATATAACGCCTCTTCTTCCAGTTGTGTCCTTTTCAAATATTTTGGCAGCCTTAGCATCTTTTAAGCAAGCAGTGCCATGTGAAAATTAGCATAAATTGTACTTTGCAGAAAGTGAACAATCGTCCTGAGTGTAGATTCATTTCTCATCTTTGAAATTTCACCCACAACTCAGTTTTGCCTGATCTCAGATACATCACACAAAGGATGTACTGTGTGATACTCAGCCAGCTTCCCTGATACTTTGCAGCAATGAAAATCCGAAGATTTCCTAAGGTTTTCATAACCTTCCTAAGATTTTCACAGTCCTCTTTACTCAAACACACAGTGTCACAGTGGACCTGATCTCCAGCTGAGTACTCTGTAGTTCACTGTGATGTTCCACTTGGACTCCTTGGCTCCCAAGCCATAGGAAATAATCACCTTCCTTATGCAGTGAGGATTCATGGACTGTAATAGTGTGAATTCACTTGAGGAAAAGAGGAGGAGTGGAAGGTCTGGTACATTGTCACTGTGTAAGTTTATTATGTGTTCTATTTTGGATCACCCAGCATCAGTCTGCTCGTTAGTTCCTTCATTTTGGTGCTCTTCCATGGCAGAGATCAAAACTCCATGGGGTCAGTCTGGGCTGGAAGGTTGACACTGGGCTGGTTTTTCTATTGCTCCTTGGGAAGCTGCTGCATGGTGTCTGCAATGGCAGTAAATTGCTTCATCAGTCTGGAGTCCAAATGCAGTGAATCAGGGGAAGCACAAATGTGTGAGTTCTCAGCCTCAGGGTATTCACTTAGCAGAAAAGAGCTGATATTTGTCATGGAATTGCAAATCAGAGATTGAAGCATGGCCCAGCATTCAGGAAATGGAAGTACTACTGCAGATGGATATAGCCCACACCTCAGTGGCATAAGGAGCAGTTCTTTCTGCATTCCAACAATGAACTGTCTGAGCAATGCTTGAGAAAACCACTCTGTGCACCAGCTTTAGCCAACAACTGCTGCAATCAGCTCTTCCCTGTTCTCAGCAAAGCCAGAGATGTTACCCACAGACAAAAATTACTAACTCAGCAGAAGAGCTTTCTGCACTTGGTAGGACCTTTACCATAAGACCTACAAAGTTTATTTCCTTTTCTACATATTTTTTAAAGTAACACTGGTAAGTGGTTTCCTGCCAGTAACCCAGGAGGGGTAGAAATTCATAGTTTCCTGGATGTCTGCAGCAGTGGCTGTGGTGCCCCATGGGGTAATGCTGTCACCTGACAGTGGTGCTGGGCAGGAAGGGAAAGGCAGTAAAAGGGACATCTCTTTCATCATGAGCTCTTATGTGGAATCCCTGTATGCAAGGCCTCTCAGTGAACTGAGGGAGGAGAGGGGCTGAAAACCAGCAGGTCCTGCTGAGGTCTGAGGTGCAACTGCACCAACTCCCAGCTCCTGTAAGTAACATAAATGAGATACAAACTGCAGGGTGAAGGATGCTGGGCTGGAGCTGAACCTGGTCACAGCTTTTCTGGATGCTTAGAAGATAATTTGATGAAGCTACAAACGTGATACAGAACTATTATGATCTCATGATTGCTCAACTCCACCTGTGGCATGGGAGCTTGCTTTGCTTACTGACACCCAGTTCTGTTGCCATCTACACTCCCCACATGCCATGAGGGATGGATGGTTTAAGGACTGTCCCCTTCTGACTGTGCCTGGCCTCGGGTTGTTTACACTTCAAAACTTGGCTTAGGAAACAGCATTTTATGAAATACAGCAGCGTAGAACAGGATCACATCAAACATTTCCTCCCATTTCACACTGGTTTTGGCACTAAATTCTGTATTGAGTGCTTTAGTATTTTTAGTTATCTGTGGCCTGGCTCCAAGACTAAAAGCTCACTAAAAGCTGACAGCTTCTGTGCCTCTGGCCCAACAGGGCCATCAAGTAATGCTCCTCACTGTGAGACAAGACTTTCCCACAGGTCAGTCCCAGAATGCAAAAAACACTCCCACGAGTTTAAACACAACACTCAGCCTCCAGTTCCACCTGCAAGATGCATTTCTTTGTCTTCTCAAGCATAAAAACACAGCAGCTAAGCAAATGTATATGAAACGACCAAAACAACGCATTCAACACCATTCCCCCTCTGGGAGGAAGAGGAGATGATAAAGAGGTGAGTCATGCTGTTTACTGCTCCGCAGGAAAATGGTTAATGGTTGGCAATGTCACTGATGAATGAGATTGGGAAACCTGAACAGACTAGAAATGAACTTGCTTCTTTTCTCATTATGTTCTGCAAATACATTTTGATATTGCACATCGGATTATGTGCAAAGCGTGTCCCAGCAAGTGTTTTAATTGAATGATTTGTCATCATAGAATATTTTTTAAAGATGCTATCTAGGTTTGCTTCAGGTGTTTAAAAGAAAGTACCTGTATTTTTTTTTTTTATAAAACATGCCCAGTCAATCCCTGTCTCCAAGGTTTACAGCAATGGAGCTAATAAATACCTGCATTGCACTGTGGTAAAGTTCTGCATAGTATTCTCTCAAATTCGGCCATGTTTCTGTAGGACTGGGCTGTGCTCCATTATTTTCTGTGTTTTTTTTTAAAATCTCAGGACCTACTTACTTTCATTGCTGGCTCAGCAGAGAGAAAATATTTATTTAGAATTATGCATTGCAGTGAAGTTTACCTACTTTCTCCTTGACTACTTTAGAGAAAGAATACAAAACAGCAGTTATAACCCCCTGCATGCTCTTTTTAGAGGCTGGTTCAATTTCAAAAAAAGGCAAAAAAAGTTTATCTCCTGCTAGCAAAGTATAGTACCAGCAGTTTCGTGTCTGTGGCCTGAAAGTAACATAGTAATGTGGTGAGAAAGAGAAGATAAGCAGAAGCTGCAATTTTCTGGACAGTTCTCATCTTACTATTCCTTTCATTCTGCAGCACACAGGGTGTGAAGGTAAGGAACATCCTTGGTGCTGGAGCTGTGTGGGATGTTTGCAGTGTGGTGTCAGCTGTGCCACGGGGCAGTGCTAGGATGAGCTGGTGCTTTGTGAACGTGGTGCTTTCCCTGATGTTTTGGGGAAGGTGCAGGTGTGAGACGCCTGAAGCTGCCTCTGCTCTGCAGATGTGGAATAGAACTGCACCTCCGTGAGTTCAGTCAATCATTCTGGGGAGTGATGCAATGCTGTTAACTCCAGAGGATCCTAGAATGACATGGATCATGCTCAATGTCATCTTCATCTGGGTACAGTACCCAGCACTGCTGTCACCACTACAAAGGTACGCAGCTGCAGGTTTTTTTGAAGCAACCATCAGGGCAGTAAGAGTTTTGGTATTTCAGTCACAGATACAATACCAGGCTGGAAGGGACCTCAAGAATCATCTGGTCCAACCCTTCTTGCCAAAAGCAGGGGTTAGGCAACGTGGCCCTGCAGCCTGTCCAGCTAAACCTTAGAAGTGTCCAGTGCTGGGAGATCTAATATTGCCTGGGGAGATTATTCCAATGACTGATAGTATTGTGAAAAACTTGGTTTGCCTTTCATTTTTATGGTATGTAAATACCTGAGTCAGGTTTTCATTCTGTGATGCTGGCTGGGCTCATCAATGATGCAAATAAATGTTGGTATTTCTATAGGAACAGCAGCAATTTCATGCATAGTGCCTTTGCTGCAGGTCTGTTGTCTGCTCTGTCACAGAAACATTTGTAAAGAAAAGCATATATAGATATACATAAAATATCTATGTATGCATACTCACACACAGTGGTAGCAGGTTCTGGAGCCAAAGCTTTTTGAAAAGTTATCAGAACTGCTTGAACAATTTATTAAATCCAGCACATAAAAAGGTGAGATACTTGAAAAAGAAAAAAAAAGCTTTGATGATGGCTGAGGAAAATGCAGAGGTTAGAGGCCTCTACTGATGGTTTGCAGTAGGATCACACTGCGGAAGTGTGCAATATTCACCCTACTAGAAGAAGAAATCCCAAGGCAAGCAGGCAATGTAGCAAGAGCCCTTCAATGGGGCAACCTCATGAAAATGCAGTTTCATGCTCTAGATTTGAAGGGCATCAGTTTTCACTCTGGACTAGGAGAGTTCTGCCCCAGTGGGACACTGCCTGGGATGGCTCTTTCCTTTGAGTTTTGGAGTGATTCATCTTTTCCCCCCTTGAATTCTTGCCTTGTCTGCCTCCCTCAGTCTGCTTCCCCAGTGTGAATCCTGGGTTACACAGGCAGCTCCTGCTGATGTGGCAGAAGATGCTGAAAAGGTGAAGTTTGTCTGTCATTGAGCAGTGAGAGCCTTGGCAAAAGTGCAGCGAGGGAGCCAAGTCAGGCTGGGAAAGTGCTCGGTGTGGGCAGCCAGAGCATGTGTGCTGTGTGGTGAATCCAACACTGACTGCTGCGTGCAGAGCTGCTGAAATGCCTTCTTTGAAGAAAGACAAATGTTTTGTAGGGGTTGGTGCTGCAAAGAGCAGGTTTATGAAGTTTTTGCTGCTTGTTTTCCAGCTGGGAGGGCAGGGGAGGGCTGGGGGCTCTGTGCACACTCGGTGTGGCTGGTTGGGCCCCTCTTGCTGAGTTAGCAAATACCTCGGTGCTGCAGGAACACAGAAAGGGCTTTGCACAAAGGATTTCTTCATTATAAACTCCTCTCTGCAGCTTTTACTTAGCAAAGTGTCAGTGCAGAGTGGATGTTGTAATGAATCAGTTCCTAGCATGAAAATACAGTTATTTCTTTTGCTTAAATCAAAAAGATGCTTTTGCAGAGTATGTTTAGACTGTTCTCTTTATCACAAGGCATTAACTTTGCATTTCATACCAAGAATTCCAAAGCCCCGAACTCTTATCCCAGAACAGGTTTAAATGCAAGATAATCTGCAAAGGATGGTTAGCATAAATTACATTCTTCAAAGTTAAATGCTAAATAAAAGGAAAAGTTAATCCTTGAAGCTAATTTTTATTCTGGGTGTTAAGTCAAGAAGGGTTCTTCTGAACAGACTGTATTCATGTCTTTTTATAGGTTGTCAACTAAAATGTATGTTTTTAATAAAAATGTGGTGTCTGTAACAAACTGTGTTTGTAATCAACCAGCATCCACTTTGTTTCTGAGTCCTTTTAATCCAGGATTTAACTGCTGAGAGACCCTGTATGTTTGGTTTCAGCCATCTTGTTATTTATTTCACTGGCAGTCTGACTCAAGAGAATTTTCATCTTTATCACGATTGCACAAGGACAGGAAATGTCGAAGTCCTGAAAATGTGGCAACTGAAGTAAATTCAGGTATTTCATAACCCCTCAGCCCAGAAATGTACCCTTCTGCCACTGGAAAAGGGAGACTGTCAGCCTTCCAAACACGAAATTGCTTTCAGTCCTGGGAAGCTGCAAGACTGTAGGAGCTCTTTAAACCTTCTGTAGCTCATGCTCCTCACAAAGAAATGCTCTGGGTTGGGTTTGTTTGTTTATGTATTTCATGATTCTCTCCCAGATTTACATAATGAACTGGCAACAAGTAATAAGGATTACCGTCCTTAGATGTAAAATGATCAAAGTGGTAATTCCTGTAGCATGCAAGAATTTTTAAGCATAAAGGTCTGTACAGAACTGGGTATTCCTTGTCATTGCATCATCTGTGCTGTGCTGGACTGTCTTCATAAACTTAATGAAGTGCAAGTAATTTGGAAGACACCTCTAAAACAGGAGGTAAATATTATCTTCATCTTATAGATGGCAGAAATAAGACACAGATCTCATCCCACAATTGTAGCTAAAATTCAGGTTATACATTATTTTGCATTAAATTCAGATCAATTCTTCTTTGAATTAGAAATCAACCAGAACAGCACTGGACCTAAAAACTTGAAAAATAATTTGATTTATTTGTTATATTTACACATTTGTCCTCAAGCTAAAATTTGAACCTTTTGGAATGTTTTTGTGTCATTAACTCTAGTTTTAGTCTTTCACACCTTGTTGCTATTATCAACTATTTTAATAAAAGTAATTTCTTCCTTTAGCCCAGTCAGTGTATCAAAGTTCAGCTGTTCAGGTGTCAGCTGCCAAGGAAAGCATTCAGCTCAGTAATCTATCACTTCCTACTTCTTCTAAATCTTTCTTAATCAAGTCTTGTAATAAATAAAGACTAATACCACCATAACAACACTGGTTTTTTTCAAATTGTTCATTTGCCAGGTTTAACAAGATAAAGAAATGAATACTTAATGTGGACATTGTTTTACCAAAAAAAAAAAAAAAAACCCAACCCCTGAAACAAACAGACAAAAAGGAGGACACAAAGGAACACACATGGAATGATGAAAAGGAACAATGATATTGCACAACTTCAGGTCTCTCTTCCCAGATTTTGATCCATGTAATTAGGTATGTATGAATTCAGCAAAACATTGTGTCCAGATAAATGTGTGGCCATTTGAGTGAATCTAGAACTGCAGAGTGTTTTCAGTTCCTTCTGACTGCTCCTTGGAGTTCTTCTCTAAGGGAGCAGGGTGCTGTCAGCTGCAGGAGTAACAAACCAACGTTGACTCTCCATTGTGCTGAGCAGTTATCCATAACCCACAGAATTACAATTCTCCTCTACTGTAAATGCACTAAGTCCTCAAAGGACCTGGGTCTTTAAACACCAGTTGTTGTATCAACAACTCAAATGACAGCTGAAACGAAAGTGAAGAACATCCCCCAGTCTGCTGTGGTTAACTTGACATTGTGTTTCATTTCATGAGACCAGGGCTTCTCACTGTATCAGGGTGGCACTGAATGCATAGAAGTCACAGTAAGGTACATAAAGGGAGTGAGGGAGAAGAAAAAAGGAACAAATCATGCTAAGTGGAAAAAGGTCTTTACAGCTACAATCTTTGCTGGAGCCTCTCTTAACAAGCACATACTGTTTGCTACAGAAATCAGGGAATTGTGTCATTCTGGCTATAGCAGAACTGTTTGCTGCTACCCTGACAATGTGTTTATATAAACTTTGCATTTATGTGCAGAACAAAGTCTATTTTTCTCCTCTCTGAGTTCATTCCTGTTTGGTGGACTGATGTGTCAGCCAGCAGGGCTCAACAGATACATTTAATACAGGAGACTGAGATACAGTATGTTTATTCTTAACTTCTGATAACCTAAGAACTACAAGAACGAGAGATGCAGTATCCATTTGCTATGATCCAAGACAACCATTTTTAGGGAGAAAAAAGTAGAATAAGTGAACAATGCTAACACTACATTAGTTCCAAATATATTCTTTTTTCAGTTATGGCAGCTTAACTATTTATTGTTCATCTGGCCCACTTTTAATCTGATCAAGTTAAAGGTCACATATTAAAGTTTAAGGACTGTTATTTCACCAAAACCGAAGGAAGTTATAAAAAAACCCCATGAAACCACAGTTTCACTGCAGGACTTGTTTCATATCTTCATAATCTGCATCACTTGTAGAAAAGGGATAATGCATCTCAGTTTGCTTACAAGCTAGGAGATCACTTTGAAGTCTGCATATTCCTAACTGCAAACAAAATATAGCACTTTTAACAGGTTATAAATAAACTGGTTTTCAAGCATAGAGCCAGCCCAACAATAACAATACACTATTAAAAAGACCTAAGGCAATGAATTCCATCTCCAATGGAAAAAAAAAAAGAAAAAAAAAGAAAAGGAACTGTGCAAACAAGCTTAAAACTATTTCTTTGTGCCAGTGTTATAAAATGTAGATTTCAATAAAGCCTTGACCCAAATGCCAGGACTTGTGAAAAGAATCAGAACAAAACTGGTTACTTTATTTAGGAAAAAAATACTCTTATCTTGCTGCTAATAAAATTGGATACACGCAGTTTAAACATTTACAGTTGCTGTAACACTTTACACAATTCCTATATATGGGTGTAAGAACAAACATTAAAAGACAATGGTGGGTCAAGGCTTTACATTAAAAATAACAACCTACTTTTCTATAGTCTCTAAAATACTATGTTTTCCAATATTTGCAGCCATTCAGGAATATTTTTTTATTTATTTATTTATTAGGAAATGTATACTTTGTGCATGATCTTAATTCCTAATTCCTGGCTCTTTGGGCTGAATGACAAAAGGATCAAACCCATTGAAGTGGATGGTCTCCTTGAAGGTTCAGTAGAGAAACCCTGGCTCAGTTAGTCTCATATGATGAAAGCAGTGCTGCATCCACTGGCTCCATGCAGGATGGACAGGTAAAGGATCTCATCAACCAGTCATCTATACAGTCCAGGTGGTAAATGTGCATGCACGGCAGAAATCGGATAGGGTCCCCATAAACAAAGTCCATCATACAAATGACACATCTGGGGGGAGAAGAAAATAAAATATTTTAGGCTGCTGTTACCAAACTGCAAAGTTAAAAAAGGGTAATAATCTACTTCTGGATGCTTTTAATATCTGCAGATATTATGAGGAGTATCCTTGTGTAGGATAAAGGAAAGAGCCTCAGATTCATTGAATGGTTTGGGTTGGAAGAGACCTTAGAGCCCATGGAGCTCCAACCCCCTGCCACAGGCGGGAATGCCACTCACCGTACCAGCCTTCTGCAGGGCTTTCTTGTTTTAGAAAACTACATTAAATCACAATCCCTGAAAATAAGGCAACCCCAGGCTGACAAGACCAGGTTTCCCAGGGCAGCAGCCACATCCCTTCCACTCCTGACTTACTCTCGGATCTTCTTCTCGGAGCCATCTCTGCCGGGGTCATAGACTCCTTTGGGAAGGTGCTGGATGAGGCCAATCCGCTGTGCTATCCGGATCTGCTCCTCTTCCGTCAGCTGCGTGGCCAGGCGAGTCTGGCTCGGCGTGGGGTGATACACAGGAACAGGCACCTGCTCCTGAAATCCAAATATTGCCGTTAGAAAACACCCCAGAGCTTTCCTAGCCTTTCGCAGCACAGTGCAATTCACAGTCCTACAAATATTTGTATGAACTCCCACTCCTGCTTTGCAATTTTGGGGCTATAATTATATTGAGAATAAGAATTGAGGGCAGTATTTGAGCAAGGAGCTGCTCGTGGTTGTTCTCTGCAAAAGCTTTTGATCTCCAGGAATTGTTCATACAGGAGACACATGGACAAGAAGCTCCAGATGCCAGCAGGCAAATAAACCTTCCAGGCACCTGGTGAACTGCTAAGGTACAGAACTGAGCAATGTAAGGGCTGAGGGAGAGACCCCAGCATCAGCAACTGAAAGTAGATGCTATAATTTTTTTTTTTTTTTTTTTTTTTACATTTAAGAATCCTTTGGAAAGATGAGGACACTGCCTACTCTCAAGATTTTTAGAGAGGAAGGTTTTACTTATTGTGTAATAACTAAAATTTATGTGGACTGTTTTGGGCCATGCAAGCTTAAATCTAGAAGTGTAGATTCAATTCTCTTGTGTTAAACAAAAAGCCACCTGGACAATACAAACAACAGCTTAAGCAAGTAACCCAAGTTTTATGTTTCCTCTCATACACGAATATGACTTTACAAGTTCTCCCAAACTGGATGCAACTATTGATATGTATGAGGTATATATTTTCCCCCAAAATATAGGCAATGTATAGCTATTATGCAGTCCTTCCTCTACCACATTCTCAGAAGCTTCTTTTGAATATTAATGAACTTTAGATCAGAAATTTTCATTAACATTTATATTAACACAGCATTTAATTTACTTGCTTTTAAAGTGTTTTTGGTACATAAATACCAATTTTGAACAGGATACTCTATTGGGACAGCACTGGCCAGTAGCCATAAATCTGCTGTTAACAGGGAGGCAATTTCTTGCAAGAGGCCTATTTTAATGGTTCTTCTTAAACAGCAGAAAAAAATTCAACTTATAGATGTGCCTGAAAATAAACCTGCTGCATCAGACACACAATGCACCGAATCATCTGCTTGGCAAATGCCAAATTTGCTGTTTCAGAGGACACTGGTGCAAGCTGAGCTGAGGGCAGGTGTGTGCAGCTGAGGCAGCACAGCTCACCTCCCACATGTAACAGTGCATTTGTAAAACCCAACAAAGCCCTTCTCCTCTCACTGCCAGGAAGCACAGCAAGTGGACAGCCAGCCAGGACTCCTGGAAGGCCAGGAGAAAGCTGTCCCAGGAGTGTGCAGCCTCTTGCTGGTGCCACCCAGCAGCAGAAGTCCTTGCTGCTGAGAAATGCTAATTACAGCTACAAGTCTCCCTGGCAATTCTTCACTGAACACAGTGCCTGCCACTGGCAATTCAGCTGTGGGGTAAAATTCAGAGTCATCTCTTAATTTAGCTACATTAGGATTTCCCCCTCTGATTTCCTGGCAGAACTCAGAGGAATTATGAGAAGGTTCAAAAGACAGAACGCCAGGGGTTCTCCAAGTGATTAATTTCCTGACTACTCTGAACTGTATTTCACAGAATCACAGAATTCTTTTGGATCAGCTGCCTTTTAGTGTTTTAAATTATCTGAAGTATTCTCTAATCATCATTTGGATAGAGAAAATCACCAGCTGAACCTAGGGATGGCCTGTCAGATGCAACAGTATTCAGAAAGTGACTGCAACCTTTGGTGCCAGCAAAATAAAGCGTTTTCCCCTCACAAATGCTGCAGACCCTCTGCACTGAAGACTTCAACTTGAAGCAGAGCCTGGTCCTGGCTTTATATTTCAAGAACTTAATACCACAAACTATCAGCAATTTTCTTTTTCCCAGGGCTTCACTGTACTTCTTTGAACAGATTATTAAAGCAATGGCATAAGATGTTACTGCTACCTCCTTCATTTGTTACAAACATAGAGAACACTCAGCATTGGAGAGAGATGTATCCTCCTTCACATCTTGGAAAAAAAGAGGAGCAGTACAACCAACCACAGGCTGATGCCAGCCTGGGCAAGAGGAGGGGAGGGAAACTGATTTAATACAGCTCCCCTGGCCTAATCCATGGTTGCAAGTGAGAATGCAGAAATTCAATGGAAGGCAAGAACAGGAGAAGGACAACAGATTCAAGAAACCCTCAAAAAGTCTGAAAGTAGCAATGACAACTGATGGTGAGTACCTGTAGCAGAAGAATAGCAAACTGATCATCTCAACAAAAATGATGAAGCAAAAGCAAACTACAGTTAAATAAGAATCTGCTGTGAGAAGAGTCAGCTGGACAACTCTGAAGTGAGCAAGTCACACACTGCCCAACCAACAACTGCTTTGGTTAAGTTTTGGACAGGAAATTAACACAACTTTTAAACCTGTGACAGGCCAGACAAGAACGAAACCTCATTCTCTTGTTCTAGTCCTTTTCAGGCACTTGTGAGTAACCACCGAGGGACCCTGCAGCTGGGAAAGCCACTTGTGCATTTTTGCAGTGCCCCCTCTCCCCTGGGTGTCACCTTCCCTGCAGAGGGGCTGCAGGGAGCCCCGGGCCCCCTACCCGTGCCAAACACAGAAATGCTTTCCCGACTGCCAGCACTGCATGGAAACTCCTCCCTTTGGCATCCTGTCTCAGGTTCCCTCCCGGCAGAGCCACCCTCCGACTGTCTGACACAGCCCATTAAGGCAGGAATTTATAGTCGCCAGCTGGGGGCTTCTACAATTTCACATTCTAGACAAGAACCTCTTGTCAGAGGAGTAACTGGGTGAAAATGGTGGTGTCTTTCACCACCACGTCCCTCCTGCTCGTGAATGCAGAGAACTGGGGTTGGTGTGGCTGTTGTGAAAAATGCATAACAAATTACTGTAAATAAACCACAGAGACCACTCGATACACGCTGGCACTGAACACGCTGCCTGGTGGCACTTTCATCTCCCCTTCTGACTGCTATTAAAAGCCTGCCCTAACTGAGCCCTGGACATAAATGGACCAGGGAAATGGAAGAACACAGCCACACACATCGCAGTGACATTATAGGGTACATTGCCACTGACCCTTTCAAACCAGCCCCCTCCCCTCCAACAGGTAAAAAGAAAAGGTGTGTTCATACCCGTATGATACTAAAACTATTTTTAACAATTTATTCATGTGAATCTGAGAGCCCACATTTCTCTGACTGCAAAGTGACATCTCCAGCTCCCTCCAGAGACTCTGACCACCTCCCCTGAATGGAGCTGGGCTCCTGTCCCCCTGGCAGCCCCCTGGGCACACACCCAGCTGGCCCCACTCGCAGCCACATGGCAGCTGCAGCCCTGGGCTTCTCCACTACCCAGTCCCTGGAGCATTTCTGGGACTTAAACTCATCCAACAGTAATTCCAAGCTGCCTGCAAGGACAGAGTGCAGCCCTGCCTGTGTGGGTTTATCACCCCTTTGTAAATCCTTCACAGTTTATAAAGGCTGCTTTCACTGACCAGGGTGGGAGTTCAAGGGTAAGACTCAAGACTTCACTCAGCTCACATTTGTAGCCAGGCCCCCCCGACCAGTGTGTGTATAAAAAAGATTGTATTACCCACGTAATTATTAGTTTAGTCCAAAGACGAGCATGAATTTATTGCTCTGGTGTCTCACATTTCTTTTATCGACCATGGGAAATGTTTTTGCAGACAAAATTACAAAATGCTGAACTTCTAGCCAAAGTCTGTGGTGTTTATCATTTGATAAAGATGTAAGGCACTTCAAACTAAGATGAAATTTCATGCTAACGCTATTACTATGTGCAAAAACCCCTAAAAAGGCCAAAACAAATAATCAAACCCACATATTATAGTCAAGCAATGAAATAAAAATCACTTTCTGGCACTTAATTTGCTTTAGTCAATTATTTATTTCTCCATAAGAATTTAGTAATGATGAAACACCTCAGATGGCCATAATCCTGGAGATACACAACTTTCTCTTTGTTCACAAAGTCAGTGGTATCAGCATAAGTTTCTCTGGCTTTCTGTGCACAGAAATCATTCACTCCCAATGTTTATTCAGCCCTTAAAAACAACAGCATTAATTCAGACTCAAGGACTATAGCAGGGTTTGTGTCTCCATCTCACCCCAGCTCCTCCTCCTTTGGGGGAAAAAAAAAAAAATCATAGAGGGCATCTGGAGGTCTGCATTTCTCACTCGTAATGAAAATAAACTTTTTCACACAGGGCCTAAAAGGCCCAGACACTTTCTACACACAGATTTCCAAGCACACTCTGGGTTCTTGACTAGAAAAAGGAGGTTTCACCAAGCATGGTTTTTAGTTTGAAGTTTCCTCATCAGTGCAACTTTCTTTGGTTACTTATGCTGCTGCAAATCTGCTTTTCTCTTGTTTTAGAGCCTTTTTGTCTTGTTTTTGCAAGTACCATGAATTTGTAATACTCTGAAAACAGGTCATGGGTAGATCAGAAACTCTTAATCCCTGGATAAAGATTATTTTAAGATCCCTCTATGCCACATATCAGCTGTACGTTATCAGGGCTTTTGTTTGTTTGTTGTTTTTATAATTGTACCAACACGCCCAAATTATCCTTTCAGGACGGTCAAAGGTGAGATGAATAATTCATAAAATCAACTAGTTCCAGAGGTTAAAACCTCACTGCTGTCCCTGAGATCCTGTCTACAGCCACCTGCTTTCCACGACTGATTGCTTTGCCCACTTTCCATCTCTAAATTTTCCTCCTCACCTAATCCAGGGCTCTCTGTGTGTCTCACTCTGGGATATTAATTTGCATTTTATCACCAGATCAACAGCGGATCTGTTAATTCAGTCTGACAGGGGAGACAAACACCTCCCTAACTATGTTTATCCTACATCTTTTTTACACTTTTTAAACACCAGTAGCTGCAGCACTTACGCTCCTTGCGGTTGCTGCCTAATTAATTAATGCAAATATAACAGTGCCATTTGCATTTCCCCAGCTGTTCCCACAGCTCTGTTCTGAAATCTCTTCGACTTGCAGGCGTCCTGCCTGGAACAGGGTGTGTGTGCAGCTGCCCTGGTTCACACACAGCAGCCCCCAGCACTGCAGCCCCACTGCAGCACTCATCACCCCTACACGCAGCTCAGCCTTGCTGCTCCCCACCTTTCTCACCTCTAAAGAGAGCAGGCAGCCTAAATAATTCACCTAAATATGAACAAGCTTGGTTTATAAACGTAAAGTCGGGAGGTGAGAAAAGAAATTGTGCACTTCCAGGTCTTTTCCAAAAATTCCTGCTGAATTTGATGGAATTTTCTCTTCTCACCACTTTATTACTCATAAAGAACTTGCTGGGATGATGGTCCAGGGACCTTTTCTGTGAACGTCATTCTGATCAGAGTGAAAAAACTCAAACTCCATCCATATGTGAATACACATTCTGAAATAATATCCTCCCCCAAGACACATTAATGTAAAACCACGCGCCATTATAATGTGCATTATACGACAACTACAGCTTACTTTAATAATCCTTAGACTATTACGAGCAGCCTGCCAACTATAAAAGCCTTTTTCTGCCATACAGAAGAGAACAGTTAATTTATAAAGGTGAATAGCAGTTGCTATAGAACATCTTGTAATGAAATTGTTACCCAATTTTTTTATATTTCTGCTTCCAGGTAGTCACTCAGCATGAATAACTGCAACAGCTGAGCACTTAACACTAAAAAGTTCTTCTGAAAGGAAAATCCCCTCCTCTGCCCTCTCCCTTTTGGAGGGGACATCTGGGACAGACACACCAGATACATGTACACACACTTCCCACCGTGGTGCTCCTCAGGCAAGATTACTGAGAATTCTGGCATTGTAGGAATGGGGCACCGTAAATATGGTTGGTAATTAATATTGCAACAGACTGAGGAACAGCCTGCAGCAGAGGAAAGGAACCTGCAGGATCTGTGCTGTGCTTCTCCAGCTGTTGACTGCAGTTAAGATACAACACCCGTTTTGAGTTATGGATCACACTTCAGACAGAGGTGCTTTCTTGGTGAAAGCCAGAGTGGTTCTGCAGAGGTGACACAGCCTCATCCACACTATAACCAAAACTGTGAAATTGTCCAGTGCATTCTTCACAATTGTTCCACTGAAATTGCTGGAAAATAAATTTATCTGAAGAGTTGGAAAAAAGTAGCCATGAAAGAAAGTGACTCCTGGCTGCTGGCTCTTAAAATATCATCTGTCCCCTGAGCTCAGCTTTGCTACCAAAAATAGGGCTGGGGCAGAGAGAGAGGAGGTACAAAGCCAATGTATCCTGCCTGCTGCTTTCCTAGACAGTGACAAGGGCTGTGAGAAAAGGACTTTCAAGTTTCATCCCCGTGCTGTCACACAAACCCAAAAAGGCTACCAACCTACTGCCAAGACAAACAGTTGGCAGTGCCCTTGCAGCCTGGCCAGAGCAAAGCCAGCCTTACCTGGCAGATGGAAATCACCTGCAGCTCTGCAGTCACCTGCTCTGAAATTTGATTAACCATCAAGGCAAACCTAAATACAAAAGATTAGCAACAAAGAGTTGTAGGGAAAAAGCAGTAATTAAAAAGCAGTAATTAACCCCTGGAAGCACAATCTCCTGACACAGCCAGTTTTTACATTTCCAGGCTGCACAGCAGGTTTCTCTTGACTCAAGGGCGTCAACCTTGGGTACTGACGGTTCCACTTGCTGATTTCTTGTTCACCAGCTTTGTGTCAGTTTCAGCTGTCCTTGTTCCTTTCTCCAGAGATCCCATCAAACATCAGGGTGTGAATTTCTTCAGGAAAGTGGGTAACTTATACACCAACATGTCCCAGACCACTAAATTGCTCACCAGAGAATTGATTCCACCCCTCCAGACAGCCTCACTGACAGCTCAACTTACAGCACCAGGCCACAACTTCTGGGAGACAACAAAGCCTTCTTATTACAGCTCCTAGCATGTTTATTTTAATAGGCTTTTTTTTTTAATAGAAGGGAAAGATTCATAAACAATTTATAAAAATTCATGCTTTTCTGTCAGGCTGCTGCAGTGAGAAAAGCCAGGAAAGAACAGTTGCACCTAAACATTAAATTAAGGACACTCAGGCACAAAATGCAGCCTCCTGAGACTGGTACACCCCAGGGACTACCAAGCAAAGCAAAGCAAAGCAGCTGGGTAGGGAGAAAATCTAGCAGAAAGGGCCAGCAATCAATTCTGCAGCTGGTGGTGGAAGAACAGCACGTGAATGTGGATCATCCTCCCCCTTAAGCAACCCCACATGTTTGTTATTGGTACATGTTCTTTCCCACTTACGCCAAGTGGCTCTTTGCAGAAGCCCCTCCTTAGGCCTGACAAGAGCTGACAGTTACTACAGTGCTATGGCTACATTAAACACAGCACTTAGGGTTCAAGTGAGAAGGCTGCTGGAAAACTGAGAAGTAGATTTAACAGCAAACCTGAAGTTTTGGGGAAAATGGTTCTGAGGTGAAGGCTGAAAACAAGTATCTCAGAATGCCTACTCCGCTGAAAGGTAGAATGAACCTACTGTGTGCCACCCACTTACTGCTGTGAAACTGCTGGGTAGCAGGAAGAAAAAATATAAAAAACCACCCCAAACAAAGGAATGGAGGTAACGTTTTTTGGAGGCTGCATTCAAGCACAAGAGACGGGGGAAGCTATGATGGAAAAGCTGACAGAACACGAACAGTCCACACAGACACTGGGGAATCGTTCACACTTCCCTTAGACACATGTTTGCTTTGTGGAAAGG
Organism: Entomyzon cyanotis; assembly: GCA_024500445.1. Classification (NCBI taxonomy): domain Eukaryota; kingdom Metazoa; phylum Chordata; class Aves; order Passeriformes; family Meliphagidae; genus Entomyzon; species Entomyzon cyanotis. Next base: position 6,057,063 of record JAKEPQ010001020.1, read on the forward strand.
GTAAATATCAGTCAGTGCAACTTGTTTACAGTATAAATCGAAGGGGTAACAGCTAAAAAATGGTAGTATTGATCACCCTGGGGAACACACAGAGTCTGCAGGCGGCCGTGACTCTCAGCATGCCAGGCCCTTCGTGCAGCAGCAAACAGGCTTTGCTCACACCCTGCCCCCCTCCCTGATGTGGGACACGTGGGATCTGTCCCAGACACTGTCCCTGTGCACACCCCAAAGCACCCCGAGGCTCTGACTCACCTCTGGGTACAGCACACAGAAATCTCACACGTGCTCTGCTGCCCGAGACATGAGCCTGGCCCAGAGCTCCCAGCCCAAAGCATTGCATCACTCTGGCAAGTGCATGCAAGTCCTCTGCATGAAGGGCTGGGAATGGGTCACTGGACAGGCATTCCCGGGAAAGAGTGCAGGGATACAGGGGACTCCAGGTGGGCAGTGTAAGGCACCAGGAGTGAGCAGCAGTGCACACTGTGCCCTGAATTGCTACTGAACCCACAGACTCAGCACAGCTGAGTAAGCACATGCAGCCCCTGCTCATGGTGCCATTTCAGGGAATTTGGGGATTAGGGCACAGCTGACTCCAGCTGTCTAAAACAGCACTGCCCCAGGACTGTGGCTCCTGCCACTTCCCTCGCAGTGGCTCCAAGGACACTGCTCAGACTGGCTCTTCCCTTCATGGAAAACAAACAAGCCATTGCCATTGACAGCACGATGTCTGCAGCTGCTGGAAAAGTTGGGAACAGGCATGCAAGAGGAAAATGGGAGGAGTGCCCCTGTTGGGACTCAAGCCAATTGTGAAAACCTGACTCCAAATACTTAAAAAATGGCAAGAGTACTAAAATGTCTCTTCTGGCAAAAATTAGGTCAGCTTGATAGCAATTCTAAGAACAAAACAGCCCTTCTGAGTACTTCAGGAACAAGGTAGCAAAATTACGGAAATCTGCCCTAATTAGCCAAGAGGACAGACTGGGGACAAGGGGCCAAGCCAGGGAGTAAACGTGAAAATGCACACAAGCTGAAGGCACGAGCAGTCAATCCATCAGAGGAGGACTGCTGAGGTATAAATACAGGCTGTACCTCAGTATGTAAACAGACATGTATATATGTGTATTTAAGTGTGCTAGTTTGAACCAATGAGAACATAATAACACATAGCAGAGAAATACTATGCAGAACTAGGAAAGTATTTTAGAAAAAGAGTGAGTAGGATATCAAAGGATCAGAGAAATCAAGTGACAAATGAGCTCATCTCTAGGCTGAGCGTTACTGTTCAACACATGACAAACACCCTCCTTGGGCAAAGAGGACTCTCCAGAACACAGTTTAACAGCCTTGCCTAAAACTCATTTCCACAGACATCCAAAACCTTCCTATCGAGGAGTGTAGGTCTTCCTACATCAGGTTCCTAAAACAGGACTTAAATAGACACAACAGTCCCAGCTAGACTGAGAACATCACCCTTATGTAAGGTCTTCTGTGAGGTGGCAGTTCAGCTTCAGCTACGAGGTAACACAGGTAACAAAAGCAGGCAGGGAAGCAGCAGCAGCTCCCTCAGATCATGATCTGCCCCTCATGCACTATGCGAGGCGATGACACCAACTGCTTTTTTGTAGCCACGCGGTTGTAAGCAAGCGCCAAAACGAGGTCTGAAAGAAGACACGGTCGTTCTTTTTATAGAGATACAGTCTGTTACAGCACCAAAATACACAGAGGAGGCAACACAGCAGACAGCTTCTGCAAACCTTGACAGGGACCTTCCCCTTACCACGGCCCAGCTGATGAGTCCAAGCTGTTCCAAAGCCTGGGAAGGTGAGCCAGCAATGGGCTGCCCCCAGCAAGGGAAGCCAAGCAGAAACCTGATGAACATTTTTCTGTCAGGACTGGCAGCAAACAGGGCCTCTGCAGCACAGGACTCTCACACAGTGCAAAGCTCTGCCACAGCATAAGGAAAGGAGAGAAAACAGATTGCTCTTGTAAGAAGAAGTGACTTGGGGGAGAAAAGGGGCAGCAGAGCACATGCTATTGCAGAAGAGCCTCAGAAAGCAGATGGGGCTGGGGATGAGCTGGGTCTGTGTAACCACAGAGCAGGAAAACCTGCAGCACAGACTGCTGGTGTGGGGCACCTGCTGTGAGACTGTGTCAACGAGGCAGCCCGTGACAGCAGGGTTTGTTCCAAAACCCAAGAATCTGTGCTATATTTCAATGGATCACAACTTTGTACTCAATTTGAAGTATTTTAATTGCCTTTTTAACAAAGCCATCCTCAATTATGAATGCTTGCTCAAGCAGAAAGCTGCCACACCTTGGCAGTTTGATGGTACACTCAGCTCCACAGGCCTTTTTATTTTCTTATTGGCATCTGAATTTCTAACGCAGAGTGGATACCTCTGAGATCCAGGTGTATGCACAGCCCAGGCAGTGCAGCAGGGGACTGTGCACAGGCAGCCAGGAGGCTTCTTGAGGCCAGTTAAAGGATGTATTTTGCAACAGCATAACCACAGCTTTTTTTTTTTAAGCATGTTTCTGCATCAGCCTCCTGGAAAGCCATAGACAGATGAAGCCTCACCCACACCTGCCATGCACTGGGGCACCTCAACATGGTCTGAGTCTCTGTACACTGCTGTCCCGGTGTCACTGGTGAGAGGGCTTGGTGAGGATGTCCCTACCATCCACCCAGCCAGCAGCTCCTCCCTTCCACCAGATCATGGGAAACTGACTGGGGTTTTCTGTGATTCCGTCCACATCTTGAGGCTGCAGCTGGGGTTTGAACGGGGAGTGCCAGCAGCACCCTGAACTGCTGGGCTGTGCTCAAGAGGTTTCGGTGCAGCTCAGGGTGCTCCAGCATTAGGACACTGACACTCCTCCCAGGTGTCCACTCGCTGCCATCTCCCACTTCAGGGAGAATGAGCACACACAAAAAGCATGATCTGCCTACTTGTTTAGCGTCATTTGATAATAGCATTAATTATTTCATCTCTGAATTAATAAACAGCAGCTGTAAACAGCCGGAGGCACCAAGTCAGGCTATCGGCTCATCTCAGCCAGTCATTTATTAATCTTGACGGAATGTCCCAGGCATTAAATTAATATTTCTAAATCTCTTGGTTTGTTGGGGCTTTTTAAAAGCAGTTCTCTATTTATAAGCAAATAATGACTGCATGAATATCAAGGCACACTAAAGCCTGACGGAGCTCCACTTCTTGATGCAGTATTAGCAGTGAACACAAGGGCAATGTTTCTATTTTTTCCAGCTAAGTCTTGTCCTCGCAAGCAGTGACTCTGCGTTTTCAGCTCGCAGGGCACAAATCCAAGTGTGATCTCATGCAACTGTCAAACCTCTTCTAACAGAAAAAAGGCCTGTGCCAAGAACAGGTAGAGAAATCATAAATAGCTCTCTCAGGAGTTGGTTATACAAGCGAAATATTTCCAGAACACTTTTTTCCTACTATTTTAGAGTTTTAAATAGGCAGACAGTTCATTGAGCACCTGGTCATCTTTTTAGTATGTCACCAGACAAATACAAGTTCCTTTCAGTGCTCTGTAGGAAACATGCAGCCAGTTGCTGGTGCAAGCAGGAAAAATTGTAAACATTCAGCTTCACAGATAAATAAGGTACAACATCCACCACTAATTGCACATGCAAACATCTGGCTAATCAGCCTTCTCAATCTATGGTGTAGTGGGGTTTTTTACACTCATCTTTGGATCTTGCCTGTGCTGGTTTCACACCAAAAATACCCGTGTCCGTTTCAGCACAGGTGCTTTCAGACTAGGTGGTTTGAAGGGGGAACTGAAGCAGGTCCAAGGTTTTGCAAGGGTGAGGGGGGAGATGGGCAGCACAGAGTTCATCCCAGCCTCTCCAGCTCCCATTCCATCTTGTTCCATTCCAATGGGATGAAGAAAAACTATTTGTCAGGCCATTCCCCTGCTTACACCCACTGTCATGGAAGACAGGGCTTTGTTTACATTAGAACTAGCTTTCTGAAGAAAAACATGAAGTTTTCACAATGGATTTATGCTGCTGAGTGCATGGATCAGTAAGAACTACAAATGTCCCCACTACTGCCCCAGTAGCACACTTACTAAGGATTTCAAACACTACTGGGGACATGGCACTTGAGCACCTACTTAAGTACTTGCCTGAATTATGGCTCAGGCTGCCACAAAATCTCAGAAGAACAGAAAACTGTTTGAGAGGAGGGACATGAAAACAGAGAGGTCATTTTTCTGAATATGGACTGACTGGTTGGAAGACAAAGCCCCATTTCACCCTGACACACCCGCACTGAGAGCAGCTGCAAAGCCTGGAGATTTGCAGCCTCAGCTCATCCAAAGGCAAGGATCCATTTTCATGTGTGAGGAACACCAGAAACCCTGAGCACTAAATACAGTGACACACAGGAGGCACTTCTACAGCTGGAGTTGAGGAAGTCCCACAAAAATACAAAGTTTATCTGTGCAAACTTAAAAGCACCAATTTACCAAGAACATTTACTCACACATACAAGGATACAGCTCAGGTGCTGCACCAAAGTGTAACTCCACCACTCTAGGTGAGGTTTCTGCTACTTTTGATGCCCCCCTGAGTCAGAAATGAGAGCCCAATGTCTTTAGTACTATGCTACCAACACTCTCTCAGGCTTTATGAAAATATAAAGAAACAGTTGTACTCACTGTATTCTCCTGCATTAATGTTTAGGGTGGAATAACCATGTCCTGCTGCAACCTACACGCTCACTAAAATAAGTTTTGTCAGTTTATACACACACAGACAAACTGCAGTCATGACAAAATGCCAGAATGGCGTAACACTGAGCTTTTCTGGAGGTAGGAAAAAAAAAAAACCAAACCCAAAACTGCACAGCCCCAGCAAAACAGCTATCAAGAAAACCTTTGAGTTCTTTACATTTAATTTATGACATTTAGTCTAGACAGCTAGTCTTGTTACCTAGAGTCATTAGGGTGTAACTACAGAGGTAACTGTAATACTTAGATAAGCTCCAAGAGAAAAAGCAGCTTCTTGCTCAGACTTTAACTTCATAAGCAGAAATATCATTACTCAATGACCACAGAAATATTTTAGTTATCTTTCTAGACTTTTTAGCTCACCCTCTGATCCCCAGATGGAGACCTCTCTGAGAGGCAGTGGGTGCAGCAGTGTACCTTGGGAAGCAGATGGCATTTAGTGCCACTCCTGCAAGTCTGCAGGACTAAACTCAGTTTGTCTCCTTACAGACAGTTGAAGTTAGTGAAGTCAGGGAACGTATTTCCCTGGGAACACCAAAAGATTTGCTGAACCAAAAGGGCAAGGTAACAAGATGAACGTGAATTCCTATCTCTATATGGGATACCACCTTTCGTCTGGATGAATCTCCAGTGCAGTAAAGACATCAGCAGACATTACTGCAGCCAACAATTTTTTGTCCTTTCATTTGTTGTTTTGAATCACACAGTAGAAACAGAAATAAACTGATCCTTCTGGGAGATAGGCAGCTCTGTGTTCTTCCTTGGGGGCAGGAAAGAGCTGGGCATGGCCTTCTCTGTGAACTTTGGCAAAAAGGAGTCCAGTGTTCATCAAATGAAGTCTGCTGAACACCATAAGCAAGTACCCTGCAGAGCAATTTCAGACTAGAAATCAGGTTAAAGAAAATTTCTTTCCTCTGCTGAAGCTTTATACTGAAATTAGCCTTGAAACAACTTACAGGCCTGGTTCTATTTTTTTGTATCATTCCATGTAGTGCTGCACTCCTGGTGAGGTCTTCATGCTATGGAATGGTTTACCCCATTGAGAGAGGATAACAAGCACATGAAAAGGTACCCCTTGGAGCTGCATGTTCTGCAGATCTGGAGTAAGTATTGTCTGTAACTTCTTTTAAGAGTCCCCATGACTCCAAAGTCACTGCAAGATGCTGAGTGGTCAGTCAGTGCTCCCTCCATCACTTAACATATGCCCTATTTTAATACTTCCTTTATTTTTAACTGTTGTTTTTGTTTGGTTTCACTGACTACAGATGAGACATTTTGTTTTTCAGGAAAACCAAGTTGCTTGAATATCATATCCGCTAATAAACAAAATAAAAATAGAAGCCTTAGCCCAGAAAAACAAAGGCTGAAAGGGATATAGGATCTCTAAATAAATCAGGAGTGTAAACATCAGAGAAACAACTAAAGACCTATTTGGTAGAAGAATAACAGGTGCAAGTTTGCCATAAATAATCTAGAATTGTTAAATAAGCTTCTTGGGCCTTAGTTCTTGGCTGATCAAGAGGCTCCCTGTAGGAGTAACAGGGCAAAGCTTGACCAGTGTCTTTCAAAATATCTATGGACTGCAGAATACAACTTCACTGAGGATATGCAAAATTATCCATGTATCCCCTCGTCCAGACACCAGAGAACAGTCCACTTCACACACCTGTTAATATGCAATTCTCAACACTGTACTGAAAACAGCTGTCACCCAAATCAATATAATCTCTGATGCAGTGTAAGACCCAGCAATAATGCTTGTCATGATTAACTCAAAGCTAATTTAAATAAAACACAGAAGATAATGCTCCTTAAATCCAAGCCTCATTTTGTTGAAGCCAAGTCTGCAAACACTGTCATGCCCACTTGGAAGTTTAAGATACTAACAAAACAAAAGCTTTAAATGTGAGAAAATAAATTTTTGGACAATATAATTTTCCATTAGCAGTTCTGGCTTGGTCTCAGGGAGGGTTTTGATAGCACACTGGTGGAAAAAACCTATGGTGGAACACAAATGTTCTTGGTCAAGCCCTTCCTCCTGCAGCACAGTGTACAGGCAGAAGCAGGAACGAAGGCAAGGCTGCACAAAAGACTTTATAAACTTTGTAAAGCTTATTCTGCTGACCATATGCTAGCTGGAAGTTCCACTTGTGCTGCTTGAGTATCACCAAGCAGCTGCACCACTGGTGAGGGTTTGGCCCATGGCGTGCAAAACGTAAGGCCATCAGTGAACAAGTGTACATGGAATTACTGCAGTCTGTGTCAATCTACAGGCACTTTATTGCTGGTAAACACTCTGTAATTAGGATTTAAACCAATACTTATCTTACTTTAGTTTGCTGTATTACTTAATTCTTTCTAAGGCAGAAAGGACATTAGCTACTGGTCTGTCCAGCTAAAATGCGTAAGTGTACTCAAACTGAAACCTGGCCAGCATATTCTGAGAAATAATCCAAGGAAAGCTTAGGGGCAGCAAGTGCTCCCATTCAGAAAACAATTTCTACAGTTTTGCAGTGCCCCACAGACCTGGCAATGTGGAATATGACCAACAAAGAAGGGTTTCCTCTCTGTCCCAGCAGCCCCATCTCCTATGGCTTTCAGTTTTTTTGGTAGGTCTCCAAGCCAAAAACTAAGCCTGACCTAACATAGTTAATGAGATACAAAAAAGCTGTAAAGATAGATGGATTTACTGCTCATGTTCAGTGTTCCTGGTTCTGAATTCAGAAAGCTGAACAGACAGGTAGTGAGCAAGGGGGGTGGAGCTACGGAAGAGCACAGCATTACCCCAGCAAGAAGAACTAGCAATGCTGCAAAAGTGGGTGCATGAAGAAGCAGCAAGATTTGCTTCTCAAATTTATTTTCTGAAACAGGGTTTTGCCCCTCATTTGCTTTAAGAAAGACTGACTTCAACAGGAAGCCAGTAACCTCCTCTAAGAGATGCCAAACCAGAATAAGGAGTCACAACATATAAAACAGGACAGTCAAATTGAGGTAGCCAGCCTAGCTCCAGCTCTTGCATACTTACATAATTTCTTAATTCTAAACATTTTAGACAACAGGGAGGTTGTTTTATTAAAAGCCACAGACACTGGCAGTCCTCACATACATATGCACAAAGGTAATCAAACTCCTCTAACAGCAGTGACAAAGCTTGCCAAGTAATGTTCAGACTTTGGAAACCATCCACAGAGTCATAACTGGAAGGCTTGTGTGAGGAAAGAGGCAGAGCAGCACCCACGATGCAGATCAATGATGTTACTGTGGTCAGTTGTGTCCCAAGGGACATCACAGTCTGCTGCACAACGTGAACAGGCTGTGAAAGTCTTCAGCCACTCCTGTGCTTACCAAGTCTACTCAGGAACTGTTAGGTAACACTAATGAAGCTTCTTTCACAAGAGAAATAGCAAGGAAAAGCATTCAAACATCTTTAAAGATGGTTGTGGTAGATAAACTTAAATTCTTTCATTATGTTTTGTTCTGGGGTTTGTTTTTTTTTTTAACCAGAAAGATCACATTTAAGAAATAAAGAATTAAGACTTTGTTCACATCAGAGATTTGTCCTGAAGCAGCAAAATCGCTCCAACTGAAATCACCACCCTGCTGAAGTCAGAAATGGGACCTTTAAACTGCATTTCATGCCCTGACCATTCCCAAATGCATTCACTGTCCAAACCAATATCAGATACTCATTCTGTGCATGCTCTGGGGTACACATTTAAGTTCACAGTTAAGTTCAAGTATAGCCTTAATTTCAACATGGAAAAGCCCAAACTTCTCTAATACTTGGTAGTAATAGCACATATCTAATACCTGAGACCTCTACACCTTTCCACAGATTCACTAAGTAAAGTGCAGTCTGTAGGTGGCAAAGAGCGCAGATAAATCCAACCTCCACCAGGAAGCCAGTTCATTTCACTAATCTGACAGGAGGAACAAAGAGACAACCCATTTCAGACACTTGAATGCTACAAGCTGACTCGCCAAGCACTACAGCCACCATGGAGTGACTGTGGAGAACATGGCTCCATGTGGAAAAGAGCAGGGAAAAGTGAAACAATCCCTTTTTGGCAGCAGTGGATGGTTGGATCAGGCTTCCTTGTGCCAGAAACATGGACACATATAACACTGAGCACGAGGCACACCACATTTCTGGCTGGTTTCAGCCAGTGGTCTGCTGAACACCGAGATAACCCTGAGTCTCTCCTCAGGCTGTGGCTGTGCTCATTCCTGAGCTGGGCCTGTTGAAGTCATTATTTTTAAGTGCTGGAGCAGGATCCTGCCATCACATTAAATGAACACAGATGTTGGTTTCTCCACTTGCCAGAGGTGTACACAGCCCACCACAGGAGCACCAATGGTTCCAGTGGCACCAGCCCTAGAGTGGTGAAAGTGGAGAAGAGTAGGTGGTATCCTTAGGCAGTGGCACTTTCTTCAGGGACTTGAAAGTACCTTCTCCCCCCAAAAAGGCTGCAGAAGCCCAAACTGCTCAAGCTGCTGATGCACTCAGATAAACTCTCCTGCATCTAAAAAAAAGCCTCACGCTGACAAAGGGATGGACAGATTTCCCTCAGCCTACAGTACACTTCACTGCTTGACTCATTACCCTGAGGTGGAAACACTTTGCCTGATCCCTCAACACCAACAGCCTGTTTGGTAGCATCTGTTATGTAGTTGTTACTACCATTTTCCCAGTTTTTGCTTTCCTATAAAAACACCACTGTGCCAACAGCACTGCTTGGAGGAGTCTCCATCTGCATGATCTGACTGGAGCAAAGAACACACTGACCCCAGGATATCACGTTCTGAACCCTGTGCAGAAACTCCTGCTGGCACAGAGGCAGGATCCAACCCACTCCTTAACCCAGAGGTAGTTGGTCATTATTTAGCTGCAGCACATTGAGGAGACACAGAGACATGAAATTCTGTGTTTCAGCTCAAAGTTGCGAAGTCTGGCCTTCACCAGGCTGGAATCCAACCAATGACACATGTGTAAGTCAGAACCCCCCAAAAATGCAAGGACAAAAGACCTTCCTTTCCCCCCTCAGCCTAAAACTACAGCTCTTTCCTTTTTCAGCTCATCAGCTCAAGGTAAATGACAGCTACCTAAAGACACTTCAGGAGACGCTATATATAGGGTGAAGTGAACTTTTCCCCAGGAAGCTCTAGATCTAGGTCATCTTGCTTCTTCTGGGAGGCAGGAAAAACCAGGTTACTCATTGAACAAGATTACAGTTTCTAGATGAAATAAAAGATTACTTGGAGCATGAAATTTTGTGTGGATAGTATTTTTTTTGTTTCCTAAAGGACTTTTAAAAACAAGAGCTGCCATTAAACATTGTCTCTTTGAATACCTGGCTCCATCTACTTTAAACTGAGAAGCCCACTACCTTTACAGAAGGAATGGGCATTGTTTGGTAAACTTACTTTCAGTACCTTAGCCACACAGTAAAATAAATACAACCTTGGGTCTTAGAAATTTCAAGGCGTTTGTCTATATTCAGACAATGTAAAAGCCCTACGTGCACCTCATTTGTGGTTCTTACAGATGACAGGAATGATTACATCCAACCCAGCACAGCTCCAGGCGAGCTACCGTGTGAATCCACTCTGATGGACTAAATACCACATTCCAATTGAGGGCATGGTGGGAGAAAACCAAGCACCTCGCCCAGATTTGGGCCAAGGCCACCATCTAACTGAGCCCAGCCACTGAAGGTACCTGGCCTGCTCAGCCACTGCAGCATCCTGAAGTTGCCATCAGCTGAAGAGGTATGCCTGGAGATCAGGGCAGGACGAGTTTTCTCAGCTCAGGACAGACCTTAGTGCAACTCTACATACACAGTGCTCCTCACTAGCTTCTGACCAGCAGACCCCTAAAAACTGTCTAGTAGAAGTGTGGGCCTGCATTTCAGTTTAGTGACTACAGAGGGGATTTCATGAGCTCCTGTGAGCCCACAGAGCCTTGGAGAACCAGGAACTGAGAGGTGAAAAAGCACCAACCAAGAAAAGAATTAACAGTTCATTTAAAGTAAGTATTTTTGCTTGAATTTTAAAACTGACTCTGTTCCCTTCCAAGAAGGGGAATATACTTACAAGGACACCATTCTCTATGGGACAATCCACAACTGCCTCAAGGTCTCCAAATATATAGATGCAACATTAAATAACTCTGTGAAGCAGACACTAAAGCAATGTCTTAGCCATATTTCATAAGCTAAAGTGAAGATATATATATGGATGCAACTGCAATACAAATCATAATATTCAAACACAAAACAACCAAGGAAAATCCCAAAACATCAGAAACTGCCAACAGCAATTAAGCAAGTATTACTACAGAGCATAAAATAAAGTCTACAGATGTTAAAATATTAATTTCAGTGTCTTAACTAAATCTGAATTTAGAGCATTGGTTTGCTGAGCCTTTTATGTGTTTTCCACTGAATACAGCAGTTCACTGCTTTTTGTTAAGCAACAGTACAGACCAAACCAGTTTAGCAGTTTGGTACATCTGCAGTCAAGCAATGCTTGCACTTATTTGTTCAAAACCTGGGAGCAATCACTTCTCTTTCTGAACCTTAAATAAAATTAATGTATTCAGGCAAAATAAATACTGGCCTTAATCTATATTGCAAAATTATACTATGTCTGAATTAAAGATTTCGACAACTGTGTTAATAAAACACTGTGATTAACGTTCAGCGCACAGAACAAGCTCTGTATCTGGCTTTAATTACAGTGATGAATAAAAGTCAGACACAGGCATCGTCCCAGAGTATTCATGCATTATACTGTCCCATAGATACTGAAATAATGGAATCTGATGCACTTTGATCTCTTAGATAAGCCTCCCACAGCTCTGAAACAGAAAGGGCAAGAGCACCCAACCTCATCCAATTCTGCAGTGTTCGCACACCGAGTCATAAGAGATTTGTATCCCTACTACCATGATACATCTTATGGGAGTAAATACAGAGAAATATTGCTTCATTTCCTTCTGGCTAGAGCTTGTACACAAATCATCTGGAGAGCCACACAGAGTGAGAGTGGTGAGGACTACAGGGACACCTTACAGTCTCCACAGAGCTATATATACTTGGACAGTAGTTTTGCTGTATTTGTGGGATATATTCTAGGTTTTTTTAAGCAGTTTTGCCATGACAAAGATTAGAAACTGGCAGCATGTGGTACATGTAATGGTTTTAATCATGGCTGCAGGACAGTCGATTCCTTGCTTTTGTCCAAACCAGCACAGACTGACTCATTTTTTGCTTACAACTGGATAGTCAAGCAGCTTCATTAAATTTTATTAGTCATAAACCAGGCGTTTCCTTGATGCTTGTAGGACCTCTCCTAGCAGTCCAAACTCCGCTGGCATGTGGGCTAGCTACAATCCCAAGCTCTGGCAAACTCAGCACTGTCAGCCAGCTGAGACTTGCCTTTGACTGAGGATGAAGTTGTCCCTACATGAGCATTTGGCCTTGGAGTACAGGGCACTTCATGCAAGGACTGCTCCAGAACCATGCCTCTAGAAAGACAAATTGCTCCCTCTGAGCAAAAAGCAGATGAGAGGACACAGAAGCCACTCCAGTGTCCAAAAACACAACCAAGGGAAACAGGTTTTAGTATTGCAAGGATAACAGTCTGTACATTCATCACTGCATGCTGGGGCTGAGGGAGAAACCAAATTTCCTGAGTCACAGTTTCTCTCATCCTTCCAACAGTTTCAGTCCTCCCCCAGACACCTCAGGTCTACATCATCCCTCAACTAAACCAGTGGCTAAAACCAGAGGCAGGATGAGAAGGCTCCAAAATCAGCCCAGCCTTTGACAGAGGGTTCGTGTGCGTGCAAACGTGCACAGAGCATGCGTGAGCATTGTGGTGGATCAGCAGAAATGCCCAGTGCAATAACCCAGCTGGTTGTGATTTGGCTGACGCAGCTGCGGTTGAAAGGATGGTTCTTTTATCTCCTCCTCCAGTTGCTGCACGCATCTGCTCTTTGTCCGTGTCACCGTGTGTGGATCCTGGCCCAGCAGCTTTTATGCCACCGGCATTCTGACTTTCTTCTCTGCTGATGAGAAACAGAGTGGTTGGCAGATTCCTATGGAGGGGCTGGTAAATAAAATAATCGCTCTCTGTAACCGTTTGGTCTCTTGGAAATTGTTTCATTAGTTCATAGGAAAGTCACGGTTGATTTGCTTTGGTCCATTCCACAGATCATTATCTCCTCAAAACATAAAAGTAGTTTATTTTCCGTGGGTCAGAAACTGACTCCAGATGTACAGCCAGCAACAGCTGATCACAGTGTTCAACCCGAGGTACATACGGGAAACAGAAGAGCTTCCTGAATCCATGGTGGTCCTAGATTTTAGGGAGGGTGGTATTGCATGTTTGGGTTGGCTTGTCCAAAAGAATGCACAATCTTCCAGCATAGCAAAGATTCATCACCCTGATTAGGCAAGATTTCTTATTACCATCTCCCCAGCCTCTTCATTCCTACTAATCAAGCATCTGGAATGCAGGCTGCCAAATAAACGCTGAACTATCAGATTCCAAAACAGATTTTAGGAGACTTATCTACTGCCTTAAACAGATCCTCTGATAAAGCTCCCTCTCTACAGCATCAGGTTTGCCATAAATTTCTGCAGAGGTTCCTTTTGTAATAGAGGAACATTATTTTATTAAAATCAAATTACCATCGAACACTTTACAAACTTGAATTAAATTACTAAGCATGCCTGCACTAAAGATAAACTTTATTACTCCTTTACTCCTCATTTTACAGTGAAGAAACTAAAGGACAGACCAATTAAGTGGTTTGCTGAAGTTACAAATAGATCATGAGACATTAAATCAGGATGATGATAGCTTATCCTAGGGCTGCTAGAGTGGGTTTTTTAGGTGGATTTTGTTTTGTTTCATCTCAGGGCTGAGGGGTTTTTTGGTTGAAGTGCAGTCTTACCCACCAAGAAGTTACACAGCTCTAGCTCTGCTGGGACAGGTTGCTGCTATGGCTGTCCCCCAAGAGGTGGGCAGAAAAAGACAGCATCTTCTACAAAAACACATCCTACCTTCAGGGAGCAACACACATCTTTGCTCCTGAGACCTTCATAATCTCAGGGCCAATTTTTCTTGTAGTCTAAATCGAGACTGAAGCTTGCTTTGCCTTTCAGAGTCAGGAGCATGGTGACTCTTCAACTTTTTCCCCTGAAAAGGTTTTATTTTTACTCAGCCACAACATCCCTAAAAACCTGCTCGTTTTGTAATTCTTTGGTCTCTAAGGAACTGTTTCATTAGCTCATAGAAAAGCCATGGCTGATCTGCTTTAGTCTATTCCTCAGACTATTACTTCTTCAAAACACAAATCCATTTGTCTTTACGCATATGGAGAGGCAGAAACAAGGACAAGCACAAAGACTGGAAGACACAAGTCTGCCACAAGCAAGAGGCGTTATTTTTAGTTTCTTTGCCTTACATTCTGCAACCAGTTTGACTACAACCATTAACAAGGTCTGCAGAAGTGCTCATTAAGCTGAGCTTCCTTCCTTTGTTGAAGTGATGAACAGGGACACAGGAAGACAGGGACAGACTCTGTAGAGCCTCTTGATCCAACTTAAGACACTTGCAGAAATCCATGTGAAGCAGAAAGCAATTCTCCGTCAAATGAGATTACAAACATATTATCTTCTTTCCAAAATTCCCCCTGGAAAATCTTCTGGACAGAGTGGTTAGGAACAGATCCTTACCAACTCCCAAGTCAACAGTGAATCTAGAAACCAACTCTAATTTTATACAAAAGATGGTAACACAGAGAACTCAAACATCAGCACCCTCTTCCCACTTCCTCTAGCCATGTCTAACACATTTTTAACCGAATATAAACCAAATAGTTTAAAATCTATTTTAAGCAGATAAAGCATTACAATATTCAACCAATATTAATTAAAATATTCATTAAAACAGTTTATGAATAGGTGTTTTCAAGATTGAAGTTACCTAGCTGTGATACTAGCTGGTATCCTTTATTTTCAGGTCTGCCTTCCTTCCTCTCTTCTCTGCCCCATCAGCTTTTTCACCAGCAAAATGAAAGGCAGCCCCCATCAGCCAGCGTGGCAGGCAATGCTGAAATGAGTATGCACTGAGACAGGAAATACAGGTGCAGACATTTTCTAATTGTTGTCTAGAAAAGAAGTTTAGACTTAGCACTCTCAAGAAACTTTTCATCTAGAACTGATTACCACCAATACAATTCTCTAGACAACTTGCTAAGTTCTTCAGCAATGGAAGTGTAAGAAGTGTCGTGGTATATTGTTCATTAACCAAATAATCTTGAATGTTATTATAATGACAATAATAATACATATACTTCATTACTGTATGGAAAATTAACTGTATATCCCGATACTGATATTAAAATGAAGGTTTACTGCTTTGCACATATAAATAATTTGCCAGAACTGCAGCACAAAACATGGAACACTTACAGCTTTTCTGAATGCAGGTGCCCAAATTGTATCATAACTATTTATCAGGAGTGACTTTTCATCACTCAATCCTTGGTCTTTCACAGATAAAATGTTATTCCAGAATACTACTAAAGTACTTCTTAATTTCTGAGAATGAGTTACATAATGTCACTCAAGCAATCATATCTTTGAAGAGATGCACAAAACATCACTGGCTACTCTACCATTTCTTACCCATGCAGCAAACTCTCAACTTCAGCTCCTCCATCACTTTCTCTCCTCACTGCAGCTGATCTTCACCTTGGGCACTGCTGCCAGAAGGCACCAGCCAGCAACACAGCAACAAAGACAAAGGGTCTGAAGTACTTTGAAGTTTGCACCAGACTAAGGAAATGTAGACTGGAGTGGTATTTCAGTTCACATCCACAAGTGCAACTGTAATTCATACACATCATCACCAAGATGTGGAAGACAAGCAGAAAAAAGGGCAAGACATGCTTAGGCAACTTTTAAATATACTGCCTTCTCTTATATGAAACTAACCCTACTAGTTGGTTTGCTTTTTTCATGGATAGTTTTCTGTATGTAATGTTTTCCCATCACATCTTTCCCCCTTTCATGCTGTTCCAACATATGTCAGGAGTTCCAGCTTTGCACAACCACTCCACAGTAGATTATAACCTGTTACACTATGGTTGTCTTCTTTCGTGTACAACACACGCAATCACAGATGATAAATCATTGCAATTGGGGCCCAAGGGAATTTTTGTTCAGCTGTTTCTATAAATGGGTGCGACTCCTAGATTAGAATTCATTTGGCTAGCAATTTTTAATTATATTAATTACCATGCCTTTGAAAAGACAGCATCAGAACACCAATGTATTACTTAAGTCACAAGGAGAGTGTAGCAAAGGCTTTGTTTCTCTGTTGAGCAAAAGACATCCAACACTCCCATCCATGGAGCAAGTTTCACACGGAAATGCAGGGGAATATTTCAAGAAGATTGTCTGACTACTCAAACTGGGCACTTGTCTGGCATCTCCAGGGCTGCACCTACTGTGCTGTGCTCAGGCTGAAGGGACTGAGCCACTCACCGGCCTGTGGCAGTGCCAGGACAGGCTGATGTGCCACCTCCCTGAACTGGGGACAGCTGGAATGAAGCACGACAAGACAGAGGGATAAGGATGTCTACACTGTGTGCAGGTGACACTCAGTTAACAGAGGAGGCCCAAGGAGGCTATTGCAGCAACCTCAGTTTTAAGAGAAGCCATGAGACATCCTAAATTACACTTTCAAAACCTGCTGTCCCCAACAGCTTTTGGAGGATTATGGGAGCATGGCATTGGGTTAAGCTCATGTTTGTGATCTCTCGTCTCATTTTGTGCCTACAGCCAAATCAAATGAGTATCCAGGCCAAAAGGTTTTAAATTAATCCCTCAAAAAAAAAAAAAAAAAAAAAAAAAAGAAAAAAATCCACTAGATCCACTGAAACATTTTATCTGGGCCTGTGAGACAACACAAGGTGGTAAAAAGTACCAGAGGGTGCTTTGGAGCTCTTCAGATAACAGGGTAAAATATTTTATTAGTCTGTCTGCCATGTCAACATATCAAAAGTGCTTTTATGAGTTTACTTTCAATACCAAGATCTTGTGCTGACTTCTCATGCTTTCAGCTAAGTAATTTAGCAAGTGCTACACATCTTTTGTAGAAGACTGAGGTATATTTTGTCCACAGTAATACTTTCTAGAAACTTAGGGAGAGAAGGCGTAAAGCATTCTGTACTTTACTGTGTAAAAATTCCAAAATTTAATAAAATGGCAAATTATTTCCTACCGCCATTAAGGAACTATTTAAGAACAGAAATATGAGACAAGGATTAAGAAAAGGGGCACATCTGTTCTGCAAAATAAAGTCTTTGAGGAGAACTACTAGAAGTAAGAGAAACTAAAAAAAAAACCATCGTGAACTTGTATGGAAAAACAGCAGAAGGCATATTGCCAACAGATGGTGAAGAAGTCATACACCAAAAAGGAAAACAAACTTGAAAGCATACTCAATTTTGAGGACTTGAGGAAAAAAATACCAAAACCAAAGCTACCTCCTTCCTAATCACAGATTCCCTGGTTAAAAATGGAGCTGCATGCTCTTAACACTTAGAAAAGCAGTTGTAATTTCTGGGTTCTAAAATGGAGGCATTCAAAATTAGCGTCTGTCTATGAAAATGTTGGTCCACTCTTGAAATCACTTCCTTCCTCCCCGCCATGAAAACACACTCTTTTTTTGGTGTGTTTTCATTATTTCCCATGTTAGCTGTCAAGCTCAATGCACTGGAAAATACCTGATGTTTTAATGGGCCACTTTCTCATTAACTCAGGTATCTGTTTAAAAAGATGCTTCCTCTCTGAGACCTTTCTGCAGCAGCTGGTAACATGTACTGCCACAGAAACCAAGAGAGACAGATTTGCAAATCCTCTCAATGCAAGTTATTCCTCATTATTCCAAGTGTCCATACTGCCAATCCAATTCTCAACCTCACTTCTGGGAGCAGGAATTTTACACAGCCAGTTCAATAGCACTCACTGATCAAAGCAATTTGACATGCTATACTGAAATTATTACTGGGGGTGCATTTTGCAGTTGGAAATCAATAGGTAACAAGATTCCCACGTGAATGCCCATGGCACAATCCTGTCAGATCACGAGAAAGTATTTTAAATGTCAAAATAATGCAGAAGTCATCTTCTACAACTGTGTATCTTCACCCAACAAGCCTCCTTCCCCTAGTCTGCATACCTTGCAAGAGCTACTCAGGAAGTTGGCACATTTTTGCTGCAAACCCAAGAGCAACAGACATACCAGATTTTAGTCTCTTCTAAAATATGTCCACTTTGCAGCTGAAATTTCAGCGGTTGGCTTTAGAACTGTTCACCTTCCAGCTTTTAGAGGCGAGTTGCAACAAACAAGTTTTCAAACTTGTTTTATCCTCTTCCTTGCTTATCATTCCTAATGTCTACACATTATACGCTAACTCTGGTTAAGACACTGAAAGAAGTAATTACCAGGAACAAGGGCACAACTCTTAAATTCCCATCTGTAACACTGAACTTAAGCTGCCACTTGAACGTTAGAATGAGTGACCTATTGCTAGCACAAAAGTAATACTGGAGTATCAGCAATTGTTCATACCTGTTTGTGTATCTTGTAAACATTAAACAATCTAAAATTATAAACCCCCTCAACCTCAAAGTGCACAAAATGCTGCATAATATAGTACGTAAGGCTTTTTTTTTTTTTTTAAAGTCACAAACCATTGCGGTTCAAAATCTGTGGAAAGACTAGCTTTGATTTTGACTATGAGACACTAAATGCTACCCTAAGGTGAAGCTTTAGGAACTGACAGCATCAGTGGAGGAGCTTTCAGGACAGACAGTGATGTTTGACACAGCCAAGTGCCTGTGGGCACATCACCTGATGCTGCTCAGCTCTCTTCAGCCCAGGGAAGGTTTGCTATGAATACGCTTACTCGGTAATAGACACCTGTGGGTTCATTTATTTTACCGTCTATCGCGTTCTCAGTCAACCATCCACACTTACAGACAACTTTTTCATCAAAAAAATTTTAAAAACCTCTGAGGACAGAGGAAGAGTCATTACCTACACTGACATCCACACAAGAAGGCCTGTATAAGGCATACTGGTGACTCTTACAAGAGTTCACAGGTTGTTTTCCAAGGGAAAAACAAAAAAGAAAAAACCAACTCCCCCAAAAGTCTTCCTGAAATCACAGCTATAAATGCAGTAAACTGCACCGTCAAACTTTTATGCTGATTTGACAAAAATACAATGCATTCCTAAACCTCGGGGACAATTCAAGCTTAATTTAGAACAACACAACCTTTAGAAAACTTGAGCTGCCACCAAGCACTTTGTTTACTGGACTTCAGCAGACATAGCTCAGAAATCACGAAAGAAATTCCTCACATCAGGCAATTTCTTGTAACATTCAGCTTTTGCACCCAAACAAAACAATCAGTCACACACTGCCAAGAAACATCAGTGCAGCTTCAGGGAACCAGCAAGGGCTGCTATGTGTAGGGCTTCTCTTCAACACTCACGGGGCTCCTATCAGGGTGGAATTCTTGAACTTGTTAAAGCATTTGTAGATTACACGCCTGTCCGGTTAAATACTTCCTGCAATTTTTTTAATTATACATCAGGGTCTGCAATTATGGAATGACTCTCATCCTAGAAAACACACAGCTCTCCAGTCACCCCCCCAGAATGTATGTTTCGACTTCTATTTCTATAGATTCCTCTGGAATGTATGCTAGTATCCCAGATAGGAAAATACTTTCAAAACTCGAACAGAATGTGCAGCTCGACCACCGGAAGGTTTTCCTTTCCATTTTTCAACGCTGTAGACGGCTTGTTTAGGTCAACACACATTTCTGTAGGTGGGGGTGGAGATCACAGGGAGCAGCCAAGTGCAACCCCAAGTTCAGGTTCTCTTTTTGTCCATCCCTTGCAGAGCCTTTCACACCAACGCCATCCCCCCTCCTCATCGGCCTTATCCTCCGCTGTCAGCAAAGCCATCAAAGCAAATACCCGGCCTTTTCCTTCTTTCCCCCTGATTCGTCATCAACATGTAAATTAACAGAGTCTCACTGACACAGAAAAAAAAAACCCACCCCACCGAACAATGGGAAACACTTCCCCGCCGGTGCCCCACAGGACGGAGGGAAACAGGATCCCCTGCGCTGGGGGAGTTACTTAGCGGGGATCAGATGCTGCTAAAAATACGGGAGCGGTGCGAGCGGGCCCGGACAAAGCCCGGGCAGGGCCCCCGGTCCCCGTCCCGGAGCGTCCCCGCGCCAGACGGTGATGTCACCGCCGGCGGCAACAAAGGACGCGGCACCGGCCGGGCGGCCCCTGCCCTCCGCCCCCCGCCCCGCCGGCGGCACCGCGCCGCCCGGAGCGCCGGCACCGGCCCAGACAAAGCGGCTTCCCCCGCGCTACGTGCGGGCGGAAAGGGAGAGGTTCGGGCCGCCCAGTGCCGGAGCGGCGGCGAGGCGGCGGCGGCCGCCGGGAGAGGGAGAGCGGCCCCGCTGCCCCCGGCCCTGACGGCCCCGCTGCCCCCGGCCCGCTGCCGCCCCCTCCCCTACCTGATATGGCGGCGGCGGCTCCTGATCCGGCTCAGCCCCGTCTCCGTAGCTAGCTCTGTCCGACTGGGACTCATGGAGCAGCGAGATGTCATCCGAGGTGGGGGACTTGAGGCAGTTCCCCATCTTCCCGGGGGGAGCGCGGCCCCCCCTCCGCCTCCTCCCGCTCCGGCGGCGGATCCGCGCCCTCAGCCGCCCCGCCGCAGCGCGCAGCCCGCAGCCGCCCCGCCGGGGAGGCTCATGCCAGCCCCGGCCCTAAGCGGCTTAGCAGCAGCAGCCCGGCCGCCTCCCGCTCCGCTCCGCGGCCGCCCCGACCCCCGAGCCGGGGGGCGGCAGGACGGGCCTCCCACCCCCGTGGGGTAGCGGGCTCCGGTGGGTCCGCCCGCCCCGCGGCTGCCCGACGCGATTCTGCTTCCCGGTCACCAGCTCCCTGCGCACTGGGCTTTGTCGCACGGGCCGCCCTGGCTCCTCCTCTCACCCCTCCCCGCCGGGCCCGGGCAGCAGCCGCTGGGCCTGGCTCGGCTCCGCGCCCCCCGGCCCCACCGCGGGGACAGCCCTGCCCGCCCCCGGCAGGACGAGGCGGGACGGGACGGGACGGGCTGAGGGACCCGGCCGCCTGCTGGGCTCCCCCGGCCCCAAAATGGTGGGAGCCGCTTCGCTCCGCCCCCGAGCGCGGTGTTTGTTTGTGTTCCGGGCATGGCGGAGCTGGCGGCCGCTCGGGCCCGGCGGGGCGGGACGGGACGGGACGGACGGGGACAGAGGGGACCGCCAGCACCGCCCGGCCCAGCCCGGCTGGGGATCAGGGCGAGGCCCAGGGACCTTCCCGAGGGTTCCCCCGAGGCAGGGAATGGGTTCGGTCAGTGTAGGGACAGGGCACTGAGCCCCAGCGTGCAGCAAAACCAGCAACAGGCACTTGGCTTTTCGAAAGGGTTTTTCCTAAAGGGTTTTTATGTGATAAACAGGCACTCTTACAAACCATGTATTTAGCTCATTTTTTTTCCCTTTATAAAAACATATTCATACTTGGATGTAAGTGTAGGTGAGTACTGATAAATGCAAATTTGAGGAGAGTGAATGCCCCTGTGTCACTGTGTTGGTGTGCCAGCACTGACCCACACCGAGGAACGGTCATATTAGTGTTCTTCCTGTCTTTGTCATCTCTGATGGCTCCTCAAAATCCCTCCTTGGCTTTCAGATTCACACCATGAAAAATATTTAAAAATCCATTTTTTAAAGTGAAGCAAATTTGGTGCAGGTAAGAGCAGCTGGGAAGTCCAGTCTGCAAAGCTGTACAGCGTGGCTGCTGCTTATCACCAAGTTCTCTGCTGATACAGCTCAGGCCTGCTTTGCACCAGAGCTCCCATCTTGGGTCAGGGTGTTCACAAACCTGGTGTTCACAGTGACTTATTTGGCTCCACAGCCTTTGCTGGTGGTCCTCAGTCTGGGATCAGGCTTTTTTGCTGATTATCCGTATGAGATCATTCTTGGAGATTTCATTTTATTACTGTTTAGGGAGGTTTGTTTTGCTGCTTATCAATGGGTAAGTTAAACAACCCCTGTGTAAAGCCTGTGACTGCTGCCATTTATGGTGCTCTAACACAGTTTCAGGCTTTTCAAGGAAACTGAAACTGAAAATTTCAGGGGCAGGAATTGTGAGTGTTGTTCAAGATAGAGAGGCTTTGCAATGGTGCATTGTAAATAATGGCTGTTTTACATGGCTTGCTCATTTGGGTGTTTATCCTATGAGTCTGTTGGCTTGGTTGAATAGAATTAGGCAAGCAATTGTTGGAGTGGATCCAGAGAACTACTGCCTCACCCAGTCAGGATTTCAAGGTTAAGGCAATGTCAGAGCTGTCTGCTGGGAGAGTCTGGTGATGAAACTCCAGCACTGTCACAGATATTTTCGGCTGTGCGGTGGCAACATTGGAAATGAGATTACGGGCAACTAGAAAGACTTATTTATTCAGCTGTTATTTCATGTTTTCTTTTCTCTCTGAGGCTCGGGCCTGTGTTGTTGGTATAGTTCAGTGAAGACCACAGCTCACACTGTGCCTTGGATTTGTGATCCTGTACAGTGAGGAGGTCCTATGGAAATGTGTGGTGCCTCCCTGCTGGATGACATGCCGAGAAAGCCTTTGTTTGGAAACCAGTGTGCAAACATGGGTCCCTGGTTTCATCCTGATACACAGTCAGGACATAGATGGGATCTCCTCCAGGTCCCACAGTATGGATGTTGCATTTCTTTATCTCTAGGCAGATCTCCAAAAGAAACAGCTGCCAAGCCCAGTTAAAACTTGCCCATTAGTAGGTCCAGAATGCTTCAAATCTGGGCACATTTTAAAAATGGAGATTTGTCAAGTGCCAGAAGAGATCTGCTGTTCATGGTGGACTCAGAGAGACCAAAGAGGAAGCAGCAGTTCACATTTGGCTTTGCAATATGACACACTGCACCTGTGAGAGCTCTGAAGGAGGAAGAGCTACTACCAGTCATGCCTGTATTCTTTGAAGTGGGGGTGGTTGAAGTCACTGGTTTGCTAGGCCATTCACCCCTGTTAGATCAGGTAGGTCATTAATAATGGCTTTGCACCACCAGTTCAAAAGTTGTACAACAGTCCAGGAGATGAAAAATGGAAAAATTCTTGTGTTCACAAATGTCTTTTAATATCCCTGCATATGCTGAGGTGTAGCTGTGAGCTTACTCCTTTTGCTACCACCCTTTTTGCAGGTTGGGGACAAGGAAGCAGATGGATGGGTCCTCAGAGGATGTGATTTATGAGTATGGTTTCTTTGTTCTAGCGGAACCATAGGGCAGTTTAACTGATTTTACTTCAGTTCTCTCTGGGTTTTACTTCCTCAGTTTAGTTTGGGGAACGAGTTTGGGGAAAATACAATCAATACAGAACTGGCAACCTAAGTCAATGAAACTTTTTCTCATATTTAAACAGTAGACATTTTACCAGTTGGCTGCAATCTGTTGTCAGAATGGAAATGGGGATGGTCTGAAATTTGCCACTGTAGAGGATTCATGTTCTGGTGTATCTCAATACAGCAATGTCAGATACAATGCTCTCCTAACCACTTCTTGGCAGTTAGCATCTTCTGAGTGAAATATCTCTTTCAAAACAGAATGGAAAGTCAAGAAAAACGCTTTTAAAGTATGCAGACAATGTTTATGTTTTATTTTATAGGTTTTGGATATGAGGGGAGGAAAGTTACGTATTGCTGTGTTCTTAAGGCTCATACGAGGTAGCCAGAGATGATGAACTATCTTACTGAAAATTCTGTTTCCTTTTGAGTAAAAAATCTAAAATCCACTGAGGACATAAACAGTCTTTCTTGTTAAGAGTTTCTCTGCAAAATTGGCATAACAAATTACTTAATTTTTGGATGAAAGACCCTTTGATAACACTGTTTTACATGATCCATGCTCATGTTATTGTTGGACAACATTTTGGATATTTTTAATGTGTCATGCTCAACAAAAGTTTTTGAAAGACCTTTTCTGTCCTTAGCATGGAAAAGTTTTTTCACTTCCTTTTCTTCCATCAAGCTTATTTTCCCAGCACTTATCCTCTCTCATTATGTCTTATCTTTCTTCTGGATAAGATTGTTTTCCCAGTTCGTACCCAGAAGCCCAGTTAACTTCTGAGTGCAATCTTTCCATGCCATGGTACCCAGAGGTTCAGAGATAACTCTGTTTGCTTGGGTAATGTTGGTGACTAGAACACAATGCAATTTTAAAACCTTTTTCTGGAAGGAAGAAAAAAGACTTCGTATACCTCTGGAGAATGGAAGTAAATTACATTCTTCTATTATATATGTGAATCTGATTATGGGAATGGTGGAATTAATTTATCTGGTTATAAAGAACATGGCATCTTCTAAAATGCACATGATTATTTTTAGTTTTGTTGATTTTAGCTGAACCGTAGACATTTTTCAGTGTATATTACAACTGCATATTGTTTTCTGAGACAGAGTGAATGCAGCACTAGAAAGCAATTATGGAGCTAATATATTTCCCTGAAATGTACTTTGTGATGCAAGATTTTACTCATGTTTCTAAAAATTACTTAAACTTCTGCCTGAATTATCCTGGTATCACAAATACCACTTATATCAATTTATCCTGAAGATACCATCTTGGTAAGGAGAAGTATTCCATTGCTGGCAAATATAACTTGCCTTCCATAATGATGGTTTTCCCTGGGTCCAAAATGTTTGTCCAGGAGTGAGTGTAATGCCTACCTTTTCCATGCACTGGGGCACCTACCCTGTGTGCCACAAAGAACAAATAGAACGTGTAATTTTGCACTAAAACACCCAAGCAACAAAGCAGACAGTCATCATACAAAAGTAACCTCTTCAAACAAACCCTCTGTCACCCAGCTTCCTGGTGAAATTTGTGTAGAAGTCTGTTTTCCTTTTTCTCCTTGTACCACATGTTGCCACAGTCTCAACTTCAAGAATGATCAGAGACTTATAAAACATGATCTAAGAGGAAAGATTGAAAGAATTGGGGTTGTTTAGTCTAAGGAAGAGAAGGTGTTGGGGAAAATGATAATGATATTTCAAAATGTAAAATGTTTCTCTGCAGAGAGAAGGAATAAGGTTTTCTTTATGTTCAGTGGGTCTAGGGCAAGAGGTGATGGCCTTGGAGATTTTGAGTAGGCATTAGGAAATTATTTCAAACTGCAAATGTAGTTTGGCACTGAAAATGATTGTCTGGGAATCTAATTTGCTGAAGGCTTTGAAAGGCAGATTAGGTCACATGTCTCAGGAATGGTTTTAGTTGCAGTAGATTATATGGAGATAACCCCAAAAGGTTCCTGGCTGGTTTGTGGTGTTTTGTTTCTCTCAGGTGATTTGCAGCAGATGCTTTACTGCTGTATTATTTTGATTCTCAGTCTTCCTTATATGCTTAGAAGATGCCAGTAAGAAAATATGTCAGTTGGTAAAAAATGGGGTTAGTAGAATTGGGTGGTGATGTTCCCAATAGCAGAATATTAAGAAATCACAGTTCCTGTGGGAAAACCTTTGTGTTTGAGCAGGAGTGTGACATGCTGACCATGTCCTCCTCACAGGCTTTGGGACACAACTATTGGGCTGGCTTTCAGTAAGTGGTGGATAGTCAATGCACAGAAATATATTAACTGATCTTTTAAATTTTATTTTAATTCTAAATTTGAATTGAAGCATTTGTCTTTCTTCACTTTTTGCTGTGTTTAAGTATGTCCTGAATTTGCAAGGAGTGAACTCTATCCAGAGTTCACCAGTGGCCAGTTTGTTAGATAGTCAGGTACTGCCACTGCAGGCTCAGGGTTATTCTACTCAAGGTGTGGTGAAATGATAGATATTTGAAGTAGCAGAAGTCACAATTATCCCAACTATTGAGGGATATGAAGTTGAACATTATATTGTTTCATCACAACTTGACATTTGTCTTGGAGACTTTATGTTCCTCCAGTTCTCTGCAACAGTAAGGTAGTATCCAAAATGCTTGTACCTCTTTGAAACAGAATTGGGGGATTTATTGTTTGTTCAAGTTAAAAATTCTGCTGCACAACTTAAAACACCTCTTGTTCACCTTCTCCATAATCTTCCCATTTTTCTGATTTCCACCATTCTTCCTGTAGCCTAAAAGCTCTATTTTCTTCCTGTAGGTATCTATAGTTCTTCTGCAATAACAGAATGATGAAATGACACTTGGAATGACTCCTGAGAACCTAGGGAGTGTGACCTTCTGTCAGACTACTCTGCTCAAGTCCAAGACCACCTATGTCTTTGTCATTCCTTGACAGAAAATGGTTGAAACTCTTGCTGGATACTGAATGAGGGCTACAGGTACTGTGTTTTAATCCCTTGCTGCTTCAAAAAATTTCCCAAGATTGCTACAAGTCACACTCTTTATTATGTGTCCTGTTTGTATAATTATACAGCAATTTAAGATCTCTGAAAACTGCTACAATGCTTTGTTTCAGTTTTTCCTTATGGATCATGATTTGTAAATCTCCCACATGTTTCACTGTCCTGCAGACTCCTCCTTTGATTCACTTTCCAGTAAGGATGACCTCCCATAGAGTGATCCAGTTAAAACCTCAGCATTGAGTAAAGAGAATATTATTTAGTGTGTGCAAAAATACCATTTATCAAACTTAGTGTCCTTCCTTTTTCCTAACACGTTATTGCCTGCAGTTTGTAGCGCCTGTCACTCCCTATCCTTCTCAGTGTAATTCCTGCCTACTCAGATTTTCTTATTTTATGCTTCTCCAGATGATTATTCTGAAGGGTACTATTTTGCACTTCCTGTTGGAACTCTGGTCTGTGACAGCTTAGCTGGCTGAATTGCAGCAGACAAGTTACTGGAGACTGAACAGAAGGAATGTGAGAAGAAACCATTGAAGATTTTGTACTAAAAGTATTAGGTGGCTGTGAATGACTGCCCTTGGGAAATTCACTTTGCCCTCTGGCCAGAAATGTTTCTTCTTCTTCTTCTTAGCATTTAGTTTTACTTTTTGATGAGTCCATGTGTGCACAGGCTCCTCTTGGAGGGACAGACTGGAAATTTGTACCAGTATTTGCTTTTGCATGCTCTGTGTCTCCTGAAAAAAAAAATCTAGAAAACTCTATCACGCAGAAAACAGAAATTGTCATAAATTAAGTCTTCCTGATGTCTCTAGTAGAGTGAAAAGGAATACAAGAAGGTAATTGTGCAGTTCCTTAGTCTGTCCTGCTTTTGGTTTCGTGGAGATTCCTGTAAGACATGAAAATCTTGATTGTTTACTTATGACAAAAGAGGAGAGAGGCCATTTTTTTTAGCAGAACATACTGTTTGAACAAATACTTACCACAGTGAAATAAGACAGCTAAAGGTACTGGAAGTCTATTTTTTTGTTTGTGTGTTTTAAATGTTTCAAAATATTTGGGTCTAAAAAGAAATTATTTTTCTTTTCATTTATTGTGAAGTGCATGCCTACAGTTAGTTTTTGTAACAGCAAATGGTTCCCTCTTTCAGTTAGCTTTATAGAATTTGCACACTCTGTGGAGCTATGTTAACTTTTATTTGGAGGTTTTATCGTCTTAACAGGCTTGTGCCCTGCTTCAGAAATTCAGCTGTTAGGCTGCATATTGACTTAGAAAACCACAAACACTCCATTTGGTGTTTTGGTCTGTGCACTGTTCCACAAACACTCATTCAGACATAGGTGAGTGCACAGAATCTCTGCAAGACACAGGGGATTGTAATGGTGCATTTTGCCTCTGATTTACAAGCTGTACACCAACACAGTGCAAGGGTTAAGGACAAGATAAAAAAAATCACTTGCTGCTGTTTTGATTTCCTCAGGGGTTATTGTTTTTACATGAGAAATGAGGAATGCAGCAAGCACCTTTCCTGTGCCAAAATTTCAAAGTATGTTCCTGTCAACTGTGATGCCATTCATAGGTTTTACATCAGACTCTTAAATTTGGATATAAAGATCTCTGTTGTAGAAGCCCCATCTTGTGGACAACCAATCAATGACTACTTCAGCACAACTGAATTGGAAATATTTAGAAAATCTGGAGATATTTTGGTAGTCTTTGCAGTAAACTGGAGAGTTTTCATATTTCTGGGCAATTTGAAAACTTCATTCGTGTGTAGAAATCAGCATATGCTTTTCAAATACTATTTCCACAGGAAGAACTTGTGAATTACAGAGAGGTATTAACACAGGAGTGGAAACAAGGATGTTGTCCTCAGAACTCTGTTTAAACTGCAAATCAGCTAAAACACAAGCCTGAATGCCTTGAATTCCTAAAATAGCATCCTGTAGCATTTGAGCAGTACAAATGAGTCTTTGGGTGGCAAAATCATATAAGGGCAGAAGGACATTCTTTGAAAAAATTGTCAAGAGAGAGAGAATAGCAAAGTGTGCATGAAAACTGAATCTGGAAAATTTGGAAATATCCTTAAGGTGTTTGTTTCAGCACAAAGTAAAGGAAGAGGTCAAGCAACTCCAGACTCAATGAGTCAACACACTGGGTGAGAAAAGTGTTGGGAAGGTAAAAAGAGTGTGAAAACTAGCCTGTGATAAAAGCTATTTTCAGGTTTCAGTATGACATTGGATAGATTAGATATGTTCTATTATTATATAGAATAATATATGCCTATGATTAGGATATCTTTTTGTTGCTCTGAAGAAATTGGGTTACTCTATGACAGTTTTCTGTTTCTTCCATCTGAAGAAAGTAGGAACCTTCATGACGTTTCCCATGTAGTAATTAAGGCAGTAATGAAGGAGCCAGAAAATGTGGCGACATCTAGGGAAAGGTTGGCAGAAGTGTCTCCAACTGAAACACCTCCACTGAAAATGTAGCCACTTCTTTCTGTCAAGGTGGGGTTTCCAGGGAAAGTTTTGTTGGAGTAGCTTATTTGGAAGGGATGCCAAGAGTTAAAAAGATTCTGGCCTGTGAACAGAGTGCCATTGCAGCCCCTTGGATGGGAGGAGGACAGGGGTTACTATTCCTGCATGTGATGTCTGTCTGAGCATGGGGATTAACAAAGGCAAAAGTTCAGCATCTGGACATTGCAAAGCCAGGAAATAATTTCTTTGTTCTTACCTTTAGTAGTTTGGATGAAATCTTCACTTTTAAGACATACCAACTACCATATATTTTACTACTTAAAATTACCTTTAAAAATAAGTGTACATCTGCCACTTTACAGTTTAAGTTAAAAATAATTGTTTACTTCATATTAAATTGAAATACTTATCTTTTCATCATTTAGTAGTCTGGGAATTTCATGAACGACTCATTTGTAACATATATAGATTTAAAAAAGTAACCTTTCTTAATAAGCAAACAGCTAAACTTATAAATGCACACTTATCAGTATATTACTAAAAAGTTCACAGAGTTGTCTTGGCCTGACTGACTCCTTTTGCTTCTCATATTCTTTTGGAATAGAATTCTACATTTTTGATGAAGGGCATCTTTGATTAATTGTTTGAGCCATTGCAAAAGCTTTGAGGAAAATGTATATTCCAGACTTTTATCTCAGTCTGCTCCTTAAGGCAGAGAATATTAAACTTCAGCAATATACAGGACTACAATTTTTACCTGAGAATAAATTCTGCTGGAACCAGCATGTGCAATCAAAATCAAAATCTTTCTTAGTGTGAGTGAAGCCATGAAAGGAGCTTTACAAGTCCTTTCTGTAGAATTTGTTTCTTCCTCAGGAGACAAGGAGCAGCAGATTCTTGTTCACCCCTCAAGGGAAGAGCATATGAAGTGGGAACTACTTAGAATTCCCTGCACTTCAATAATAAAGTATGAACAGTTCAGTAAGAGGAGTACTGATAGATGTTAGTGTGGTGTGAAATCTAGAGGAGCTGTAGACCAGGAAAAGAAAATGAATATGTAAAGCTTGTCATAAAAGGGAGTTGGAAAGCAAGGATTTGTTCCAGTGGTATCGAGGGAGGAAATAAGGGCTGCTCAACCCTGCTCCACCAGGTGAGCTCATTGTAGTACAGAGGAAGGACAAGCCTTGGTGTAAAAGACAAACTATTGCCTTATTCTGAGCAGAAGGCTCTAGAAAAAGCAAGTGTTGGTAAAAACAAAAGTCTCTGAAGGAGTAGAAGACAAGGGCAAGCATTCAGTGATTGTATTGGATTGTATCATAAATTACAGTTGTCTGTATATGCCCATATGAGGAGGAAGGGAACTGATTACATCAAGAAGTGTGGTTTGTTGTACCTTCCCTGCTAATAGGTACAATAAAATATTCAGTTGCAGAAGGTTCATTGCTAAAAGTTGCAGAGTAATAGGGATCTCTCATACTAATAGATCTTTCAAGAAAATACAGCAGTACTGGGATCTCAAAGTTGAAGTGTAAACCTGCAGTAATCCATTGTCAGAAGAATTGTGTAGGTGTATAAAATTGATTTCAAAGGGAATGAAGAGGTGTGACTTGTGAATTGCTACTTTTTTAAGATAAAAAATTAGTTCACACATAGGTCATGTTAAAAAAAGAAAGTAACTTTTCATCCTTATCTCTTTCTTATGCACATTTTTATAGATGTTTTCTTTGGTTGCCTCCAGCCTTTCTGCTGTTTTAAATATTCTCAAATTTTTACTGAGATAAAAATGTTAAAAGATGTAGTAATACTGATATATCAAGTGATTTAGCACTAAAAAAGATTTTCAGTGGCCATTTGAAAACAAGGCTTGATGTGTTATGTCAATACAAAACTAAATCTATACAGTTGAACCTGGAACACTTGTGTTTGTAATGTAAGAAAGTGTTCTTTTAAAGCTGTCTCTGCCTTGTGTCCCTTCTTCTTCCAGCCCAGTCCCTTTCTCCAGAGCTGAGGTGGTGCCACATTGCTGTGACCCCAGTGCATCAGTCACCACCCTAGGATCCCCTTCCCCAGGGATGGATCCTGGTCCCTGTGCCTATCCCTATCAGCCAGTTAAGGAGAAGGACAAGCCCCTGCCTTCACCAAAGACAACCCAAATCTCTCCTGAGCCTTGTCCAAAAAGGTCCAGTAATTTACAGTTTGTTATGGTGAGATGCTTCTTCTGGTATTAATGTCATGAACATTTTAAAATGTTATCAGCCAATAATTGCTATCACAACTTTTAATTCTGTGTTTCTGTTTCAAATTTTCCTCAGTTCAATCAGAACCAAAAGTTAATGCCCGTTGGCTAATTTCCAGTGCATGCCTCCACAGAACAACTGCTGCCTTTAACTGGTGGAGAGATCAAGGCTTGAACTGACAAAAGACATCTGTATTTTGGAAAACAAATTAATGTTTATGTTTTAATTTATCAGTTCCTGGCTCTTTTATGGTTCCTGTTTTTCAAGTAATGTCTCTTTGGATCCCTAGCTGATGGAGAGTCAAAATGGAAAAGGCCCATGAGAGAATTATCACAATAGAACATCTGGTCTGCATTGGAAAAAGCTGAGGAAGATATTCAACATCTCTGAGACCAGAGGCAGCTATGAGGCAGTTTGAAAGTCAGTCCATGAAAAATTGTGCAGGTTGTGGCCACCTGGGCCAATCTAGTGTTGTTTTGGGAAGAGCTACTCTGCTCCTGAGCATCTGAATTTTAATATCTCCCTTCAGCAGGGATATGTGAGAGCTGGGAGTGGTATGGAAGGTGTTTGCTTTCCATAAAGTTAATCTGAGTCGCAGCATTGTCCTAATTATATTGCGGGTTTTTGCCAGTCTCCCAGATTTCTTTTGAGCATGCAGGCTGGAGTTAAAAGGCTTTCCCAGGGCTTTTGGCATAGCTTTATAAGAAAGTGGATGGAAAGGACTTTGTATATTTTTGGAAGAATATTTTGCGTCCTGCTTTAAACTATTCCAGAAGGTGAAAGGACATTAGCTAGGCTGTATATTGGCTCATGTACTGCTACGTCACTAATGGCAAGGAGTTTTATTCCTGTTTTCTGCAGTCAAAAGCTGTAGGAAACACAAAGAAATCATGGACCAACCAGGGCAGTAAAGATACCACTGGATTCAGAGGGAACAAACTCCTTCCACCACATGCAACTTTGGTCCTTTAAGTCATTATAGCTCATGCAGAACAGAAACAATTTGACATGTATAACAAGAAACATTGCAAATTGTTTGCCAAACAAAGACTTATACTGCAGATGGAAGAACTGATGAAAATTGTTTATAGATGGGGAACTAAATGTAGATTTTTTCAAGAACAAGGTTGCTCTCTTCCTTGCCAAGACAAACAAATCTGATAGACCATCTCATTGCTTTAGGCTGCCT
Source organism: Entomyzon cyanotis (assembly GCA_024500445.1). Lineage (NCBI taxonomy): Eukaryota > Metazoa > Chordata > Aves > Passeriformes > Meliphagidae > Entomyzon > Entomyzon cyanotis. The sequence goes on from JAKEPQ010001020.1 coordinate 6,089,218, forward strand.
GAGGACCCACTGGAAAGTCTATAGACCTTTTTCCACAGAAAATTTGTGTATTGTCAATACATTAGGGTATTGTCCACAGTTACACTGTGGCAGCTGCAGAGGAAGTGGAAGGATCTCAGGAATACATTAGGGAGAGCTGGATTTTTGGCTTCTGAAACAGTGTGGAGCGCTTTTGGAAACTCTGGAAGTTTAGAAGCTGGATGTTACTGCTGCAAAAGGTTATCTGTAGGTTAAACATAATAGTAATTAATCTGCTATCACTAGATCTTAACATTAACAACACAATGAAATTGAGAATTCCTATCCTTTAGAAATGCAGTTTCCAAAATGCATTCATTCCTGTGAAGATACTCTGACCTGCACTTAGAGATTTTCAGTGTTACCTTTAGAAATCTGTGCACAGATGTTTTTACAAAGCACTGTGTAATCATCCCAAACAACTGGTTTTAATGGGCCAGTTATTTAGGAAATCATGTAATGACAATATAAATACAATCCCTGATACTGACATAAAACATGTATTAGCAAAATAATGTAGTTTGTATTTCCCTGATATAGAGCAGACCCTGGAAATACATAACTCATCATGTCCTTAAAATTCTGTTGTATCTGTAAACACATATATTGGCAGAGAGGCTCAGCAGCACCCTGAGCTGCATTAGGAAAAACACTGCTAGGAAGTCAAAGGAGGTGATTATTCCCCTTTACTGAGTGCTGGTGAGACTCCAGTGGAAGTGCTGTGCCCAGTTCTGGGCTCCCTACTGCAGGAAGGACATGGATATGCTGGAGTGAGTGCAGGAAAGGGCTGTGAGGATGGATAAGAGAGCAGCTGTCCTGTGGCTGCCCAGAGAGGTTTGGAAGTTGCCATGGTTGAAGATGCTCCAAACCCAACTGAGCAAGGTCCTGAGCACCCTGCCCTGGGTGATTCAGCTTTGGGCTGGGCTTGGACTGAGCAATCTACAGAGATGCTTCCAGACTGGGAATGTCTGAGGCATTTTGCTTGTGTGTTGTCAGCATTTTAGCTGGAGCTCGACTGGGGAGGAATCCTAAGGAGAGCAAAGGCTGTGACCCTAGAAATTTATCCAGATGGCTGAGGCCCAGCAAAGACATAATGGGAGCTGCTAAGTATTTTGAATGTCTCATCAGAGTGATATTTCACTTGAAAATACAAAATAGAAATTGCTTGGGTCTTAATGACACCGAATACCCATAATGTTCTCTCACTTCAGCTGGACTGCAGATGGTAACAAACTCTATCTGAACACGCTCATTTTAGTTTAATTTTGCCCTGTAAAATCTTACCATATACTTTACTCTAGAAATTAATGCTTGATGCTTTATGGTGCAGAATTTATTTGTTGGTTTGTTGCACACTTTCGTTTCTTACTAGCATTGATATTAACAAATTACAGCATATTTTGACATTTTGTTTCAGTAATAATCACGTACTATGTCTCAAGGAGTTGAGAATATCATAATTTGAGCAAGGTAGAATCAAAATATATAATTACATCACATTTTTATGGCACTTAGCTTGTAACTATTCTTACACTACATTCAGAATAAGAAGAAAGATGAAATTCAAAAAGGCTTTCACAGTTGAAAAAGATTTATGTTGAAAGATTTATGTTGAAACAAGATTTATGTTGAAAGGCAAAGATAATGTATTTTTTTAAAATCAGCTGAATAGTGGTAGGAAGATTCACCTGTGGGTTTTCATCATGAAAATGCCAAGGAGCTAACTTGCAATATTGAGAATTCCCATTTCCTCCTTCTTTCGAAAATTCTTTGTCTTTTATATTGCCTCTAAGGAAAAGGGAAAGCATGCTGGAAAAGAAGAAATTGAGCAACATTGCACAAGTAATTAGGAAATAAATATATTATAAAGCATTTGATTTCGTTCTGGTTTTGCACTTCAGCAAGTGAAACAATACGTAAACTTTTTATTTATTATCAATATATAGAGTCACATTGGGTCTGACAGATCAAGGCATAGATGTATAAATAACACCTCTGATAGTTATTAGAGGACATCAAAATTAGCTAGGGATGAGCCCATTGTGAAACCACAAAATTAAGACTTCAGACAAAAATAACACATGAAGGTCAAATGCACTTAGTCATTAGTTGCTGTCTCTGCTCCACTTTCCCCTGACTTAATGCTTTTACAGCACAACTCCTCCAATTCAGTCTCCTCTATCCTGTGTGGGATGAGGTTTTTGGTGGGGAGAGTATTACTTTAAACTGACACCTCTAGCTGCAGTTCTACTTGTACTGATTTCCTTTTATAAATGTGTAACCTATTACATCTATCCAAGCCTGGCTGAGCTCCAAGTCACCCATTTCTCACTAATACAGGAAATTAAATCTAATGTCTAATAAGCATAGAGGCTTATGCAACCTTCATTCCCTGTAAAAAGTATTAAATAACATAATAATATTACCTTGTCTTTTGATAGCTAGAGAGTTGTGCACTTAGTTTTTTATGTAGACCAAATTGGCTCTACTTTTGGGCTCGAGGAGTCTGGGTTTGACCATTCCTGACAATTTCCTGGCAATACCCACCACAGCTCTGTGTCAGTTGGTACAGCATTTAAAGATGCAGAAATCTGAATTTAAACCATACAGATTAGCAACATAATTTCAGGGCTGTGTCTCCTGCATGTATCACTTCAATAAGTGGATTTATACTGAATAATTTTAAGCTGTTACAGCCCTCTGAAACCATTTCTCTCTCACTGCTGTAATATATAAAGTGACATAAGGCCACTGATGCTGTGGAAATTGGTTTTGCAGCTGATATGCTAATTCAGCAAGAAATCAGTGCTTGCAGAAACGCAAAGAAAATTATTTTAATCTACTGCCATGCTACTTCGTTGGCTTTTAGGAAAGAGATAATTAAAACATTCAAGGGAGTTCCAAGTCTGTGGAGAAAATACCATTTTGGAGATTTAAGGTTATTTTTTCTTCACAGCTTATTAGCTTCTTTTCTGAAAGCAAATAGGCTGAATGTGATGTGCACAAATATAACATTTTCACATGGCCAAAAAATGAAGAAATTTTTAGTTTTAAATATTTTTATAAACTGAGTTCAATATAAGAATACACTTGGTTCAGTCTTTTCTGTGTCACTCACCCCATGTTTACAGTAACTGCTCCTGCAATTTTGTGGATGAAAACTTCCATGCAGATAAATCCAGGGCCATTAATGAGGTTGTACTGTGCAACTAATTGCAGTGGGGAACAAAATTACATTAGTGGTGCCTAAGGAGAAATCTCTGCACTCAGTGTGAGTAAGGGGTAGCCTTATTTTTTCCAAAACAAGTAATTAAGTTAAATTGAAAACAATAGCCAATCTCTAAGAATAATCACTAAGAATTTGAAAGCCCTATATTTTTTTCAAAACACTGCACTTATACTAGGGAATTACCAAGCAGAAAAGGTAAAATAACTGTAATGTTTGTTGTATGAATATGCCAAAGGGAAAAAAAATACCAGCATAAAGTCTTTCATCTTTTTGGGATGAAAAATAGACAAAATAAAATTGCATTTCTAAGAAAGAATTTTTAAAATATCTGTATTGTAAAAATTGTGTTGCCATTGTCATATATTAAAAGATATTTTAATTTTATTATATAATAAAGAAAAATGATGACACTGTGCTTTCTGTTCTTCCATATAACAGGTACAATGCTGTTTGCAGAGGAAGGACACCAGTTCCAACGAAAGTAAAGGATGAACTTCATTGGAGATGAGTTGGCTTTCCTGGCTGCTCAATATTTCATTTTAGCAAGTCTGAAGTTGGTCCAAGTCTTCATCTTCTCCTGCACTTTATGCTAGTGCAAATACCAGGTTGTATGTAGTAATTTATTGAAGAGAGAGAAATAGAAAATGCAATTCAATGTTTCATTTCATGCTCCCCAAAATTACTCAGACAGACATTCACCCAGGGTGAATGTGTGCTGCACTCAACTTGGAGATCCTCTGTTATAAATTCTGGCTCCCCTGTGCTTTCCTGCTTTGCCCTTACAGCAGATGGAGTGGTCATAAAAGGAACACCCTGTTACCTCAGCTACAAAAGGTTCTGGGAACCTAATGGCCAAGAGAGTGGAATTTAAATTTATTTTTGTTTAGCTTAAGCATCTAAAAGACCCACCAGTTTATCTTTGTCAGAGATTGTTTTTCTTTTGGCTTAGCTTGGCCACCAATCTCACTGTTGAGTTTACATTTTTGGAGTAGGACCCAAGGTTTTCTCCATGTGTTTGGTACTATGATTCTGACTTTGCAAGTCTTGGTACTTGGGATAGGTGTAAAAGTCATGTCTGCTTGTACAGCAAGAACAGAGCTGGGGTTTGGATGCTGCTCCTTAGTCTGTTGAGAAGGAACAAATTAGTGTTGAAGGCTGCCACTCCTCTTGGCTGACAAGCCAAGAGCTGGTAAAAGCTGCAAAGACCACTGAGCAACCTAGTGATGGTATTTATTACACATTTTATTTCATAGATGGATTTTGAGGGATAATTTTTTTAGTGTAGTTATTCCACTCTACTTTAGCAAACCGTGTGTGATCGTAGTTGTTTTTCCAAAATGCCTGTTTTAGTTACTTTTGTTTCCACCAGCCAAGTTCTCACTCCACGTAGCAATGTCCACAAGGTGGTGCCACAGCTAACAAGTTTGCAACAAATAAGGCAATGGCAATTTGATAATTCTACCTTCTTTTTGTAACTGGCTGAAATATCTGCATCATTAAAGAATGAATGATTATTTCATAAGCACAGTATCACAGGTTTGCAAGCTTTTTTTTTTTAAACCTCTTGTGTGAGCAGAGGTGGGTCTGTCTCCTGAGCAAGAACAACACCCACACACCTGTGACTGCCCCAAATCCTGTACCAAAATGAAGAGGCAGCTCAGGGTTTAGCAGACAGGCTGATGGAGAGCTGTGTATTTCCTAGCAGGGTTACCTGTGCAAACACTGGGACGTGTCTTATGTTTGTCTGGGTCACTTCAGGAGGAGTCAGCCCCAGTCCTGACAAACAGAATAATTCATCCACAATTTCAGTCAGCCCCAGTCCTGACAAACAGAATAATTCATCAACAATTTCAGCTAAGACAGCTTCCCCTTACTCTAGAGTGTCATTGACTTGCCTCCAGCTAGAATCTCTCTCTTTGGTATGGCAGGCCTGCATCAGAAAGAGAAAAATAACAGGGTTTGCATTATGTGTTTCCTCTAAATTGCTACATTATGATTTTAAAACATACTAAAATTCTTCTGGTTTTTAAGAGGCTCAGTGGAAATTATATATACCCAGGAAAGATGGTTTGTCCTCCAGTTATAAAGCAGAATGAGAGTCAGAGGCTTATTTGAGTCCAATTCTGAAAGTTGTCAAATAACACAACTGCCACCTTTTTTTTCCCCAAGTATCATATCTAGAAATTATATTTTAAATGTTTGCAGTATTTTAAAACTTTATTTTGGTTTCAGCATTTGTTTGGAAAAGTCAGAGCCTGATAATTAACTACAAATACAAAGTCATAAATAAGTCAACTAGATTTAATTTCTGAGTCACTGTGTCCAGTTACCTTGTACTAACTGAATCATTACAGTGACACTGTCAGAGTATTTCTGTAAGATTGTTCTGAGTGTATGGCTGCAATGTGTCTTGCAATTAAAATGACATATTTCTGGTGTAGTTTGGACTTTGCTTTTTCTTTGAATCTGCAAAATTGCTTTCACAAATGTTTATTTTTCAGACATTTTGCACGGAGTAAAAATGATGCTCTATTCTATAGGGAGGGAATGACAGAGTTTCTGAGATCATACATCTAAGTCTCCACAGTGTAAAAACCCCAGATATGTATTATTTTAGTAATTTAACAACTGAATTGAAAGCTTCAACACTTTCCCTTGCAATATTTGCAATGATTCTGTGCTCTTATTGGAAATCCCGTAAGTAATTTTAAAAATCACAAAACCGTTTTTCCTCTAAGCCTGATTTTCTCATTTCCCATTTAGGCATGAACAAAACCTGCTTCAGCTCCAAATCTTCCTGGGAGGAGGTAAGTTGCAGTGTTTTAAGTTAGGAGTCAGTGTGAGCAGAGCTCAGAAATCCTCCTGCAGATGCGCGGCATTCGCCGGAAACAATTGAGAAAGGCAGTGGTATCCTGCAGGATGTGTGTGACATGCTCAGCTGGGGCTTGATTTACACAGGGCCACATTATAGATTATACATTCTGGTAATTGTGGGATTGTTATTGCTGGGCTATATCTAAGCACAGGAAGTACATATAAGCACATTTGAAGTGATAACATCCACTCCTGTTTAAAAAGCAGTATTTTGTTCTCATACGTAATGCAGCGTTTGCAAAGGAAAATAAACAATTTCCTAACTAGTACTTAGCAAGACTTTTAGGGGAAAAAGCTGATTCATTATGGAAGGCCACAAACAGCATTTACAAATAAATCCATATCAACTTTTACTCTTAATCACTTTATTTTCTTTTTCAGTACGGACTCTAATCCAAGATATGGAAGGAGACAATGCATTGCCATGTGAAACACAAGAAAGATGAAAATAAGTTTTCAGTGTGCCACTGAAACCACAGTGCTAGGTTTCTGTTAAGGAGAATGAGTAATACCATTCTAGCTGAGAAAGTTGCTGTGAGTAGGTAATAATTCCATCTAACTGATAATGCAGATTATGTATTCTGCAAGAAAATTATCCCAACTAAAATCTTGCCCTATTGCTTCAGTCCAATAAGAAAGCTCACCCACCATACCCCCATAGCTGAAATCCCCCTGTGCTTGCTAGTCTGACATTAGGATTCAGAAACAGATCTGTTCTCCATCCAGCATCCCCAGCCCAGTCTTATTTAGGAACAGATTGCCTCCAACCTTGACATGGAAAGAGGAATCTGTTCCTGCTGCTGCTCCCAGGATGTGGGCTGTGGGTTCACCCTCAGCTCTGCAGCTGGAGCCAGTGTGTGTTGAGGCCTCTCTCAGAGCCTCTCTGCCCATTTCTCTTTAGCAGTGTGTGCTTCAGACCTTTCTGTGCACCCAAGGAAATTACTGATCAAGCCAGGGCTCTCCCCAGTTCCCTCCTGAAGGGGGATATGGATGTGTCCAGAGGAGGGATGCAATAGCTATTTCAGATTTTGTGTGCCAATCTGTCCTCCACAGACAACACAAACTGACAGAACACAGGTAACATATGCTGTGCATGCTGTGCCCATTTCTCACTTTGTTTTGCTGGGGAAAGTAGATTAAAATTGGTATTAAGTTTCCCTCTTGTTCCTCCAATTACAGAAAATTATCAGGGAAGAGAAAATAAGACAGAGATTTTGTTCTCTCCAAAGGCCGTCCAGCTTAATGGTGTTTTCTTTTTTTTTTTTTAATATTATGAAACATTCTTGCCTGCCTTAATAGATGAGAAAAGAAACAGTAGAACTGTGAAACAAATTAATACATCAAAAACTATCAACCCCTGGACCATAGCTAAGTCTATATCCATATTTGTAATAGTGTTGCAGATTGATAATACAATGCTATATTGATTACTATACTATATGCATAGTTTTGTTGAAATGATAGTTCTGAGTGAGGTTTTAAACAGACACTGCAACATACAATAAAGGACTGACCTACTAACAGATCTAATAGTGATGTGATAAACTCATACATAAAGTATCCCAAAGCCTAATGATTTGTTTCACAGTTTCACAGTTTTATTGTCTTCTGTCTATATTATTTAAGATTAAGAATGCATTTTCCTTTATAAATTTATAAATGCAACTGGTCTGAAATTTTTTGACAGTCAAACTAACATTGGACAGAAGTATAGTTTTGTCAGATCTCACATTAACAAAATTTTGAAATAATAATATAGCTGATGTCTCAATATCAAGATGCCTTTTCTTTGGGATAGCCTCATGAAAATATTCTTTTGGAAGTGTCACCTGTGTAGGTAAGCTTTGATTTACAAGATAATGCTAAGATATGTTTAATTTTAATTAAGATTTTCACTGTTTTCCTGAATAGGAATCTCTGTCCCTGGTTTTAACTTGTAATACCCTGTTTAACCAAGGAGTACCTTCAATCATACTTAGAGTACTTGTGCAAGTTTTCACAGTTGGTTGCTGGGATCAGAGCTGTAAAAACAAGGATCAGGTGAAGATCCTTTCTTGGAACACAGTTGGATATGTGCCTTTATTTTTTTTTGTAGTTCTTAAGTCTACTTATGAAATAGACAATTATAACTTTGATTAAATGTCTTTATATTTTTGTGTGTCACTGGAGTTGAGCAACACACCTACATGGCTGTAGCATGTGTGAATCTTCCTGCAGTACATTCAGGTTTTGGCTCTCATTAGGCAGTAAGACATGTTTCCTGCAAAAATATGCCACAACTTGAAAAGGAGGCTCTAATTTCACTTGGGAAATGTATTTCATCCCTCCTACATGACATCAAAATCATTATGCCCTTAATTGTGACTATGGAAATGAAAATACCAGGCCATGGGATTTGCAATTAGCTTGAGACATCCAGAGGACATTCTGTAAGTTGCTTTAGTCTCTCTATTTTGCCTTGTCTGAAATCTGTCTGATTTTTGTTTCAGTTTGTAAGAGCAGTTGTTGGTTGGTTGTCTGTGTTTCAATTGAAGTGCCCTAACAAACTTTCTGGTCTCACTTGAGCAGTATAACAGAGCCCCCAAAACAACTGAGATATCTTTAGCTCTTAAATATTCAGTTTAAATATTCTATTAAATACTCAAAAAGGTAAGATTTTCCTAAGCATCAGAAGGCAGAGAGTTTAAAGATCAGACTGAGCCATGCCTCCTGCATTTATTTGTCCAATAAATCTGTCAGGACACTGACCAGCTGGGCTGCCAGATGTGCTCCTCCACATTTTGGGTAAGTAATCGCTTGGGCCTGGGATCTACTGTACAAGCTGTGCCTGAACCCATTTGCAGTTATTTTAGGTGACACACTAAAGTGGTCAGCATAAGCTTAGAAGACTTTATCCAGCACTTTGACAGCATGCCAGAAGAAATTCCTTGGGATTCAGAGTCTAAGATTTCATTTCAGTTAATTGTCAGGATGACGAATATTATTTATTCCACTCAAAGACTCATTTTAATCAAAACCATGGTCAGATAAGGTCAATGCAGGCAAAAAGATATTTCTTCCTGCATAGAAGCCCATCTAGATATAATCCCATTTGCTCTCCTGTCTCTAAATTTGATCTGTAAGGGTAACAGGAATGGAGACTGCAGCTGGCCTAGGATTCCCTTGTACTTGAACCTGATGTAATTAGGCAAATCTATTTTCCCACCAAATAAAATTATTATAGACAGCAATATTATGAACTGAAACTCCTCAAAGTTTTTAAATTCTGTCCAGTTTGGAAAAGGAGCTTCATCAGGCAGATCCTCAGCAAAGCAACGGAGCCCAGTGGGCAGAGTGCTGGACAGGGATTGAGAAATCTGAGTTCTCTTCCAAGCTCTCCTCTGACTTTTACATGACCTTGAGCTGTCACTTCTCTGTGCTGTGGTTTCACAGTCTATATGAGCAGGATAATAATCCTCCACAAAGGTTTTAGAGTTGCTGAAGGAAGGATCAGTATGAACATGACATTTCTTGCACTAGCCTGAGCTGGATGCAGCTGTGGTTAGAGGTGGCCAGGATTTGGTCAATTCCTCATGTATTCCAGACAATCTGGGAAATTTTTGTTGTTAGGCTCCTTGCTTTCAGTTGTCTGTCAAAACACATTTTCATGTTAAAGGTCTTTCTTATCTTGCAGACCATTTCAAAATATCTCCAGAAAATTTCATTTTATTTAGTTATGCATTAATACTCACAGTTCATATTCCTGTTACTGGGAACTGCAAAGTGCCTCTCAGGATCATACAAATGTTAGCATGGATAATGTATCTTTGACCTAAAAAAGAAAAGAGTTTTGCAATATTATAATTAACATATGTGGGGAAATTATCTGTTAGTTTATGTTACAAGATACTCCAATTTGACTTTTAGTTTGAAAAATTCTCTTTGAAACTACAAATTTTTTTTTCAAATTATATCTTGATTTTACACATTTTGTATTAATATACAACAAGCTCTGTGCACAAAAAAGAACAGTCTACTTTCAAAACTGCTGAATGGTTTGACCTCAAGGGCACAGAAACTGTTGACTCATTGTTTTTACTGCATATAATATTAGTCCTTTGTCACATCCAGGGAATGACATCATCTTCTTCATTGTTAGCAGCAGGTTTGAATAACAGAAAAAGTGCAGCATTAGTTGTCTGCTGTGTTTGTTCTTAATAAATGAATGGATATCTGGTACCAAGAATCAGCTTAGGGTTTTTGAGTAACATTTAGAACAAGTTTGTGCCCAGAGCCTGCAAAGAGCTTTGCTCCTGGCCACCATCTGCAGGGCAGTCGAGCTGGCAGGAGCACGGAGCCTGCAGAGGGAACATCTCTGATGGTTCTGGCTGCTCCTAAGTGATAAGAGGAGGCAGGAAAGAAGAGGCTAAGCACAGAATGAAACAGATCTGTTCTTCAAGGTCAGCTCAGTAAAAGGCATCCCTGCACTTCTGTGAATCATACTTCTCTGGAATCTAAAATTATGGAAAGTCATTATCTGAAAAGAAGTCATCTCTAGGACATGCAAACAAAATGGGAACTGGTTATCTTCAAAATGCACCAGGATAAGTATTTAATCCATTCCAAATTTTTATTCATGTATATTAAGTCTTCTACTCCCTATAACTAAAGTATCTATGTCCTAGTCTCAAAGAGCAATTCCCTGTCAGAAGAATTTGGTTATACTTGCTTTATGGAAGAAGGATACATCATTATAGAGAGTGATGAGGCTGGTGGAAGTCTTCTTTGAGGTGATAGACCACCTACTTCTATGGCAAAGAAAATTTTAAGTGTTGCTTCCTGAACAATAAATATTTCCAGTGAAACAGAGTTTACTCAGGGAGAGATTCCTTGAGAGTCTGATAAAGTGCCAAATCCTAATCTGTCTACATTACCCACTGCCTTTAAATTTTCCCAGAAAAATGTGATTATTTAACTATAAAATTATACCTTTGTGGTTCCAAAAATATTTATGCTGAAGATAAGTTCCTGTGTTGAGGGAATGAATCAAACTGTACTTTGAAAAGCTAAAATCCATACAGCTGTGAGAGAATCACCCAGGCAGGAGGCTGGGAAAGCTGGAGGCAATGGGTTAAGGAATCCAGGATTGCTTAATCACAGAGGTCCACATACCAAGAGTGGACTCAGGCAGGGGCTACACACTTGGAAATACTTCTAGAATACCAGGGCTAAAAAAAGAAAAAAGATCAAATTCAGACCTGTTGACTTGGAAGAAAAAGAGATCTCATCTCAACAGGCTTACCTGCACAAGTGCAGGTAGAGAGACCTGCCTTGCATGTCAGGGGCTCAGGCTGGAGCAGGTGCATCTAACTTATATCCCAATGTTCAGGCTTATCTGTTACAAGATGTAGGAAATACTACACTTTTTTCTTTATGTTTCATATGCTTTTGCCATATGAAGCCTTTTCTCAGCCTTCTGTTCCGGTCCAGAGTTTGTCTTCAAGCAACATTTCTGAAAAAATCTCAAGTAGCATGAATTTTGGTGAGGCCAAATCACTTGATTTTCCCTTACCCTGTTTAGAAGAGGCTTTACTTGGACAAAAGCAATAATGCCAGCCATTTCCCTTCATCCTTTAAAATTACTGGCCACCTCTAAAGAACTTGGCCTCTCTTTTGTGTCACTTTTTGACAACTCATTTGAGTTAAACAGGTTGCTGTGGCCAAATTAAATGCTTGGGAAATGGACCATACAATTAATTTGCAATAGTAAGTTGTCTCAGCATCATTTCTCTTCCTCTCAAGGGGAATGCTGGCTTGAGCAAAAGAAAAGATTAACGTAATAAAAATATTCTAAAGACATCCTGTTAATTGTCCCAAGCTCAGATGGTATTGTCTATTCTTCTGTTGTGCATAGCCAGCAAACGGTGTAAAATCCAGAATTCCTTCCCACCATGAAAGCAGAGCTTCAGTGCTGCAGGATAATCCCTGCCTTTCTGGAAAGCAGATGAAAATATGGTATGGCAAAGCTTTGCTTGGGGTTTCAGAGGTGAGCTCAAATTTGCCCCATTTCTAAATATAATAATCACCCTTGTTAGTTTAGGCACATCAGCAACTTTAATTGAGAGAATAAAGGTTTGTGAAAAAAAGGAAAACTGCGAGCAAAGTAAAAGTAAATTTTTGGGGGGGGGAAAGTGGTGGGTTTTTTTCTCTGAATAGGCAAATGAGGTCTCCCATGTTTGTTTGGAGACAAAAAACACTTGAGGTTTTAAATTCAGCCAAAACAGAAACTTTCATTTACAAATACATCTGCAATGTTGACCTTGAATATCACATTCAGTGACAGCAAATCTCATAGGAAAATAAGTTAAAATATCAAATAAAGGAAATATTCATAAGTGACTGAGTGAAGCAAAGCTTGCAGAAGAGTTAAATTAAGTAAGAGGCTGTAATTCTCTCTTTGCTCTGAAATGTCCTTTCCTCAAAAAGGACAAAGTCTGATTTTTGCTCATATGAAAAGAATCATAAAATATGTAAGAAAACACAGAATGTTGTTTGCTTCAGTTCCTGTAAACTAACCAGGCTGGATGATGAGTCTTCCTGTAAGTGGGAGCACTGCTGAATACTATGCATGAAACTCTGTTCCTCCCCTCATAAACAGCTCCAGCTTTGCCTATGTATCAGTGCAGAAAAATAAGTATTGACTTATTCACAAATTACTTTTTAGGCACTGGATTCCCAGAAATATATTTGTATAACAGCATTTAGAAGCAAATGAATGTGTTAATAACCAGCTTTTCTTTCATTTTATGCCCTTAAAGGCACTTTGATCTTATAAAATTATGTTTGTCATCTCAGCTCTGGTGCTCACTTCCTACCTCTTCTTCTAAAATGAATTTTTGACATCAATTCAATGTGCCCCTTTTCATTTTATTTCAGGCTGCCAATTAAGATGTTTTGTAACATTTTATCTAACAAACAGGTTCCCTACGAGACGATAACTTGTTCTTGGGTTGTTTTTTTATGTCTTTCCAAAATGAAGTATGTTGGATGTGGTACAGTTTGTTCACATGTCAAACATGGATTTTTTAATTCTGTCATTCTCCAGAACAGTAAGGAGAGAAAATAAATCAGATGTTTTATCTGATTGTTCTTTGATCAGGTTTTTCTCTGTTCTCAAAAAGAACAGCATGGAGCTTCACTTGCTCTACAAAAAGCATTTTTAGCTCTAAAAATATTTTAAAGATATCTCAGGAAAGCCAGACCTGACACTTAGAGTTCCACTCATCTTAAAAAAAGACTCTCACTGCTTTACCATGGTTATATCTGACCATTCAGGATCTCCTGGTATTTAATCTCCACTACATTAATTGGGAAAAACTTATTAGTAGGAGCCAAAATTAGACAGAATTTCACTTGCTGCACTGCCTGTCACTCTCCATCACTGACATAAATGGGTGATGAAAAATGTCTGTAATTGTGCTTTTGGGTACATCTTGATACACAGCAGTCTAGGAAATACTGTGTGTGACACAGGTGGGAAAGATGTATGAGCCTTAACATCAGGGAATTTTGCTGGTTTTGAAGTATAAATTGAAACTAAAAATGTTAGTGATTAAGTTCGTGGTGGCCATGGAGGTCTAGAGGTCGTGGGAGGGCTTGTGGTTTTTAACAGAAAAGGCAGAAAAGGCAGAAAAGGCAGAAAAGGTTGTGGGCAAACAAGAAAGTAATGCTGCCTTCCTGGTATGATCCTCTTGTTATGGGCAGAGGATGTTGCAGATTGTTCTGAACATTGAGTAATTCAAGAAAACAATACAACTGTGAAAACCCAAAAGTTAGATTTCAACTCTTTTCCAATTCCTTCATTACCTTCTCAAATTATACTGCAAAGACCCAGAGCTTAAACCTGTGGGAAATCTCAAAAAAAAAAAAAAAAAAAAAAAAAGGTCTGAGGAAGATATTCTTCAAAATAATTTACCATTTAGTTTCCTCAGCATGGTAGAAACTAGATAGAGCTGCTCTGGCTCCCCTCAGTCTTTCCACATATAGAAAGTACCCAATAACATATAAACCTTTTTGAAATGTTTGGGAGACTTCTCTGTGCTTCAAGGGAGCTGGTGTTCTCAATATTTATGATAGGTACCCAAAATGATTTCTCTCTTTTAGTGTCTCCAATGCAAAATCATTACATTGCCAGAAATAAATCGAGTCTAACTTGTGGGGGAAAAAAAATGGGTTCCATCATGTGTTTCATATTTTACCATTATGAAAATGGTATATTAAATTCAAATACTTCAATTGTACCATTAGATGTTGTCATTATGTGGCTGGCTAATTGATAGGTTATTCAAATGAACATTATAATTTTAGACTTCTTAGAAGCATCCATATGAAGAATTTCCAAACTTCAGAGAAGTAAACTGGGTGTTAGGAAGGAAAAACATGTACTGAGAATATTTCCTAATGCATGTCACTGAAAAATCATTACATAACTGCCGTGTGCATTCCAGGACTTGGTGCAGTCTATTTTTAATACCCGGTATGAAAGAACTTCCTGCTACTTTTTCTCTTTGAAAGCTGCTTTGTGGTTCATTAGATCATGTTGTCAGGCCAAGTTTTCTGCTATCCTTAAACCTCAATTTTTCCTGCTTTTAAATTAAAAAATAGTGTGGGGGGAACTGTATCAGAAGGAAGAACATGGTAAGCATAAGATACCTTCAAGTGTAAGGTGTGTAAGTGTTGCAGTGTCCCCAGAACTAAGCAGTGCCACACCAGGCCTAGTATTAAACCCAAAAAGAAATCTAAACATAGCAAACACATACATATTTAAGAGAGGCAAAAGAATTTTTATGCCAAGCAACAGCGCCTAGCAAATATTTTCAACTTTCTGTTTATGAAAACAGATTTTTTAAAAATATTTTTTAATTAGAGTAATTTTAATTCCATACTGATCTCCAGTGTTATCACAGGTCACCATTTGAACCATAATTTGGATAATCATGACCATTAACATGAAGCATTTTGCTTAAGTGCTAGGAAAATTTTTCAAACACAGGCTATACAAGATATTTCAGAATATTTTAACTGCAGAGAAAGTTTACAACATTAGTGTAGTTTTGCTGTTAAAATCCTGGACAAACAGACTGATTGAGATGAGGTGGCCACAGGGACTACCATTTTCACCTCCTCTGACTTCCTGCAAAACAAAGGCCACAGGACTTCCTGAATTAATTTCTTTTCAAGCTAGAACAAATCTTTTAGGCAATGACACAGTCAAGTGACAGACAACCCACTAAATCTGCTAAAAGTATATTAAAGTTTTAATTTTATACTCAAAGAATGTTTGAACTTTCAAATTAACAGGCAGTTCATTGTATATTAGAAAGGGCTTCTATGACTCTCTTATTTTCATCCCTAGCAGAGGAATGGGGTGAGAATTTTCGGTGCCAACCAGCACTCGGTGGTAATTGCTGTAACTCTTGCTGTGAACCTGCTCTGGAAGTCTCTAAGCAGGGAGGCAGTGGAACGTGTCAGGCAGAGCACTGGAACAGGTCACAGCTCAGCTGCCCTCCCTGCCACCACTCCCACAGCCACCCCTGGTGCCACAAACGGAGCTTGCAACATAGGGAGGAACTCCTGAGCTGCCTCAGTCTTCATGGAAGGCAAACAGTCAGCTGTGGGAGATGTGGAGCACTTTGGGAGGCTGTTAGATGATGCTTTCCCTGGGGCTTGTGGTGGGAAACTCCACTGACGAGGATATTTAAGAACCCCAAAGCTAACGAGATATTTGGAGTCTGCTTCCTGTTGCTTTGACATTCTCCCACCATAAGCAATTCCTTTCCCCCTTCACTCTGCTGTTTCTGTAAAGTTTCATGTTCACAGAATGCTTTTGGATCATTTATTTCTGCACTTCTGTAGATCTTTCAAGTTGGTTTTGTTGCCAAAGAGAGTGGTCCAGCCCTCAATTGTAGTCTCAATTGAGCACACTCCCCTCATCCTCTTCATGTCAGAGCACTCTGGATTTATTTTCCCTTATTTTAATTTTTATTTTTAGAGGAAATATCTTCACCCAAAAAGCTGAAATCTGACTGAATTCTGCTTATTTCAACAAAGTTTTTAATAAAAACTCATTGCAGGTCACTTAAAAGTCTTCCCCTGCTCTGCTTAACCTTGTCCAGTGCTTCATAATAACATCTTGTTTTCAGTTGCTTGTCACTGTTTGGGCTGGTATTTTCCAAGCCAAGCATCTGCCTCAGGTTTAATTTTTGGCAGTTGCCAGCTAAACCACTGTAGTAATTTTCAAGAACAAGGTTTAAAAATTATGTTGCCCATATTAAAAAATAATAATCTGGTTGCTTCATTCAGAAGTGTTGGTATCCCCATTACAGAGGGAGTTTGAAACAGAACACCATCAGTGGTCTAGCTCCATCCGTGCACCTTTTAACCAGCAACTTGGAATTTGGCAGCACTGCTGCTGTGGTTTCACAGATGTGCATCCAAATGTAAAAAAAGTTAAGAGACTCAAAAAAAATGTCTCCATTTGCATGTCATTAATAATTATTCACTTTTGTCAGCTGAATTTTCCGAAGGCCTGACAGAGCTGGCAGGTTGAGCTCCGTGTTCGGCGGTGTTCGCGGAGCAGCTGGGTATGGTCTGTGCCCAAGGCTGTGAGGACCACGAGTGCTCCTCCCTTGCTGGGAGACCTGGGTGCCCCTCCTGTGGGCATCATCTCCCTTTCTCCTGCTGCTGCTGCTGAGAAAAGGAGGATGGGCACAAAGATGGAAGGCTTTGGGAGGAGGCCTGCAACCAGGGAGCAGGAAATGAGAGGAAGGAGGAGATGAATACAGTAGAGTCCAAGGAGACAACTATTTCTGACCAGTAATAATTCTCCTAGGACATGATGGACAGAAATGGGTTGTGGAAGCAGTTCTGCATGACTAGGAGAAAAAAAGATTATACATATTTACATAAAGAGATTCTGCTGGGCAATGGGAAAGGGTATGGTATATTGGGTAAGGAGATTAATAAGCATAATGGAGATAAAGATGAGATGCCAGAGGAAATAATTAAGAAAAAATAAGAGGGTGGATGTGCAAACAAAGGAGAGGAAAATAGGAGATGAAAATAGTGAAGTGTGTAAGAAGGCAGGAGTCAGGGAATGGAGAGATGGATAGACACAATGTGGAAGAGGAAGGACTGGGAGTTACCTTAAAACAGCACAGAGGAGAAGGAGAAGGCAGGAGCCAGGCAGAAGAAAGAGCATCAAGGGAGAGAAGGGGTGTGAGTACAGACTGAACTCTGAGAGCAGGCTGATTTTCTGAGTCAGACATAAATGCAAATTGTGATTTATCTGTGATGTATAGGAACAGGAATCAGGTATGACTAACATCTATAGCCACATTTTCTTCTCTTGTCAGAGATCTTTATCACATATTCTAGATCTCTTGAGCCAAAGCCCTGGAGTTAAGGTGACCGCATGTCATTATCTGTTTATTTTTCAGGCTTCCTCTCTCTGATTTTGTTAACAAACATTCAAGTGCCTAAAGTACAATAAATGGCTTTTTTAACCACAGTAAAAAGTATTTCTGCAGAGTACACTTGAAAATGCTACAAGTAATTCTGAAATGACAGGTAGGGCTGCCAGCAGTGTCTGTCACTAGCAGAGCAAAGCAAGGCCCTGCATTCAGCTCCATGGCTTTTCACTGTGGGTGTTTGCCCTCTTCAGAGGGCTTGCACCATCCCAGTGACACTGTGTGTAATTCATCACAAGGGTCAGCAGCACTGCCTTGGCAATTTTACCTCCCACCAGCCAGGAGCACCGCCTGGAGACACAGGGGGAGAGAGTGGGAGAGGGTTGGGTGCTGCCCACGGGCAAAGCAGAGGTGGAGGTCACTGAGCAGGAGCCAGGGAGGGGAGTGGGAGGTGTCCTGCCTGGTGGTACTGCTGGAGCTTCAGGGACATCACTTGTATTCCTTCAGTGGCAAACACTGAAATTTGCCCCTGCCACAGTGATTCAGCTTGCAAGCATTTGCCATTTATGTTAAAGAAATTCTAGTTTTTGAAATATAAATGGCAAATGCTTCCCCACAAACAGCATGTTTGGTCTGTCATATTCTCTGCAAGCTGAAGGCAAGCTTTGCAGAACTGAGCTTTACTTTCCTTTTGAGAATGAAAGCAGCACTGCTGTCAGAAGATTGAGTTGTTGGTGTGTATCAAGTGGTAAAAAGAATTACTCTGCACATGGTCTGACATACTTTTTTATGTATACTTGGGAGCTGCAAGTGTTGATTTGCTGTCTATGTATCTGTTTGTCATATTGATAACTTAAATCCACAAATTACACTTCTAATAACAACTCCTAGGGGTAAGGTTGCTGTTACTGCTTGGCTCCTCCTAAGGATTAAACAAAGCTAAAAGTTGGTATATTGACCTATTGCTTCTTGAGGCAGATCTCTGTTCAAATTCTGACCTATGTCCCAGCTAAAAATGTGTTCAATCTTTTCTTAATTTGTAATAGATGCTTGTGTACATTACAAAACCGTCTTGCAATTTGGCAAATTAAGTTGTCTGTGGTTAGCTCTGGAATTGCAGAGATATTGCAGTGCACTGCAGCATTGCATAATGAGGTTCCCCAGACTTTCCTTACTCGAGTGAGTAACAGCAATTCTTATCTCCAGCGAGCATCAGATTCATCCCGTTTTTGGGAAAAAAATTAGTATCAAATATACGATGGGCATGTTATGCCTTGTGGCTGCAATGTTGTTTCAATTAACTTCCCTGAATATACCACAATGAAAAGTGTCAGCTTTTTGCCTCAGAGGCCTATAATTAGATTAAATGAATACTTTTAATTATCTACTACCTTCTTTACACAAAAGAGTATGTTTCCATAAATTAAAATGCTTGTACAGGAAGGATATTGTTGTTCACTCCAAAACATGCATACAGTGCTGGATTGTGAATACTGTGACTATATCACAGTATAGCACAGCTCTTTGTCTGCTGCCCTTATTTTACAGGAGCTAAAACAAATTCCATCTGAAAAATCCCCAGACATCACACTATTTAAAGCGTATAGGTTGGTGCAAGGAAGTGATATTACTAAATGTTACAGTGCTCATGAAACAAATACACTTTTCTCTTTAACAGATGTTCTCTATAAAATTCTCTTAGAGAGATTAAATACAGCTTTGTTTGTGTACCTACAGTCACACCCTCAAGGACTATGTAATGTACAGAGAGAAAACTGCTTTTTCTAGCAGAGTGTACTTCTCCTTTCAGAAAATTTTTAGAAGTCCATTTTGTAGGAAGTATTTACAATTAACAGCTTGGTTTCCAGGCCTGTGTTATATTCCAGTTACTATGGACTGAAAATCTCCTCTGCCTGTTCTCCAGCATTACTAGATCCAAGCAAAAGTTCCCAACTGATCAATTTGCTCCCATCCTGGCAAGCCTGATTTGGGAGTGCAGATTTTCAAATGGTGGTGCATCACCTCTAGGGTAACATATCTGAAGCAGAAAGTACTCTTTTTGATTTGACAGAGTGTATCCCAGTGTCCCTATTTCCATCAGAATAGATGTTAATAACTTCAGGCCCGAACATGCGATCCTCCCTCACCAGAAAATCACAATTAACTTCAGCAGAAGCCCTCATTCCGGCCTGCAATATACTCCGCATATAAATGGGATCTGTACCCAGGATTGCTGTTGTGCTTCATTAAGGTCAAACCCTGAAAAGCTTTTGAATACTCAGTGTTCCTACAAGGCATCCCATTTTGTTGTGGTTTGTGTCGTGTATCTTTTCCTTTAAATGTTCATTAACTCCGTGTACAAAGGTGTTCATTAAAATATCACTATGCTGGTAATAATCTTAATATTGAGGAGTGAAGAGGGCTGTGTTGCAATAGAAATGCTGCCCCGTTTCCTGCTCTCAGGGTGTAACAGGAGAAAGAAAGACCATCTTGATAGGCATTATCTGCTGAAGGAAAACTTTCACAGGAGCTGTGAATCTACTTTAACCTTTTAGTGACTGCACTGTGAAGAAAAAGTTTCAAGCTTCCTACCCAGAATTAGGCTTCTTTAATTTAAAAGACTCAGAAATGCCAGTGGCCCTTATAATTACTGCTACAAATATCAGAAAACAGTTACAGAGGAACAAAGAAATGCAACTGGAAACATGGTTCAGTGGTCTTGTACTTCCCTGAAAAGCTGATTATACTTTTGGCTGATTCAGTTTCTTTCAGAGGGAATTTACCCTTTCTGGCAGTTTGAGTCTGCTTGCACTAACGGCACAAAATGCATCTGGGGATGAGGAAATCAGCTCGGGGTCCTGTGTGTGTCAAACTGAATTTTGCCACCGAGCTCTAGATTTTGTGTTTTAGCCCCTGAGTGCCCCTTGTTTTGTCAGATTCAGGAGCCATTTTAACACTAGTTTAAAAATAGAGCCATTTCATTTGTGCTTTTGCAGGTGCCTTGCCCGATTCCCTGCTTTCCCTGCATGACTTATCTTGTAGGATAAGCACTAATGAAAGGTCAAGGTTATTCCGAAGTATCCAACATAGGAGAGTTTTCTTCCTCGTAGATCCTTAAGCTGAACTTCACACAATTACAACTGATACCGTGCTGAAAGGTAATTCGAACAGGGGAAAAGTACAAAATGACAAGCAGGAACCTTTGGCACTGTAAAATGTCCCTGGTGATTTGTACTTAGTGCTTCTTCAAAATGCAGAAGCCATTTTACCACTCAGAGAGAGCCATGGCAGAAGTGGATTATAATTTTTTTTCAAGTAAGGCTCTGTAAATTAGGGCTGCGGAGCCAGGCTTGGCACATCTGGCTCTCAGAAATGTGCCATGTACTTCACATCCAAAGATAATTTTCTCGCCTCTGCGACACAGAAACCAAGAAGTGGATTTTTCCTCCCCCCCCCTCTCTCGCCTGTCTGATTTTCAAATGTAACACAAGGTCACGAAAAGCTCCGGCTGGGAGATACACCTTGCTACTCATTTTTTTAAGGAAACCTAGAGACGAACCTGCTTGATTTTGCCTTCTACGTGAGCTGCGCTGGGGAGAAGATGCTTCTGCATCCCTGGACGCGGGGCTGGGGGAGGAGAGCCCCGCTCCGCCGCCGCCCGGCAGCGGCCACAAAGATGTGCTGGAAACATCCCCCCGGCAAGATGTGGGTCCCTTCTCTGTACTCACTGCGGCTGCGAAAGCACCGGAGTTAGGCTGAGGAGACTCCAGTCCCGGCTGCGGGGAGAGGGAGGAAAGGGAGGGAAAAAGAGAAAAAGGAAAAAAAAAAAAAAAGGAAGAAGGAGAAGATAGAAAAAAACAAAAGAAAAAGGGCGCAGTGCAAGTTGCGGCGGCGGGAGAGAGGCGGCGGGGGCGGCGGGGTGTCCGGAGCCCCGAGCGCAGCGCTGCCCGCCCGGCGGCAGCCCCGGGCCTGGCGGCGGACCCGGGGCGCAGCGAAGCGGCGGCGGAGCCCGCGGAGGAAACTAAATAAATAAAATCAGACTGTTATTTAAGGCGCGTAAATTTAAAATTATTTGGACAGGAAGAGCAAGGGGAGCGGAGCCGCAGGAGCCGAAGTAACGGTTTCGGAGCCGGGCGAGGCCCCCCGCCCCGCGGCCCCGCGGCACGCAGCTCCCCGGGGGCAGCGCGACCTGCCCGCACCTCCGCGGCGCGACCCTCCCTCCTCCCCGGGGACCCCGGCCGAGCCCTCCGGGAGCACCGACATTTTGAGTGTCTGTGTGGTGGGGCAGGCTGTGCTGAGAGCCGGTGAGAAATCTTTCTTTCTCTCGCTGTCTTTCTTTCTTTCTCCTTTTTTTTTCCTTTCTTTCCCCCCCCCCCCACCCCCCCGCCGCCATGCACAGGACAACAGTCCCCACGGAGAAATGCAAAAGCTTTCCTCCCCTCGCTTTTTCGAGGGAATTTCAGCACTTTGTCAGGAGATAATAATGTCTGGCTGCTTCTGGCTGCCCAGTGAATTCCCAGGTACATTTGTGGAAGAGACGCTTTTCTTTCTATTAGAAGAAAAACTGGTAGTTTTCTATCGTGTTAACTCTTTCTTCATGTAAAGAATGCAGTGGCATTTCCTAGGGAGTTAATATCTTACCCCACCATGGAATAAACCATTGATTCCATCCCTCTCCCCACACTGAAAGCTGGGAAAAATAGTATTTTCCTGTACTTAAATGTGCTTATTGCACGGGAGACTTAGCAGAATTCACCTTCAAATCCTTTCTCATTTTCTCTCCCTCGGCGAAGGGCAGGGCAGTGCCTGGGTCAGCCCTGCACCTCTGCCCCTCTCTCCCCAGCACCCACAAATCGCCTATTTCACCCTCTCACTGTGCTGCTGCCCCAGATGGAACTCTCTGCCTTCCCTGTAGGATCCCTTTAGGATCTGCCCCTTTCCAAAAGGAGCTCAGCAGCCCCCGCCGTTGTTCCGAGGATAACTTGGGACAGTTTGGAAACAAAGGTCAAGCTTTGCTCATCCGTGTAACCGAAATAGGGGAGAGGGCTGTTGCCCCACAGTTGTGTCTTCACACAGCCTGCTCACTGTGAATCCTGCTACAGCTACATTTTATGCTCCATTTCTTCACATTTTTCTGTGCTTGCTGTATTTGTTTCTATTTATACTTCTCATCTCGATACTACACTGTTTGCTGCCGATTCCTGGGCTGCTGCAGGGCGAGCTCTGCTCCTGCCTGTAGACTTACTTGGCAGTCGGTTTATGTCTCAATAAAAGCTCTCAAAAAATCTTTAATTCCATCTCACACGCTGCAGTTTTGCATCTCTGGGTAAATATTATTGTCAACATTTTCACAAACATGCGAATTTGTGAAACTTGTGACTTTTTGATGTTGCCAGAATACTGGGGAAAAAAGACCACAGCAATTTCTGAAGCCACATCCGATATCACAATCCTTTTTAGGTGTTAAGATTCCCTATTAATGAGACTTGCTTTATATTATTTTCTCCTCACTCAGTAAATATAGAGACTTCTGGAGGAAAGCCACTCCCCAGCAGCCAGACACCTTTTGTCACTGACAAACCCTGCAAGGTGCGCGTAACCCACCAGCTGACCGATTTCTTTGCTTTCCCAGAGCCTCTTTGTAGAAACCATTAACTTGCTGGGATAATAGGGAGCAATTTTTGCTTTCAAAGTATCTAACGAGGAATTTCAATTGCTAATCTTGTTCCCGACAAACGGAGGGGCTCCCCGAGAAAACGCGGCGGTGAAATCAGATAAAACGCACCTTTTAAACCAGACTAGCGCCCTGACTCAGCCGCCCAGGCTTTGGGCATGGCCGGGGGGTGACTCGTCCTGGCTTTAACCCTGAACTCTTGGCATGCAATAAAAGCCGCTATTTCTGATTAGGCGGGGCAGTTTTTCCTCGGAAAAGAAGCTGTCGTATTAAGCCACTGCTTAAACTTCGCCTTAGCGTTAATTAAATGCTGATGAAGCTCAAAACGGGTTTGGAATGAATTTTTTTAGCAGCACAGGTGGAAAAAAAACCCTAAAAACAACCCAAACAGTGAAGAAGCTGGGTATTACCTTTTGGTGTAACACGGAATTCCTCTTTGTGAGAGGAATGGAGAAGGAAAACGCTTGGAGCATCCTCCAGGACATGAGGAAAGGAAGACGGAGAGCAACACAGAGCGATTTGGGTCACTTCCCCTCGGGGACCTGCGGATTACGTTGCTCGGTTTAATATTTCAGGTGGTTTAGTGCTCTTTATACCGGGAATTTTGGGGGTTGTTTCCCCAATAATGCTTCCTACGTGCCGTGCTGCTCCGATTAATGATCATGCGCACAAATTTTCATATTTCACAGAGGTTTTTAATCAGAAAACACAGCAGTGTGACAGAGCTTATAGCAAATGTGACAGACAGTTTCAGCAAATTATTTTTTACTTGAAAATGTAGGAACTGATTTTGTGGGGCTATTTTTTTTTTTTAAAGTTAAAAACTAAACTAAGGTATTCCCTCTCCTCTTTTAACTGCAATTTAAAGCAGTATGCATTTTGCACTGATTTAAAACCTTCTATTTTTTGCAATTGAAATATAGACTATTCCAAATGAAGCACTTTAAACTGTCCATCTGTCCAACAAGTAGATCCTGTACAAATGTTAAAAGTTTCATAATAGACTCTTCCCAATACTGTGCTGAGTGTCGTTAGCTCCTGCTGCGGCTGGAGAGGCAAATGAGTTTCAGTCTGGTGAATACTCTCAACTGTGTTGCAATGGAAAATTTCCAATTATTAAATTGTGGTTTAGGTGCAAGCAAAAACTTAACTTCACAAATATCAAAAGTGCTGCTTTCTAAATGCCACTGTATTCAAATATTCTTGTTTTGTGAGATGCTGTCACTAAAACAGTTTATTTCCAGACAAAACAGAATAGTTGGTGGAAAGCAAGTATTAATTAAAGAACATCTAAACTGCACTCAGCAGATGAAGAGATCAGAAATCTTGTATTGCAGCCTTCGTGTCCTCTTGCCTCTGACACTGGTTCTCTGCTGCTTGTTTTGAAACTAGAAAAAAAAGGTCTTGTGCAGTGCACAGTAAACATGAACTACTAAACTGAGCTGTTTAAAACCTCTGGCAATCAAGGAAACACCGCTTATACTGTTTCTGGTAACTAAATTCAAAACCAGATTGGTGAAAGTTTAAATACACAAAGAGGAAAAGTGTCATCTACATTTAGAAAGTAAGTGACCTAGTTCTACAAGCTCTTGTTAGTGACAAAATACAGTTGCTGCCTAAGCATCTAAGCTCCATCCACTGTCCTCAGGCCAAGCAGCCTTCGACTTCCAGCTCTGCCTGTGCAGGGGCTGCAGGTGACCCCTTCTTAAAAGGACATTTTAATCCAAAACAGGACTTCAGACTCTTGAGCCTGACCGAGGCTGGGGAGGGGGAGTGAGGAGGAGGGAGGGGTGCATCGAGAGGTGGGAGAAATCACAGTAAACTATATCCTTTTCTTAAAAGTCCAGCAACATTAAGCATGTGAATAGTAGCTCTTGTATTAATGACATGATACGAATGACCTAAATAAATTGTAAAAGTTGATACTGGAAAACTAGATATGAGCAACCAACATACACACGGATGAGCCTGTGAGTATTGTGTAAAGTGGAAAGTATAAGAAACTGCTGGGAGCATGGATTTCAAACATTTCTGTCATCTAAAAACCCACCTCTGGAATTTCTCAACACTTACACTACCAGCTGTCCAGAAAAATTTAAAAAAAGAAAAAAAGAGCAATGTGACAGCAAATGTTGTTTAAAAGGAGGGAAACACCCCGAGAAGTCTGCACTCCCTCACGTCCAAAGGAAACCCCATCCTAGCGGGGCTCAGTCCATGCTGGGGGGGACGGAGCTGCTGGCCTCCAGGAGCTCCACCACGGCTGCCCTCCTGTAGAGCTTGGCCAGGTCGTAGGCGGTGGCCCCCGCTTGTTCTGGTGGCCCACCTTGCACTCGGAGCGCGCCAGCAGCAGCTCCACCACCCGCACGTGCCCCTCCTGGGCCGCCAAGTGCAAGGGCAGGTTGCCGTCGTTATCCTCGATGTTAACATCGGCTTTGAACTCCAGCAGAGTCTGCAAAGTGTCCAGAAAGCCCTCCCTGGCTACGTCGTGGATGACAGCGAAGCCGGTGCTGTCTTTCAGGTTGGGGTTGGCCCCGTTGCTGAGCAGCCGCCGGGCGATCTCGGGGTTGCCGAGTTTCATCACCTGCGGGAGAGAGAGGAGAATTGGGTACCGCGGGTGGGGGGCTGCTGCAGCGCTGCCTCCCTTCTCAGCCCTGCCTTTTGTCAGAGCCCAGTTCGCGTTTAAAGCAGGCAGAGGAGCCTCGCTGTGAAACTAATGACACACCAGAGCATCTAGTTTTTAGTGGGTTTGTTACTGAACTCGGGGAAATTGGGAAAGATGTTATCACTTCGGTGGTCATAGCTTTCTGCCTCGCAGAGATTAGTGTATGAAATAGCAACAACTATTTCAACAAAAACTTTTTTTTTTCCCCTAACGAGGGCCATCTCAGTTTCTTAACATATTAAAATTAAGTATGGTTCCGTTTTATTAGCCTAAGTATTGAGACACCTCTGCATTTCTGTTTAATCTTGTTAAACAGCAAATATAGGGTCTCTGAGGAACAGATATTTCACCTCAGCAACAGCAAATGTAGAATGTGTTTTTATAAGCTTTCAGGTGTTTACATTGTCTGTGCATTATCATAAAACAAATATTTGGACTGTACCATAGCTCTGTCTGTTGAGAAACATAAATGCTAAAAGAAATTCTTCTCCCCAATATTTGTGTTTCATTAGGTCACCCAAAAAGGAAAAGTCAAAAGGAATGTTTCAAAGTTCCAGCAGTTCTCTTCTAAAATCAGTATATTAGATTATACTTTCATAACCTCTCTATAAGTAAACTGTGGCTAAGTTCTGTCGTTAAAACACCCCTTAAAAATACAACAACAACAATAATTGGATTTTCAGACTGTTTCTCTCAGGAAAAAAAAAAGAAAAAGCTTCTTTCAATTTTCTCAATTGCACCATAAAACTATCATAATTAGAACACAAATCTCTCTTATTTGGAACTTAACAGCTTGCACCGATTTCCTTGTAATTCCTCATTTTTTGTTTGCACACTTTGCAAAAATGAACACTGTAATGTATAATGTGTAATCTCCAGCCTATAGGCAGTATTCTTCTGTCCTTGTAACTAGTCTCATTATAAGCATAAAATTCGAAAAAAAAACCCAAGCTCTTTTTTAGTTCCTCAGAGAGAGATCCACACATCGATTTGAAAATCTTGGTTAAAAAAAAAATCAGCATAAACGAGCATTACAGTGCATTAGATTTAACATAAGGTTCCATTTCTACAGGGGTTTGCTGCAAATGTCTCCTGAGGAAAAATAAGTTTTCAGTTTTTTAAGAAAAGCAAGCTATAATAAATTTATTTACACACAGCATTTGTACTGTAAAGCAGCCCAGCACGTTATAACCATAGACAGGAGCAAAAGTGCAGATAAGACAGGCTGGGATTGAGGGAAAGAGATCTCTCTGTGCCCCAAGGCTTCCAGCTCCCGACTGCCACTTCTTTCACTTCTGACGAGAGATGGAAGCGATGTAAAAGAAAACAAGATAATTGTGATCTCTCTTTGTTTGGGAAAATCTGGACATTTTGATCTCTTTTTTGAGAGCCCAGGCTGTATTATTTGGGAATTCAAAACATATATTTGGGTTAAGTGGGAGTTTTCTGTGTTCAGGCCAGGGGGCTGAAGGCTTCAGTTAAAGATGCGAGGGGGAGAAAATCAGACAAAAGGTGGTGCTTTTTGGCCGTGGGCTACAACTGAACAGCAACTGCCCTATATTTTGCAAAGTTATGCTTGGGGGCAGGGAGGCGAAGAAGGAGAAAGCATTAACTGAATAAGTCTGACGAAGAGCATAAGGGCAGGAGATGTATTTGAGGCCTGCATAGGTACACTTCACCAGAAATAAAAAGGACAGAGCAAGACAAGCCGAGTAGTTGTTTAATTAAACATAAATGCAGAGGAAAAATATAAATTCATTGACATTAATATAGGAGCATTCTCTCCGTTGTAATTGAGAGAGAGATTACAGAGAGATTATCTCAGTCTTGCAGAGTGCACTGACAGAGAGTCTTTCGAGCGTGGCCACGCACCCACAGCACATTTCAGGATGATACATATTGAAAATAAGTCGACAGATTCTCCTGTTTTGATTTTTGTTGTGGTTCATTAGCTCAGTTGTTATTAGGCTCCCCTAAGAAGTATCGTTAGGGCATGGATGCATGTTTAATATAGCTGGATGTTATGTCTTTGTGTAAAATATACCTTAATTCAGGATATGGACAGTTAGATGCTTTTAGAAAAAAATATCCAGCATTGCTGTAGGACAAATCGGTTTTCAGCCCTTGTCCCGAGGAAAAATCAACTGGCAAAATGCTTCCTGCTTTCTTAAAGAATTTAGTTTGTTTAAGTTTTTAATTTAAACCCTTTCACTCTATTAAAAGTTGTGCAAGTGCCTGCACTGCCATGCGATGCCCTATTTAGGTGTTAACAGGACAGCGAGGAGCTCACAGATCTCCAGCTTCAGCAAAATTATCAAAAAAGGGTCATTCCTGCATTATTAGCAAGAGGTGCTTGTTTTCCAGATCTAACATTTTGATGTAAAGCCAAAAAGCTGTAAATATCTCGAGTACATTCACAGGTTCTATGCTGCTTAAAAATCCACTTTCAGAAATTATTACCATGGTTTTGGGGGAAGGGGGAGAGGGGTTAAAAACCGATTTTACTAATGTGTGAAATAAAAAAAAACCTATAGCTCCACTTCCACACTTCATTATTTATACCTTAAGTACAAATAACCACACTTATTTTCCCTCTGGATTTATAAATCACATCTTCCACTATTTGTTGGATATTCTAGCCTTTTTGCCATCATTATCTGATAATATTAAAAGCAAAATCTTTCATCAGCTCCAATAGTTGGCAGCTGGACGAGTTCCAGCTCCTGCCTGCACAACTACAGTTAAAAATTAGGACACAGCACCCTATACGATCAGAAAGGAAATAACTGGTAGCAGCACCCTGCTAGCCGATCTGAAAAAAAGCAAATTTTAAAGCCTTAATTATGAATGAAAAAGCAAGTGATTCAGCTGGAACCCTGACTCGCAGGGCTAGCTGTTAATATACATCGGAGGTCCTCGGTTCTGAGCAGCATGCTTCCCCATGAGAAAGGTCATTCCCACAAACAGAGCATAAAGGAAAAGTACCATCCACAGCAGACCCCAGAACCCAGACAAGCCACGCTTTAAAAGCACATTGCAGGAGAGAGGAAAAAAAAGAAAAAAAAAAGAGGAAAAAAAATATAAATCCTAAGCTTCAGAGAACAGCACATTGATGTTTACAGACCTGCTACGAAATCCTGCTCACCTAAGCTGATTTCATTTCAGCTCTCTCATTCCTTGCCTCCGCCCCACGAAGTTACAAAATATTAGCAAACTCGTAGCCCGTTTGACATTGAGGGTGATCCCCGATTGAAAGAATGGTTTTGACCAGTTTTATTTCAAGTACGTCATTTTAGGGAGTTGGAGCCACTAAAGCTGTAAAAAAGTATGGCATCCAACGAGTTTTTAAAACCACTCGAATTTCATCCACCAGCCTGCTTAAAACGTTGTCTTTTTTGGAAACCCGGGTCACGTAGGTACCAGTGATGAAATATTTTCTCCCTCTCTGGATACCAACCTGCAGCGCAGTCCTCCCAAATCCATTTTGTGCATTGACGTTTACATTCTTTTGCAACAAATTAGTAAGTTGCACTAGGTCCCCCTTGGCAGCCGCGGACGCCAGCTCGTTCCCAGAAGGCTCGGCCATTCTTTAGGGTGACTGACGATCGGAAAAAAGATGAGATTTTTTTTTTTTTTTTTTAACCAGGCATGGCATCGGAGACTGACAGAAGGATTGGGATGGTTAATCTTCTGGAGTAAGACCTTGTAGTAAATACTCGTAAAAAACCTCCTTGCCAAGAGCCCGCCCCTAACTCACGTGATTATTCAGCAAAACTGCAGCTCCACTTGAAGATTTCTTTGCTTCCACATATAGAGTAACTCTTATTAAAGACTTTGGCCACTTTCGCGGGGTGGGAGGGGGGTAATAGATTAACAGCTATGCAATATATTGTATATGTTATAGGTAACATATATACACGTACACCGGAGACTCACTCAGACCTGAGATCTTGGAAGAAGAAGACAACCCACCCTGTTCACAGTCGGTTTCTGAAACTTAGCAGCAGCAGCAGCAGCTCCGAGGAAAGGTCTCCTGTAGCACTGTGCATCCAGCTCCCGCTCGGGATCCCCCCTTCATCCCACTCCGTCGCCTTAGTCCGGGCCCAGCAGGGCAGGGAAGGACGAGCCGCGCCCGCGGAGGGCCGGGCGCGGCGGCGGCGGCTGTCCCGGCGCGCAGCTCGCTCCCTCGGCGCTCTCGCTCCCCGCAGCAGCAGCAGCAGCAGCAGCAGCAGCAGCAGCTTCACTCCCGCGGCCCCGCGCAGCCTCTGCGCAGCGGGCGGGCGCGATCCCGGCCGGCGGCCGCCCCCGGCGGCGGCGGCTCCGGAGCATCCAGGAGGGCGGCGGGCGGCGCGGGGGGCTGCCGCGAACCGCCGCCCGCGCTCAGGGCGTGGAGGAGCCGCGGCGCGGAGCTGTGTCCCCCGCCGTCCGCCGGAGTGCCTCCGCCGGGGTCCCGCCGCGGCTGTCCGCGCTCCGCCGGGCGCTCCCCGCCGGCAGCCGCTCCTCCCGCCGCGGCCGCGGGGCTCGGGGCGAGCTCCTGGCGGGGGCAGGGGCCGCGCTGGTGCCGCCGCTGCCCCGGCCCGGCCGCGCTCGCAGCCGCACTGACAGCCCCGCTCGCCTCCTCTTCCAAGTTCGCGAAATAAAGCTGCACTTGCCGGTCCGCGGCCGCCGCCTCCGCCCGCGGCTTTGCGCTCCCCCTTTTTTAAGCGCAAACAATCGCTACTTGTGTTTCCTAAGGACACGAAGCCGGTTTCTCTCTCCTCTTCTCCCCCCCCCCGTTCTTTTTTTTTTTTTTTTTTTTTTTTTTAACCTCATCAGCTTTTTTTGAAAAGAAAAAAAAATTTGAGCGCTTTTTGAGTTGAAACACCCGCCCACATTTTAACGGCAGAGATTTAAGGAGGCGCGGCGGAGTTCGGGCAGGAAGGCCTGCAGCGGCTCCTGCCCGCCCCTCGCCCGGCCCCGCCGCGCTCCGGTCCCGCAGCTCCGCCGAGCCCGGTGCCTTCCCCTCGCCGCGCAGCCCGGCCACGGCACTGCCCCGCCGCAGCCAGCACTGCCGGCTGCTTTTGGGAGCAGCGCGGCTGAGGCCTAAGTGGGGGAAAATGAAAGGAAAAGGAGGTTTCAGCAGCGGGAGCCGCCGCGCCCCGGCGGGAGGAGCGGGATCGGGGGAGCTCGGCGGGAGGGAGGGCGGCCTCTGCCACGGCGCTGCCCGGAGCTTTTGCCCGGCGGTCTCCACCTGCCCGCGGGGGAGCGGAGCGGGCTCCGGTGCCGGTGCCGGTGCTGGCCCCTCCGCCCTCGCTCGGCACCCCGCGGGCAGCGGCTCCGCGCTCGGGGCCACCCCGGCGGCGGCGCGGGCTCCTCTCTCATCCTGAGGACAAGGTCAAGGATGAAGGGTCAATGTCAAGTTGTCTTAACGGTGGAAGGCGACCGTCTACGGCAGCGCTCCCTGCTTCCCGCGTTTCTGGTGTCCTTGATTGATCTGAAAGTGCCATTTTGAGGGGGAACCGCGCCCGGGCACCGACAAGAGGCGAGGACTTCGCTTTCCCTTCGCAGGGCGAAGAACTGAGGAAGGTGCAGGACGGGGATGTCACCGCCACTCTGCCTAACAGTGTTTAGTGTCTTACAGTGCCTTAATGGCCGGATCGCTTTAGGTTTCAGGGACCCTCGGAGGACTGAACTCTGCCAAGCGAACCCTCCGAGAGGTAAGCAGCGATGTCATGGCTCCCTGATAAGCACACGTAACCCATCGCTCGCAGGGGCAGCCCGCACGTCTGTTTTCTGCGTGGACGCCGCGGGAAGGTGATTTTAAATGTAAACAGGCGTGAGGCAGCTCGGGGAGGTGCGTTAGGGAGGGAACCTGTTAGGGGGGAAACCTAGAGCTCCCCGAGCACTGCCCTGCGGGGTAACCTGCCGCTGTTAGCCGGAGCTGGCCGGGCCTGAGCCGCCGCCGTCCCACAGAGCCTGCTGCGGCTAAACGAATCTGAACCTGCAGCTGGACCGAGCCAGGCTTCTGCATCTGGCTTTCCTCTCAGCTTCGGTTGCTTTTTTGGTTTGAAACTGTGTTTTTCTGTAGTGATTCCCCCACCCACGCTTGTTTGTGACTTTACAAAGGTGACAAGTGTGAGCTGCCTACACACGAAGCAGGGAAAATAACTTTGTTCGGTTTATCAAGTGACCCCCCCCCCCAACTCCCACTAAAGCAGGGAAAAAACACGTGTATTTTTAAGGGCCTCATTGTGGTAATTCTTGTCCATAAGTAATAGTGCCTTTTTTTTTCTCCTTTTTTCAATTTTTAAAAAGCAAAAATAGAAATTATAACTTCCATCAAAGTTAGTTCTAGAAATATATGTGTGCAAGTAGCATCTGTTTATTCAAATATAGTTGCTTTTCTGCATAAAGAAGGAATTTATATGCAAAACTTGGATTATTCAGTCAGATGGCTTATAAATTACTTATTTGGTGACTAATCACTGCCTAAAACCCCCAGGCTTTGGTGGTGTTACCTATTGCTAGCTTACTGCAGAATTAGACCTGCAAATCTTACAACAGTCTCACACAATTTTTTGTTGGTTTACAGTTCAGAATAAAGCTCCCATATTCTGTTAATCATGCCACAGAGCAAAAATAATTAAATAAAGTGTATCTGGGGTGCTGCAGGCCTCCTGCAAGTAAAGCTGCCTGGCCAGAAAATGCTGTCAAACCTCCTCTACTGTGTGGGTCTGTCAAAAGTCTTTGCAGAAAGCAGCTCGTTAATGCTGATCATTTCCTCTTATGAGTGATAAAGACACTCCACCTAAAATAGAAAGATTTTTCCCAGTCGGCTCCAGAATCAGCAGAAAAAAAAATCCCAAATTTCTGGAGGGAGATATTATCACCAGGCATTATAAGGAGTAAAATAATTGGCTGCCTAATTTGTCTGACACTCGTTGGAGAATAAAACCCACCTCGAATGGTTCAGAGAGGTTGTGAGAAGGCAAACAGAAACTTAAACTGTGACTTGAACGTGAACTTCCTGCGATGTGGGGCACGTGTAGCTTTTCACCTTTTCTCCATGTTCTGGATCAAATCCTTCCTGTTTTGATCTCATATAGATATCATTATTTAAAATATGACTGTAATAGACATGAACGCCGTGGAACTAATCTTGACAGCATACCTATAGCTTCAGTTCGTGCCAGGAATTAATTGGCTTTAATCCAATTGCTAAAACTCGCTTTTCAGCCTTTATTATAGTTACTCTCTAGTAATGTGTGGGTGGATTTGTTTGTAATTTAGCATAGGCTGTCCCTGGCATTCTACCATACCTCATACTTAGTACAGAACTGTCTGTAACATCAAACTGGAAAAAAAAAAAAAGGTGCAGGTGTGAGGGCAATTAATTTATCATCCCTCCGGTCGGTGGTGAGGAGTTTGAATTGCTCAGCTAATGTCAGCGGGCAATACAAACCTTTTGGCAAGCCCCGCCAGCATAATCTAGAGCAGGAACACGGTAAAATATAAACCCCAGCTTCTGTGACACTTGTGGCTTTGCATCCTAAGTGGCATTTCCGTGTGGCCTCAGCCCGCCCGGAGAGCGGTACGGCGCGGCCAGCCAGCCAGCACAGGCGCCCCGGAGCCCGCGCTCCCCAGCAGCGCCCGCCAACACGCTTAAACAATTCCCAGCGTTTCTCTCGGCATCACGGAGCCTCCTGAAGGTACGGCTGAGCTTTCCCTGCGCCCCTCTCCGCACGCAGCGCTTGTCCGCGGCCGCGCCGGGCTGCCCCGCAGCTCGCCCCGGGGCCAGCGGCGGCAGGCAGCTCGCAGAGCCCGCGGAACCCCCTGTAACCCTCGCGGAAGGGAGAAACAATAAAGAACCCTGCTTTCTAAACCCGGCAAAATATCTTGATTCAAAGGTATCGTAATGTAGCGTTATTAGCTGATGGGGAAGCTACCCGATGCATCTGTGACCTCAGCTACGACACTCACAGGACACTCCTACGAAAAGCAGAGCAAAGTATGTTGGACTAATTAGCAAATTCGTGACCAAGTGCGTGTTTAATGTCAGTGCTAGGGGGGTACATGAACGGTATCAGGTTGTGGGAGGCAGACATAGAAAGCATGAGTTACAGTTAGATTTACATCACTTAAAGCAGGTTTATTTGCCGTATATAACAGAATTGCAGCTTACAGTGCTGGAGTGCTAAGCCTGAGCGAGGGCCGCTGTGCAGATCACGGTGTGTTGGCTCAGAAAAACCTGTGAAAAAACGCATTTTCTCCTTCTGAGCCAAGTCGGAACCCGGGGGAAAAGTCGCCGGGCGGTGTGTGTCCCCCCGGGGGTGCGGGTCACTCGGCCGGCACCGTGTCACGGCGGAGCGGAGGGGACGCGACCCGCGCCGGGACCGAGCCGCTGCGTTCACCGACAGCCAGCACCGCGCTGCCGGGCACGGAGCGAGAGAGGAGGAAGGAAGGAAGGAAGAAGGAAGGTTGCCCCGCTCCCGTACAGAGAGGCAGGGCCGCTCTCCGCCGGGCAGCCGCTCCGCCCGTGCAGCCTCGCACGGCCCGGGGATGGCTGCAGCAGCTCCCGCCGACCCGTTAGGCCGCAGCCGGAGGGGGGGCAGCCCAGCCCAGACACCCCGCGCCGCCGCCGGGCCCGGGGAGCCGCCAACCACCGGCACGGGACGTGTGAATGTGTCCGGTCCCGCGGGCCCGGCGCGGCACCTCCGGCGGGCAGGCCGGGGCTCCCCGCTCCGCTCCGCTCGGCTCCGCTCCGGGCTGCGGCTCCGGGCTGCGGCTCCGCGGTCCGGCCCGGCTCAGTCCCGCCCCCGGCTCCGCGGGCGCTTGACAGGCGAGCGGTCACGTGGCGGCCGCAAAGCGCCTCTTTGCGACCTCAATGACAGGCAAAATGTGCGACACAGGCGCTGTGGAGGCAGGCGGGGAGCGGCGCTGCCTCCTCCTCCTCCTCCTCCTCCTCCTCCTCCTCCTCCTTCCCGGGCCAGCGGCTGAGGCAGCGCTGCCCGCTCCCGGCCCCGCGCCCGGCCCGCCGCTCTCCTGCCTCCTCCCCTGCTCGGCCCCGGGAGGGGCGGCCCGGGGGCGCCGCGGAGCCCGAGCGCGGCGCGGCGCCTCCATGAGCTCCTGAGCTCCCTCCCTGCCCCGTCCTCCCCGCGGCAGCGGCTCCAGGTGCGCGGGTCCGAGCAGAGCCGGGACGCAGCTGGCTGCAATGGCGTCCAACATGGACCGAGAAATGATATTGGCTGATTTCCAGGTAAATTTCAAGCCGCCGCCACACAGCCGTGGCCTCTCGCTGCTTTTCTCTTTCTCCTCGTTGCTGTGCTGCTTGTTCTTTGTGGGGAGGTCCGGGCCGGTGGGTGTGAAGCCCACGCTCTGGAGCCTCCGCTCTCGCTTTCCTTCTTTTTTTTTATTTGTCAGAAATGGGGAGCGTGTGCCCTCTTCCCTCAAGGTGTGTGAACAAAATGTCTTCTTTAACTTAGGGAGTTTCGGTTTTTAATCAATAAAAAAAAAGCTTTTTCATCCACTTTGTTTGTTCCTACCCTCTGCTACCAGCCAGGCCCTGGGACAGCTGTGAGGCAGCTCCCTTGGAAGAGACAAATGCTAGGGAGGATACAGAACTCACCATTCCTCATGATTTGTCACAGTGTTTACAGTGAATCACTTGCTGGTGCTGCAGATTAGTGCTGAACAGAGGTGTTTCCATTCCAGCATCAACACTAAACTTCATGGTTGCCTCAGCCCATGACTGTTGTGATGACGGTGAAACTCTTCCCACCCCATTCCAAACAACAGCGTGGTTGTGTAGAAAGGAGGAATATGCCCTTAAAAGTTGTTTGTTACCTTTCCTCCTCCCTACTAAGGGCTTGTAATTTAACTTCAGCCGCCTTATCCCCAGAATAAAGTCTTTCTGTAAGTTAAAGTGATGTGCTCAGGACAATATATTGCTTCTTAGTATTGCTTGTTTTTATATTGTTTTTCTAAGACTAAGTAAACAAAGAAGTGGAGGATACCTGCATTTGAAATAGTGGCGAGAGCCAAACACAGCTGGGAAGGGAAACAGATAATATGTGAATATATATTTTTAATATTTGTTTTTCAATCCTTTTTAAAAAATTTTTTTTATTTTTATTTTAAGATCTGTCCATTTGCAGTGGTTGATCTTACATGGATAGGCTCCTGGGTATTTATTCTCAGATTGATTTGTAAAACTGCCATCTGTATGTTCAGATTCTTAAAAGACTGTCTTCCAGCTGTTAGCAGTGAAACTATTCAATTTATTAAAAAAAAAAAGTAATCCTTGCATTCACTCTGTGTGTGTTTCTTTGGAGCTACAGGTAGGATGACTGTAGTGTGCATTATATAATTCCTCTGTTGCAAAAGGCATCTGGTATCTCACTGATGTAACACATGGAGTTCCCAGCTGATAACAGGAAATGGTCATCCCTTTCTGCACCCCAATATCTTGCACCCATGTTTACTAAAAATGCTTAGCAAATGTTACTATATTGGTACTACTTTGTTGTGCATGGAGATACTTTTGTGTATAATAAGGGATGACATCCCAATTTTAAGGCTGGGGTTTCTTGAAGGAGATTTTCCAGGAACATCACGCTGTGTGAAAGGAAACTGTGACCCCAATTCTGCATTCATACCAGTGGGGACAGATTCTTACAGAATCCCATTTTAATACCTGAATTTAGAGTCAGGAATCCCAGATGATTAAATGAATGGCTGGTGAATGTAAGATTATTTATTTGAGTTTTTAACACAGATTTACACTTTCCAAGTGTTTTATGCTATTTTGCAGTATTGTTGTGCTTGGATTTTGAAACCATTAATAAAAGTGTAAGAGCAACTGCAGTGTTTGGTCCATGAAGACAAGTAAGTATCGTTGCAAACTTACAGGTGGGTGGTGGAGTCACAAAAACCAGTTTTAGACCAAGGGTGGATGACATAATGTGTCTGAACCTCGGACACAGAAAATACTTTATCATACACCAATCCTTATTTAAAAAGAACCCAAACCTTTTCCTCTTGTATTTCAGCAAGCAGCTTTGTTTTTCTGTTTCATTGTGTATCTTTTTAAAGATAATATCAAGTGTCTACCTGATTTTGAAGCACTGAACTGTTAATTGTCATGCTGTTAAAGCTTCAGATTAGTAAAGGACAATGTCAGTCATTATTAGGCCTTGTGTCTTTAGACTGTTACAAAACAGTAAAGGTTTTTGGGTCTTTTAAATACTTGATGGAATTTGCAACTCGTTCACTAAGAATTTAAAATGGAAAATAAAACATGTGCAAAGTGATTCTGCATGATTTCCCCTACTATATTTTCTGTACCTTTTAATTAAGAAATGTTTCTCAGAGTTCTGCTGCCATCTTCTATGTTTTGTGAGGTATCTTGTTGAAGCATGTTGCACACAGTGAAAATTTCAAAAGCAATACTTTGTAGTTTAGTTCAGCTAATCTTTGCTGAATTAAATTGGAGGGAAACTTCCATCACCATTTCACCCTCACCTTTCCCAAGTTATGTTTAAGGGGGATAGAGTAGTGGTCTTTAAACTTCTAAAACATGAAAGGGTTTTCTCTTCCCGTAAAAAAACCCCAAAACCAGTGAAACCAAAATGATGCTGGTGCTTGATGCTTTTGTGAAACTTCCATGGATTTATTTTGTATCTTCCAAAGCCATTTGGGATTTTGCCTTGGGTTTCAGCTAGAGCAGGAACTTGTATTGCATTTGTTTTTTGATTTTTAGCTCTGATTGTTGTAACAGGTTACTTCTGCATTGAGAGGTACTAAAGAGAAATACTTCCAAAAAAGTATTTTGTATACATACATACATACATATACATAAACCCATAGAATTTTATGAAATATTTTAAATACAGAGTAAAACACAGTGAGTGACCTACCAAAATATTTTTGCGTAATGTCTCCAAACAATGTAAGCCTGTTCGGTGTGGTTTATAATTATTTTCTTTTCCTCTCCTTTTTAATGAGGCTTCTGTGTGCTACCCAGGGAGCACAAAATACGTATTCATGCATGTGGGCTGTATAAGCAACCTGCCCAACTTTTCCTTCTTAGGCCCTCACTTAGGAAAGATTATGCAGGAGCTTTGCTTTGTACATGAGTAGTCTGATTGTTTTCAGTGGAAGGAGCTGATGTGGAGTTCAGCACACAAACAAGTTGTAGCTTTTTTGCTGAATGCAATTCAGAACTTCTCCACAAAGTGTCATTGGCATAAAGGAAAAACTTCATAGGAAAAAACCACAACAGCTTGTGTTTGTAGCATAAATTCTTTAAAAAGGTGACTGCATGTGAATTGGTAAAAGAGTGATGCTGCAATGTACCTCACATGCTGGGGGAAATAAGGGTATATAGTTTCTATCAATTTTTTAACAACTGTTCTTTTGTTTGTTGTGTTTAACTGCAAGGTGTTCTTCCATCTCCAGTGGGATACCCAGGTACTCACATGATACAAATCTACTCATGATTTCTGCTGTTTGGGGTCTATTTTTAATAATTAAGAAAACAGACTTTTTTTTCTTCTTTTTAAATTGTAAAATCTAGTTGCACTGAGCTTCATTAAATTGACATAGATTGGTTTTCATTGCCAAAGTTTGAGTATTGTCAGAAGTGTCAGATGTTGATGTTTTTGCATGCTAGCACTTTTGCTTTTGTTTTTACAGCATCACTTAGAATTGGAACTAAAATTAGCAAGAATATCTTTTTGTCCTTATAAATTATGTCCACCTATAGGACCACTTTATTCATGCCACATGGTTTTCCTCACAATTCTAAATGTAGAGTGGGCCTAAGGGTTGCAGTGTTGTGAGAGTTGCTGGCTCCTGTATGTCCATGTATTACAAGACTATCTGTCTTGTGGAGCTGCAGAAGGAAATTTTTCAAAGAATTCACATTTGTCATTGACCAAATAAATAAGTAGCTCAGGATTTGGTCAGCGTGGGAAGATTTCAGAGCGAACTGGCAAAACTCAAAAATCCTTGCTTTCATTGAGACAATGGATTTCTAATAGTTTTCTTCTTGCCTCTTTCATCTATGTTCACTGTGAAACCAAGGTATGTGACTTTTTTCCTTTCCAGTTTTTTTTTTAAATTTTTTTTTTAACTGGATGATAGAGCATTTTGGTGGGATTCACACACATATATAAAGATGGTTTTTTTTTTTTCCAAACTACAACTTTGTGTCAATCTCTTTCATAAAAACAGGTTTGTGGGAGGAGCAAGGGGGAATTGGGAAGGAAGAACCTTACTGCCATCAGTTGCAGAAAAGTGAGAAAGCATGCTAAATGGTTGTGGTTTAAATTGTAAATTTGACCATGACAGTGATACATCAGTTTATTTATTGTTTTGTTTTGTTTGTTTTTGAAGATTTAACTGTAATTCAAGCGACTTGTTTCCTTCTGGAATGGTGAAAATGAAAGAAACTGGAGAATCTTTTCACCTGGAGATTAACAGTGGTGTTAAATAACTGACAGGATAAAATTTTGGGGGTTTTGTTTGTTTGTGGTTTGTTTTATTGGGTTTTTTTTTTTGTTTGTTTGTTTCTGTCTGCATTAGCCCTGTAGAAGATTATCTCAGTTGTGCACACAGTTTTTATTGTCTAACAATCTGTGTGCAGAATTTACATGTGTGGTCTTATTTTTTTAAGAGTGCTAAGTGAGCTTTGCTTTCTTCTGTGTGTTCTGGCATGGTGGCTCAGGTTTTCTGTCATTTTAAGTTATTGCCATTATAAAAATTTGATGGGTGGGAAAAGTAGGCAGATACAGGAATAACTTTAAGTCAGTACCCTTGATTCTGGCCCTGGGCTGTGACTTACAGAGAGGGCTGGAAAGTGTTTCAAACATTTCTCTAAGGATAAACCACCTGCTGTGGGTTCTGAACAAATCTCAAACTTGATGTCCTTAATATTGATTTCTGAAAGGAAAAAGCATATTTTCCCATTAAGGCACTAGGGCAGAAAGGGCTGTTCTTGGTTTCATTGCAGGCTTTCACTGGGGTGGTTGGGAATTTGGAACAAGGTCCTTGACAAAACTCAGGTGCTGGAGGAAGTTTCAGTCAAAGTTTAAACATAAGCTGGAGGACACCTTCCAAAGATTTAAAGTTCTTGGAGGCCTACATTTTCATCAGAAGGTCTCCCTAAATATCTGGGTTTACCTGTGTTCAGATCTGAGCTTAAACCTCTGTCTTACTCAAACGAAACCATTCTTTTGTGTGGCCTCTCTGTAGAATATAGAATGCAGAGGGTGCTGAACTAAGCTCTGCAGCTTTCTCCACAGTAGCTGCAAGGAAATCCAGTATTCTTGGAAATCAGGGTTTGGGATAGAGAGGTTTGTTTACTCATAGCCTGCTACTGGGTGTCTTTAGTTAAAAGTGGGCTCTGCTGGGTTTCTAACAGTCAGGTGCTCAGATGCTCAGCACTGCTTCACCTGACCTGTTTTAGTGGATATAGGTTACTGTATCTTTAGCCAAATTTTAAAATAGATAACAGGACTGTTTTTCAGTGTAAAAAAGAGGCCTTTAGGACACTGTAGGATGTTGAAGTTCATACTTATGAGGCCTGTTAATTTGCATTTTGATTAGAATTTCTTTTAATCCTTGTTGGATTTTATCGCGTTACAATTTTGTGCATTACACAGTCAGTAACACCTTTGGAAGTAGTAGTTGGACCTCTTGGTTTGGAACACAATTGGTTTTGTTTGCTGTAAATGGCCTTGGGGCCAAGGGACACGATAAAAACATGCTGCATGCTTAGGTTGTTCTGGCTTGGTTATTGCCATTTTCATTGTCTGCTACCAAGGCCATCACTTCCATGGATTTGTTCTTTGTGTGTTTCTGGAGTTTCATTTCTTTAGATATGTTTAGGCTCAGTTGCAATCCCAAAGTTCAGGTTCATCAGAACAAAGCTAATTTGATTTACTGGCCTTTAAACCGAAGGCAAAGTGGGCTCCAGAGTCACAAGTAGGAAGTTAGTGTAAGAGTGGTGTCCTTTTAGAAGCATAACTTGGATATTGCCATTGATAGCTCGTGACAGAAAAGCCAGTTAATTTCTCCTATGTAAGGGCAGATAGTTAATTAGAAATACTAACTGACATTTGTAGAGAAGAAAGAGGATACTATGATATGTGTGCATTGCACCCCTGCTGTAGGAACTTAAATAATTAACCACTGGAGCACCAATTCGTATTTAGAAAGAGGTTTATTCTGGTTTTTTCATTCAATTACCTTGAAAAGACTCTTCACATCATAGTAATCATGTCACCATTTCCATCAGCCCATTCATATAGGTATTTGGGTTAGTAGGTCACTGAAACAGATTGAGAGGTGGTAGCTGTAGGATTCTTTTTCAAATGCCATGACAACCAATACCAGTTATAATATCAAAATCGTTAATTATATGTACTCCCAAAGGCTAGGAATCTGCTTTCATTGAAAGCTAATGTGAAAATTATTTGTCATATTGAAAATACCAGGTGGCTAGTATTGCTTGGTAAGCAAGGATCATTTACAGTAAACTTTACACTTTACACTTACTGTACATGTACACTTACTGAGCTTGTATTTCCGTGTGGAAGAAGGTGTGGGAGAGGATGAGCATTTGAGCCATTTGCTTTGTGTCTTAGGGGGTCTTGAGAATCTTGCCTCTTGAGAATATTGTATTTGAGCTGGAAAGCCTGAAAGGGTAGAGTTTTCCTCTTTATTTGGGCGGTCCTTATGGTTCATTTACCATTGCAAGACTAGTTTTTCATTCACTTCCATATTAGAAGCAAGAATTAGCTTTTTAAAGGAGCTATATGGCATATCTTTGAGAGGATTTCATACTTTTCTAGTCAGTGAATAAATTTGTGCATATGTGGGGCAGCCATTAGGTGAGTCCTTTCCTTCAACTACTGTAAGAACTAGAATAAAAAAGCTGGGGAAGTACCTAACATTTTACTTGTCCCTCATTATTTGGATGAAAGGAAATGACATGCTTAGTGGCTGGATTGATACCTACTAATTAAGCCCATTTTTTAGAGTTGACTAGTTAATGTGCAATTGTAAAAATAAACTGCTCAAAGAGGAAATCAAAGCCCTCATGTATGCATGACATGTTGTTTGGTCTATCAAAATAGTCATCTCCTGGTCCTCTGTGCCTGACTGGTTGAGCAGGTCTTTGTTCCACAGCAGTAGTTATGCTTTGAAAAGATAATTCATTAAAGCTGAA
Organism: Entomyzon cyanotis; assembly: GCA_024500445.1. Classification (NCBI taxonomy): domain Eukaryota; kingdom Metazoa; phylum Chordata; class Aves; order Passeriformes; family Meliphagidae; genus Entomyzon; species Entomyzon cyanotis. The sequence goes on from JAKEPQ010001020.1 coordinate 6,131,332, forward strand.
GTTGTTAAGAGACATTTTGAAACTAGAACAGAGTACGTTAGCCCCTGGGTTATTTTATATAGGTTTCGTATTTTATCTATTGCAGGAAGCAATTTGTAAAGACAAGAACACCGAAACTGAGTCACTTCTATTATTTTTTTTTTTCTAAAGGTCAGGTTGTTTGTGTGAGCAAATATCAAAGGTGCCATATCAGCTCAGATCGAAGACCCAGCTGGCCTAATGTCTCTTCTACAGCAGTGGCTGGTCCTTAGGAAAGAGCTGAAAGAAACAGAATGGGGATGGATTTGCCTCATCCTAGTTTCTGGAAGTCAGCATTTTAAAAGCTTGATGATGAGGTTAATTGTAAAACTTTGGAAATAAATGGTGTTAGCTTGAGTTAGTCTCATGTTCTTCAGCTGACTGAATTCTCTAAAGACATTTGAGTAGTTTTGTGATATGTGAGTTTGCTCTGTAGGAGGCTGTGTTCACTCTTCCTCAGTGTATCATATACATGTACATAGTAAGTGTATTCTATATACTTTATTGGAATTTCTGCTGTTTTTGATTAGTACCGAAGTCAAATTTGAACTGTAGAAATCTTAACCCCTTCTGGTTTGCACCACAGTAAAATTCACCAAAAAACTAGTGTCAGTGCTGTTGCAATGTGGTGTTGATTTCTCCTTTAATCAAGACTGATTTAAAGAGCAGTCTGCTGTGAAAAACTTGTATTTAAGTTCCTTTAAGATTCTGGGGACTATTGCAAATATAGTGGTTTGTTCTGTAAGTCTATGCTGACATTTTAGGATGAGAGTGTTTTGTGCACGGATCAGCTGTGTTACAGGATGATCCCTAAGTTCCTCAGTAGTGGATATCAGTGCACAGAATTCATGTAGCTTTTCTGATAGACCCTTGCTTTCTTTCAGTACTTGTCTACCATCTTCTTCCTTTGGTCCCACTGACTCACTGTCAGGCTTTCTTGTCCTGATGCTTTTAAAAGCTTATATATTTTTAATGTCTTTAGAGAACTGTTTTTTGGTTGAGGTTGTTTGTTTGTGTGGTTTTTTCAGTCCTTGTTGGCCTGTGTTATTGGTGTGACCTGTGCTTGGAGTTTGAATGTACTTGTGTTTCCCTGTTCTGGATGCCTGTTGGTTTTGGCTGGGGTAGAGTTAATTTTCTTCCCAGTGGCTTGTATGGGGCTATGCTTTGGGTTTGTGCTGAGCACAGAGTTGATAATATGGAGATGTTTTTGTTACTGCTGAGCAGGGTTTGCACGGAGCCAAGGCCTTTTCTGCATCTTGTACTGCCACACTGGGAAGGGAGCTGGGGGTGCAGAGGAAGTTGGGAGGAGGCACAGCTGAAACAGGGGACCCAAACTCACCAAAGGGATTTTCCAGACCAGATGACATCAAGCTCAGTATATAAAGTGGGGGGAAGAAAGAGGAAGAGGGGATGTTCAGAGTGATGGTGGTGTTTGTCTTTCCAAGTAACCACTGCATGTGGTGGGGCCCTGTTCTGGAGGTGGCTGAACACCTGCCCAACCCTGGGAAGCAGTGAATTATTTCCTTGTTTTGCTTGGCTTGTATGGGTGGCTTTTGCTTTCTCTATTAAACTGTCTTGGTCTCAAACCATGAGTTTTCCAGCTTTTACCCTTGTGATTCTCTCCCTGGTCCCACTGCTGGGGCAGTGAGTGAGCAGTTCCATGGGGCTTGGCTGGACTTAAACCATGGCAGTGCTTTTTCCATGTTTTGAAGATGTCTGTTCCTTGCTGTCCTGATTTTCACAAAAAATAAAAAGAGTGTTTGTGGAATGCTGACTAAAATATTTTTTTGTATGGATTAGTACTCTTCCTTTGTGTGCTTATCTAGAAAGTGGCTTTTGTTTATTCTTGAGTTGTTTTTGAAGTTCTGCTGCTTTTGAGACAATGAGGAGAAAGGAGATGAGAGCAGGTATCCAGTAAGCATTTGTTTGACCCATACAATTATTTTCTTTTTTCCATCAATTTTTCTTATGCGATACTGTAAGAGCAAAATGATTTGGGAACTCTTGGGGTTTTGCCTTCACTGACATACTTAATAAAAGTAATAAACAAATACAGAAACGTTGGGATAAACCTAACTAAAACATTTTTATAGTTGTTGGGTAAAGGCTGTCTTCAGTCCTCAGGAAAGACAAATGGGTTTGGTAGTGTAGAGTGTAATACTAATTAATGGGTACCAACTTTTGGTTTGTTTTTTAATTCAGTTTGACCACTGCTCTTTGTATGTAGTGTGTGTGGCTTAAACACTGGAGTGTTAGCATGGGACTTGGGAGGCTTGAGTTCATGGCTTGGCTCAGCTCATGGGCTTCCTAGGGATCTGCCTTCGTGGTATTCTGGAATCAGAATTTCCTCCAGAGTCTTGAGAGAGTTCACAGTCTGCTGGAATCCATTTGAAAGTGGTTAGTGTGGTGCTGAGTTAGTTAGTTCTGCTGAGAAGTGGTTAGAGCTTCATACTAGCAGTTCAGACTTTGTCCCCTGCTTGCTTGCTTTGGAGGGCTTGCAGTCATCTCAGAGCATGGGCAAAGTTCATTCCTGTCTGCTTGGTAGCTATAGGTTGAAATGTCTTCTGTGACCTTCAGAAATATTATTTTTTCTTCTCTCCCCCACTGCTTGCTTTGCTTAAGGGGATGCTCAAATAGTAGAATGATGAAACTTGTAAATAGTTGGGTGTGGGAGTTGAAATGTATTGGGCAAACTTTATCCTGGCTTATTTGCCTAAAACCCTTTCTTGATTTCTGATGCTGGTAAGTAAATTAGCTTGTTTTTGCTAAATGAACAGCTGGTGAATCTGCTCAATTTTTACCAGATGGTCTTCTGAGTTGTGTAAAAACAAAGCAGCATTCTTATCTCTTCAGTTAGATGCTTGCAGTAGGTGACCTTTCAGTCTGTGTCTCGGTCGATATGCCTGGATGTTGTTTTTTAGGTGTTTGTCTGAAACAGAAGTAAAAGTTAATTTAATAACCACGGATGACTCATATTAAGAACAGTCTCGATAGACCAGTAGGGTTGTTGCAAGTTTAGAATGAGCAGGGATGGCACAGAGGGGTGTGTGGGGGTGGTGTGTGGGGGTGGTCCTGAGACAGGCAGGACTCTGGGATGAGAACTGAAGTCCCAAAAAATCTCAGTTGTGAGTGTCTGAATGTGCTGCATCTCTTGATAGCCCAGAAGGGAGTTACACAGACATCCTAAATTTGATATTCTGGTGCTAAAGCCTTTACTTGCTTGGCTGGGAATATTGGCTAAACTTTACCTGTTTTGGGGGAAGAAGTGTCACAGTTTGTTTCAGCAGCTTTCAGTGATCACCATCACAATAGTGTATGTGTGAATTTAAAGAAAATTTTCTGACTTATTAATATGTCACAGGTGAATTAGTGTTCTTAATCTTTCTGGGGTTAGTGGACTTCTAGCAGATACAATCTGGAGCTATCCTTCATGCTTTATAGACCTGATAATTACCTGTAATTACTGAGCCATTCTCTTCATAACGGATGGGAAAAGGAAGCAAAGTACTATGTTTGACTCTAGAAACAGGAAACTCAGGGTTGGGTTGTGTAAAAACCTTACATACAGAAACCTGATTTTTGTTAGAAATGCTTGGAAAGGGAATTAATGATTTTTCTAGAAGTAAGAAGCCACATAGTGGGCTGCACTAATGTTCCAGGGGACTGAGGGGGGCCATTCTTCCACCTGGTACTGGTGAGACCACTGCTACCAGGAGTCTGTGTTCAGTATCAGTCACTCCACTGACAAAACAGAGCAAGTCCAGTGAAGGGTTACCTAGGAAGGGAGGAGGCTGAAGCATTTTTGTGTGGAAGGTGATGTTAAAGGAGCTGGCTTTGTGTAGCCTAGAAGAGAAGGCTACATACAGGAGGATCCAGTTGCTGTCTCAGCTGTACAGTGGGTGATAAAAGACAATACAGAATCAAATTTCTCTTGGAGTTGCACAGTCTGAGGGTGAGAGGCAGTGGATATAGGTTACAGCATGGGAAATTATAATTAAATATAAGGAAAAACAATTCTCAGTGAAGGTGGTAAAGCACTGGAACAAACTGCCTGGGGAGGCTGTAGACTCCCTGTCTTCGGAGATATGCAAAACCTGGCAGGGGCTGAAGTGTGTCTGTGAGCTGTCTGGTTGTAATTGGAGAGGTGAATAAAACAGCAAGGTAAATTTTGGTTGTATTACAGAGGAAGTATGCAAGGAGATAAGTAATATCATTTGCTGTATCTCAGATGCTACTGAGAACAGCTCTGAGTGGTTTGTTTTTAAGCTGCTGACCTGGGGAATTCAGCCATCCTTCTGAGCAGGTTTGTGGCCTGGACTCAAAGAGTTTTTCATGCTCTTAGTCTCTCTAATCTCTTTGAGAGTTAAGTTACCCAAGGGATAGTGAATTGATTTTTGACAATATATGTTCTTTGCCAGCATTTCTGATTTCTCTTAAAAACCTCATGTATCTTTATGGAATAGAGATAACTCTAGTTGCCTTGCTGTATCTAGTGATAAAAATTTATTTGGTGCTTTCAGAAGTAAGCACTTCCTAAGGTGCTGTCTGTGCACTTGCAGGGCATGGAGGTGTGTTAATGCTGACTTCCTGAGCTTTTGTAGGATATCCCAGGGGGTGAAAGCTTTTCTGTCTAGGTAATCTGACTTGTTGAATCTCTTGGTGCCTTCATGTAGTTGTTTCTTTGGGCATTGTAGCTTTGGATAAACATTGAAACGATGGACTGAGCTACACATTTTTTTTTTTAATCTGTTAAAGGAGTGAGTGGTGCACCGGGTAATTCACAGCCGTCTGTCTGTCTAGTTTTAATTGTTTTTGTTGTACAAAATGTTCTAGGCCTAGTTTGAGTTAGCTTAGAGAAGGTTCCCTCTTGGAGAGAGTATAGCTACTGTTGGTAGCAAAAGGAAATACGGAGTTGTTCAACAGGAATGTTGAGACTTAAGTCCTCCATATCCAGCTACTGGTGTTAGGCCACATGTGGCCTTTTGGATCCTTTGAATGCCCCATTTTGCCTTGGCGAGAAGGGGAATGGTGCCACAGGTGAGAGGCACCCTGCCTTGCTGCCAAATAGCATTTGCTGGCAGCTCCTGTGCAGCAGCTGCCACACACTGTCTGGGAGGGCAGCAGTGGCCTGGCTGGGTGTGAGGAGCAGCAGCAGCAGCAGCAGCAGCTGTGTGCTGCTCTCCCAGCCTGGGCTGCAGGAACAGCCCTGCTCTCTGTGCTGGGAGCAGCAGTTGTCCCTTCCAGCTCCACCCTGCAACAACTGCCTGGATCCCTGCAGCAGGTGCCCGGGAGCAGCTGCTGCCAGATGGGGAAGGCAGCTGCTGCCCTGGCATGTGGAGGTAGGCTGGAGCCTGTGCTGGTGAGGTGGGCTCTCACAGAGGGGCTCAAAACCCAGATCCAGCTGTTACAGCTGCTGGGGTCAGACCACCCTGCAAGGGATTTAGAAGAGCAAGTCTGTCATCCTGCATTACGGCTTTCTGGAGCAGCTCCTAGGTTTGTCTCAAATGCCTTGAAGTCTGTCTGTCCTCACAGCTTTTTTCCTACTGAATTGTCTCCTCCAAAGTAACTACTTTGCTTCTTTTATTAAGGTTAAGGTTACTGTGCAGGGATAGGACCCCTGATGGTTGTCTGTGAAGCATTCCAAGAGCAAGGTCTCCATCACTAAGGGGATATGAAGCTACTGGAAAAAAAAATTCAGAGAAGCACTCTGAAATGTTATTACGTGCAAATCTCAGTTTGCCTGGTGGAAACACTTAACTCTCCTGGAAAAGCAGGAGGCTGAGAAAGTTGTTTTAACATTCACTAGCTTTATCTTCAGAATCTGATTTTATGTATTCAGTACACAACAGTAGTTTTCTCATCTTCACATTCATTTTCCTCTTGCGTGGTCTGGAAAAGCACAGAAGTGACTGCAGAGTCTCTGGAGCTGCTGTGAAGGCTGAAAATGCTATGCTAGATTTACAGGCAATGCAGAGAGGAGGAGGGACTTGTTCTACCTTTTCTTCTCCTTTGTCCTCCAAAAAAAATTCTTTGGTTTCTTTCTGATGTGTAAAGGTTTACAAATCAATGAGCCTGCAAGGTTTTATGTTTTCTGTGGTGGTTTGTTTCTTTCATCTTTGATGACTTAGAGGATGTGCTGGTTGTTGATTGAAAGAAGAGTTAGTAGTATTCAGGTAGGAATTTTCTTTTAAAATATTTAATGCCTTCTGTTAAGTAGGTCTCATGAAAATAAAGCTGAATAAAATCTGTGAATAAAAAAAAAATCCTCAGTCCCTCACTTTACTTGCTTAGTAACAAAGATGCATCTTTAGAGCTCATCTATGTTTTTATATTTTGAAGGGTTTTTGCACTTCTGTTTCTGCACAAATGTAACTTCTTTTCCTATTATACTTTTGTTTGTTTGTTTCTTACTTGGGTAGAATAAAAGGAATAAACATGAGGAAGAAAATCTTTTGTGTATTGTAAATAATTAAACACTGTGAATTTTAGTCTGCCTTACTAGATTAGTAAGGCATAGAGCCCTGAGGTGCCAGGTGTCCCTTGGACTTGTACCAATGAAACAATTTCAAATTTAATGAAAATACAGCCAGGTAACATGGAAAGAAGTCCATTAGAAGAAGCTCCTATAAATATGCCAGCCATAGGAAAAGCTAAATCAGCCCTTGCAATTAGGGATGAGAGACAAGCCCATGAGGAACCAGACTTTGTTAATTCTGTTGCTCACAGAACCTGCTGGTTTCCTGTCTTTCCCTAAAGAAAACAAAGGCAGGCCAGGTTGTTCTGGGACTAATCTGTCACTCCAGAGCCTTTGACGTCACGTCACGCTCGCCAGTGAGGGACTGCCTGTCTTGTGTGCTTAATTTCTTAGGGAAAATCAAAGACATGCAAACCAGAGGATTTTCTTTAATTTAGCTTGCATGACATGATGCAGGTACAAGGAAGCAGCTTTAATTTTTAGTTGATGGGGGTTTTTGGTCTTACTGATGGCTTCTGACTTGATACAGGGATTTGTATGTTGTAGTATATAGTGTCTGAATGTTGAAATAGTGAAATATGGTAAGATTCTAGATAATCTTAGTTTGCTGCAACTCTGACATTAACACTGTGTCGAGGAAGATCCTGGATTATGTGTTTTGTGATGACATTGTGTGTAACACTCATTCTTTCACTGTTGTAATTCTGAAGTGTTTGTTTTCTGTTTTATTGACAACTAGCAGAAATGATCCATCTGGAAAGTGAAATCTTAGTTTAAGAGCTCTTCAATGTCAAATATTAAAAGGGATTGTAAAAATGGCGCAAAGATTTTTACCAAAACTGCTTGTCTTGGCTGTTAAGAATCGCGATGATTTTTATTTTCATCTGGTGTTTACATCTGTCCATTCTTGTTACCCAGTGACTTTGCATTGCTAAGTGACCAAGAGCAGGCTTCTGTTTTACATTGTAAATCACCAGCAAGATGATTTAGGAAGGATGCAGACACACAGGTGAATTAGTTGTTTAATTACTCTGCCCTCACTGTGATGAGTTAACTCCTTTCACTGTGTACTCTGGCAGGAGGGTAAGTTAATTTTGATTAATTTAGCTCAAAATAAAGGTATGCCAAAGTGAACTGAATTGTTTTGCAGTTTGTATGGGCTAAGAGTGGACAGTGGTGAGTCAGCAGAGCTGCAGGGATGATAAAAAGAGGGGGCAATTAAAACAGTGTTTGAGCCCTGAATTGTAGGTACCATCTCCTCAGCTTCATCTGCACAGCCCAGGGGGGAGAACAACACGTTGTTGGTCAAGTTCTCATTGTAGGTTGGAACACAGTGTAGTTCTTAAAAAGGTCATGCAGATTTTGCAGGGCTGACAAATGAGAAATAGTAACTATTTCTGTAATGACCAGATTAAGTGTATTTCACTCGAATGTAAACAGAACCTCAGACTGTCACTTCTGCAGAGCTTTTTCTCAAAGTCAGATTTCTGCAGCAGAGCTGTTGACATCAGTTTCAGTGGCAGGTTGATGGTAGTGTGAACCCTCCTGTGATTTCAAAAATGACAAGCTCAAGCCCTGTAAACTCTTCAGACTTACCTGGCATAAGTGTATAGAAATGTATAAGCATTTGCTAGGGATTGTGTTGAAGTGTTGTCTAATTTTTAACTTCAGAAGTAACTGCAAGAAATAATGGAAAAGAAGAAAAAATGATGCTTCTGAAGAGCAAAGTGGTATTTTTTTAGCACTCCCAACATGAAGTGGGTGAAATTCAGTATTAACACAGCATGCTCTGAAGTGGAAGAAATTTTGTCTTGTTGCAGAGTGGATCAATCTGGCCATGAGAGCATTGTGTAGCAATAGAAACTGCTGCCTCCCCTCTGCAGGCAAAATTCTCCATAATTTCCTCTTGTGATCCTTGAGGTCCTTCAGACTGGTCCATTTTGTGTTGACATACTGCATGTAGTGCTTTGTAAGTGTGGAATTTTTCAGTGTTGAATTTGGGAAGAGAGAACTGGCTTTGAATTTCTCTGTGATTTCTTCTTTTTATGTCTTCATTGTTGTAAATTGGGAGGAAATTCAGAACATGGGAAATATATGACCTGATGGCTTTTTATGTCTTAGGAGGAAAAAAGTGACTGCTTAGCCTCCTCCTTCTTTTATGACATAAAGGGAACCAGGAAAACTGATCTGTTTGCTGCTGCTATCTAGCTCTGTATTATTACTGTTAAAAGGTTTGGGTTTTAATTTTTTTTTGATGCAGTTTTATATAAATGTTTTATATAACAGTGTGGTAGAGCAGAAGGAACACGATCATGTTTCAGATCTTGTAAAAGTCTGAACTCCTCTTGTGTGTTTGAATATAGAGCATAACTTTGGTTAGGATGAAAGATAAATTCCAGAAAGAAACTTAACTGTTTCCTTTTTTCTCTCCTGGTAAAATGTGTCTGATATGCTTCAGTGTGAATGGTAGCAAATATGTGACAGAATGAATAGCAGTGCTCTGCCTGCTGAAGTTGAAAAGGTCTGGGTATCAAAAAAAGGCAGCAGGATGCTGCATCACAGTTCTTGCTGAGTGGAGGTGCTCTTGTGTTTGGAATTAAGCTCAGTTTTAAATATGGTTTTGTGGGGGTTAACGTTACCTTAAAAATGCTATGTTAGATTTCTTGAACTAGGTAAAGTCAGAGTACATGGCTAGAACATTAAGGTTTTTTGTGCTCCCTTTTAAAGTAGTATGAGTGCTTCATAGTTTTGAACATAGAATTCTCAAAACTCCTTTATGGGACAGCACAATTGTCCTAATTTTACAAATAACTACTTGGTCTTGCTTCCCTAGGTGGCTTGCTCAAGGTTACACAAGAATCCTCTGGTGGAACAGGGTGTTATATCTAAATGTTTGATGTTTAAAACTTGGGGTCTGATTTCTGGATTATCCTCTCGTAACAAAAATGAAGGACCTATACATTTCCTGTCATCCTGGTGAAATTAATTGAATTATAAGTATTAATACTCTGATTTTGATCAATGCTTTTAATTCTGTTTACTGCTTCTTTTTATTTTTAGGCATGTACTGGTATTGAAAATATTGATGAAGCTATAACGTTGCTTGAACAAAATAACTGGGATTTAGTGGTAAGTATTCTGAGAAAATGACTTCATAGATCAACCCCACGTAACAGTGACATGGCATCTTGCTGAGACAGCTGGTAGCTTTATTTCAAATTTGGGTGTGTCTGGTGGTTGGGACAAACAGGTTGTTGTGTGCTGAGTGTTTCTGGTCTGTTGAGGCCTCATCACCAAGTAAATGTGACCTTGAGTTGTAAAAACCCTGCTCTGCTCTGATTGTCTTCAGGCTTTTTAAATTTCTTTCTTGTCCTCAAAATCAGTGTTTCATACTGTGTTTAGTTTCCTTTTGGCATCATTTTGTATGTAGTATTATGAAGGGTAGTGTTTTTAGAAGAAGACCTGTGTAGGCACACGTGGGTTTTTGAGGATTTAGGTTCCTGTGGAAGAAGTGGAAGGTAAAACAACTTTTTCAAATTTTCATGTGCTTTTAGTTTAAAATTAAGATTGTTGCTCTTCCATTGTTGGTGGTTATGCAGAATTGAATCAGATGATTAAAGCCATAACTTTATTTAGATTTGGTGCTATCCAGACACCATGAAATACAAACAAAAAACCCAACAAATACTCATCCTGAAAAAACCGTGAGATCCAATGGACATGGTTTTGAGGGATTTGTAAATTGTGTGCCTTACAGTAAATGCCCAACAGGTTGGGTTGAGTGAGAGAACTGCCATGAAAAATGATCAGGACAAAAAAGTCTCTTCTGAAACTCCAGAATGAGCAGAAAGCAGAGTGAAGTATCTAAACCTATGGGAATGCCTGTGAGAACACCTCTAAATATTTAATTTTATTAGTGATTACTAGATGATCTAGAAGTAGAATATAGAGAGAAAAGAAGTAACGACCCGAATATGCAAGCTTAAAAAAGGCATTGGGAAGGTAAGAAAGAATAGAAAATTAGGGATGGAAGAGGTACTTGAGGAAAGTACATAGTTTTTGAAACTAGGCAGAAGATGAATGAGAGGAATGTCTATGAAAAGGAAATGGTAAGTTGTAGAAGAAAAAAATAATATTGAGGAGAGTGTAAGTGAAGAAGATGCCCTAAGGGTCTGTCATTAGTAGGACACTGGCTCCTTTTTATTAAAAGCAGCCTTCTTGTAAAAAAGGAATTGGGAGTAAAAGGCAAATCCTGCTAATCTAACAGGGAGATAGAAACAGGAGAGTGAAGGAAGGAGTTGTTGGGTTGAGAGAGATTCAAGTATCTCTGTTAGGCAAGGGTATTTAGCATTTCAAAAGTACTTGAAGAAAGACTCATGACTTATAAGAAATGCAGCATTTTTTCTTTTGGAATTAAAAGTGTATGATCCACGTGTGGTGTGGATTTTTTGTGTTTGTGTTGGGTTTTTTATACCTTTGATTTAGTAGTCAAGTACAGATTCAGTGCCAAGATACTGGGGAGGGTTTGTTTTAATTCAGCCAAAAGGTCTTAGAGTTTTTATAGCTGGGATGGAAAATTAAAGAAATCCTTTGGTTTGGTGCTAAATACATAATTCCACTCAGAACAAATATTTTTTTTTTCCTGATTTCTAAGTTAAACAAAACTTCTAGGACTTGGTTCACAGGTCATGAATACAATAGTGAAGTAATGATGATTTTGGTAAGGGTTCTTCTGCCATCCTTTGGCCCCCAGTATTAGGTAAATGGGAAGAACATAATTTCTGTCTTCTCTAATTTCACTTTGTTTTGCATGTCTGATTCAGAGGCTTTTAAATGTTGATTCCTTTACTTCCATGATGTCGGAAGTAAAATCAGAAGTCAGTATTTGATGAGGAAATCTTCTGTGAAGCAACCAGGCTAATAAGTAGAAAGCTAAGCAAGTCCCATTAGGATGTCATCAGCCAAAGTTCAGGGGCACTTCTGCAGCAAAAGTGGGAAAACCCAAAACCATAAGTTAAGGAAGTTCTTGTCTCAAAGAGATTGCTTACTTTCTGTTCACTCAGGCTGTCAGTATCTCAATTCCATGTTCCAGTTTGGGGAAAAAGGTGTGTTATCAGGGGCTGTGCTGCAGACCCAGGTTGAAGATTCCCTTGGGCACCTGTTGCTTCGTGAACTCTCTGACACTCAGCTCAAGGGCGTTGGTATTTCTCTGGGACTTCAGCCAAAACAACCAAAAGCAAGTAGCCCTGGTGAGCTGGAAAGCAGAAGGATCCCAAACAGAAACAGGGAAGTAGGTATTGACATGGGCTGACAGAAGTACATCAGAATGCACAGAGACAGCAGACGTTATAAAGTCCACAAAACAAGTTTCTTATGTTGTGCTACAAGTACTGCGTGTTTGTGTGAACTCTTCTAAGGATTACTTCGTTTGCAGGGAAGTAATATTCCTGCTGCTTACTTTGTCCCTACTTTTTTTTTCCCCTGGTCTTGCTAGATTTCAATATTAAGGGTTAAAATGTCACCAGAGTCTTTCCTTTTACTTGAGTGAGTGTTACTATGTTATGTATCTTTTGTCTTACCTTTAAACAAAGCCAAACCTGGGTTAAGTGTAAGGATCTCCTTTCTTTTAGTTTTTCTAATAGCCACTCTTGGTTTTTGTTAAGAATTAATCAGAATTCCTTTTTTCTTTTCGGTTTAGAACTAAAACATTGGCTTCCTATTTTTGAACTTTAAAAGATGTACCTACTCCCAGTTAGAAATCTTCATCTCTAAACCGCTGTATGGGATACTCTAAGACAACATAAGTTGCCTCTAATTTATCTTCTGTTTGGTACTAAATAAACTGGATTTAAATGTCTCAGAGTTGTATATGTTTTATAGTGTTCAAAGCAGTGTATATGTTTTGCAGTAGCTGCTTGAAGCAGTATGGGAAACTGTCTTTCATAAATGTTTGGTTGCTTGGCTTTGCTCAAGTGCTCAAAATAAAATTGGTCACAAGAGTGCTGCAGAGGAATTCATATGCAGTAACGGCGTAAAAATTGCTTGGTGGGATCATGAAGTCTAATTTTGCCAATAATTAGCTCCCCTCTGCTGCATGTGACTTGGCCTTTGTGGTGGTCTGCTGCATATAGAGCAGCTTAGGGTTTTTCTGTGTTAGAACACTGTAGCCTAATTACAGGGCTTATTATAGTCTGGGCGACGAAATGTTTCAGATGTTCTGTGAGATACAGAAGATCAACATAGATAATATAATGATCTCTTCAGGCATTCTGCTATAAATGGATCCAGCTCTCTTAAGCCTCGCAGGGTTGCTGATACGTTATTTCCTGAGTGTCATTTCTTTCAGCTCTATTAATTTACAGTAATTTTTACCATCTGAGAAAGCAGAAGTTAGGAATTTCTGTCCATTGTAAAGTCTGATGGTTTCATAGCTTGCCCACTTAAACTCTGACCTTCTCTTTTGGCATGTGAAGGTAAGAATGATGGTATAGATATGTCTTAAACTTTGTGTAAAAACAATAAAATAAAAGTGTGAAAAATCCCAACTCTGTGTCTGTTGAAATGTTTCTGATGATGGTACATTTTGAAAGGAAAATGACCCATTAGTGACTTGACATCATGCACTGTGGACCTTTGTATATGTGAGGTTATTACCCAGGTGAGAGCTCTCTGCTCTACTGAGATTCAGTTCTTGCATCTGTGCATGAAACTTGGTCTGTTCTGTCTTTTACATATTTAATGAAAAACTCAAGTCCTTCATATGCAGCATGACTTTATGTTCTATTAATCAGAACAGGTTTTTTGAATGAAAAGCAGGATTCACGACATTTATTTTTCTGTTTTTTACAAGATGCCCATTTCTGTTGTTACTCCTGTTACTTGGTTTAAAATTTTTTTTATTTCATGTCTTTTCCAAGAGACATTATGCATATATGTACTTCTTAGCATTGCTTTAAGAAGAAAATAAGTTTCATCAAAATAATGGGGGAAGAGGGGTGTTCATTATCCAATATTCAATTTACTTGTAAATGTATGTATAATGAGTATATATATATATATATATATATATATACCCCCCTGGTTTTTATTTTCAAAATGACCTTTGGGCCTTCCTGCTATCCTTGGCTTGGTTATTCTATATTCTGGTAGAGGATCAAAGCACAGTATAACTTCAGTAAAAGCAGTAGTTTAGTGCACCTGGAGATTTGATGACTTGCAGTTCCTGTCACACTCAGGTTCCAAGAATCACCTGGACAAGAAGCAATTTCGTACCTTGGAAGGAGAAATTGTGTATTGTGAAGATCTGTTTTTCTAAAACTTCAATTGTCAACTATAGTTTATAATTTTAAATGGATAACTTACACAGCAGATGATGGTGTTTTGCATCTTGCTTGTAAACCTCTTGGAAAATAATAGCTATTTGCCAGACAGGATTTTTTTTACTATACGTACCAATTTTGTATATGTTTATTCACATCTGTGTAATATCTTTTGGAAAAAAAACCTAACTAAACAGACAATAAAATCAAACTGGGAAAAATTAGGTAGGGCTTGGCAATTTTTATTTCTCTTGGAGGTGCCCATTTAGGTGACAATGGCAAAAAATGGGCTTTTGACAGTTATCAGCAATCTGTTATTTGTATCTGTTACAGCACTCTAAGCAGTAACTTAATCCTTTTGTTAGAACATGTAGCAAATTTCAGTAGGAGCTGGTAAAACTGATACACTAACATTGTCTTTTGTCTCCTTTTCTCTCTGGTTTGCCCTGCTGCAGCTTTGATGTGGTGTCTCTCTGTATGTTATTTTGATCGATTTGAATTAGTCTGCCTCCAGAAACTAGGTGATTAATCTGAGTTTGGCACACGGCCCTTTCTTTTCCTTAAATGTGGGGCAGTGTGCAGTATATGTGGATGTCATGTGTTCAGCAGCTCTCTTGTTTCCTTGCAAGCAAGCTGTGTTTCAGTGGCTGGGAACCAGGGCTGCACTTTATGGTGATGCTGTTCATCACATTGGCCCTTTTATCTTGGAGTGTTGACCTGCTGTTATCTTTATTTTAGAATTGCTTGCTGAATATGGTATATATTTGACAGCACTCACTCTGGGACCAGGGAGAAGTTCAGGGTACATTCCTCTCATTAGGGCTAGATCTGAGGGATTTTTCACTGCTAGGAACATGGGCTCATCTGTGTATTAATAACATTCTCCCTGTGGTCAAATGAACAGTCAGCTGCCTGTGGGAAGCAGAGGTTTGTATCCCCTTTTTTAAAAGGAGAATTTAGAGTGTTGTTTCAGACAGATGTTCTCTTGTGGATCTTGGTGTCCTGGGGAACATGTTCTTGTCAGCTCAGCAGGTTAATGCTCACTGTTGCTGCAGTGAGGAGCCTGTCCAGCGTTCACAACCCTGCTGCCAGCAGAGGGAAGGCAGAAGCAAGCCCTGAGTTAGATAATCCCAAGCAGTGTTGGTGGATGGGCATCCCACTGGTGCAGGCATCCCACGGGCACAGTGCCTGTTCTCTGGGAAATTCAGGAGTTGCAGGTTTTTTTGTGTGTTCAACAGCAGCATTAATCTCTCCTAGTGGGACACAATTGTATGTGAACTTGTCTTTTTCAAAGGACTGCAGAAATCCCCTTTGGAAATCTTTAATGTATTTTCTGTTAAATTAGGGATCCCTGCTTGCAAAAATAGTTGTATTTCTCATTGTCTGCATTTTCAGCTTTTTTCAGCTTTCAAAGTGACATTTCTGTGTTTTTGAGTAAGCTCACATGCATGCTGTGTATTTTATGCAGCTGGGTGGTAGCACAGAAGACTTGATAATTCTTAAAAACAATATTAAAATAGTTGTTTTTATTTACTTTCAAATGCCTTAATCTCTGCTAAAACACATTTCCTTTTAATGTGTTTTTTTGCATAGAAGATGATATGGAATGTGTAGATCTATAGGCAGTTGTAATCATGGTGTGGTTTTCCACACAGCTGTATGCACATTCATCTATTTAAAAAACAAAACCAAAACAAACCCCAAAACACCACCATTAATACATATCCAGGACATCAAGATTCTTTACCTGCAGAATGCAGAGTAAATGTGCTGCTTTGTCACCCCAGAAAAGTGCTTCAAGGAAGGGAGATGACCTTTGCTGGCAAATGTAATTGTTGACTTCCAATATGGTAGATAGTTTTCTAGACATTAAGGGGATTAATCTAAAATAGTTAATTCTCTTTCATAAGGACTATGATTTTAATTTTCCTGGTAGAAAAAAACTGGTTTTATTCATGTGAGGATAACGAAGGGATTGTGATTATATGTTTTATGGCTGTATTTTGTTGTTGTGATGATGTATATGAAATTTTAGTTCTCTTTCTGACCAGAAAGAAAGTGGAGAAGATTTTTAGGTAAAACTTTGCTGGCAGTGTTGTAAAGTAAAATGTAAGGTCTGTCTTTTCAAATAACGGATGGAATTTAGTTACTTATGTAAGTTAGCTTTTTAGTTACTTAAGCAAGTTTAGTTACTTAAGAAATAACCTCCTTAAGTTTTTCTTGTATGATGATCAAACAAGCATACAAGTCCTACAAGTGGGACTAATAAATTTAGATTTCTGTTCATGGAAAAAGACTCTTGTTTCTTGTAACAGAATTTTGTGTTCTGAGAATAAACAAAAAGCAGCACCTGAGATCCCAGTAGTGCCTGATAGTATTGCTGGAGCTCTGTGGGTGCATCACCCACCTGCCTTAGTTTTTACAAATATTTTTTTCAGAGTCTGCTACCTCTGTATTGGGAGTTTCTATGAAGGTTGCTTAGCATTAATTTGTCCTGAGACATTGAAATTTCAGAACAAATTTCTAGAATATACTGATGGTGAAGTGTCTAGTATGAGGTATCTGTAGTTAATTATTCTGTGAGTAGTTGAACTAAAAATTGCACCCATCTTATAAACATGTGTTTGACAAGTGTTTAGTCTGTCATTGAGGCATGTTGGCACTGTGTGAGTAGGAGAAAAACTAAGTAAATTATGTAAGAATCAGCATCTGCCAATGCTGTGGCTATTTTGCAAGTGAACCTTGGTTGTGATCGATTTTACCAGAAAAGCTAGGAGTCATCTAGAAACATCAGCCCTTCAAAGCAGAGGGTCTTAAAAATGGATTTACTTACAATACTGTTGAATGTCTGAACAGTTTCTAGTTTTATTTAAATAAACTCTCCTACCCTGCCCTGGAAGCCCTGGGCTGCTGCTGGTCCAGCAGTGCAGCACAGGCTGTTGGAGAGGTACAAGGAGAAAGACTGTGAGACAACTTACAGGTTACAGACTTCAGCTTGGGATTTTCTGCTTTCCAAACTTTTAAGCTAAATCTTGCGTAATTATTTTTTTACTATGGATTAGTGATTGGGCAGTTGGTTGACTGCAGTTGGGGTCATTGGATCGCTGTTGATATTTCATGTTATTATGGCTTTTCAGTGAAGGGGCCTTAGTATTTGGCAGTTCCTCTATGAATTTTTGTGTCCTGAGATTTTTTCCCTGGAGTCCTTGCTAAGAGCTAGTGTGTTGTTACAGTGAGTGATTGAAAAAAAACCACACTATTTTTTTAAAGACTGAACAAAAAATATATTGTCATCAATCCGTAAACTTTGCATTTTAACGTTGCCATTCAAATGTACATAAAATAATTAGGAGAGGGGTAAAAATATAGGAGTTCAGAATGTGGATATTTTTCGATATGCACACCAAGGCATTATCTGACTCTTCTGCCTTCTAGCCTAATGTTTTAAGGAGTAACAAAATACGTTTTGATATTAAGCACGTAAGCATTCCTTTCTGTTACAAGGTGAAGTAGCATTAATGCCAAAGTTGTGACACTAATGACTAAGACCAAGATACTTGTATGTGTGTCAAAGTGGCAGACACCTCATGGGCTGCTTTCCCTGTCTATATGAATGAGGTTTAAGTGGGTTGTTGAGAGTAGATGGTTTTCCTTTATTCCTGCTGAGCTACAGTCAGCTCAGATAGGTGCTGATCCTTAAGCTTCTTATAAATCTATATATGTTCCTTACTTTCATTATGATAGGAAAACACTCACATATGGATTTTTAAAATTGAGATTGCACTTTGTTTGGGGAATTAGGCAGTGAAAACATAAAATTAGGAACTGTGCAAAATGCAGTGGGTTTTTTTTCCCTCAGAATTATAGAAGTATATCTGACTGTTGAAAGGCTTCCTTAGTGCATTTAGGCATGTTGTAGGAGTGACAGGAAAAAATTGCTGAAGCCACCAAAGACGTAGGGAGAAATGGGAAACCACATCTAGAGTGCTAATTGTAAACTATTTCAATGCGTGCTCGCTTGCTGATGAAGTGAATCATCTGTATGAATGTATTCATGTGGCATTTTTTGATGAAATGTTAATTTTTTCCTTTATTAGCAATTCTATTGTTTTGCAGCTTTTCATGAAGTATATTTGTTGTAAAGAAAGCAGGCTGAAATAAAGCAGAATGCATAGAAGACATGTCATTGTAGTTCAATTACAGTTTTTGGTTAAATTTTAACCACGATGGGGACAAATGTTGTCATTTTGTATAAACTTTGTGGGTGTAACTTCACGTCTAGCACTTGGAAATACTTTTGAGACTTGCAAAGCTGGGGAGATGCCAGCAAGTATAACATAAGCTACAGGAAAAAGCTGACTCATTCCTTTGCCTTGAAAAGCCTGCCAAAAATAACACAGGTAGAGATTGTGTCTCTTACTACTGGGGCATAATTAGTAATTTTGTTACTTAAATATTACTGAATTAATTTAAAAATCTAAACCAAATAATATTTTTTATAAGTTCAACTCATAGCAGTCAGTTTTTGTAACCTCTGAAAGTAATGCTTTAAAGGAGCTGTGTGTGTAGTCAGGTGATCATCTTTGTAAAAAGCCTCTTTCTGCTTAAAGTAATTGCTATCTCTGCAGAAAGTTTAATGGAATTTCTTATTTAGAATACACATCTCAGACTTGCTTGTAACAGGTGAGAGTTGGTAGTTGCATAAAGCTGTTCAGAAGCCACATTGCTCTGCCTGGGGATCTCACAGTCCAATTTGAATGTCTTGGGGCAGAAAGAAGTGATGGTAGTACGGCTGCTTTCAGGAAACCTTTGTTGGATTAATCCAGACTGACTGCAGTATTTGGCTAATACTTACAGGATGGTTTTGTCAGCACCAGGTACTAAAACTTCTGCTGTTTATTCTGGAATCTTCTATTTTTTTATTGTTGTAAACTGATCACAAGAGGAGCCTGTTCATGGTCTTGCTTTTTATCCAGTTTCCCCAAATCACAGAATGTTCAGGTCAGAACAAATGTTTTGACATATCTGCACCTGCCAGTACCCATTATTACCAGTTCTGTTGAAAATTAGCCCAAATCAGTATTTGCAAAAAGGAAAGTTATTAGAGGAGGATTATTTCAGAACGTTTACTATTATTACTGAAATATATGCATATGGCAGAGCCCTGTGAGTTAGTTTCATTTTAAGAAATGCTTCTGTGCTCAAAAGGACCTAATGAATCTTTGCACTTCTCCTGTTTTGCTTTACTATTCCATATGAAAATATGCTCCTTTGTCACTCGGATTTATGGTTTGGAAGCAGTTTGAAATTCACTTTTGCTTTTTTAGTCCTTTCATGGATGCTTGGTCTCACTAGTGCTTTCCTTTATCATTTAATTATTTGTTTTTCTTCTTTCTGGATAATACTTGTTCAGTTTTGGGTTTTGTTCCCTTTAAAAAAAAATCTCTCAATTGTAGAAAGCATTTGGAGTTTTATAGTCCATTTATTTTGTTTAAATATCAAATTAAAAATGGATTTTAAATCTTCAGGCTAAGAAGTTTATCATGTGAAAGCAGAAAATTTGAGTAGGAATATTGTATGTCAGGGAGAATATCACATTTAGCCCAAATTAGGAGTAGAATTATTTGCAATGGAATGACAGTTGTAAACAGAGTAATATTAATGACCCATTTTGTGCTGTGGAAATATATAATAATATACAAAAGACAAGAAATATTTTTCTGATTTATTGTTGAAAACCTAATGAGGGCTTTTTAGTGTATTTCATTACACTTTTAGCTTTAAAAAAATGTTTAAATTACTTAAACTCAACAAATCTTGAGTGATCCTCAAGCAGGTTGGGTTGATAGCATAGATGAATACTGACTGATACTTCCAAAATATAACTGCTAGAATTTTCTTATTCTACAGAACTCAAAACCACAGTGTGTTTGTCTTGTGTGTCATCTCACTTTCTCTAGTGAGGGTTTGTATGTAAGTTTTGGTGTTATATTCACTTTAGTAATCAGAAAAATAAATCTAAGATTAAATGCTGAAAGAGTCAGTCAAAGATTAAAACAAAGTTTTTCTTTGTTCTGAGTGTGAAACAACAAAATGCCCATTTTTTAGGTTATGTTTTTAAATACAGTTCTACAAGCAGCTAAAACCTCTTCCTGTCTTTACTTCTGCTAATATAAAAAACAGCATGGGGTAAACTTTGTGAATTTTTGATTTGAGAAAAATCGTTTTTTTATCAAGGAGGTGTTAAATATAATAGGAAGGAGAGGCAAAATGAACAGCAAAGACAAAATACAGAACTTTGTTTTCTTAGCTTGCCAGAGGTTTTAAACCAAAAGTAAAATCTGAGTTTGTAGCATTTGAGGAAGAATATAAATTTTTGAAAGTCACAGTAAATGAATTCTCTTGTCAAAGAAAGCTCTCACTTAATTTCAAAGAAATAATTAAATACGTGGGCTATTGATGGGGCTATTGCCTTAAGTTGAGTACAAGAAAAAAATTAGTAATTCTGTAAATCTGAATGTGTCAGACCTATAGAAAATCAGGGCGTTGGGAGAAAATTCCCCATGAGCAAGTTGCTCCATTATAATTCCCTGTGACTTTCTGAAGCACTTGATGCCATTTGGTTGGGCATCTTTGGGTTTTGGATCATCTCCCATATCAGTTCCTATTACTCTTTCTCAAGGTCTCATCCATGTACTGTGCTTGTTTAATGTAAACCTCCTCCATTTTTAGCTAAACAAATGTAAAGCTCTGTGTGGGCTTTGATAAGTAGACTCAAGTGATCTCACTTGCTGAATGCAGTCAAACCTAAATGAGGTTTCTGGAATTCTGTGGGAGCAGCTTGTGCTGTTTGTGTTTGGCTAATATGGTTATTTATGCCAGTGATACTCCTGCATCTCTCATGTGTGCAGGTTGTTTACACCTCTCCAGCCTCTTCCTCTGGAAGGATTGTTTTTCCAGCACTCTGCTGCTTCAGCTTGCTTTCTCCTTTTGCTTAGAGATGTGGTTTCTAGTATTCTGTTTTGGAGAGTTTTTGGGAGTATCTGTCAGCCAAAACCACTGTGTGCTGTGGAGGTTGGAAAGGAGAGGGGAGGAGCAAGAGGTGCACACTGAAGAAGAGTTCCTTCCTCATCCTTGGCAAAAACCTTCACTGCACTTTGCCTGGGCCTGCCTTTGACTCTTAAGATGATTCATCTACACATCACTTTTAAATTCTGGAAATTAAAAAACTACCTCCCATCTGTAGTTCGTGAAGAGGAAGGAATCCCTTGCCTTCTTTGAATATTCACTCAGTATATGTAGACTTCTTAATTTAAATAATATGATTGGTAAAACAAGTCCATCTTCAAACTTTGTGAAAACCAGTGAATATTTACAACTTGTGAGTTTAATGTTTGTGCTATCTGAAATACCATGTTATCCATAGGACCTTGGGATGAGAGTCACTCTAAGATGTTCTTAATTGCTTTTAAATGGTTAGAATTGTGTATTTTGAAAGAAGTCATCCACATTGTTGTTTCAATAGATAATTAAGAAATGGTGGTTCTTGGTTTTCTCCAACACTGTTTTGTACTCATAAAAGATAGCCACAATTAGTCAGAACTGACTAATCTAGTTAAGTTAATACTCCCTTGAGGAAAAGTTCTAAATTTCAAAGTCTGCTTCACAGTGTTCTTTGGGCACTTAAATTATTTCAGAATGCCACAGAGTTTCTGTGTTGCCCAAACTGTTAATGAATTTGGTAAGCTTTCATTAACCCTATTGCTCTATTGTTCCCTGTGTTTTCAGGAAAAAAAAGTTGGATTTAGTTTATTTTGATGCTGGAATTTGGAAGTGTGTTGCTGAAATAAGCACCAAAAAAAAAAAAAAAAAAAAAAAAATTGAACCTTTGTAATGGGCACTTGTCAGTCCAGTCAACCAGTTGACAGTTCCTGTCAACCTTTTCATTAAAAAACCCCCCAGGATTCACAGTAATGTTTGTCAGGATAACCTGTGCTGTTGGATGATGGAGTCACAGGTGCTTGAAATTGGAAGTTGTTTCTGGATGTCTCTCTGGCCCAAAGCAGGTCCAATTAGGTCAGGTTATGCAGTGCTTAATGAATTCTTAAATAAGCTGTTCCAATTCCTGGATATATGATTGATATCTCTAAACAAAATGTATAAATCAAGAAGAGCTAAATTGGGTTTTTAATTTCATGAAATAAATGGTGGGCCTGGTAGTTGTTTGAACGTTGTCATCAAAACAGAAATTATTCTGTTTCAAATTTGGACAGTGTCATGGTAGAATTTGTGTGTGGACAGCACTGAGACACACCTAGGATTCTTGGTTTTGGGAAAAATCTTCTGAAACCCCTATAATTTTCCATGTAAGGTGGACTTCAGTCTTTAATTAGTGATAGCATTAGAACAGACAGATACCTGTGGAAGCTGTGGGACCCTGGATGCAGCAGGGACGTGGATGTGCAGTGTGAGAGCTGCATAAACACAGAGTGCTGCTTCCCTGGCATCACTCTCAGCAACAGGTTTTTGGAAGCTGAAGAAGCTTTCTGATCCAGACGTGGTACCTTTATATTTAATAACCCATAAATAGATTTAATACGCTGGTTATTAAAATCGTTTTGAGAGTAATACACATTTTTAATGACTGTAAAGTAGTCAGGTTTTGGTGATCAAAGATCCCTGTTTTGAGAGACAAAAAAATGTAGTATCCTTGAATATTTGCATAACCACAGAGATGTGATCCTCTCTCATGGGAGGCTGACGCTGGGGAAGAACAGCCTGGAACAGATCTTGCCTTAGTAACGTGTTCTTGTTTTAATTTTTTTTTTTTTTAGTTTTAATCTAGTCACAACCTTCTCCCAATGAAATTCTAAAACAGATGGTTGTTCCTTTTTCTTTTTTTTCCTTGCGGGGTCTACTTATAGCTCTCTTGTTAGAACATGGATATTTAATATTTATGCAGTTTGTACATGTGCACTGCTACCATTTGCTGTCTACATTATTTTAGTCTTCCATCTTGCTTAACAAACAGTGTCTGGACTCTTTAGTTTTACAGTGTGGTTAATAGAGGTCTTTCCATCAAAAAAGTACATAATGCTTCTGCTGTTTTTTCTTACTCCTGTGCCCCATAAATGTCATCAAGTTTACAAAACTGGGGGTATGAACAAGTGAGTTATTCAGTTTTAAAGAAAATAGCTTGGAGCCTCTATTGTGTTTAACCCCTCTAACTAGGCTCAGAAGAAGTTTGAACTGATTTAATCCTCTGAGACAGAGCTTTGACAGAAGTGTGAAAATGCCACATTGCTGTATTTCCACCCAGCTGAAGCAGCTTCTTTTCCCTAAGTAAAGAGAATTCTGTTGCACCAGCAGATCATTATTAGTGTAGGTTCTGTGGTACAAAATCTGTGTTACAGATGCAAAATAAAGGATAATTTTGTCTTTCAGCCAACTTCATCTGTTGATTGAAAAGAATTAAATGTATGTTGCTGAAGACTTAGGGGAGGGAGAAGCCAATCCAGAAAAACCCAAATAAACCAAAACCTCCTACTCATTCCTGGAGGTTTATTAGATGAACACAATCAAGAGCTGTGTATGACTGCAAAAACCACAATGATGATAAATGAGACACGTTGTTAAAAAGAAACCACTGATTATTGCCATGTACAGTGGATAAACTGATTTAAAAACTGATCTGGTAGGGAACTTTGTTTTCGCTGTAATTTGATACAGCCTCATGGGTTGTTGCTGTACCTTATGGGTACCTCTGAACTTTTCCTTCTCTGTTTTTTTAAATTATTATTTATGCAATATTTTTTTCTAAATGCAGGATAAATCTTACTGCAGTATCACACTAACTTAGCTGAGTTCAGCAAGAAAATATTTTGACTTCGTGTAGCCTTAACCATTAATGGAAATAGTAAAAAATAATGTTTATATATTCAGAGAAAAAGAAACCATAGCATTTAAATCTTGATTACATCTATTTTTATGTTTATTAAGCACTTACTTAAGCTACATTTTTTACAATGTCAATTTGTAAAAATGGTGTTGATAGATGATGACTTCAAAATTCAGTGACAGGGTGTGACTTTGTCCTCCTGGAGTACCAGGGAATCTCTGAACTTCTAAACATCAGCATTCTCTTCACTGGGGACCAGACACTCATCCACCAGGTGTTCTGGCCAACAGTTCAGTTATATCTGACATATGGGAATGGATATTAGGAGTTGTGGTACTAGAAATGCATGAATTGCTGCTGGTGCAGGAGAAAATGGATAGCAGTAGGGATGCTACAGACTCTCTTTAATCTCGCTGTCAAGCCTAACAAATATGTACCTGTGAACTCAACAGGGGTCAAAAATCACCCAAGAGAGAAATAGAATTAGGCTTTTGAGATCTGTTTTTTCTCCTCTCTAGATTTTTGTAAAAATTGTTTCTCATTCGCTGTCAAATTCTCTCCTGTGCTGTTCCACGTTGTCTGCCCACTGCTGTGCTGGGACTGAAAGTGAAGTTAGGTAGGGTTCTGATGTCTTTGTTCGTGTGTCTTCTAACAGTAGTCAGAACAAAGTTTAATCAGCTGAGGAGCTGGTGTGTTAGTCACCTTCACCTGCTCACGTGTCACTTTTAGTGCTCCTCAGGTATGAAAAGTCCTAGCAAGGAGATGATTTTAAACACCTTTCTTGGTGGTATAAAGCAGTCTAAAATAAGTTGTCTTCAAAATACTGTTGAAGAGTGTCTTACTTGCTGCTCCAGGTTTTGCCCTCATCCTGACATATAATTTCAAAGTTTATACAGATTTCTATAGCATCAGATGTGCTGGAAATGCATTACAATTTTCTGCAGCATAGAACAGAGCAAAGCTGCAATGTGCTGAGCAGATAGTTTTGTCAGAAGTGGGGTTTTGAACTTGAGACTGGGGTGTGTTGTGACTAGTTTGAAAATAATTAATTTTAATACAAGATTAAATTTCTTACAATGTTTTTATAGGTAATAACTGTTATTTGAAATAAGACCAAACCTGAGTGCAGATGGTCAGGTTTGTATTTCTACATATGGAAGTAACATTTTATTTTCTCTGACGATCTGAACAACATGGAAGGTTATTTAACTGCATAAACCCCACTTGAAAAATATTTTCTACTTGAGGATTGTTTGAATTTTTGGCATGGTCACTTCCATGATTCCCTGGCAGTGTGAGGAGGCTGGATGGTGTCTGTGTGTGTGAGCCAGGAGCAGGCTGGTGGGAGGTGTGGGTGTGTGATGGAGCTGCTCTGGAGTAGCTCTTTGCAGCAGCTCAGCAGTTGGTGAGCACATGGGGCTGGCATGGCTATGGTTTTTATTTTATGCAGATACCATAATGATAATATTGTTTATCATGAATATTCACTGAATAGAGAGCATTTTAGGGCATGTTTTGAAGCAAGCCCATCACGCTTTAAAACATATTATAATTTCTGATGTATTTTTGCTCTGTATGCTTGACTCAAAATTTGTTTTCTCTTCTCAGGCAGCTATAAATGGTGTTATACCACAAGAAAATGGCATTCTACAAAGGTAAGCACAGAGTACTGGAGTAGTACATAGAGAATGATGCTGGGTAACAGTTACTTATTTTTCCTTCCTGAATCCTAAGAAGATGACATAATTCTCCTTTTAAAGCTGTTACTGAAGCCAGAAATTCTATTCCTGGCAAAACTGATTTAACATTCAGTTTTTCCCAGACTGATAGAGGACCAGCTCAAACATCTATTCAAAATAGTAAACTTTTGTTTTTAATTCCCTGGTGGTTGGGTCATTCTGTGCAGGGTTGTCTCTTTATGAAGACTGGATGTTGGTATGTTTCTGGCTAAGTATTTCTTTTTCCTTATGCATTTTTAAAGGGAGTGATATTCCATCTTTTTGGACAAAAACATTTGTAATTTTTTTTTTGTTTGTTTTGGGTTTGGGTTTTTTTAAATTGGATTACAGGCAGAAGAATCTGTGATAGATAAAGTAAGGTTGTTCCCATCTAAAAGTAGGTCTACTGATTTTCTTTCAGCTTCTGAATTAATTTTTGGCTTGCATACTGATGCTTGGATATCTTGAAGTCACTGAAATTTGATCTTCTAAGTGCTGATGAGGCAATTGAAAAGAGCAGAACAGGAATTGAGCTACCTGAGAGAGCCAGTAAAACCATGTTTAAAATTTTGCTCAGAAAAATACTTAATGTACTATTTTAAAAAGTTTAATGATGGAAAAAGGACACATAATATAGGTAAAGTGGTCCTTGACATCTCTGTCAATACCTACTAAAGCTATCATTAAATAGAGTCAGGTTTTGATTGAGGATAAAACTACTTGCTCAGTAAAGTTACTAAATATGTATTTACTGTAAGGCCTGTTTAGTCAGTGTGAGATCAAGTCTCAGTCATGTTGTGCACTCTTTTTACCTGTATTTGTAAATTGTGACCTGAAAGCCTTATTTATATCCAAAATACCAGAATGTTCAATTGGGTGAAAGAAGAATAGTTATAGTAGTTAATGCCTGTCTTCGATCACAGGATGGTGCAGTGTCCACTTACATCATTATTCCACAGTAATTTATTAATTTTTAGGAATTATTAGATAGTCAAATGTGTTTCAAATGTGGTTTTGTTGTTGTTGTTTTGTTTTTGTCTTGTTTTGTTTTCTTCCAATGGAAGTGGTTTAAAGGGAGGCTCAGAGGATTTAGAAACCTGGTTTGCAGTGGTGTTCAGACAATGCTTATTTTACTGATGTGAGGGTTTTTATGTTCTATTAGAGGTTGCTAGTCAGGAATGTAGGATGCTTTTTGTGGTGGAATCAAATAGAATTAATACAAGTGGACTTGAAGTAATCTAATTTATTGCAGTGAAAAAAGTACATTTTGTTTTATAATTCAGTTGTTTGTTTTGTAATCTGGTCCTGAGAATTGGGATATTCATTGCTCCTTGGGTCTACTAACAGAATTATTATAGTACTTAATTCATAGTTGGCCACAGATTGAAGACAATAACGTCTCACTTGGTATAAATACCTTTTTAAATCCTGAAAATAAGACTGTTTCCTGTACTCTTCAGAGCTCTAACGTGGGCCTTTGACTTTTGAGCCATAGGTCTGAGAGTGTGGGCCTTTGTAGCTGGGCATTCATCCTTCTGAGCATGCTGATGTGAGAAGTGAAGGAGCCCCTTGTTTTACAAGCGTAACATGTTTTTCTGTTTCAAATGTGAAAGGCCCAATGATGGGATTTGCGATAGCTGAGTACTGTTGCACTTCTGTGACATGCATGCCATCCACATTTGCAATTTTTGAAGTTCATGCCTCCTCTAGATAACAGATTTGACATGCTCTGTAAGCATTTCCACTGAGAAATCTCATAGCATCTTCAAGAACAGAAGGCATTTTTCAAATAAGTTCTGATAAAGAACGGAGATGAGATCAATTATGTCCCAGCATTTCTGAAATCCACTATGCGATCCTGTAACTGCCCAGCATCCTGGTAAGAACATCTAAAAGGCAATGCTCCAGGTTTACCTGATGAAGTTTCTTGCCTTCCAAATTTGATTTCTGGACACCATAGGGTTTTGGGTTTTTTGGCCTGGAATAATATTCCTGAGATTTCACATTTTGTTACACTTGTTTCTAATCCCAGTTATATGCTTTGGAGAAGCTCGCTAAGGAAGATGAAGTACTTCTGGGTAGTGAGGGTTTTCCAGTTTATTCTGACCTGTAATGCTGTGGGTATCTATTAGTCAGCTATGGAGACATCCTTGTATGAATCTCCAGGAGGTTTGCAGGATTTTGATCTTGAAGGCAAGCTAGAATTCTGCATTGCATTACTGCTGTACTTTTAATTTTGTTTTTTTAAACACATGCTTCATTATCTTAATTTATTTACCTTAAATATGTATCTGTTTTCATATTTGACTTGTTTTTCACGAATTTGGCGTTGGAAAATATCAATCTGCATGCAGAATTTTAAGCTATATTTCTTATTTCCACTGAATACTAGTCCAATGATTTAGAAAGCTGGTCGTTGCCATGGTGCCAATTTTTATATGGTCACAACACTCCTCCAACAGGAAATAATCCTTCTCCTCAAGATAATTCTGGTATTAATTACGTAGTGGATTTTAAATGCTTGTTTGCCATCAGTGCTGATCTTCTATAGCACTCTTGAGCCTTGAAATGTTAAAATCCCTGATAGAGAAGTTATTTTTTAATTTTTAATAAGCAGTATTTTCAGATAGAACAGCAGTAATCCATGAGGTGTGTGCTGGATACAGTAAGTGAATAACACTGCCATTTTGCTTTCCTAACTTCTGTTTAGCCATACCAAGCTGTTGTGTTTAAATCATTTCCCTGCCTGTCTTGCAGTGAGTATGGTGTAGAGACTTTGCACGGACCAGCCTATGGCCCCAGCAGTCAGTCCACAGCAGCTTCTTCAACTCCTTCCTCCTCCTCAGCATTTCGCCATGTAGTGCCATCTAGACAAATAGTGGAAAGACAACCTCGAATGCTTGACTTCAGGGTTGAGTACAGAGACAGAAATGTGGATGTAGTACTTGAAGACAGCTCCACAGTTGGTAAGAATTTGTAAAAATGAAATGCAAAGTGCCATCATCAAATTTTAATATTGTTAAAAAGCAAACTAAAAAGATTCAGTGCCAAAAACCCAAGTCCTAAAGCAAAGCAGAACAAAACCCCTCAAAAGAAAAAAAAATCCTCCTGAAAATGCAGCCTCTGCAGCTACTAACCATTTTCAAATCTCTTTGCAGCTTTAAAAAGCAAAATTTCACTAATCCATTGTAAAGGTTAGTGATCTATCAAATACTTACTTTGAAATCTAGTTTTCTTATCGACTTGCTTCAGAAACAACATGGAGATTAATGATTAAGTTGAGGCATGAAAATGTAATTTGGGGTAGGATTAGTGTAGATGCAAGCTATTAATAAGCGGATGATCTTGGCATTTCCTCTTTGAATCTGTATGGCATCTCTTTCTGCACAGGATTAGTGACAAGATTAGAGGAATTCTTCCTGGTGTGAAGAATATCATTGCATTCTTCTTTGTTCAATTTTTATTTGACTCTTTCATTCAAATTAAGATTAATTTTATTGGTTTTATTGTCTTTATCCTAAAATGGATGCATTTTGTAGCAGCATGTTGAAAGTATGCTATTGCTAGTGTTGCAGAGCATGTTATTTTTTACATTCCCCAAATTGTGAGTTAATTTACTTTTGCTAAGGAAGAAGAGTATTTTTTTAATATTTTATTTTTAGTGATGAACTGATACAGATCCAAATAAGGAACTACATACAGAAATAGTTGGTCGAAGCGATTTTCCGTGCTGCAGCCTTTTGTCTGGGGTGAAATTTGGAAAGTTAAACTTTTGATCCTTACTTGTATTTTCAGCAATGGATTTGGTGTTGGCTGGCACCATCTAGCGGTGATTATTTTGAATTATTGATGACTGTTCATGTTTTCTCTTGCACTAAATTACATCCATGGAAATTAGACATAAAAACCTGATCAGATCAGAATTTTGCAGCTGGAACACTTCGATTTTTCTTATCTTAATATCATAGTAATGACTTTTACCTGAAAGCTGTAGGGCAGAAGGCAGTTCATGCAGAACTTCTGTCTGTATCTTGGGATATAAAGATTGAGAGCAGCCTTGTGTTTAAAGTCCTCAGAGAAGTGAGGAAGCCAAATTGTAGAATTTCAGCTGTGGACTTGAGGAAAGAGTACTTTTTGCTTTTATGGGGATCTGCTTGGCAAGATCCCGTGAGAGGCTGCCCAGGAGGGCAGAGGGGCCCAAGAAAGCTGGTAGATCTTCCAGGGCAACCTCTTCAAAGCACAGGAACAGTTCCTTCCAACATCCAAGAGGAGCAGGCATGGCAGAAGGCCAGCACAGAAGAGAAAAAGCATTTCTGACTGAGCTAAATTCAAAACCAAAGTACCCAGAGGTGGAAAGTAGTGCTGGGCTACCCAGCAGGAGCACAGAGATGTGCAGCTTTGGAGTTAGGGAGAACAAAGCTCAGGGGAAGCTGGAACCACTGAGGGATTAGAAGGGTTTCTGTAAGTACATCAGTGTGAAAGGAAAGGCTAAGGAAAATGGGAACCTGTGTTCACTGGTGACTGCTGAGCTTGGTCTGTGGGAAGATGATGGAGAAAATCTTTCTGGAAGCACTTTCTGAGCATGGGAGAGACAAGAAGTTGATTTGGAGCAGCCAGCATGGATTTCCTAAAGGCAAATTGTGCCTAATTATTCAGCATTATTTGCCTTTTGCAATTTGATGAGTGGCTTTGTGGACAAGGGGAGAGGATGTCACTGTGGCATTGTAAAAGCCTTTGATGTACTCTGCTGTTGTAGTTTTCTAGTCACATTGTTAAGATAAGACCTGGATTGAAAACCTATAAAAATAAATCTTAATCTGGTCAGAGAAAGTGGCAGATATTCTGGAGGGCAAGGCTGCTGTTTAGAGGGTCTTGGACAGCCTGGGGAAATGGCTGACAGGAGCCCCCTGAAGTTCCAACAAAATAAAGTTGAAGTCCTGCATCTCGGATATGTTAACTCCATGTTATCCCCACCTGACATCTGGCTGAAGGCTGATGGGCTAGAAAACAACTTAATAAAAAAAATGGATCTCAGGTGGCTCAGCAGTGAACTCTTGCAGTGAAGAAGGCCAGCCATGTACCAGGCTTTGTTGGTGAGAGTGTAGCCAGTGAATCCAAGGAAATAATTATTTCCCTCTATCAAGCACCTGCCAGGCTGCATCTGTGTCAAGTTTTGAGGTCCCCACTACAAGGAAGATGTTGACATTCTGCAGTAAGTCTGGTCAGGGGTTTGGAGCTCTGGGCTAGCAGGAGGAGAGGCACAGAGAGGAGGATTTGTTCAGCCTGGGGAGGAGAAGGGGAAAGGTACAGACCTGATCTCTGCCTACAGCTGCCTGCTGGAGGATGCAGAACATGGAGCCAGACTTGTCTTGGAGGTGCATGAGAATGGGAGGCAATGGACACAACCTGCAACATCAAAAATCCACATTAGATAATAGAATTGTTTCTTTTTTTTTTTTTTTTTTTTGAGAGTGTTGAAGTACTGGAACAGGTTGGCCAGAAAAATTGTCAGACTTCCATCCTGACAAATTCAAGAGCTAGCTGGACAAATCCTTGACTAAACTGGTTTAATTAGACCTTTGAGTTGGGCTTGGGCCACATGAGGTCCAGAGGTACCTTCCAGCCTGAATTATTTTATCACTGTAATAACTACAGGGACAGAAGAGCATCAAAATGTACAAAACAGTGAAAAAGCTGTCAGAGCAGTGAATTGTATGAACGTTCCAGTTCCTTAGGTCAGGACTAGTAGTAATGAAATTTGGTATCAGAAATAAGCACCCTCTTTGTTGCTGGCAAAGTCTGGTGCTCCACATAGCACACAGCTGGAAATGTGTGTGTCTAGTATATATGCAGTCTAGAATTACCAAAATATATGTCCAAATCATCAAATCCTCATGTGATTCTCCAATCATTCATGCTTTGTGATGTTTTTTTTTTATGCTTCCTTTACTGTTTGAAATGTGTTATAAGGGTAACTGGACTAAAAATGCTTCCCATAGTAAATTTTTCCTTGCTCCTCTGTTTTAATTACTTTGCTGTTTGAAAAAAAAAAGCAGTAAGTGTGTATATTTTATATATTTCCTTTGTTTTTCTCTTCAGGAGATATCAAACATATTCTAGAAAATGAACTTCAGATTCCTGCATCTAAAATGCTGTTAAAAGGGTGGAAGACTGGAGATGTAGATGATAGTGTAAGTTTTCAACTGTGTTTTCAAGTTAACTGAACTCAGAGTTTCAAACTGAGCATCTGTGGGTGGGGATTACAAAGCAAGAATTGTGAGTTTCCAACAATGTCAGATGTCTTGGGTGGCACACAAAGAACTCTTAATCTGAAACATTGCAAAAAGAAATCAGGACAAATCTCTTTGTGTTGGTTTTGTATATAATGTAGCCCACCTACAAAAATGATGTTCTGAATTAGCAGTAAGTATATCTTGAAAGAAAATACTTGGTGATATTGCAAATATGTACCAATAATTAAAAAAAAAAAAAGTGGTCAGAATTGGTGAATGTTTTATGTTTATAATGTTTTTTCTCCCCTCAGACTGTTTTAAAAAGTCTACACTTGCCAAAAAATAATAGTCTTTATGTTCTAACACCTGACCTGCCTCCTCCTTCTTCAAGTCATTCTGGGTAAGTCTTTTGGCCATCAGTTCTATTTATATGGTTTGTTTTTGTTTTTTTGTGATTTCCTTGAAGCCACACATGTATTTGCAGAAATCTGTAGTCAGTAAATACAAAGTGTTTTCACTGCTCTAGTGAGTGTTGGGATGAACTACCTCAGCATCTTGTTGAGAGAAGCTTGATGGGGTTTTTAAAACTTGGTGAGGTACATGAACCTCTTAGATACGTACAAAATTTTACATCTCCCAGATGTGATGACTTTATTTTAACAGAAGGTTATTCCCTGTGGAAATGAGAGCTGGCCTTGCATAAGTTGCTGCATTATGTTGGTCCAATTAATGTATTGTATAAATCATTCCCAGCAGATCAGAAGTTTTTTCTGAAATGCTCATTACATTATTTTATCTTGTACTTTTAAAGTATATGTAGAGAGGCTGAAAAATTAATTTCCTTTAATTGAGCAGGATATCTTTTATTACTGATTTGAACACTCAAGAAGTAAACAGTGAATCATCATCAAATCATCATCAAATCACAGAATCATCAAAGCTGGAAGAGACATTCAGGATTATGTAGTTCAACCCACCATAATCACCCCAAAACAAATCCCCAGGTGCCACATCCAGACATCTCTTGAACTCTTCCAGACTCTGCCACATCCCTGGGCAGCTTATTAGCAATTACTTTGGTTCGTTTTCTTCCCTGCCCTTCCTTTCCCAGAGGCAGCGCTGGTGTGCTCTTTCCCAGGAAAATGGGAATTTTAGTGGGCAGCCGCTAGAGGGTGCGCGGGAATTGAGCCTGGGAAAGGAGCTCAGCTCACCAGCGCAGGCAGGGAGGGAGGGAGGGAGGGATGCTCTTGGAATTGGGCAAAATGCGTGCATTTCAGGTTGTCTGAAGAGGCAGTTGGCTTTCTGCCCTCGTAGGTGGTAGGGGAATATTCTACAAGTGCAGTTGTATTACTGGTGAAAGGAATTCTTTGAGAGTCAATAGAAATTAGTAACTGGCTTCCTAATGACTTACTTACTTTATATGTACTTTAGTATATTACTAAAATATAGTGTATTTTATATAAATATAGTATTTTATTTTATATAAATACAGATATAGTATTTATATAAAATATAAGAGTATACTTTAGTATGTTACTAAGGTACTTGTGCACATTAACATGTAGTCTGTGGAGGAAAAAATGCTGAATTACAAAAGTAGTAATAATGATAAAGAAAAGGAGCATTAAGAGAGGGAACAGTGGTACTGGAACAGAGGGTGGTGTACATGAACTGTATGTGCAAACAGGAGCTGCATTTGTGTGTGAGGACAATAAGCCATTGTACTTTAGCAGCTATTTGAATAAGAGTGAAAAGACACTGTAGCTGCTAATTGTTTCCATTTCCAGTTTCAAAATTTTCTACCTAGGTATTGCTGTATATTGTAGTTTGAATGTGTTCAATTCTGGAGAGAAAACCAGAGTCTGAAGAGAGTTGTTTATTGCGTCTGCAGTAAAGTATATAACAACAAACTGTTTAAAAACAGTTCTTAGCCTTTTTTATTGGATTAATAGTTTTAAAGAACTTCACTTGATAGTAAAATCAAAGTAGTTGTTACCTTTTATAGTTTATATTTGTTTCAGAGTGGAGATTTGTTCTGGATATTTTTAAGATAAAAGTTGGTAGCTTTGGGACAGCAAACGATGACTAATTAGTGGCTATTTAAACACGGATAATTTGAAGGCTAGATCATCTCCCTGAAGTCATAAATTCTAGATGAAAGGGGAGGCTTGCCTCCAATTAAAGCATCAATGCAGATCAAAACACATCTAATTGAAGCAATGTACCAAACCCAGTTACACTGTTTACTGCCTACTGTTAGGTCAGTTATTATTCAGATTAGTTTGTTACCCACAATTTTTAAAAGCGTCTTGCTCACATCTATTATTAATGGATGCTAAGGAACTTTGCCTCTTGCTCTGTGAGTTCATCTGTTGTTTTCTTCAAATGCCTTCTGTTTTGAACTAGAGATAAATAGTCGTGATTTGAATATCTCCAGAAAGTGATATATGAAAAGCCTGAGATTCCAGTATGTGATATTTTATCTATATGCCCTTCTTAAAAGGAACAGTCTGGCCTCAGCTCTGTGAGCTCCAATTTGTGCCTGTTCTTTATAGTGAGGCAGAACAGTGTCTGAAACATCCTTTTCCAACATATTGGTACAAAGGCATTGAAGTTTATTGTGACAGACTGAATGGGCTTAACCCAGAACTGACTTAAAAGCAGCATCTAAATGTAATGGCAAAGTGATCCTGCAGTTTAAACAAACAAAAATCTCCTAGGGTATCTTTGTTCATCAGTGGCCTACCTAAGGCTTTTATAGGTAATAGAAACCCAGTGAATTGCTGCTGCATGCTAGTAAATTGAGGTGTAAAGATTAAATTTAAATGTCAAATACCACCTGTACGGTTCCACCCTGCTTCCACAGTTTCAGCTGGCAAAGCCATACTTATCCATGCACGATATCCAGAACAATAACCATGTGTTCTGTGAGCTGTGGATGTACTGAAATCTGATTTCTAATGAATTCCTGCCTCATCCCAGCAGCTGCAGTAACTCAGCCTTCTCCTTTCATGCTTCTCTTCATCTCATCTGCCTCTGATGCAGCCTCCAGTTCTTCTTGTGGATTTTGTAGCACCTATGTAATATTTTTTCCCTTGCATAGAGTATCAGCCTGCCCTGCCTCTGTTCTCCAGCTGGCGGCTGGTAGTATCAAAGGAAGGGAGAAATCATGTCCTGTGGGTAGTTCTGAGATCACTGGCCAGAGGTCACCCGGATGAATATAAAATACTGCACTTTTAATGCAGCCATTTGCTGAGATGGGTGGTAATTTGGGTAATCCCCTTTCCTCCTCCTGGCTGTTGATTTATACTCAGTCTTTGAGACCTTTCTAACACTATCAGATCTCCTTAAAACCAGTGACTGTGCAAAGGTTACCAGATGGGAGCAAAAGTTACCAGGTGGGTGGAGAAAAACATGATTTCCCTTGGAAAGCAGTCCTAGAAGGAAAGATGCCAAAGAATGTCCATCATTAAATGTCCAAGGGGGGAGATCCCTTGCACCAGCTTTGTCAGATTAGATTAATCACTTCCTCAGCGTGCAATTCCTTCCCTTTGTTGCCTCTCATGCTTCTTGAAGGCTGACAATACCCAGTTCAGGAAATAGGTTTAGGAGAATGCAAGGGGAAACATCAAAAGCGTGGGCACAGGAGTCTGGCCATGGAGCTGGGTCATCCAGATCATCTCTCCTTTCTATCCTGTATGTTCTGGGACATGCCTTTTATCATTTTTTTGTTGCTGGTGTCATTTTAATGGTATAATATAGTCTATATTGATATACTTTTTTTTTGCTAAATGGCTGAAAGTCAAAGATAATTTATTGTACCTGATGAACCATGGGAAAGTTGAAAAGCATTAAAACCCCAGGTGCATACCATGGAGATTGTTCGAATGCAGTTTTGCTAAGTGATTGTAACTTGTTTAACACGCATAGTCATCTGTGTGGATAAGGAAAAACCCACAGCCCCTATTTTCCAAGCAATAGGTCCATATATTGCTGAATGCCTCAGCTTCAGATCATTGCAGAGCAGTGGTGGTGATGTGGTGTCTTGTTGTACGTTATCAACTGTAGCAGAGTGTTAATTAAGAATGATATAACCTGCAACTCCAATTACTAGTCCTGTCTGTTTGGCTGGACAGGAGCACTGCCTTGCTTTAGTTACTTTGAAAGCTTCCATAAGAATGGTAAGATTAATGTTTTATTTTCACATCTGTTCATGAGACAGTTTAAAAATCCTGAAGTTTAAAATGCAATAGAATGTAAACAAAAGGGCTTCTGCTCATTTACATGTTAGCCAGATTTGCTAACTGATTGCTGTTTGAACCTAATCTACCACCTCCTGCTGCATTAGCTACAACAAACATTACATTTACATACTGATTTCTTATTTTGTTTTAATGTAAATAATCTGTAATTACAGTAAATTTGGACTTCTGTTGACATGAGCTTGTATAAATCTGTAAGTTTGAAATGGAAATGTTAATTACCTTGTGTCATACCTGTTTATATAAAAATCACAGATTTTGAGGGAAATCTCTGTGTGACTGAGCAAGATATTGCCTAGTGGGAAATACTGAATGTATTTCATAAAAACTGAAATTAAAAGGTGCATTTACATATAGTTGATTAAAGATATACTTTTGGTGTCAAATTCTAAAACATTGCTAACATTTCCAAGAAAAATGCTATTGAATAACAAAGTAGCATATAAAAAAATTAAAGCATTAATACAATCACCTAACAGTAGATAGAACCAAGCTGTTTGATGTATCTGAGTCTCTTGCTAGAACTGGTCAGAGCAATGACTGTGGTCAGATCTATTTTCTTTTGTCTGTTCTTGAACTTCTCTTTTGACAGTAGGCAGGGAACCTCAAATGGAGGATTGGTGTCCCAAAATAGAGGTTGTCTTGCTTTCTGTGCTGAACAGTGAATGCATAATCATTCACAAGGTAAAACAGTTTTAATGGCAGTACCTATCAGAAAATGCTTTTGAAAGCTGGGGTTTGTAGTAGGGAAAAAATGGTTTTAGTAAGAGTAGCCTACTTGAGTCTTGTTTCTAGAATTTAGGGTTTTTTCCCACTAATTAATTCTCAGATTAAATGAATTCTCTTAGCACCGGTGGCATTAAAAAATAAAAAGGAGAAGAAAAAGAAAATCTGGCTTGACTTTAATGGGACCTAGAGTTTGACCCTGATTTTTTTCCCCTTTTAATGCAGCTATTTCATTTGGAAGATTGTGGTCAACTAATAACATTTGTAGGAAGATGAAACAGCTGCAAACACTGAAGCCAAAATCTTAGAAATGTGCACTGTGTTCAAAGTCAGTCTTCTCCATATACTTATGTGGGCCTAAAAAGACAGAAAAATAAGCTTCAGCTTACTGTCAGTGAGAAATTTCCTTTAAATACATTTATCTTGTAAAATTTATCATTGCCTTAATGACTGAAATACAATTTTTGGCAAGATCTATTTTGGCACAAATAATTTGGTGTAATCTACATCCCCTTAGCTGGAGGAAATGAACGTGGGAGGGACAGACATCTCTGAGTGCATGTTCACATCAACCCCATCCCACACAGGAGGGTGGGCAGCAATCACTGAGCCATCAGTGCCATCAGTTCCTTCTCCCTTTGACTTTCTAGTGGACACTGTCCAAGTCTTACAGCTGTCAGACCGTGTGAGATTTCGATGTAGGAGGTCCAAGGACTAGAGCAGTTGATCAGTGCATTTTTGTGCTAGCAGAAGTTATGTTCCTCATTATGTTATTTTTCAGAAGAAAAAGGGAACAATTAACCATGCACTATATTTGCTAACACTTTCAAACACAGTTTTTCCTCATTTTTTTTCCAGTTTTTTTTTTTAAGCCAGCTTAATTTTCAGCCTCTTTTTTTCATTCTGTTTGTCGATGAATATGTACTGAGAATTTGCTTGTTAACAACGTTCAGCTTGTGTTGCTTAGAAATCCCAGAAGTAGAGGTGTCAAAATTGTTAGTTACTTCAAAAATTCAGGCTTTTAATTTTTAGGCACTTCATTTAAATTTGTTTGAAGAGTATTTTTTCCTTTCCAAAATACTTCCTGCTCTCACAAGTGGAAAACTTTTGCTATGAACGGATGCTTTTTATTGACAAGCTGTAGTTTGAGTTGTACTGAAGTGTGTGTCTCATGCATAACTGGAGAGACTGAGGGTTTGATCAGACTGGTCTGTTTCCTTCTATGTTTACATCAATTACAGAATGAAAACATGAGTCATGTTATCAGTTAGCATCTACAGATTTTCAGATAGAGTCAAAATTAGCAATAACAGAACCTCGTGTGAGTCTGTATGGAATCCAGAGCCATTCACATATGCTGTAATTAATGTTTTCAGAGCAATTAAATATGTCATTTGCCTCCAGTATTTGCTGAAAACAAATAAAAAGTCAGAATCTGAAAAAGCACAGCAGGATATTTTAGTTGATACTGAACATTTGCCAATAGAAAATATGGTTATGGCAATGAGAAACTTACAATCAAATTAGAATTACCTTTGAAAATAGGCATACAACTTTACAGGACTCCTTTTTTTTTCCCCCTCCCCCCTCTCTTTTGAAGGACTATCAAGTATTTAAAACATTTTTAGGCGTTTTGTTAGAAGATTTTGTGGAAGTGCAGAAGACTGCATGTTCACCATAGATGACTCCAGTTACATTTGTAGTTTCTCTCATGCACATGATCATACTTAGCATTGACAATGAGTTATATTTATTTTCCTTATTGGAAAACCATAAAAGACAAGAAATAGCACTTCATGATTTTATTTTGTAATATGTGACTATTGAGATGTCACAGGAGCCAAATTGAGTTGCTGAGTGAAGATATTTTTGTAAGATAAATTTCCCTGAGATGTTCAAGCAATTGGTGCATCTCATGGTAAAGCATCCAGTGAGTGTTGTGTGAGTTCCTTCCCATCTGAGCAGCAAAGCAGCAGATCAGTAATTCCAGTAGAGTTAAAACTAACAAATCAGGTCTCAAATGATTTAGGAGTCTTTCTTGTCTTCTTGTATCATATGATACAGCTGTGCTGATCTGCATTCAGAATTTGTCCTTTACTGCTAAGAGGAATGGCATGTTCAAGTGTCACAGAATAGTGAAGATGTGACGGAAAAAACCACAATCTGTCATTTTTTAAAGTTTATGTGATAAGAAAAAGAAGAATTTCACAGGCCCCATTTAATTTCATATGCCACTGAACAAGTAAAGTCTGCATAAATATTGTTTAGAAATCCAAGCTGTGGTACAAGGTTGCTGCAGTTTTGTAGCATATGTAAGATTGCTCACAGTCATAATTGCCATGTCTATAATAGAAGTCCTGCCTTCTACTTTGACAATTGATAGCTGCATAATTTTGTACCTAATTAAGCAAACAGGATGCCTTTTTAGCATCCAGATATTTTGCTACCAGGAAAATCAGAAAACCGCCCCCCAAGTTTGTAACAACATGAAGATATAGTTGACCTGTTTAAACCGTGTCTTAAGATTTATTTTTCAAAATTTCTTATGATTTACACCTCTGTAATGGACATTTAAAACAATGTGAGCAGAACTAACTTTTCTAAATGTTCAATATCCACACAAGAAATTTTGCTGTGGTTACTTTTCCAGTTCTAATTAGCTCAGTTTATGTGCTTTGAGTGAAACTAAGCAGAAGAATTTCCATTTGGTTTCTGCTTCAGGTAACCCTAGAGAAGCAAGAGCATGCTTTGCCTTGTTCTGCTTACCATCAGTTCCTAAAGTGCATCATAACTTGATATTTTGTCTGGTCATCAATATGCTGATAAGCCTGTTATTAATGGCATTAGGAGTGCTAAATACAGTAGATGTTTGTGAAGATAATGGGACTCTCTCCATTTTGAAAATACTTAACATTAGAAGAGCTTTAAAGGCTGCAGTCACCTTATTAAGGAAGGAGTTCAGGAATGGCCTTTGGTCATTCTCAGCATGCTTCCCTGCATTTAAGAGTGAAAAGAGAGATGATAATGTTGTGCCTGGGCTTGTCCATGTAGAGTTTAGGGTACCCTGGGGTTTTTGCATCTAACTGTAAAACAAGCTATAACATGCTTATCCCTGATTTCCCTGTTTTTCTTTCAACCATTTCAGGGCCCTGCAGGAGTCATTAAATCAAAACTTCATGCTGATTGTCACCCATCGAGAAGTCCAGCGGGAGTACAACCTCAACTTCTCAGGAAGCAGTACCATTCAGGAGGTGAGTGCTGTTTCACAGCTGAAGAATAAATGTAGCTCATTATAAGTAATGCCAGCTCTGTTAAAGGGGGTTTGCATAGTCTTGATGGATATTCCTATATTTTATTAGTCTTTTTTTTTTAATCAACTGGATCATCAAGATTTGCTGTAATCTGATTAAAGAATTTAGTCAGAAAATTATACAGAAAGGATGTTTCTTTTTGTATTGTAGTAGCAAAATACGTGAACAGCATTTATTGAATTACTAAATTGCATTTTACTCAAAGCCCCTTGAAGCTCCCTCTGTCTTCCCTTCTTTTAACCAGCTCCATCTCCATTTTGTAGGCACCTCAACCATTGCTGGTTGCTGTTGGAGTGCTGTAATTCTTACTGGCGTGGTAGCCAAATGGTTTTGTGTGTAATGGATGTTGCTGCCGTTCTGTGGAATGGCCAGCAAGGGGTGATATTGGAGAGAACTTCAGCAGAATTAAGTCCCAAAGGAACAAATATCTCTGATGAGACTCTGGACTTTCTAGATTCAGAACAAGCAGTCCCTTGCATATTTTTAAAACTCCTTTCCAGGCCCAAAGGTTGTTGTCTAAGTGCTCCATGGTATGTTTCTTGCCAGATGTTTTGGATGTTATTTTCTATATAGCCCACTGCCTTCTGGAAACTTGACAAACAACTTAGAAATGTGAATCTTCAGAGTTCACATTACAAAACATTAAGATTAAATGTTTGCTTTTCAAATTAAATGTATGTTTGCTATTATTGGTCTGACACTTCTCTCAGTCTTTTAGGGTTGAACAGATTTTATTGAAGTTTTTCGTGCCACATGCTGACATAGTAGACAGAATACATTTAAGTTTTGTGGTATTAGCTATGGGAGTAGTATCTCATACAACAATGAAAAATGATCATTAGCTGTCTTCATTGTGACTCCTGTTATTCTTAAAAGCTAAATTCTGATTTTCCTCCGTGTGGAAGCCTGTTTTCTACTTCTTGTTTTTAGATCCACTATAGTTAAGTTGTGTTTTGCTTTTTGTGGTAATACAAATAAACATACTTGAATCAGTTTGACTTTTGAGGGGCTAAGCTTTGACTCTCTACAGTTATAAAGAATTTGAATGTTTATGGAAATAAATCACCCAAATATGTGGTTTTAATTTTAAAATGGTGAGATTCAAAAAGAAAACACATACATACATATTGTCCATTTGTTTTTCATCAATGCTATATCATTTAGTTCTTTGCTGGTGGGTCTTACCTAGCTTAAAGGAACCAGAAAGCTGTGATGGGGGATCCAGGCTGTCTTTCCATGCAGTGAATTTTCTTGTTCGTTGGTAATGCAGGTTACAGTCAACACGTTGCCATATGAAGTCAACGTAATTTAAAAGTTAATTGTGATTTTCCCCTTAAACACCCAAAATAAAAACCCAACCACCCCTTAACCAGCATGAGCACAAACCCTTTCTTTGCCTTTCTTGTACCTCAGTACCACACCCAAGAGAGTGTCTAAAATAGTGAAGCCCAATTCAGGGGCTAAAATGAAATGAGCTCTCCAGCCCTGGTAGTGCAGCTGATGCTGAACAGGTGAATGTGGCTGTCTGTCTGTGCAAAGTCTCCTGGAGATCCCTGGGGATTTGGCTGAGGTAAAAGGGTTGCCGAACATTTGTCTAATTATAGAAAACAAGCACTGTTTTGAATGTTAACTCCCTAATGGCTTCTTAATTTAATTTTTTTTTTCCTCTTACCTTAG
Organism: Entomyzon cyanotis; assembly: GCA_024500445.1. NCBI lineage: Eukaryota > Metazoa > Chordata > Aves > Passeriformes > Meliphagidae > Entomyzon > Entomyzon cyanotis. The sequence goes on from JAKEPQ010001020.1 coordinate 6,172,969, forward strand.
AGTGATCATTGTAACAAATCTAGGCAGTCTTTGTGCTTTGGAGGAATTGTTGGTATCTTTCCTTGTCCCCTTTGTCTCTGTCTTCTCCAGGGACTGGTAGATTTTTTATTTTTCTTCACTCTCTTGTTTGCACTTTAACAAATTAATAGTTTACTTTCCTCCTGGTGTATTTTTGTAACGGTGGAGAAGCTCAGTGATGCAGTTGCCAACCACAAGAGGGCAGGAAGGACTATTCAATTATTACCTAAAAATGCCGCTCAGTGTTTTCAAATTAGCTTCTGGTATATTAACAAAAAGGACTATAATGGCCAAGTTATTGTTTGATTTACAGATAATTGGCATATTGCAGGGAGGAGACTTAATTTCACCCTTTTAAATTAAACAGGGAGATTTAAAAAGACATAAAATATTCATTAATGTTCAGTGATTATAAAGCAGTGGCATATATTTATTCTACCTTTATTACTGTTTCGATGGGAAAATACTGCAAATATTTCAGAAATCGACTTGGCCATACTGACAAGTTGAAATGTTTAAGCAGTGTTAATGCAATCTACTCACACGCCATATCCTATGCAGAAAGATTCAAAATGACTACATCAATTATTAAAAGAAATATTTAAGATTCTAGAAATGTTCTACTTCTTGCCACAGTTGGGTGCAACTGTCTCTCAAGGGCTGCTGGTGCAGTGTGTTGTTGTTATTAGCACTGAGAATTTTAAGCAATTGATATTTTTTCCAAGGGTCTCAAAAAACCCCCAAACTTGCACCAAAAACCCAACCCCACCACCCTTTCAGAAGGCATAAATGTTTTGCAGTGGATTAAATGCAAAATCAAATGAGCTCACAACTGTGCTTCCCTAAACTACTATTGCTTCAGTTCTCTGGGGCTTTTTTTATTGTTCAGAATGCATATTTGTTAGTAAATGGTATTTGGATGAATTGTTTTTTCAAAGAAATTGTGGTGCTTGTGGGGAAACCGTGTGACAAAAAATTATCTGAGAGAAGGCTGAAGCTGTAGGTCTCATGTCTGCTTCAACAATTTCTTGCATATTATTTTAATAGTTGGATTTTGAATCGTACTTGAAAATGCCTTTTTTTTTTAGCATTCTTTATCAAAATATCTAACTCTTTGCATATTAAAATCTGATTTCTCATCTTAAAAAATATAAGTTACATTCAGTTATATTGTTTTGGGATCATGAACTTACACAGAATCTTTGGAAATTAAATAAAAAATTAAAGGGAATGTGTCAAAATTATGTAAATTTGATGTAATGTTTTGGTTTTTTTGCATTGGGCAGGGGAGTAGTTAACTTGGAAAGTTAATACTAACACGATGGTCTAAATTGCAAATTAGTCTGTGTCACAGGTTTCTGACATCTGTTTGTTCTTGTAAAATTGCAGTATTAAATTAATTCTGGGCAGATACTGTTCTGGGAAATAACCGTGGTTACTTTTTTCCATGATCTGCATTTTAAATTGGAAATTGATAGGTTTTCTGCCAGTTTGGAGACTGTAAATGAATGTATTTCCAGTATATTAGATGGTTAAATAAAGACAATTTGACAAATTGAACTCCTAATACAACACTAAAAGCAGTTTTCTGTCTGAAGATCTGTTCTTTATTCTGCTAAGATAATTTCTAGAGGCTGTCTGCAATTGGAGAGATATTTTAACTTTAGGTTTGAGAAGCTCTGTCATAAATTACTACAAGGCATTGCCACATTCAAGATAATTTCTTTTCTATCTATTCTTACCACCTTGTTCTCATTTAGAAGTGAACATTTCTACTACTTTTAATTTTTGCAAGTTGTAGTTACATAATTTGACAGAAGTGAAGGAAAGCTTTTTTCTGAGGGGGGAACGTTTAAGTGTGTCAGGGAAAGCAAGTTTGTGTTCTGATCCTGGAACAGACAAACTAAATTATGAAAAACTTAATGGACTTGAGTTCTTGTCACAGTAGTGTGCTCTACACTTTTGTTTTAGTCAGTGACGTAGAAAAAAGAATCAAACATTTTTAACAAACTGGATTGCTCCACTGAAAACGAGGACTTTGCATTTGTCTATTTTACTCTTTTGATACACACTTTGAAGCCTTTTGGTGATCCCTGTGGGTAGGATTACAAAAATATCCAGTGTACACAAGCTGTGGCTGCTAAAGGGTGGATGAGTTGAATATGCAGAACCCTCAGTCCTCTCACAGATTGGTGATCTTATTTTGTAACTGCTGGAAATTCCAGTTGAGAATACTATGTCGAGCATGTCCTGGGCACTAGAATTCTTGGTAAAACATAAAATCTGTGCAAACAATGCAGAGAAGATGGGCCTTTAAATACTGGCTGCCTCTGCAGAGCTGCCTGTGCTCTTTATTCTGCTCCTTTAGCCAATAACTTAACCAGAGGCTGCCTGCTCAGCATCCCTGTCACCTGGGCTAGGTAATATATTTGTTCTCCGTTCCCTGTAGACTCACTGGCTAAGGTGGAATATGAAAAGCAATGTATCCAATAGCACTCCAGGCAGGAGGAGGAACTATTTGTGCACACGACTGCCTGGGCTGAGATAAACTGTAAATTCTGTGTTGACAGACACTAATCAAGTCCTTTGTGATGAATTTCTTTAACTTTTTTTGTAAGTGGATGAATGTTAAAGGAGATGCAAAATCACCATTACGAACACACAGGCAGAAACCTTACTTAAAAGGTCTAAGTAAATGTAATATATAAATATAGGTAAGCAAATGTATTACCTGCAGCAGGCAGAAAAATAATCTGGCTGAAGGTCTTCTACCTTTTCCAGATCTGTTTATTGATGTCTGAGCAAAATATTTTCAAGCCAATTGTTGTTGTTGAGTGAGATCACTCAAAGTAAACGTCAGACACTGACATGGAGACACGAAATGTATATATAAATAATGTTATTCTTTCCAGTGCTGTAGTTAAATAATTACAATAAAATACATTTGCCAGAAAATAGACATACCCAAATATGGTACATACATTGATAGTTTCAGAAACAGTTGTTTTATGTTTTGACATTTTGTACTTTAAAATTGTTGAAAACTATTATTGTTAAAATCAGTAACTAGCACTTTTTGGTATTTAATAGGAAGTGCACAAACCTTCTATTGTTCAAATATTCTTAGTATCAGTCAAGCTATTAAAATACATTACTATATTCATTTTACTCAAGAGCCATATGTTTTTGTGCAATTTGAACATTTTGTTTACTTTTTAAAGAAATCTGTCATGTTAAAATTATGTTCAATTTATAGCAAGTGATAACAGGAGTCGACATAATTTAAACATCACTGTGGTAGCCTCAGTGTTCTGCAGTGGTAAATGAGGACCTGCTAGCAAGCCAGGCTTTGACTTTTTCAGCGAGGAGAGAAAAATCTAATTTAAAAAAGCTAAATTAACTTCTTGATCTGGTTTCTTGCCTTTCTGTTACAGAAACCCAGCCCATTCCTAAAGTAAAATGTATTCGCTGAAAGAAATCCTTGATAAACTTTTTTTAAGTGGTCATGTGTTGGGAATTATGTGAAAAAGAAGTTCCTTGGGAAATAAAGAGAAAATACCTTTTAGGTACCTGTTCAGCAGTGATAACTTTATTAGGCTCTTAAAATATCTTAATACCTGACTGAAGAGATCTGTTTCAAAGATACCACATTGAAAAAGGTATATAACTATTTTTCTTTTTCTGCAACAGAAACGGCAATAAGAGATAAAGAAAGGGCACTACTTCTCACTTAATTATGAAACTTAATATATTCCTGACAGAATATGTTTCATAACCTGTAATTTGATTTTGGTGGGCTTGGACGTGCATATCATTAAAGAAACGATCTTCAGTTATTAAAAACTAGTAAACATGGACATTTTTATATGCAAGAAAAGGCAGAGAGTAAATAATTGCACTGGTGACCAATACTGTAATAATCCTGTTTTACAATATGCACTTGACAGGTTGTAATAGTGCTAATTGAAGAGACTAATTCACACTTGCTTCATTCTATTCAAAGGCAAAATCAGCAGCTTGTTTTGCTTTTGACCAGATGGTCCTGATGAACACCTACTGTGCACTTTAAGTGCTTTACTAGAATTACAAAGGCTGGGGGCTGCATCCGACTCAAAATGATTTGAGAAGAGAAAAAAACCTCACTGCTCAATGGATTTGGTGCAACTAAATTAATTCTAGTGGACCCATTACACATTGAGCCCCCTTTTCAAAGTGCTGAGCCTCCTCGTTTGTTCTGTAGCAATGAGAAAGTGAAAGGCAGATTACTGCAAACAGAAATAAAAAAAAAGTGCTGTGAAAAGGAGAAAAGAGGCCTTGAAGCCTTTTCATATCATTTGGGTTTTTCAAGTGCGTTATTTTTGGGGAGGGTGGATGTATGAAAAGCCAATTGGAGTTTTTTTTGTTTTAAAGTGCGCTATTTAAGTACTATGAATATAAAAGCAAGAGCAACAGTTGACTGAGTTTACTGTGGTAAAGCTTTGTGTCCAAGGATGAATCAAATTCATTATAGTCAAAGCTTTGTATTTTCATATGAATGTAGGGTTAGTTTCACAAGACTGTGTCTGTTTAGGATAATTATAATTTAATATTTTCCTTTCATAAAGTTATCACTGTAGTTTATCTAAAATATGCTGAAAGCAAGGTTTTTTTCCTTGCATAAATTTAGAAGCACCCAGAGAGTTTAAAACTCCAAAGGAAGCTGTTTGATTTGCAAGGGAAGGCGAGGCAGGTTCCAATAGCACAGATTATTATAACTAATTAGAAGTCACGCATCTGTTAACATTCAGTTTGTCAGTGCTCATAGTTTTGTGTGTGTGTTTATATCTCTTCTTCATTTCTCTCCTTCTCTGTCTCTATTGCACTCCATCCATAGGTATAAGTTGGGCTGGAGAGAAACTCTCAAAGGATAAGGATCAATTTGTTTGAATTTGAAAATAATGAGGAGTCATTGTTATAATTTTGGTCATGGGTTTGGCTCTGTAAATGCTCAGTCATGTGAGTTGTCCTTATTTTAGAAGTAATCATGTTGAATTGAATGGCTTTGCTCATGTAATTTAAGGATGCTAAGGATTTTGGGGATCAAGACCTAATTTAAAACCCTGAATTTTTAAAAAACTGCAATTAAAACCATCGCTTGCTATTCTGATTTTGAATATTTGCTGTGTTTTACTTTCGGGGTGGTGGATTTTCATGCAAGGCTTCTATCATAATGCTAGCTATTAAAAAGGTGTTAGCATGAAATGACAAGAAAAACCTAAGCAGCTTTATGAACATATTAAACAGCTCTGTCCCCAGTTCCTGTGCTATTTAGAGTGGGAAAGCAGCACTCTGTAGCTAAATAGCACAGTGCTGTTATCTGTGTGAATTATATTTAGTTGAATAACAAATGAAAAATTAAAGTTAGCATTTTTTTGCAATTAAAAAAAATTAATTTACAGCTTGTAAATTAAAATGGTTTAGAACGTGGTTTAACCTTTCTATCCTGTGTTAACTATAATATGCTCACTTCTATTATTGCATGATATACACTTATATTAAAAAAACCACATTCGTTGAATTGCTGATTTGTTTTCAAACAATGAAATTTGTATTTGTGCAAATTATAGTAGGCACAGTGTTCTCTCATGTTTTCTCATCAAACAACCCAATTATACTTATAAATAGTGAGGTGCTAATGAACTGTTGTTCTGGAAAAGTTGATTTTTTTTTTTTTTTTAACTTGGGTAAGAAAGGAAACACTTCACAATTTTAGAGTGCCTGCTTGGTGAGAAAATATTTGAAAATATTTTACTTATGTAAATCATGTTGGTGCTATCACTTTTAAACACACAACAGAAGCTAATCTAAAATCCCCATCAGTTCATATGGAGCGTAACTACATTCTTGACATTGTAAATTGCTCACTTAATTGGGAACCAAGGATTTTCTTATATTCATTAAGTTACAGAAGTTGTTTCCTAAGAGTTAATATTTCAGTTTGAAGTTTATCACTGCATTGACTACATAGAAAGAGGTAATTTTTTTGATAGTTGTGGTGATAATGATATTTAAAGTAGTGGTTGTGGAGTTACAACATTAAAATGGTGTAATGATAGTGCTGCACTATGTTGCTTTGTAATTACTATGCAAAGAAAACACTCAGTTGCTGTTTCAACTGTGAATTAATAATGTTTGTCCCATTTATAGCATCTAAGTGACACAGACACTATCTCTGTAGTAAAGCTGTTTCTTAGGGTTTTTCAGTTACATTCCTATATCTGTGGAAAACATGAACTTGAAAAGTTATCCTTTTGTTTTTGTACCATGAATCATGGGCATAAATTGGAGAGCCTTGCACTCATTTAAAGGATAAAATGGCCTCATAATCACCCACAAGAAATCCCTGTTACTGTTTTTAAAAAGGGTTATAGCAGCTCTTGGCAAATATTTGCAATAAGTGGCAAAATTTATGCCTTGCTTTGTGATAGTTGCGTGACCAGACAGTGGGGCATAGGATTGTTTTAAGGTTTTTACAGCTGCAGGGAAAAAGCATCTGTTCCTAGAAAAGCCTTCATTGTTTAATTTTGACACTGACTTTTCCATGCTGCTTGTACCAGTCTCTGGATTAGGTGCCACTAAGATAAAATTTGTTTTAAGTTGCTCCCAAATGCAGCTGTCACTATACACAGCCTTGTAGCTTAGGCAAAGGAGACATAATCAAAACAAGCATTTTTGTACAAGGTCATTTGGTAGACTGGGAAAGCTCAGAGCAGGAATTTTGACAATATTGTATTTTGTGAGTAGCTTGGCTATTAGCTTTTCAGTTTGTTTAATAATTCTGGTGATCACTGATGTATATGACTGTCTCAGAAATAATGAAAGAAAGGGATTTTTTAACTGCACTGCTTTTCTTTACATATACTTTATATTAAATTTATTTTGATTGAGCAGTTTCTGTGGTATTCAGTTACATACATCCCATGTATGTTTATTTGTATCTCTGTATCTCTACAGTGAAATGGAATGATTTACAAAAAGCAGGGAGAATAGACATTTTTGAAAGGGCTTCCATTTCTTTCCTTCAAAGTTTCCAGTGAATTAAAAATGAAAGAGCACTTCATTTTATGTATCCCAGAGTTGTGTTAATTTCTACCCAGCTGGTCTCAACTGATTGATACAAAGCCAAATTTGTGACTGCCTGCATTACAAAGTCTGTAATTTGCTAATGAATTATGATAATAATCTTTCATCACACATGAAAGATTTAGACAAACAATTTACTAACTATATAGTTTGATCACAATTTTTGGGTTTGTACCAAGCCTCAAATCTACTTTTATTTTTCCCTGCCTAGATTAGCAAACCAAAGTGAACTAACTCTTACCTTGTTTTGAAAGCAGTGATGCTGGAAGTTACAGAGGGATGGAGGTGAACAGCAGAAATGATACAAACTTGTAAATATCCATATTTTATGTATAGACAAATAAAACCACCCAGTTTCCAACTAGAGGAGCATCACAGTAGGCATGGCACTGGAGATTATTTGAGACTGCATCCCCTGTTGTGGGGACATGGAAATAAACAAAAATAGGGTGCAGATGTTTCTCAAGTTTGACCTCCTCTGGGTATGGTGGAGGCAAACTAATTAAAACACAGCTAGACAAAGCCATAGGGACAGACTAGGCTTAAAAAGAATGGAAAGGAAAACCAAATCTTCCAGAAGAGGAGCAGCTGCCACAAGATCCTGTCAGCTTGAGTGAAGTTTGTGGTTACCTGCATCTCATATCACCAAAGAGTTGAACACTCCAAGGACCCTCTGAGGACAATGTTCACAGAAGGGATGAGCACACTTTAAATGTCTTCCTATATGCAATCTGCTCATTTTTGGTCAGATCATCCACCTTCTGACCAAAGATTAATTCTCAGTTCTGTAGAACTTGCCTCCTGTACAGAGGAAAGGAGAGGAGCTCTGTTCAGTGCCCTCTTCTGTTTTGTGAGATTGACAGGGCTTGCAAAAAACCTCCAAAAAATGAAACTGTTGATCATTTTTCTGCTTCTCTTGAGCTCAGTAGGATGGATTTAAGTAGACAACATTTTGATGTCCACCCTAGGAAAACAATCAACCAAACTAAAAAACCTACAAGACTTAGCACACACGTCCAGTGTTGCCATTGTTACTTGGACGAAAGTATTGGCTTCAGTGGTTTCTGGCTTGATGTGCTTCTCTTCAGACCATGAGTGACCCAAACCAGCTGGATTCTCACCCCAAAACCACACATGTATGACTGCCTCAAACAAAATGACATTGAGATTCCTGTGGCTACTATTATGTAAATATTGTTTGACTGGTAAAAAGATTTAAAAAAAAGAGCAGGGAGTAAGGAAGTAGGACAACCAGCAGTATCAAGAAAATGCCATCCAGAGCAGGGCCTGGTTATATGGCCCTGTGAAAAGATTAGGAAAAGATTTTTGGGGTAGGTGCTGGCTGGAAAGGAGGTTGAACTATGACCAGACTTTCTGTTGTTGCTTTATTATGTATTTATTGTAATCAAATTTAGGGAACTAGAACTTTATGGAGAACCAGGAGTGTGTTCTTGAATCACTTCTTAATTCATCAGGTTGAAAAGAAGAAATCTTAAGTTTGGTTAGATGGCAGTATATTTTTGGTCAAACTTCCTGGATAATAGAAAGTGCAGAAAAGTGGGGAGGAAGGTGTAAACAACAGAGATTTGGTGTACCAAAGACCTTATCTCTCACCACTCCTTTGTCCCCAGGAAGGTTATTCTATCTTGCAGATATTTTTACTATTTTTCTACAATTTCTATGTAAGGAAGAGAGATGTCCTTCCTACAAGTATGTGCTAATAAAATAGCAGTAAGTCTGTCTGTCTGGTATCAGATGGCAGAGCTGTATATACCTTACTCCAACCCCAATAACCTAAGGATCAACTTAATTTCAAAGTTGTTTTGTTCACAGCGTCAGGGCAAAATACAGCACCCCAAATATCTGCAATTTCTTTCAGGAGAAACAGAAAAGTTTTATACTGGTCTTACTTCACTCATCTCTGATGACAAGCTGCCTTTTACTGAACTCAGCAACTGTAACACAGTAACTCTTATTTAAGAAACATTGTGAGCTGCGTTTGTGTCCTGTTACTAATTTCTGTGTAATTGTAAGCTGAATTTCAGTTCAACATCTCCTCTCTGTGTCTTGCATAAACTTCTGTTTGCACTTAGTCACAAAATTCCTCTTTTAAGACAAGATGGACTTATTCCTGAATAATTCAAAAGTGAGGAGTGTAAGAAGTGCTTGGATTAATCTGGGGAGGATTTTGTGTGTTGACAATTTCACCTATAACTAACAGTCTCTTTCACCCACTCTGCTTAAAAGGTCTTGGCTCTTTTTTATTCTTTGCATTGACCTTGGGCTGGCAGAGAAAAGACCAGACTGCAGCTGAGAGCTCTGACTACAGGGCAGCCTAGGCCAGGACTAAGCAAACAAAATGGAGAAGCTCTGATGTTCACAAAAAGCAGCAGCAGAACGATGGAAGAGAACACTTTTTTTGTAGTACAAAGCAATACAGTGAAACTTCTCACCCTGACACAGAAGGTAAACTGCCAAGTCAGGCAGGTCCACATTTGTTTTTCAAGGATGGCTCTTATGAGGCCAGTGGAAAATATGTAAGTTCTCTTGAGCATTCTGTGAGGTTTGGGTGAGATTAAAGTTTCTTTTTTTTGGTGAACTAAGAGTAACAGATGAAATTTGAATTGCTGTGGAGATGCCTTTACTCTCCTTAAATCTTCCCACAGGCCAAGTTGTAGTTCCCAGCTGTGGCTGCATTAGCACACAGGACAGTGCAGTGAGAGGTCTGCAGAGAAAATGTGTTGATGGGAAAGATCTCTGCTGTTTATCTTTTCTGCCATTTTAACAGTGACCATTTCAAACTGGTCCTGTGGATTGAATGTTTCTTATTAATTGAAATTTTAAAATTGTGCATCTTTTCTCTTGGTTTGGTCTTAATGGTGATTAGTTTGCCTGCTCAGACTGCTCCATCCTCCAAGCTGAAGTGTGCAGTAAGTTGGACAAGTGGGAGGTTGAAGATCAGGAGTGTGTGTTTGAAGTGAAACACTAATGCAATTCCATTTTACAAGGGCTGGATCTGCATCAACCCTTGGTGCAAATAGGAATTTTCAAATCTTGCAGCACTGGGAGATCTCCATAGTAGCAGAAAACAGTGTCGTTTTAAAAATAATTTTGTAAATAGAGGTGATAGAATTCTTCTTGAATAGAAACAAATAAATGAAAGATTGAGTGAAAAGTGCATGGACTGGAGGTTTTCAACTTATTGCAGAGTAGCCATGCAAAGAGTCACCATGAGCAGTAAGACAAGCTTCTTAAATACCCAAGATGAAACAGTTTTTCCCACATTATCATTGTGTTTTGGTTTTTTTTTTCCTTGAGATAAGTTTGAAGTGAGGAACAATAAAACTTGGAGATTAAATGTTTATTTTGCAGCCTAAGTGCAAACTGTTTGTGTAGAGGATAATTTTAGCATAGTCCGAAATAAGTGTTGTCTGAAGACATTGGTGTCAGAAGAGAACTGAAAATCCAATTTCAGGTCTCATTTTGTGTCTTTGTCCTGGGGTCAGCTTATAGGTCAGATCTAGGATCACTGAGATATGACTTACAAATTCTGACAGTCATCCAACTGTATTTTTAACTCTGTAGGTCCTTTTGCTTATTTAGTATACAGTGTCTTTTTGTCTTTTTTTTCATCTTCTTTTTAAAGTTTTTCCTTGTTTCTTTTATTTTTTGGTAGTCCATTTTTTTCTTTTGTACTGGTTTCTCATTTCTGCTTGTCATCTTCTGTTTTATTGACTTTTGCAGGTTTTAATGAGAAAAATTTTAAAGAGTTTCTTCATTGCTGCTTGTTTAAATGAAATACCAATATCTGGCCTAACTTTTCTAAATACTGTTTTAGCCTTACAATGCAATACGGAAAAAAAATACTGTAAATCAGAAACTTTTAAAGTATTGTTCTTTTTACACTTTCTACAAAGTGTTTGTGTATTGAATTATATTAGAAAACTGTTCATGGGTGTGAGTATAATGCATGTTAGTATTTCAGAGACTGAATTTTCACTGGTTGTTATATGCATATCAAATGGCAATTCTTTCTATCAACAAAATTTTTATTGCTGCTTTTAATTGTTAAAAATATTACACATTCCTAGGATTTAGAAAGGAATTATTTTTACACTTTTGGTGTCATTTTCTAGGTGTGTATTTTATACACTGAATTTGCATAACTGTGAGTATCCTTGTGGTTCAGGGGAGAAGCTGTTAGTATGGATCTGTCAAATAGTTGTCTTATTAATTTATTCTCAAGGAAAAACCAGACAGAGCAGCTGAATATGTAAATGAGCAGCTTGTGATGCTCTAACTTGTCAAATAACCATTGATGCAGTATAGCTGAGCAAACTGTTTCAGTGTGTGCATATACAGTAGGTATTTCTCTCCAAATTAATATTTGCATTTGAAATATGAGTGTAGTGCAAATACATGAGAAGTATATAACAATTAATAATATTTTGTGTTTGATGTTTACATATTATGTGCTCTGTATTTTAATTCTGAATGTTATCTGCTTCTTTAATAATTTTGAATTAGTCTTCCAAATAGATTGCTGTAAAGGGATTTATTACTTAATTATTAAGGTTTGATAGGCATTTATATTCTTGAACCTGGTTGGGTTTGGTCAGTAGTTAGTTGGCGTTTCTTGAGGTTGCCATTTTGATTTGATGACCTTCCACAGTCTTCATTGATTTCATGTAGCAAATTGTTACCTTTATTATATTAATGAGTAAATAGAAAAAGCTGGCATGTCCTTCAAGGTTTTAGTGTCCCCTCAGGGATTTTTTCCATGATGACTTTCTTCTTTAGCAAAATGAACTTTGGATCCATCCTTTGACTTTGGATGGTTCCATAGACAAAAACCAAAAAATGCTTCTCAGAGTTTTTAAAAGCTTTCTCAATTCCTTGCTTTCTTTTGTCCTTCCATTTGTGAATAGTTGCCAGCGTAGTGTAATGCAGTTGGAACAAGATAAAAAGAGTCTGTTTTGGACTCTCTTCTTTGATGGCTTGTCAATTCAAGTGTAGTATTAGAAATTGCTAGAAAGTAATACATTGATACATTAGAAATTACAAAAGAGTTTAGTGTTCATATCATGAATAGAAACATGCTTACACTATTTATTACTGTAAGCATGCTATCCATGTTCTACCACTGTTAAAATTATGAGTTGTTGAGGCTTTCTTTTTAGTTCTTTTTCCGGTGTGGTGATAAATGTCACAGTTATGGAAAAGATGTAAAAATACTCTACCATATCATGGGGTTCATGGTATTTTGGAGGAGTTCAGTGCTGCAGCAGTGGTTCTGTGCTCTCAGGGAGTGCAGTGAGGGCTTTGGAGCAAAACAAACGTAGCTATATTCCCAGAATGCAGATTTTTTGGCCATTTTATAGAAAACGAAGACTGCGTAGTATCATAATTTGAAAGCCAGTTCTGCCTCAGATATAGGCTGTTGCTCTCACCAAGCTGTTCTCTGGATCTCCTGTCCTGCTGCCCTCCTTGCAGAGCTGTTCACAGAGTTCGAGGGCGAGAGGGAGGAGGAGAGGACGAGCTGTTCTCATCAACCCTTTGCTCTTAGACTTCTGCTTTGGCTGCTAGCTGGGAGTCAATGTCACTTTACAGCTGCATTTAACTCCCTGTCATCCTGCTCCCCTCTTCCTCCCCACGTGCTGCTTTGAAGGCAACCCCTGGGGTCAGCCAGCCTGCCTTGTGCAGGAGCTGAGCCACTGCTCAGAGAGGGAAGCAGTGCAGAAGCAGCAGCCAGGCAGACCTGTCAATGGCTTTTTTTTCCCCTCCCTGAGTGTTAATTGTGGTCACAAGAGTTAAGTGTTGCTGTAAAATTAACATCTTGGTATTATGTATTTATTTTCCACCATGGAGCTTCAATGTCAAGTTTACCCAGCAGACAAGTCAAAACAAGACTGTTTTTTTTCTAACTGCTGCTACAGCAAGTCTCAGCCTGGCATCTCAGAAAATCACAGTGTTCCTTCTAGTTAGCAGCTAATAGGAAACAATAAAGATTTAAGGTTCAGAATTTAATTGGCACTGATGCTGATGCAGGAAGAACAAACTGTACATGGTTTACTCTTCTGAAGCTTTATTGATTCTTTTTTAAAAGGAAAGCTCTGATGAAAGTAAAAAGAGGCATTTAATTTGCAAGTATTTCTACACAGTTTTTATTCTGAAATGTGCTTTTCTGTCCTCCTCTATTACTGCACGGTAAAAATGCCTTAAGATCTTCTGAATCAGAGACAGATACTGAAAAACAAGAGTGCAAGGCTGTAATTTTTACTGTTCATCTTGTTCATTTGGATGGTATTGCTTTAATTTTACATCTTTCTCAAGGCTAATGTCTCATGTGCATTCACAAGTATTTTTAAGGTAATGTGACATTAGCACCTCCTCTAAATCTCCATCCCAGATTCCAGTCTTTTAGTGATCTTTTTCCAAGGATTGGATCTGGAATATCAGTCTCAAAGAGGTGATGATATGAACAGAAGCTTCCTGATTTTCTGACATTGCCTGTATACCAAAATCTAGAAAAAGGATTTTTTTTCATCACTTACACAACTGAACTTTGGAATTTCAGTAAGTGAGGATCTGGAACTGCAGTTTAAAATGCTGTGATGTCACTGTGACATCATGACCAGCAGCTCTTAGCTTTTTGTTTGCTTTCTGCCATCCTTGCCATGTATTTTCCTGCTGCTTTTGAGGAATTTGTTTTCAGAAGATCTACAGGCAAACCTTTTCTGGGTCTTCTAATCCATTGAGCTCTAGTAATGGCCTCTTATTTCAAGGGAAGAGGATTTTACAGATAGAAACTATTTGAAATATCCAAAATGAATACAAGATTATGATACTTATTTTTAAAACAGAGTGTCCAAAAGCCTTTATTTATGCACTCATGTGGAGAGTTTTTATCTTACTGAGCTAGTTTTGCTGCTCAAGGAGGTGATTCTGTGCCAGATTCCTGTCTGTGTACATTGTAACTCAACTTTTTTGGGTCTTACTGAGTCAGGACTGCTGTTCATGCATGTGTTACTTAAAAACACAAGGCTGCAACATAAATTCACCCAATTTCTTGTTGTCAGTCATGCCTTCCATGTGACTGGATAGATACATAGCTTTCTGACCCTTATCTATTCTAGTCTTAAGTCTCTTTAGCCTGCCTGTTATATACATTGATCTGTTAGATGTGCTTCTAAGTAATTTTCTTCCAAGTATTCTCACATAGATCATGAAGGAATTAATTATGATTTCACTGTCCTGTTTAAAACGATTTTACATCCAGGGCATATTCTCTGTGCAGGTGAGTGACCAGCAAAATCTCAGTCCTTTCTTCAAGTTTCCAGTTTGTTATTGCTGGACTGTAGCAGATTTGTCTTGCCCATGTCAAATCCATAGACTCCATGATGAATGTGGATACTTTCAGGGTTAAAGGATGCTTGCTCATCTCCAGTAGTGGATATTCATCCTAATAGAGAGAAATCCTGGAAACACAACAAGATACAGCTGAATGACCTGGGTTTTGGTGGAAGTCTAGATCCTTGTCTCTTGTGGAAGCTTATTTCCAAGGTATATTGGATTGTTTTCTGGATATTAGTGCAGAGCTCTCAGATATCACTTAGATACCCAATAAATCTGTCATCTCACCCTGTTACCCATGAGTAGAAACAAAGACTTCTGCTGCTCCAAGCAGCACTCTCCTGGTGCTGCTAAATAACTCTCCTTTCTGGTCTGCTTCCTTTGTCATTGTTGCAGTAAGACAAAAAAATATCTAGGACTATGTGAAAAATAAAGACTTGATATAACTCTCTTGTTGCTGTAACAGAATAATAAAAAGACTGTGTAGGAGCAATTAATTACTCTCTTTCTTTCAAGCGCTTAAAAGAAAAACAGAGCTGAAAATATTTCTTTGGGAGATACTGAAATACCTCATTAGTTCTTTTTTTTTAATGGCTGTTGAGGTGACAATTCTGTAACAGGAATGAATGTGAGGATGAATTTTGCTTTGATTTCTAGAAATGTGTTAATTTGAGCTGAATAGATTTTTTTTCAGATCTTAATATTATCTGTGAATCTTGTTTTGTAATACATAGTTTCTAGTTTTATTTTAGATAAAGGAATTCTGATGGAGATTATGTTGATTCTGTGTGGTGTTGGAGGTGTTTTGGGGGACATGAGTAGCTGAGATTCACTAATGTGTAATTTAAGTAATTTTTTTCATTAAATGGAATAGTGTTCACTGCTTATTTAATAGTTATGGAATTGCATGTCAAGCTAAGACTGAAAAGCACAGAGAAAATAATACATATGTTTAATTAATTAAGTTTACCTTTATTAAAGTCTTTCCATTTCAGTGAGATGACAAGTTTGCACTATAGAATAGTGAAAATGGTCAGGATGGCTTTATATTAGCTCATTTTCTGAAGAGATCATGAAGTTTTCCATTGTTCTGCAGCATAAAAATGGTAAGCTTTGTAAAGACTGGAGTCTGCAGAAGAGGTAACTCCTGTAGTGTTTTGGTCAAACACTAATGGAACTGCAGTCAGTTGTATATTCAGAAAGTACTGACTCCTCCATCATGAAACAGCTCTGTGTGTTTCTGGGTCACTCAAACCAGACTATTCATGCAGGTGGTCACTGTTGAAGATACAGTGAATAAACTCATTGCATTGAGAGACTCAGCTGTGCACTCCTCTTAGTGGAAGAAGATAATGTAGATTTCTTTTAGTATTTTGGAATTCTAAAGAAAAATGGGGTTTTGATATTGTAGATTACTTGTATTTTTTATTTAAGCAGTCCAGTTCAGGAAGAATGCCTGAACTAGAGCTTGGAGACCTGGGGCCTTAGCAGCATTTCTTGAAAGTCTTGCTTTTTGTAAAGACATCATGAAAGTCTTGCTGTTTGTAAAGAAAACTTCCTCACTGGAGCCGTTTCCCGATAATTTTTGTCTCCAAATTGATCTATAGAGTTCACAGTTACTGTTTATTTTCATTCCCCAGTAACACTTTCCCTTCATCTTCCCATGTCTGCACCTGTGTAGAACTTCGACTTTAGGTCTTCCAGTGTTGCTCTTGGCTTTGTGTGTTCAACTGTTTGTAATATTTTCCTGTTATCTGATAACCTGACAACTTGAACCTAACTAATTTGCTTTTCCCATCACTTTTTTGTATTCTACAAGTACTTATGACTCGTGTATACTTGTTCAAGTACTGACTTGTTCGGGGAAAGACTTAAATTAAAGAAAGAAGAGCCAGAGAGAATGAAGATTGGGATTTTTGGCCAGGTTGCAGCTGCTTTTTTCAACTTTATTCTATTTTTTTGAGGAAATGCATTTAAACATTTTTAAATACATTAAAAGTAGTGTTATTTATAAAAGCAAAACAAATTTGTATGTCTTCTTTTGGTAGACATAAAAATCTATATTTGGATTGTACCTTTGCCTGACTCATTTTGTTAACAGAATTTCATCTCTGCTTCACTCTTGCCCCTTGTTCAGAAAACTCATATATATGTTTTCACCTATACTGCCATTACTGTTAAGCTGAAAACTGTGTCAGTAAAAAGAAATGAAAGGTAGAGTTCTTAATATTTTTGTATGTTTTCAGTTCCTACTTTACAAAACAAAAGCAAGTCTAATATCTGATTTTTGGTCATCTTCTTGCTTTATTTTAAAAAAAAAATTATTGGAAACCTGTTTCATGTTGACTTTGAATACAAATAAAGATCTAGCTTTTCTACCAGGTAACAATAAACTTTTGAAAGCTTTGAAATAGTTTCCAATGAAATTATGTTTGGGGTGTAAGTTTGGGGAAGCAATGCTTTAAAATAATATACTTTATAACTTTTATTCTATATCATAGAGAGGAAAAGGTATAATTTTAAAACATGTTAAATATGTTCTACATGAAAGATTTTTCTCTATCTTATTAAGTAAAGGAGGGGATTTTTTTGGGTGGAAGATTCCATAGTTAAAGATGTAAACCAGCAATTTCTTGCTTCTATAGCACAACATAGTTCAGAGCTGAGATTAGAGAAACCCTGTAGAGTGGCTAATACTTGAGGGCATCCCCAACTAGAAAAGTATGTGAATTTAGGCATGGGAGGAAGGAAGGATCTGCTTTAAATTTAGTGTAGGGTCACTGAGTCTTAATGATAGATTAAACAAGGGAGGTGGAATAATGAATAGGGGTATGCAATGTGTAGCACTAATACCAGAAGTCCATGGTTTTCACTGGTTATTTAATGTCTTTTCCCATATGTTTCTGAATGGAGCAGGTTATGGCAGGGATGAGCTAAGAAATAGCTTTGTTAGTGAATTGTTAAATAGACTGAATTCTCTTTCTAAAAATGTATGTGTATACAGGAGAGCTGCTTGTTAATGGTATAATCAGGCACCTTACATCCATATACCTTAAATGGAGCAGTATTAGTAACTGTATCTGTAATTGATGTGTGTATGTTGATATTCTTAAAGCTCGATGTGAAGGTTTGTTTGCAATTCTTTTCCATTGTAAAACTAACAGCCATTACTTCATTAAAGCAGAAATCAATTTCAAATTGCTTCTGAATATTGTTGATATTCAGATATGATATGAAGTTTAGATTTGGTGGACATGAAAATGAAATGGAGGAAGTACCCAGAAATGGTTTTGTTAGTAGAAATTTGACTGACAGCTCAGTGAACGTTGTTTTGTAGTTTAACTTGAATTCAGAGTAACATGAATAGAATATCTATTCAAATGCAACCACATCAAAGAATTTATTAGATTCATAGTTAGAGTGACTGAGAAAAGATGTCACAGTTTACTTTAGAGCTGAGTTCCTACAGAGTTTTCACATAAGAGTCTGCCAACTACCTGATGCCAACAACTGAGGTGAACCGAGCAAGTCAACACTTGAGTTATCAATGGGTTTCTGGATGACCCATCTTCTCTTTTTATGGTGGTGATATCAGCAAGCCTTCAGAAAAATGCACTTTGCACATAATTTTTGCTTTGGGAAATTAATATAATGCACAAGACCTTTTATACTTGTGGCTCATCTTCCTATTTAGATGCACCTTGTTGGCTGGCCCTAGGAATAAAAAGGCTTCTTACTTCCCAGCCTTAGTTCATATTTTACCAATACCCAGTAATGACAGTAGCTTCTGGTAAGTCTGACAGATATTAGGATGGACAGGATGTGTATTTAATAGTTGAAATTGTGTTTTCCTACAAATTTTGAATAGCTTGGATCAAAGTTAATGCTACTGGCACATACTTAACTTCATGATCAGTAAGTATCAAAGTATTTGGCAATCTCTTGACGTTTCAGAACATAAAATCAACTGGAATTGGGACCTTGGGGGTAAAAATAATAGAAACTGTATTTACCCTTCATATTGCAACTGAATGTTTTGCCAAAAGAGTAGTTGCCTATTGGTGGTGATCTGGTAGTAGATGCCTGAGGAGCAGTTGCCTGTTGTCTTTCATAATGTGCATAGAGGTGAGTTAAAAGTTTCCACAGAGCAGTGTCATTTAGGTAATAATAAGTAATATTTTCTCAAATGACCGTTCTTACTGAATGGAAAAAGAAGCTAGGACTTCAAAATGTATCTTTTCTGTGTCAGTGCACTGCATGTAGAACAATCAAACAACCAAGTAAAGAAACTTCAGGTATTATCAGCAGTTTTATTTTGTTAGTAGAAGTCTTTAAAGCATTCTCAAATACATTTGTAAAATTGTTTTGGCAGTAAGTCTTTGTTGTTTGATCTCTTTTAACCCTAATCACATCTTCCTTTCAGTCTCTAATGTCACAGCTAGCTCACACTCTTTAATTCTTTCATACCCCACTTCAACTCATGCTTGTGTGCTGCTAAAATGATTTTTTTAAAAATACTCATGTCTCTTGCTCCAATTCTTAAGAATGTGTTTTCGCTTCTCCTTCTATAGGAATTTGTTTCTTCTTTTAACCTTCTATTAAAAAATTCAAAGGGTCATGCAGTTTAAAGTTCAGAGGGGATTATCACAATTAGGTCTCCTAGGCACTACAAGCAATGAATAATAATAATTACGTGAGCTGAACCTTTGCACAGTGCAGGCCATATAGCAGCATCCAGGAACTTCAGCATCAAGTTCAGAAGATTGTAACTTGCATTTAGCAATAATACTGCTAATTTTAAAGATGGAGATCAGCAAAGAGGTTTCTTTATTTTACAGAATTAAAACGTGCATGTGTGCTGTCAGAAAACAGAGGCATTGAAACCTAAACCCACATTTTAAAGACAGCCAGACAATAGTATATAGAATTTGAGTGTAGTGAATAATATAATATAGTGAATGTACTTAACATTTGCCACATGCTGCAGCCCTTGAAAAGGCTGATCCAGAGCAGTGGCAAAAAGTAGTATCTAGTAGCTTGAAGAAAGCTCAGATTAATTCTCAAAACTGTCTGGACAGGAAGTTGAGGTTGGAAAAATATCTTGCTAAGTATTTGAGGGAACATCTCATGTGCTTGGGGCACCATCTTTTCAGATTATACTGTAGGGGTGCATATGTACACACATACATATATGTTTTCTTGAGGCAATCAGAAGTTCACACATCAGAGGATTCAGTAAAGTTTAGTTGTAGCTTTGCTTTTATTTTCTATTTCAAAGTTTTCAGGTTTTAACCAAAAATATACTAGTATTACCCAACGAACCATTGTATTACCATTTTATTGTAGGTTGTAGTGTTAAGATACACACTTGGCACAGATCCATTAGAAAGGTCAAATTATATGCAAGGATTGATTTAAAAGAGGTTTAAAATATGTGATGCAATGAATGAAATAGGAGCTCATGAACGATGAATAATTGTGAAATCTATGAAAATAATTTATTCACAATGTTATTTCTGTTGCTGAAAGGAAACTGCCAAACACTTCTTTGCAAGAACTACAAAATGTAACAAATCTTAAATGTCATTGCAGTTAATGAATTTTTAAATAACCTCATCATTCCCAAACTGGATGAACTTCTGATAACTCCTAGTTGACAAAAATTTCTCAATTATTTGAGTAAGTGTTACAGCTCAGAAATATTGTTGCTCAGTGAGGCTGTCAAGTGGTAGGTGGTACCATGGAAGGTGTGTCTCCGCTGTGGAACAAGAGGACAGAACACAGCCAGCTAGATTAGGAAAAATCAGTTTATTTTCTGAATTTAGGATATTTAAAGTTTGCCAATAGTATTTCATATAAGTAATTTGGACTAGCTGTATTCATCAAGAATTTATATAAATGAAATGGAATTAATTGGGACTTTTTTGGATTTTGTTTGATGACACATTATGATGGATGTAAATCTGGGGGAATGAGGCTATAATGAGGCTTAGTTGGGAAGTAAAGAATCCAAATGCCTTTCTAGAAGTGGTGTTAGTTCCTCAGATTTAGTACCTTATTTTCCTAAATGAGAAGTTTTTACTAAACTGCTTTGGTGAATCATTTCTCTGTTGGGGTTGCTGTCTGCTTACAGATTCTTTCTCCTGAAAGTTGTCCTCCCTCTGCCATTTTAAAGTACATAGTAACCAAGTAATGCATTGACTTTGTATTTACTTACCCAGACGCTTAATCTGTCAAAGTAGTTACCTGTTTCTCCTTGCCTTGTCTCTCAAACTGAATGTAGTGTTTATATTAAAATGTTTATTTAATCTCTTGATACATGAAGTTCTTACTCCACCTTTCCAGCCATGAGAAGCAAAATTCATGTACTTCAATCTCTCTTCTATATACTGAAATGAAAGAATTGGAAATATTAAAAAAAATATTTTGCTCTGTGTTTAATACAATATCATCTCCTTGGTTTGAACTCTTACCTATCAGCAAAATGTCACCCAAAAATTGCACAATATTTTCCAGATCTAAGTTAATTTGAACAATTTCACCAAGTTCTTTAATGAAGATATTAGCACAGTGTTTGTTGAGTACTACAGTGCAATCCTTTTTTGCCATCGTTTACACTGGTTTTATTTGAGGTCAAACACTGTTCCATACACCTTAAAGTGAAAGTTGGATGCATTCATGGCATTTCTGTACATGAAATGTGTTTAATTGTAGAAAAATGGTACACAAAACCTTGGCATACAATTTTCTATTGATTTTGTGTGTGTTGTAACCCAGTGATGAATTCTGCTTTGTATGTGGCTGATGTGAAAAGGACATTCAGGTTCTCTTACAGCCCTTTGGGAAGGCCTGAAATTGCATATTGTTTTTAATTTGAGAATGAAACAGTCTTAATGAGAACAAAGAATACTACTTTTATGGGCTATGCATGTTTTGATGCTTTTATTTGTTTCAGTTTTACTTGTCATAATAGAATAAGCAAGTAACGTATTTTGGACATTGAGTTAAAATAAATTATCTTAGAATAAAATGCATTTTTATTCTGCTTTAAACAAGAAACAAGGTTTCAAAGCTTTAGCCTACTAAAGGGAAAAAATTCATAAATGCAGACCTGAATATTTTCTGAGATATTAAAAGCAAAAATATTAATTTAAAGAAAGATATATGAAATAAAAAATTAATTGGAAAATGTATTTTAGTAAAACACACAGTTGAGTTCCTGTGCATTTTGTAAAAGTGCTGAATCACAACTGACTTTTGGCTGATAGGCTTGGGCAGGTGAGGTTTTCTTTTGCATTCAGTATAGATTTTAAATATTTACATTGGGAGTGTAGTTTTTTCCTTTAGATTCCAACGGAGTGAATTGAGTATGTGTAAATGTAAATAGCATAGTGAGTCTTCCTTCGAGAGTTTCAGTAGTATAAAATTCCTGAGCAGCAGATGCTGTTATTTAAAAATAGCCCAATTCTGACATCTTAATTCATTAATTGGAAGCATTCAGTAATTTAAGCTTCTGTCAGCTACTAGAAGGAGAGGCAGGTTATAGTTTGATTTCTTTAGAATTGCGTTATTATTTCTAAAGTAAAACCTACAGTAAAATTAAAATTTGCTTATTTAAATAACCTTTTTTTATGTTTTAATATAGTTGATTATATTATGTATTGGAAATACAAGAATGCAGACAAAATTATGAGTGGATCAGACTTAAAACCTTCCCCTTAAATGAGCCTTGGGTAAAGTAACCTGAGAGGTGTGGTTTGGGTGTTATGTTAGTGGTGTTCACACAGCGCACTACATTCCTGTATATGAATATATCCTATCTGCGGGTAGCTGGCTAAAAATTACTTTAAAAGTTAAGAAATACACTTTTAAAGTTAAGTAATTCAGTTTCTTCTTGGGCTCTTGACATCCTTTTCCTGATGAAATGCAAAATCCTTTTTCTCTGCTATGTGAACATTTTAAGTATGGATTACTTCTTTTGGTTTGGCATTTTACCTCCTAACTTCTTCATGTTGTGTCCTGTGTTTTTTGGTTACTGTGGACCAAATCTATTGCAATAGGTTGTGGCAGAGGTGCTGATTCAGAAATTCTCTCTAGTTTTGCATCTCTGTATTTTTAATAATTCTTAGTCCACAGTTAACTGAAATCACCCTTTTAGCTAACCAGTCTTTTTGTTCATAGCTATTGATAACATCATTATCTTTTCACATTCACATTTATCGCCTTTGGTGCTTCTCCGTGCTTAGAAACTTGGTTGATTCTGCCCCTGCTTCCCATCTATTCCTGCCAGATTCCCAGTGCTCTTAACTATCTATTGGAATTTTGCCTGGCAGAGATGTTAAAGGCTTTCTTCTATAATCTTGAAGCCTATCAGTTTAGCTGGTTTGCCTCCTTTTTTTTCCATCTTTCTTCACCAAAATGCTTCTGCTTACTTTGCAGTTCTTCCTGGCACTGCCCCATCCATATCATTGCTGTCCCCTAAAAATTTTGGTTACTTTTCTTGCCCTCTTCTCTGTTTCAATGTCAAAGTCAAGATTTCCACTGTACTATCAATGCCCCATGCAACCTTGGACTGTCTGCATCTGATCCCTTTTCCCTGCATCCCCCAACTCACATTCCACATTCCTCACAGTCCTCTGACTTTATTGCTCCTTTTGTCTGCCTTTCATGCACTCATTTTTGCACTGTCTTTCATGCTGCCTATGTGCCTGGAACAGTCTTTAGCATCTCAGCCAATTTACAGCTTTGCATAAATTATATTTAATAATAAGACTAACAAAAGTTCATTATGTACATTATTTCAATTAACTTTGTACCTGCATAAGCGGAAAACAGCCTGAGGGAAAGTACTGTTAAACTTTGTGGTGATTTGTTGTGATTCAAAGATACAGATTCAGGCATGACAGTTCTTTGATGATTCAGCGTAAATTTAATTTTTTTAATCATTTAGTGTTATGTTTTTGATTTTTTGACAGTAGGTTTAATATTTTTCTAATTCAGAGGTGAGAAAAGAGCTACTTACTCCTGCTAAGTGAAAGCACCAGAAGGTCGTTGTCATCATATTACCTGGTACAGACCTTTTGCTCTGTGATACATTTTTCTTCACTTTATCCTTACTAATATGAATGTGGAAGGACTATGAATGTTGGATTAGCTTGGTATCTGCAAACAAAATGTATCTTTCCTGTTTAATCTTACTTTTAAAGCAACATGCTCATCTGCAAAGATGAAAGACAGGAAAGGAATACTTTGCCTGTGTTTGGGAAGTTTACTGAGTGTGTTGGCTGCTTTGACATGTGGGTTTCCTTAAAGTATTATAAGGTGTTTAATATTTTTAACTCCCTTCTAACACCAGTGAAAATGAGCTTCATGTGGTTTTCCAGCATTGGTGTATAGCTGCAAGGTGGGGCATTCTGTAGGAGTTATACATAATTTTCCAAGTAAGACTGCATCTGAAATATGTGGGGTATTTTTTTTCTTTTCCTTTTTTTGTTTAAATGGTTGTATTGATACTGTTTACAGCTGAGTTGTGAAACCAAATAGAGGTGCCTTTAATTTGTTTTTAAATGATCTCTTATATTCTGGAGATGATAATCTGAAGGGTGGCTGCCATAGTAATGTGCCAGTCACCATGGCATCTGAACATTATGAAAAGACATTCTGAGTTGCACAAAGACAATGCCACCAATTCGTATTTCAAACTGATCAAAAGTAGGGGACCAAAAAGTTTGCCAATAAGTGTAGCTCAGTGGATGGCACTGCAATTTAGAATTTGCTTTACACAATAAAGATTTCGGCCCTCCTGTCAATGCTGGGTGAATTTATAAGTTAAATCCTTAATTCAGACTTTTTCCATTTACTGTGCTAACTTTTTTTGGTTGCATGAAGAGTGTGGCTGTAGATTTTTACTTCATTGGCTCAGTGAAGGAGTAGTTTGGAGTTATGCTTTATATGAATGTTTAGAACTTTTTCCTCCTCTTGGAATTTTTAACTTCAAACTGAAATTAAGTGAGTTAATGAAGAAAAGGAGTTTTCTATACTCAATTGCTAAATATTCTAATCTCTAAAACATTTTACAGTCTGCTTTCATAATACCATTCTAATTATCAAACAACCCCAAAATTAAATCGTTATTTAAAAGCAAGCTTATTTTATCTTAAATAATTGATTGTGGCTTGTTGTTTGAAAGAGGACTACTTTGGCATGAATTCCAAATCCAGTTATGATCTTAACTCAAGCAGTTTGTTTAATCAAACATTACTCTAATCAGTCTTACATGGTCCCCTACCCAGCCAGGCCTGGCTATAACAACTGGTTTATTCTGCGACGAGTTGCTCAACAGATGTCATTCTGGTAGAATAATGCAGCAGAATACTTGTGCGTTGGCTAAAATTACTTCAACTTTGATCACTTTTGTCCAGCACATCAGTCTGGCATTGTGCTTTATACCAACATAACACTTTACCCCGAGCATGCCTTTCAAGCTTAGAATAGCAGAGGAATGTTATTGAATTCAGTGCAGTTACAGATGAGTTAATGAAAGAAGGGAAATACTGTTTTTTTCATAATGCCTTTCTGTTGTACTTTGGAATTAAAAGGGAATTTGAGGAATGTGACTTCCGAGTTATTTATTTTTACTTCTGAAGGCTTTTTGAAAACAATATTATGTAGTCCTATTGATCCCATGTTTCTGTAAATGAGTTTCGCTTGTTATTTAAAAATAGCTCACTTTAGAGTTTTATATTGTGAAAATAATATTAATAAGACTTTCTGGTGTGCAACTGGAAAACAAATACCTCACAGGGACAGTTTATCCTGGTTTTTAATGCAGGAAAACTAAACCAGCAAGAACTTTATTCTCGTGTTCACACACAGATCAGGATTGTTACACTTTGGGCTGTTTTGGGGTCAGCACAGAGCAACATTTCTTTACAAAGCCATCAAGGACACTATGAGGAAGCACTTAAATGAAATCCACTTGAGTGGCTGATAGATACTTCAGTACTCTTAAAACCCCAGTGTTCTTGTTTCAATTTTTTTAGTTAAAATACAGTCATGATTTTTTTAAATTGAAGCATAGTTACTAGGTCAGTCTCCCTGCAAAAACTCCTGAACAAAACTAATATTAACATAAAGGTTATCATGTGTACATGTAATTTACCAGTTTTAGAAAAAATGGAGAGATATCTTAATGATTCTAAAACATGCAATGAATGCAAAGCTGAGCTGAAAATCCAAGATCAGTCTGAGTTATGATACTGAAATGTCCAGAGAAGGAACCCACATGGTCTAACTTTCATTCCTTCGTGAGAAATTGACTCAGGAGTTGGAAATTTTTTATCTTATTCTTGGATAATAAGATGAAGCTCTTCTCTTCCACTCATCCATGCAGAATATTTATATTCATAAAGCTGTAAACTGATAGTGTTGAAATTATTAGCTGCATAGTCTATATATTAAATCTACTGAGACATGTGAGAGTTCTTCACAGTTTTTCCTAAGGGGCACTTAATTAGCATGAAATAACTGCTACCACTAAAAGTAATGAGAAACAGTAATTGAATGGAAGATCTGAAAATACAATAAGAGCACTGTACTTTGTGTTGGATCTCAATGTGCCCCGAATTTTCTCAGTTGTGGGTATTTGTTGGCAACCTTGTGGCTGTGCCAGAAAGTATCTTTTGAGGCAAGTGGCTCAAATCAACATTTGTGAGGAAGAGTATGTGTGGAAATCCCTGCCTTGTCCCTCACCCTCCTTAGGATCTTTACAGTGATTAGAACAATTATTTCACTGCCTAATGTCTGCACAGGTATTCTTCATCCATTTACTGTTGTGCAGAATTTAAAACAAAATATCCACACAGCATTTGTCTTTAAAGAGAATCCAGGGAAACAGCTTTGGTGCTATTTCATTATGCAAAACCATTTTTAGATGAGGATCTACTGCCAGATGTTTCATATACATCCTGTACTAAAAATAAATGACACATGTTAGAGGGAACATATGTACAATCCATATGTTTATATTACTTTACCATGGAGTCAAACCTCAACTGTGCTTCAGTGCTGAAGATACGGCAAGTGCTGATTAATAGGTAGGCTTAAGTGATATAAAATGTCTGTTTTATTGTATTGTCTTCCTAAGGATGATCGTTTATAATCGTCTTTCATTCATTTCTGGAATATAAAACATTTATCTATATGGATTATGTTAGCATTTACCATTTTGGCAAATTTCGGCTTTCTTTCTGATTTTTGTAAGCTAGCTTTCTTTCAGAAAAAGCTGTTAACTCAGGGTAAGTGCACTAGACTGAAGGCAAGGTGCTAGCTTAAAGATGTTTTTCTGCTGACAGCTATAATATAATAAATACAATTTTTTTCAGTTCATTGGAGTTTTTAGTAATTCTCGTATCAGAAGTTAGAACACAATTAATTGCTGTTTGTTTCCCGTTGACAAATGAACAAATGGAAATCTAAAGAAGGCGTCAAAGGACAGTTTTTGGAGTAGTTTTGTCATTTGCCTAAAGTCAAATATTATCCATCTGCCTTAACAGCTTTTTATTTAATGTGTTCTTGTGTCTGTTAGTGTTGGACTGTGCAGGCTTTTGGAACTGAGACCAGGATGCAGAACTTGTGACTTGCTCAGATATTTTGCCTAGCCAGTGGTCATGCAAAATATTGTTACAAAGTGGCAAACCTTATTTGTATTTCTTGCAAATGTTTTTCTGGATGCAATACAGGTTGTTGAGATCTGTGTAGAGCTCTGAGGATGTGGGAGGACCTTGTATCCCCATGGAGCAGTTTTATGAAAGGCAAACAAAAAAAAACAACCTGGGCAACCTGGTGAAGTGGAAGAAGATGTCCCTTCATCTGGGGTTGGAATGAGAGGATCTTTAAGGTCTCTTCCAACCTACACCATTCTGTGATTTCTATGAAGAGCCACCATGGCTCACTGGAACATTTTGTTGCTCACAGTTATGGTCCAGCTGGGCAATATTTACATTGTTTGTGCAGTCTTTATATTCAGGTGTAGGACATTATTCAGAATTTAGGATACTACTCTCTATCCTAATTACCAAAATATATTTTTAAAAAATAATTGTTTATCACAAAACCTCCGATAAAACTTGTCTGCTTTACTCTCTGTTTTAGTGTTTTCATGGGAAGAGTTTTTAAATCTTGTATTTTGCAGTATTC
The DNA here is from genome assembly GCA_024500445.1 of Entomyzon cyanotis. Taxonomy (NCBI): domain Eukaryota; kingdom Metazoa; phylum Chordata; class Aves; order Passeriformes; family Meliphagidae; genus Entomyzon; species Entomyzon cyanotis. Next base: position 6,200,659 of record JAKEPQ010001020.1, read on the forward strand.
TTCCTGTATTCAAAATTTTCAACTCTTTCTTTTTCTTCCCCTCCCTTCTTTCTGCTAACCATCATGTGAGATGATTAACTGTAGCAGCTTATAGTTTAATAGCATGAGAAGAGTTGATGTAAAAAATTAGTCACGTAGTATTTTGTTAATAAATATTTGAAATGTGCTGTCTTAATTGAAAATGTGCTTATTAATTAATATTTTCATGCTTAATATACTTTTTTTTTATACCATTTAAGAAACATATGCAAAACTTGATGTATTTCTTATTTGACTAGATTTTCGCCCAACATTTTCAGGTGAAAATTAACTAGCAAAACATGCAGCAGAATTTTTCTTACTACCTTTTGCTTCCCTTAACTTCTTTTCATTGCTTTGTAATACTTTTTACTTGGAAATTTTCTGTTACGAATTTTTTTTGGTACATTTATAGTGCTGACGTAATAATGAATTAACACAAAAGGTAATTTTTAGATTTTAATTTTTTCTCTTTAACACAGCTTGGTCAATTGCTTTTGGCTGCATAAACCTGCTGACCAGATCTGAATCTAAGAGCATTGAAGGAACAAGTTTTACAATACCTAGAAAAACTCAAAAACTTGGGGCTGTGATTTAAAAAATGCAGTTTGGCTGCTTTTTTTGGAGCAAGTTGTGATTTATTTGTATTTTCCCCCCAGGTAAAGCGGAATGTGTATGACCTGACCAGCATCCCTGTCCGTCACCAGCTGTGGGAAGGCTGGCCACCCTCTGCCACAGATGACTCGGTGAGTTCCTTTGGTTCTCATGGCAGTCCCTCCTGCAAATTGCTGATTTGATGTGGATTTTTGGTTGGAATCACTCAGTAGCACTTACTGTCTCATATGCAGCACCTTAACATTACACACACTTCACAGTTTTGTCTTGAAAGATACAGATACTCAAGATTTGGATTGCTGAAGCACATGGAAATTACTGCTGTGGATCAGATTCAGTGCATGTTTTAGGCAAGGAGGAGACATGTTCTAGACTGAAGCAAAGCCACACAGAATTTTGGAAATTGAAGTCTGTTGAGTGATTGAACTTCAGGAAAAAGGTCCTGATTTTTATGTGTGCTCTGAGTGCACATTTAGATATTTTACACTGTACATTAGCTTACCGAGCTCATGCTTAAGCCTCTGCCTGGCTTCAGAGCAGGAGATGTTCCTGCTAAAATCAGTGAGGAGTCACCACTGGTGACAGAATCCACCGACTGAATTGCCTATAAATTAATGAAATTGTGAGACTTCCCGGCAGTATTCCATTAAATTTTAGACTTGCTTCCTTGCATGGTTGTCCCTACAGTGTGTCTTACAGCATCTTTCAGTTTTGCTCAGATAATTTTCTTCTGCTAGGATGTTCCCTATGCCAGCTAGTGAAGTCTGCCTTTATTTAGAGAAAAACCTGAACCAGTCCACTGAAAAAAAAGACTAAATTGCTGAAATAAATATGTAGCCGTGTAGATTTTGTGACCTGAGAAAAATGTAGTAAAATTAAGTGTTCAATTGAACCTGAGTGTTCTACAAAGTGAAAATGGATTTGGATTCTGCTTTCTTACATATTACCATTATCTGCCATGCATTACTTTCCTGTCAGTTTCTACTCTCTTCTTGTAAAGGGAGAATTGCTGTTTGAATACAACTGCTCCTTTTTTTTTTTACTCTGTGTAAAGGATTTATGCCAGTTGGGGGGCAAAAAAAAAAAAAAAAAAGCAAAAGCTGTCTGTATTTCTAATGTACTTGTAAAATATATCTGTGGTGGTGTTTGCAGAAACAGTATTTAAGTTTGAGAAAGGTGGGTAAATCTCTGTCCATGTAATCAGGGGCACATCTGAGCTGATAGATGTAGGATCTGAAATAACAGCATGGTGTCATGTGGTAATTACAGTCTTTGAAATGTGGATCCATTTTAACATTTTATTAGTTTACATTAGCCCAAAAAAGAATTGGAAACTCAACCCTTCTAATCTGTTTTCCCACAGCTGTTAGGTTTTCACATATTTTTGCCCTCCTTTTCTTTTGAATAGGATCTCTCACATATGTAAGACCCATGAATCTGCTTTAAGTCTGTTTTTACAAGTGACATTGTTGCAGGTGAATTTTTCCCCTTTTCATCTTTAATGAAATTGGTGAATGTTGAGTCATCTGCTCTGAAGCAGAGGAGTCCTCAAAGCTCACAGCTCGAGTCTGGTGGAGCTGGAACTTGTCAGCTGTGTAAACAGATTTGAATGTGTTGCCAACAAAAATATAATTAATTTCTGTCTAAAATTAGAGGCTTACTATTTATAAAGATTTAATGTTAGCAATGACTATCTGTGCCTCTATGATCTGAACATTTTCCTTTCCAAATTAGAAATATTCAGTAATAATTACTTCAGTAATTAATGATGATCTCTCGAGTTCAGTAGAAAATTTTTAAGATCACTTTTTCCATCGTGAGTTTTTAATTTGCTGTCTTGTAGGGCTACCCCTTTGCAATTAAGGAGTTAAAGAAAGACTTGATTAAAATACTTTTTCATTTGCATGTTATGCAGCATAAGAAATACTTTGTAATACCACAGGAGGTTTTTTCAGTGCAGTTCTCGTTAACCTTTGGCTTAGCAAACAGGACAACTAAATAGACTTGGCATAATTGGATTCCTGTATCATCTTGAGTCTCTTATGAACCTGCCAGACTACAGTCTTCTGACATTATCAGGAAATTTAGTGGAGTCAATAGTAATTTAAAACATTGTTGCTTCGTCTCCCTTCAGAGTTAAGATATGTTCTCTGCTTGTACTATCTAATGGAATATGGGATACTGTATGAATTGTCAATAACTCTTTCAGATCCTTTTGCACACTTTCACCAGGGCAATGGGTATCAAAACCTCCCCAAGCAGGAGAATGTTTTCATGCTGTGACAGTTTGATTGTGGGAAACAAGGCATACACAGGCCGTGCAAATCTTGTTTCACCGTTCGGCAAGGACACGTTTTTAGCTTTTATTGAGCCTGAATAACTTTAATGCCACAAATTATATCTGTTCTGCTCATTAAAGTACAAAGTAAATGGATGAGTTTAACTCATTCTTTTTTTTTAATGCTTTATGTAAATAAAACTTTAATATATTTTAAATGTTAGTTTCTCTATTTTTGCATATCTATCATCAAGTGATACAGTGAAGTCTTCAAAATTATCCTAGGAAAGAAAAAGAATTATAATTTGCTTTAAATAGATTCACAGTATGTTCTCAGTTTTTATTTTGGATTTTGGAACAGTCTTAGCATTTCAGAATTTGTAAAATGAGAACCATGCCAGAATAATTTACTAAAATTTCTGAAATGTGTTCTTTTTTTGGTTTTTTTTGCTGTGTTGGCTGAACTTCTAGACTCTTTCACTGGTAATTGCCACTACTGTCAAGTGAAATGAGCAATTTTCAAATAAGTATTCACTGAAAAAAATAAATCTGAGATCAGTTGTAGGTGATATTTTAGTTAAAGGTTTTACATGGAAGTGCGATTTTATTTAAATGGAAGGGTGACTGTTTGGATGTTTTTCACATGTATGTTGAGGTAAAACTTTTTCCCCCATGAAGACACTGGTTTTTGATTTATTTCAGTAGAATGAGTTGTTGTCTGTGATGTTTCTGTGATTTTTGGTAGCACAGAACAACACCCAATACAGGAAGAAGGCGAGAGGTTGCTTTCCTGCTGCTTTTTGGTTTTGGTATTAAAGCTACAGATTTTTTTCTTAATTGGTTCATTGTTTTAGAGTCACTTCAGGGCAGGAGTGAGAAATCCTGCTTCTTTGTAAGTAATGACAGTGAGCTTGTCCAAATGGAATATACTTATGCATCAAAAAGATGTGAAGGTTCTAGGGTGAGGTTTGAGGTGGGGAAAAGGAAGAGAGACAAAGGCAGAAGGTAAAGTGCCCAGTGCTGGAACTGTGCCCACAGTCCCATGCAGGGGAACTCACCATCCAACCTCCTGCCAGTGACACTCTGTTCCCAAAACTGTGCAGCTCGTCAAAACCTTGTGTTCTCATTTCACACCAAGTAACTCCACTTCTCTGTGTAGATGATCCACTGGATATTTGCTTGGGCAGAAGTCCACACTGCCAAGTTACTCAGCTGTGGTGCTGAACACTCACATTTCAGGCAGGACAAATGTGTTGCCACTGACAGGCTGAGGCTCTGCAGCATCCCTTGGGAACACAACCACCTTTATCCCCTGGGAACATGGCCACCTTCCCTTGTGTGGTGGCTGTAGCAGGTGTGGTTGACATTCCTTAGTTGAATTTAACAGAGAATTCTGGGCTATAAAACAAATCTCAAACACTTATGGGCGAT